>OY728140.1:553943582-555193582 GCA_963277665.1 Viscum album | reverse complement strand
GAAAATACATGCATGTCCGAATGACTGCATTATATATAGGAAGGAATATGAATTTCTGAAAGAGTGTCCCAAATGTGGGACATCACGGTATAAGGTGAAAGAAAAATCACAAGCTGATGTAGAGATTACAAAGCTCCCTTCAAAGGTATTTTGGTATCTTTCTATAATTCCTCGTTTCAAACGTTTATTTGCTAATTCACATGATGCAAAAAGGTTAAGATGGCATGCTGATGAGCGGGTATGTGATGGAAAAATACGTCATCCAGCTGATTGTCCACAATGGAAGAAAATTGACGCCCAGTACCCTACATTTGGAAATGAAATTAGAAATCTGAGACTAGGCTTGTGCACAGATGGAATGAATCCATACCGAACCCTCAGTAGCACACATAGTTCATGGCCTGTTTTATTGGTAATTTACAACCTCTCTCCTGAAGTTTGTATGAAGCGCAAATATGTCATGTTGAGTATCATGATCTCTGGTCCAAAGCAACCCGGCAATGATATTGATGTATACTTGTCACCGCTGATTGATGATTTGAAACTTTTATGGGCTGATGGTATTAGGGTGTATGATTCTTATAAAATGGAATATTTTCAACTGCATGCAGTGCTTCTATTCACTATAAATGACTTCCCAACATATGGAAATTTGTCTGGATACAGTGTTAAAGGGCATAAAGCATGTCCAATTTGCGAACAACAGACGTCATATTGTCAATTGCATCATGGGAGGAAAACAGTGTACATGGGTCATCGAAAGTTTTTGCCTATGGATCACCCTTATAGAAGACTAAAAAAGGCATTCAATGGCTCACAAGAATTTGATACTGCACCTCAACCTTTATCC
This sequence comes from Viscum album, assembly GCA_963277665.1. NCBI lineage: Eukaryota > Viridiplantae > Streptophyta > Magnoliopsida > Santalales > Viscaceae > Viscum > Viscum album. The sequence goes on along the minus strand of OY728140.1, from coordinate 555,192,732 downwards.
CCAGAATTGTATTTTGAGAGGGTGAAAAACCTTGATGTGACATTGGGAAAGACACAGAAATCTGGTAATGATAGACATATTTGGAAGAAAAGGTCAATATTTTTTGAGCTACCATATTGGAGGTATCATGAAGTCAAACATAATATTGATGTCATGCACGTGGAGAAGAATATCTGTGATTCTTTGATTGGAACATTGCTAGATATTAAAGGAAAGACAAAAGATGGGTTGAATGCAAGGTTAGACCTACTGTCAATGGGAATACGTTTAGAGTTAGCTCCCACTCCTAAAGGAAGACGAACATTTCTTCCCCCGGCTTGTCATACATTATCGAAGAGGGAGAAAAGTAGCTTCTGTCAGTGTCTTCATGATATCAAAGTGCCTCAAGGTTATTCTTCAAATGTAAAAAATTTTGTCTCATTGAAAGACTTGAAGTTGATAGGTATGAAATCACATGATTGTCATATCATGATGCAACAAATTCTACCAGTTGCACTGCGTGGAATATTGCCCATCCGTGTCAGAAAGACTATAATGAGGTTGTGTTATTTTTTCAATTCAATTTGCAACAAGGCGATTGATGTGAATGCTTTGAACATTTTGGAAAAGGATGCAATTATTATACTTTGTCATTTGGAAATGTATTTTCCTCCAACTTTTTTTGATATGATGGTGCATTTACTGATTCATCTGGTTCGAGAAATAAGGCTTTGTGGACCTGTATATCTTCGTTGGATGTATCCTTTTGAAAGGTATATGAAAATATTAAAGGGATATGTTAAAAATCCATATCGACCTGAAGCCTCCATTATTGAAAAGTATATTTCTGAGGAGGTAGCAGAGTTTTGTACGAGTTACTTGGCTACGGCGCAACACATAGGTTTGCCTCCATCTCGCCATGAACGGGTTAATAATGAGGGAAAGGGGATTCGTGGCTTGAAAGTCAAATCACTGTCAGCTGAACATATGAAGAAGTTAGAATCATACATCTTGAATAACATAGCTGATGTTCAACCGTATATCACATTGCATATTAATGAGTTGAAACAATGTCATCCAAAGAAGAAAGAAATGTGGATTTTGAATGAGCACAACAAAACTTTTTTGCCATGGTTTAAAAAGACCTTGCTTGGTAGATCAGATGTATCAGAGACATTAAAATGGATAGTGGGTGGTCCATCTTTAAATGTGATAACATGGTCCGCTTATGACATTAATGGCTATACATTTCATACGAAAGCTCAGGACAACAGAAGTGCAGTTCAGAATAGTGGTGTATTGGTGTTTGCAGAAGCAATGCATTTTTCGAGTGCTAAGGACAGAAACCCAATTTCGGCATCAAGTGCATATTATGGAGTGATTGAAGACATATGGGAGGCTGATTACTTTAAAATTAAAGTTCCCGTTTTTAACTGTAAATGGTTTATCGGTAACAACAGTGTCAGACACGATGAATTTGGAATGACACTTGTTAATCTGAATAGATTGGAAGACACAGCTGATTCTTTTATAATGGCAACACATGCCAAACAAATTTTCTATGTAGTAGATCAATCAGATATGCAGTGGGCTGTTGTTTTACAAGGGAAAAACCAATATGTTGGTGAGGATGAATTTGATGAAGATGCTGATTTATGTGAGATCCCTACTTCCATGGAAAGATTAACAGAACATAATGATGAGTATGTTGAAGACATGGTTTGTGCCATTAGGAACGATCACGACGAAGGAATTTGGGAAAACAATCCAACTGTACATTCCTAAAATTACAGGTAACACAAGTATATATCTTGTTTACATTTAGTTTTTTCATATAATGTTAGATACTGTAAATTTTTTACTTATTAAAATATGTATCAAACCAAAACGATAAAACAATAAAAACCGTAAAGAGGAGAAGTCCTGCGCGCACCGGCAACCGGTCCTCTCTGTCTGTACCACCGGCCGGCCGCTGGCTCACCACCGGCCGGCCGGTGGTTCAGACAGAGAGCCTTCCTCTCTGTCTGGATCACCAGCGGCCGGCCGGTGTTGAGCCAGCGGCCGGCCGGTGGTTCAGACAGAGAGGAAGGCTCTCTGTCTGAACCACCGGCCGGCCGGTGGTGAGCCAGCGTCCGGCCGGTGGTACAGACAGAGACAGAGCCTCTCTGTCTGGATCACCAGCGGCCGGCCGGTGTTGAGCCAGCGGCCGGCCGGTGGTTCAAACAGAGAGGAAGGCTCTCTGTCTGGTCCACCGGCCGGTCGCTGGATCACCACCGGCCGCCCGGTGGACCAGACAGAGAGCCTTCCTCTCTGTCTGGATCACCAGCGGCCGGCCGGTGAGGAGCCAGCGGCCGGCCGGTGGTTTAGACAGAGAGGAAGGCTCTCTGTCTGGTCCACCGGCCAGCCGGTGGTGATCCAGCGGCCGGCCGGTGGTCCAGACAGAGGAAGGCTGTCTGCTCCACCGGCCGGCCGGTGGTGAGCCAGCGGCCGGCCGGTGGCATCAGTGAGTCCACTTTTCAGCTTTCTTATGCCAACTCCTTGGCAACATTTTGCCTGTGTTTACCATGTTTATCATTGTTTAACATGCTTATCATATTACCGATTTTTACTATTATGTAATTTAGTACACTTTTCTATTTGTGAACTAATGTTTGTTTTTTTGATTTGAAGGAAAATGACAGATCAATCAGTTGATCAGCCACATGATTCTGGAGATGAGCATATTGGTCATACATCTGGGGAGGAACATTCACATGCTCCTATTACGAAAAAGAGTTCAAAGGTTGGTAAGCGTGGGTGCACACGTTTACCAAAATTATCACTTGCCCGTACGAAGGAGGAGAGGATAGTCGTGGAGTTTGATGAGGATGATCTTCCTAGAGGTCCAAATGCTAAAGATTTTAAGGGTTTTGTAGCAACTCAGGATAAGAGCAAAGTAAGCATTCTTTATGATGATTGGAGAAGTGTGGATAAGGCGATAATTTCTCAGCTGTGGGAGACCATTTTGGTAAGATCTTTTGCTATTGTTTGACTGTTCTTTAAATGTTTCTAGTATATATAATATTTTTAACCTCTTTTTTATCAGATGACATTTGATATTCCTGACACTGGAGGAGTCAGGAAGAAATGCTTATCGTTGGCTGCTAGGAGATGGAGGGATTTCAAATCAACCCTCTCATCTGATTTCATTTATGGTCATAGGAGTCGTGAGAATCCATGTCGTATATATCCTTTTATAGATGAAGACACATGGAGACAATTTTTTGAAAGTAGAAGAAAAGAATCATTTTTGGTAAGGGCAATGTAAACTTTTATAAGCTTTCTTATATAAATGATCTTATTATTGTTTTGTTAATGATTACTTATTCTTAATTTACAGCAAACAAGGAAAGCTCATCAAGAGATCCAATCTAAAAATGTATACCCTCATAGTTTATCTCGGGGAGGGTATGCATTATTGGAAGAACAAATGATGGCAGAAAAATTTCAACAACTAAGAGCTGAGTCTTCAAGCTCTGGAGAGGTGGCCCCTCCATCCCCTCCATCTAGACATGAGAAATGGAAAAGAGCTCGGAAGGGCAAAAAAGGAAAATATCTTTCGGAAGAATCGAGACTCGTAGTTGAGAGGATTGTAAGATATCTATTTTATTTATTTAAGTTTACTATTTTCGTCATATATTTCCAATCATTATAGAAAAGTTCAATTAATTATTACAGGACTCTCTTGAGGAGCAGAGTTCACAGGGGACATTTACACCATCTGGGAGGGAAGATATTTTATCTGTGGCATTGGGAAAGCCCGAACATCCTGGCCGTGTAAGAGGATATTCGGCAGGTGTATCGGTAAGAAAAGTGTTGCCACGTTCCTCAACTTCTAACGTTGAGGGAGTTTATAAAAAAAAATAGAATCGTTGGAGGCTGAAGTCCATAATATTAATGCGACAATGGAGGACAAGATTAGAGCATCGGTGCAGTTAATGTTTGCAGACTTGCAAAGACAATTTCAGGGTGCAGCTCCCACTCCACCTCTCCCAGTAGCTCCCACTCCCCCACCTCAGCCTGCGGACCCCATTTTTGATCCTCCTCCTCCGCCGCAGCTACCTACTTATTGTGAGTTGTATGTTGATGATCCTCAACATCATATAGTTGCATATGGGATGGTATATTGTATAGGAGATACAGTTCATCATCAACAGTTAGAGGTAGAGAATCAGAGGGTCACTGTACAGGATATTATAGATAGATCAGCTCGGATACCATTACCTACAGATGAGGTGACGACAGTTGGACATAGTATCGGCCATTTTTTACTTTGGCCATCCAGACTTCTTCGACTCATTACCATAGAGGTATGGATGTTATATCTTTTATTTTATATTTTTATTAATGTTTTATCATTTGAAAACTAATATATTTTTCAATTTATTTTTACAGGAATACTTCAAAGGTAAAGAAATACTGTATAGACAACAACAAAGACAGATAGCTATGACATCAGATGCAGATACTAGAAGTCTTGACAAATTGTCAAGATATTCAAATTTGTTGGCGGATCATTATGACTTTACAATGGAAGCTCATGTCTGTGGACGTGAACTATGTGTGGGGATTATGAAAAGTGATATCATGGAGTTTGTCACTGGAGATAAGATGGGCATCAACGTGGTGCAAATTTTTATCATGTAAGTCTTAACTCCTTTTCCTTGCGTTATATTTATTAAAAATGTATACTTATGTCTGCTTTGTATTAGGTATATGTATAAAATTTGTGAGAGGAATGAGCTGACAGATGTATATGGATTCATGGACCCACAATTGATTTCCCCTGAAGCATGTGCATTGGATGAGGAACAAAGAATGCTTTATATTGCTGATAGATTTGAAAAGAATGTAATCACACAGTGTTGGATGATGCCTTTTTGTGAGAGGTATGAAACACATCCCTCTCAAAGAGTTAATTATATTTTAACATAAAAAACCACTAACGTTAAATTTCCTTTTCTCAGGGATCATTGGATGTTAGGGGTTTTTTGCCCTAGGGAGAAAACACTTTATTGGATATGCTCTCTCCATGATGATGTGCGAGAAAGTTTTAAGAATATATTGGAAACGTAAGTTTCAATTTCACAATAGTTTTATATATTATAATGAATTTTAAATTTACCCCATTCGTATTATTTTCTAACAGGGCATGGGTCCACTTTCGAAAAAGCGCAAAGAAAAGGAATTACAAGATCAAATATGTACATGCGAAGGTAAATATCCATTTATAATTTGTACATTTTGATTTATTACATAAAAATAATATATTGAATTTACACTCATTCAAACAGAAATGTCATGAGCAACAAGGCATCATCGAATGCGGATATTACATGTTAAGATTTATGTATGAAATAATAACAACTGGGACAGTTCTGAGTTTTGACCTGGTAAGATTTCCTCTTTCTAATAATATTTCAATTTGATTTATTCATTATACACGTTGACTACTATCCTTTTCCTTTGTAGCTTTTTGATGACCCTCAACCCTTTACTGCTGAAGATATCAAACACTTACAAGTGGAGTGGTCAAATTATTTTACAGGTTCGATTGACTTTTAGTTGTTTGTAATGTGAAATGTAATTTTGAATATTGTCAATGTAATTGTGTATTTCGTAGTCGTTTAGGTTGGATTTAGTTTTTTTTGAAGTTGACATTGTAAGTTTTGAATGTTATATAAGTGAATGTTTAATTTTTCTCTACTTCTTGTTTTGGTCTACTGTTGATGGTTTTTCTGGTCTGGATTTTGGTATGGGGGGAGAGGTTCCAAGGGGGTGGGTGGGTGTTTGGGGGGTGTCCAAGGGATATGGGAGGGGTGTCCAAGGTGTGTTTGGGGCTGTCCTAGGGGTCGGGGGGGTGTAAATGAGGGTGGGGGTGTCCAAGGGGTGGGGGGTGTCCAAGGGATATGGGAGGGGTGTCCAAGGTGTGTTTGGGGCTGTCCAAGGAGTCGGTTGGGTGTCCAAGTGGTGGGGGGGTGTCCAAGGGATATAGGAGGGGTGTCCAAGGGGTGTTTGGGGCTGTCCAAGGGGATGGGGGGGTTTCCAAGGGGTAGGGGGGGTTTCCAAGGGGTAGGGGGGGTTTCCAAGGGGTAGGGGGGGTTTCCAAGGGGTCGGGGGGTGTCCAGGGGGTGGGGGGCTGTCCAGTGGGTGGGGGGGTGTCCAAGGGGTGGGGGGGTGTCCAAGGGATATGGGAGGGGTGTCCAAGGGGTGTTTGGGGCTGTCCTAGTGTTCGGGGGTGTAAATGAGGGTGGGGGGCTGTCGAAGGGGTGGGGGGGTGTCCAAGGGGCAGGTTGGGTGTAAATGAGGGGGGGGGGGGGTGTCCAAGGGGTCTGGGAGGGCTGTAAAGGTGTGGGGGGGTGTCCAATGGGTGTTTGAGGCTGTACTAGGGGTCTTGGGGGTGTCCAAGGGGTGGAGGGTGTCCAAGGGATATGGGAGGGGTGTCCAAGGGTTGTGGTGGGGCTCCAATGTGGTGGGGGAGGGCTGGCCAGGTTGTTAGGTGGGTATAGATGAGGGTGGGGTTCAGTTGGGGCTTGGGGGAGGGCTGGCATGGTTATTTTTGTTTGGTTTCTGGTTGCTTTTTTGGTGAGAGCAGTGCAATTATTTAAAAAAAAAAAAATTTCTTTCACGTCGGTTATAAAATAACCGACGTGGTAAATAAATCGGTAGGGGTTTATCACGTCGGTTTTTTCTAGAACCGACGTGATAAACCTTTCCCGGGGATTTTATCACGTCGGTGCTTAGTATAACCGACGTGATAAAAGGCCTGGGAATCGATTTACCACGTCGGTTATTGAATAACCGACGTGCTAAAACGTTTCCCAGGCCTTTTTATCACGTCGGTTTCCTAAATAACCGACGTGGTAATAGGCCAGGGGAAGGGTTTATCACATCGGTTATGACATAACCGACGTGATAAACGATATCCCAGGCCTTTTATCACGTCGGTTTAGGGAATAACCGACGTGATAAAGCCCCCCGCGCATATTTATCACGTCGGTTATTATATGAACCGACGTGATAACCACCGTGAAGTTAGGGATATTACGTCGGTTTTAAATAACCGACGTAAAAAACGTTATTTATAACGTCGTCCGTATTAACGTCGCCTAAAAACCGACGTAAATAATAAAAAATAACCGACGTAAAAAACGTTTTCTGCACTAGTGTATCTAGGACCATGAAATCCCCAATATGAATTGATATTCCTTACTGATATAGGGAACTCTTTCAATAAAAATCGCAAGACCATGTGAGCTATTCTCAATGTGAGAAACAAGGAGTGAAAAATGTATCTTCCACCACACAAAAGAAATAGAAGGGGCGGATAAGGGAACTATAAATTGTGGTGGGTATTAGGCTAGGGGATATTATATTGGATTCACTATGTATCATGTTAAAATAAGGAAAATGACACATGTAGTTCTTGATTTATCATGTAGTTTAATTCCATATGGCCCAGACATTAGTTGTGAAATTTAACATCATGGGGTAAGGAAAAATATTATCCAACGTGAAAGAAAGAAAATTATAATGATAAACCCAAAAATATTTATTCAAGAATCACTATGTATTTCATTGGAATGATAATTAAGCCACACATAGTTCTGTAATGAGTCCCTACACAGGTCATACCCACGCATAGGGAGAGTGATTTTTTTTATTTTTTTGCGGCTGAGCCCATGATTTGAGATGTGGGAATCACTACATACCTTTATAGAGTAAAAATCCATCCATACATATTTCTTAATGAGTTTCCCATGATGTTTTGATTCATACATAAGTAAAAGGGGATATTTTTTGGTTTTTGTGGGACCCATGATTGGAGATCAGCGTGTCACTACGTATATCATTAGAATGAGAATCAATATTCATGTATTTGTTCAAATATTGTACCATATATCATCATACCATGAAGACTTTGACCATAAAGTTTAAAGTCTCTCCATAAGGACATGTGTTACCTAACGTGAAATAAACATTGTAGTTCTACTAGAATATAGGATTTGGGCATCACTAGAAATCTTATTGTAAAAAGAATCAAGCTAGACGTAGTTCTCAAAACATTTTCCACACATCAGTCATGCTTTTATGCACAGATATGGGGTTTTAAAACATTCTATAATGATGGTTGGGTCCAAAAAATATGGTCATTGTGTAACTATGCATCTCACTATAATGCTAATATATCCACATGTTTGGGAAAATTTTTATATGAAGATCTGATTCATAAAATTATAGAAAAGGGGGAATTATTTTTGGTAATCATGACTAAACTAGGTATGGGAGATATGGGAATCATTGCATATCTCTTTGGAATAAGATATGAGAAAAAAATAGTTCTTGAAAAGAGTCATGATGCTTATCGTCTTGCAATGAGGAAATTAAGCATGCAGTTTTGTGACATATTGTAAGGAAATTTTATTGTCAAGAATTGAACTAGTAAAGGGTATCCCAGTGTGACTATGGAGTGTTAGTTTGTGAGTGGGGAAAATTCAAGGGAGTCACCCATATTTTTATCCTCACACAGGGACAAGAGGATATCTTGACCCACTGATGGGTTAGAGGGTTGTTATTGTGACTTATAACTAAGGTGGAGGCCCATATCTAATGGACGACGAGGGAGGGGTATCTCAAATTAAAATATTTCAAGGTTTTATCAACACGAATGAGAGGTATAATAACCATTTAGTTTAATGTTTTTTGAAGTGGAAAATTGTTTCATGATGTTTTTGGTCATATGACTACAAGCATATGTCGTGTAGTTTATCATCATATTACAAGGATAATGATGTCACATAGTTTAACATTATGCATCATGGATTTTATGTCATTCCTTTTATAGTAATGGGACAAATACCAATTAAACTATTTACCTTCTTGTAGCAAGGACGATCTTCAGGTTTTTATACGAAATATTTTGTTACTAGTCATGCATTGGTTGGGATTTTAATGATTTCAACATTCATGGAGATTAAGGAATAATATCCATTATAGTAGACCTTGTGTATGGGGTATGGTCCATCCCTATTTGGTTTAACCTTTGGAGGATTTATTCATGGTAGCATCGTAGTTATGAGTACTAAGACAAGTTATCCTTAGAAGAAAAAATGAAAGAGAACCTTCTTGTTTAAGGGTCACGCTATCCAAATTTTATAGACTTCTAATGATTCAAGGCTGTAAATATTTTTTCATCTAGAAACTCTATTTAATCTAGTCATTTCTGATATTTATCATCTATAGGTAACTGATCATATATGGAAACAAAGAGTAATGGAAAATGGACCCCAAATGGAAGGACAACTTCTGATAGGTATACTAGTTAGTATTTGATCGCCCATGTAATGGTACATGTTGTAGTTTGGTAATCCCATAAGGAAAGAAAGATCATGTCAGGACAAGACATTTTATGGTTATTCCACATCTTTTGTAGTATGTTCAAAATGGTCTTTTTGAAGGCCTCTATATGTCCATTATCCACTACATAATAGTGGAACAAATGGTTGGATGTTATATTCCACTTCTGATGTGGCTTTTATACCTTAGTAGAATATAATTTTGTATCATTTTCTGTTAGTACTATGTGAGGGACACCAAATCTAATAACAGTGTTTGATTTCAGAAAGCTGACAATGATTTTGGATCTAACCTCTTTGAGGGGTGTTGTATCATCCCATTTAGAGAAGTGGTTAGTAGCAGTTATGATGTATTTTAACTACTTGGCCATATCTAGTGGATATAGATTTAAACATCCATTCCCCATATAAAGAATAGCTAGGACTAATGGATGTGTATAGAAACTATGGGGGTTGATGGATAAAGTCGGAATGCAGTTTTTAGTATTGAGAAATCATGGAGAATTTATTGAAATATTGTTTCATTTAATTTAAGAAGTATCCAAGGCTTCAAATTTAGTTTGAACTCTTATATCCAGAATGATGGGCACCGCCAGTCCTGATATGAACACCATTTATGAAAACAACAATCTCATATGCATCAATATATCTACAAAGGACTACATCATAGCTTAATTTTTAGAAGACATTTTGGTGATTTTGGACACCATAAAAAGTGATGTTGGCTACTCCCAATCATATTTTCTCTTTCCCAGATGAATCTGGTGGGAGTTCTATAATTCAATGGTAGTTCACATTGGGTAACATCAACCCAGTATAAGAACCATATGGATTTGAGGTATGAATAAAATAATCAATATATTCTGTTCTGACTTGAGAAAAATGTGAAACAATTCAGTGATGGGAAATGTTGAGGATCATTTCGACTCTCTTGGGATCCTCTACTATAGTGGCCGAATTAACAAGTGTATCATCTGAGGCATTTTTTGACTGTAAGAAGTGAGTCAATGTTGTCTAGGAGGCGAATTCCATTAATAAACCTTATAAGTAGTCATACAGGGGTATTAGATCATATTTTTTGATGGCCTAATCCATATTGATATGATTTATTGCTAACACTAAGTCACCTTTCAGCTCTAGTTGGTCCACTGGAACTACGATTTCCATTTTTTGGCCTACAATGAGGACTTGGTAATCAGGTTCATTTTTTTATAGCCTCATGATAAAAGGAAGTAGTAAGGTAAAATTTCATCTTCTAGAGATATAAAAATGATCCATAACCCAAATTTGTTGAGGATAGGGTCTTCCATCCTTCTCTCTGTTGAGATCCTAGACGCACCAACAAAATATATTTTCAACATTTATAGTCCAACTAGAATATAATATATCTCCTAATACATCCATTCAATATTCAATGATATTGTTTCTAAAAATTGGGGTTCAACATGAAATATTCTAGGTCCAAACAATTCAATAATTGTGAAGAAATTAATTATATATAAAAATGTTACAGAATGACCACCCACTATTCCATAAACCATGTTTGCATCAGTTTAATGAGGGTATGTTTAAGCGGGTTATTTTGGGAGACCAAATAGACCTTATGGTCCTACAAGTAGTGCCTCATTTTTTGGACCGTGAAGATTAAAGCTAGTAAAATATTATCGATATCTGAATAGTGACTCTCTATGTTAAGCATGTTTTGACTGAGATAATAATGGGTGTTTTCATTCCTAGAATTGTTCTTTTTAGCTTGGAATGTGTCCAGTGGTCACTCCAGGGTTATTACATATAGAATAATAAGATTTCCATCAACTATTGGAATTTATACTGGGGGTATGAAGAGGTATTTTTAATGATATAAAATTCTTTCTGATATTCATTAGTCCATTGATATGTAACCCCCTTCTTCATCAGTTTAGTGAAGGGTAGACAGTTTTCTACAATATTGACTATGTAGCACCTGATGTAGGATGGATGTCCTTGAAGTCATGTCAGCTCTTAAAGGAATGTATGAGGTGATATGAAGAGGATAGATTTTGATTTCCCAGTGTCAAATTTAATTCCATGATAGCATGCAAAAAAGTTGATATTCTTCCTCGTGTTTACCCAAAATCACATTTTAAGGCGTACATCTTTTGGATATGTTGTCATAGTTGGTTGAAGATGTTCTCCAAGAAATACATGTGGTTAATGTTTTGTTGATATTTTACCACTCTATCATTAATGTATAATTCAACAAAATTCCGTAGGATGGGTTTGAGTATGCGATGCATGGCACTTCGGTATGTGGAAATGATGTTCCTCAATCTAAAGGGAAATAACAAATAGCAGAATACACCATAAGGGGGTCTGAAAGGAAATGGATTGTTTATATTATAGGTACATCAATATTTTTGTTATACACTAAATAGTCATACATGAAGTAAAGGGCTTGAAAACCATATATTTAATCAATCAAGAGTTATGTGATTTGAATTGGGAAGTAGTCTTTTGGTCAATTCCAGTTGAGATATCTAAAGGTAATGAAGACTATGATTTTACTGTTCTGCATTTTTATAAGAACAATGATGGCTATCAATTTTTGGATATTTTACCTCTCTAATGAAGTATTATTTGATGACCTTTTCCACTTCATCCCCAAATTTGGAGGCACGAGTCAGGTGTGTTATCTTGGCCACCTATGTGTATCCCTAATGATATTCTGGTAAAAACGTGTTGGGTGGCCTGTTAGGGGATGAGTGTTGGATTCTATGTATAACTCTAGGAGAACCCATCCTGATGATACTTTTGTAAAGTATCCATCTTCTATTATCTAGAAGTCATGGTCGCCCTAATCATAGTGGGTCCTGAATCTTCATAAGTACCCAAATTTATCTCTCTGATTTCATCAACAATGGTGGAGAAAACTTCCTCAAACGATGGAGGTGTGTCCTGGAGGTCTTCCTCCTCTTCCTATTACCCGTTCTTTAACTCTTATACCTTTTCTTGTTACGTAGGTGTTGATGCAAAATTTCTTATATTTAGAGGTGTTGTCTTTTAGACATCTAGAAGATAACACATCCATTTTTGTCTCCATTGAGGGAACACAACCTTTTCGAAGCTCTAAAGGAGAGGTGAAGGATTGAGAATGAAAATCTTCATTTTCTCTCTTTATCTTGTAAGATTCTTCTAGATTGATTGTTTTAGTAGGTATATGTTGATTCTAAAGGGATGGAATGATGTAAATTTCACCTAAGATTCAATCACTTCTCGAAGAGTTGACAATTACATTATTTCTTTTAGGCGTAGATATATCATCTGAAATAATGAAATTCACTGAATATTTTCTTGAATTTAGGCCCAATCCAATAATTTTATTTATTTGAATCATGTACTCTACAGTGATCTATTTGAAATGGTTTGATGGAATCATTTCCAAATCATTCGAGGAATTGAAGTGGGCAACATTGTCATCCATGGATGTGTTCTGTTCCATATGGTAGAATACCACATTAATGTACTCTGATTCATAGTATTTTAATGGTGATTTTTTACAATTAAATTTCTCCATTTTTCCATTGATAAAATATTTTAGGCATTAGTGGTATGAAAAAGGGATAGCCATATGTTTATGTATCCATGGTCTTCCCAACAGAACATTGAAAGCCATATCCTACCTAATAACTATGAATTCTGAGTCAGACACAAGATCCCCATACTAAGTTCTAATATTGATTTCACCAAGAGAATTTTTCTCAATCTTGAAATAAACCTATAACATTAGAGTAGATAATGAAAAGTTAAATTCCTTGAAACAAAGTTGATGAGGTATTCAGATAGGGATAAGGTTGTCCCACAAGACATTGGCATTGAAGAATCATTGGAGACTAATGCCATTTATCTTGCTCGATATATAGAATGTTATGGCATGCTCTGATATGATGATATCCTCATCCTGGTACATAAAAGAGATGATCGTGTGGTATTCTATAGGAGCATTATATGAACGATACATTTTGGCAGCAACAAAATCAACTTTAAAATATGTGTTGCTTGACAGTACCTCTATGAGCACTTCCTAGAGGTCTTTTAAAATAATTAAATCATCCATGATTGAAAACATGGCCCGTACTAGGACTTTTTTCTTCAAAACATCATACTTATGGTCTAATTTCAAGTGTTTCTCAACATTTTTATGTTATTTTTTGGTTTCTTTAGGATCTTAAGTACTCTATGTTTATTGATCAGTATATCGTATAGGAGCTAAATGTGATTCTACTCTTATGAGATTCAACTAGATAACAATTCCTACACACTAAGGTTGGTTAGGTGTTGAATCCTCTAGTAGACCATCCACAATGTTCATGTTAGGGATGACCCTATCATATGTGGGGGAACTTCCATAGTCTAAATGATTTTGATGGAGAGATCACCCATGAGTTTCAAATGCATAAATGGGTTGAGTTGGGGCATGATTAAATTAATGAATCCTCTCATAAAAGTGACCTCCCTTGTATCCTTAATTTTGATAGTCTCTTCCACCAATTCCCCAACCATGTTTAAGATCTTCATGTTTACAATCACAGTCATCATTTGGGAAGGGATCTATTAAGTGAATAACACTAATAGTACTAAAGATCAACTCCTCAACTGACAGAGATTCCAATTGGCTGGTTGATCCTTTAGGACCATTTGTTGGGGGGGGGGGGTGCTGGGGCTTCTAAGAAATTTGGAATGGAGTCCAATAATGTTAGAAAAAATTCATATTTGGAAGAATATCATATTACTAAATTTTATTCTTTCTCTTTTAGGCATGTCAATTATTGGAGGACTATCTTTCAGAGGTTTGAGAGGTCGATGAAGTTCAATGTGTTATAATAGAAGCTGTTGAAGGAAAAATTGGTTGTTTCAACAATGTTCTATGTAAACATGTTTTTAGTTGATCATATTTATGGAAATCCAATCACTAATCCTATACATTGTTTTTTTACTTCTTTCCATTCATTTTCATCCTATATATTCATGTCGAGTTATATACTACCTGAGTAGTTGGATTTCTTAACATTACTTGTCTGTAGTCCACCATATTTTGAAGAAGGTAACTAAAAACAAAAAATTCTTAGATGAGGTTCCACAATATTTTAATAAAGGGGAAATATTTTTGGAGATCTTTGTCACCATATTTTCTATGATTCTTAGGCTTCAGAAACATTATAGTGTTGTTTTCGAATGCTGAGATTAAGTAGCTTGAGAATTGGTCATTTTGAAAAGAATATACCATATTCTTAGTCTCCTTAAACTATTTTCACCTTTTTTTATCTTTGATCATCCAAATGAGGCGGACATTTTTTATAATTCTTGGGTGGTGGAGATGAATGACATGGTGAAAACTTTGAAGTGGTAATAGTTAAATGGGCTTCCTTAAGTATAACTTTATGGGACACTTCTTTCCCTACTCTCCTCCCAGAGCTTATGGAATTAAATGAGATTTAGAATTGGTCTTGGTGATGGAGCCTCCCGCCCTTTTATGAACTTCTAAAAGGTCTTGAAACCCTCCTCTATACTTCATAGGGATGAGTGTTAGGCAGAAATTGTCTTAAAGATTATCTATACAGATGGGAAACAAGTATTCCTAAGAAATTAGTAAGTTTAAGGAATATTTTAATACTTTCCACATAGATATGTTAATCTGAGACCCTTCCATTCTACCACTACATTAAATTTGAGAGTTTGAGGAATTTTTTCTTCTATAACGTCAAGCTAAAATGGAATAGAAATTTCCGATGGAGGTCTTCCAACCTCATAATTGAATAATCCTACAAGTTAGCGTACCACACAAATGTTGGGCCCAATAGTGATTACAGAAAACATAGTAGTATCAAGGCTTCATTTTTTTCATAGGTTTTTATCATGGGACAAAATAGAGAAACCAAAAGTGTCAAATTCATCTCTAGGTGTCCTGAAACATTTAAAATTTGAATTATAGGATGCAAAATGTTTGGTGGGGGAAGAGTTTGATCTACCCATTCGGGCTAAGTATTATTTTTCAATTATATAAAAGTGCATCATTACTCCATGGATTCCAATAAAGACATAAGTGAATCAATATAATTAATGAGTCCTTAGGGAATGTATGGATTATCTGTCACTTGGATAGGTTGTTGTAGCTGGTAGGGACATTGGTGTGGGACCACTATTTTCTAAGGATTTACCTAGGTCTATTCTGATTCTATACCCAAGGGAGGGAACTATCGATCTACTATTTTGGGATCCAAATATATTGAGTGTTGGTTTCCTACATTGAGTGGGTGTTCTAGATCTATTTTCGTTTATTTACAAAACGCCATTTTATAAGGAAATCTGTTTGGGAGTGCGAGTTGAGGATCTTCATGTAGAAGATATCTAACAGGAAGGCTACATTAGAGTAGTTATGCTTTGAGTAACATCAATTCTTTCATTTACTCCACCTGCTGAGAAAAACTATCTGCAATGGAATGGGGACTAACCTCTCTGAGAAGGAGGGGTGGAACAATTTGACTTTTACCATTTTCTTTAATAGATGATTTGGGGGGGGGGGGTAATGATGGATTATTCAAGGGAATGAACAGATTTTGGGAAAGCCTCTAGTGCCAGGTACCCACACATCCTTTAATAATTTCTTTGTGAACCACATTATAAACCATAACTTCCTCCTCTAACTCCTCACCTGAATTGGACTCATGTTGTATAGAATCTGAAAGGGCGGTGGTGAAAACAATTATTAATGTGTAATGAAGGACATGTATTCTATCAGTGAATTTGTTAGACTTCATCTTTGTATGCCATCCACGAGTCCTTGTATTTTCTTTTATGGATTCTCTTGGCGTTGTTTGGGAGATATTAATCTGAAGGGAATCACTAGGCAGTTCAGTACTGTGAGTCCCTAATGAGGATACCAGATCATAGTATGGAATGAACTGGTAGGATTAACTCTACGATATTTCCAAAAATAAAGAGAAAATTGATATCCATTATGGTGGGTGTTGTTGAGGGGAAAATCCCCCATCCCTATGTGTTGGGACTATTCCCATTCTAAATTCATAGTTCTTCAGGCCCAGTTTACTGACCTCAAATATTGTGTTAAACAATCCCCCATCCTTGTGTGCTTAGGTTTCTCTTTAACTAATGTGGCTACCACTACCATGGCTACCATTCTTATTATATGATGTTTCTTCTCAACATCTATTGGGAAAATTATTCTGTATGCACCTGGATCAACCCTTACCAAAGACCGTTGCTCTATTTCTGACATTTGCAATATCTAAATTTGGATTTAATCTATGTGGGAGGCTGGATCAATATTTTTAGAAGCCTGATGAAAAATTATAACAACAATCTCCTCTATTATGGCCTGATGTTGATAAAATTTGTTTTCAGCTTGTTTTTTAGCATATCTTTAGTTAGGAATTGGGTCTATTGGTCAGATCTGGCCTGGGGATATGAAATCTCATGAAACCACTTGTGGGGGGATTAGTTGGTTGGGAAGCACAATGAAATGTAAATCTCCATGTGCACCCCATACTTTAAAATTAACAACATATGTGGTATATAATGAATCACTAATTTTATATGTGGATATGAAATCATTTTATTAGAATACAATATAAATTATAAAACTAGATGCCCAAATAATTTATTCATTTAGGGACTTTGGAAACATAGAATTCACACTTCATGTTTTTTAATTATCTTCAATGTTTCCAAAAAATATTTTACCATATATTACCCATACCAAAAACCATTCCTTATAACTCAAGGAAAGGAAACATAAGAAAGGGTGAGCTAAAATGCTCAGCTTGGGTAGACATGGAAGATACAAAATCATAACCTGAACATACGTATATGAAAATATGAGCATAAAATTTGAATATCATGCCCGAATTATCAAATATAATATACATGAGTTGTGGAATAAATATTGACAGTTCATAAAACATGAATCATAAGATAATTAATTCACATGATCTATGAGAGAATAACAATGGAATAAGAAAATATAATTATGGTATACACATAATATTAGAATATCTTATGATAATGATACCTAAAAAGATATCCATAGTATATTATGATTGTGATAATAACTTATATACCTTATTTGGTCATATGATGACCTCCCATGTACCCTGTTTTTGTGGGATTATGATAACCTCTTTTTTACCCTCTTATTGCGGGCTTACTGTTTACCTATTTTTTCTGGGCCTAGGATGGCCTCTCGTGTACCATTTTGAGCTTATAGAACATTTATCATTACAAAATTCATTGGTGGTAGATATAGGTCCCACATTTTACTTAATGAAAATCATACTTATATGTTTCATAGGAACATAAATCATTCATCACATCAGAACCCATTTAATGAAATGGGGTCCTTAAGTATCATTTAATCATAACCTAACCAATGGAAAAGAAATTAGTTTCATTAATATCAATCCATCATAAAAATAATGAATTATTAGAAATAATGAGAATAGTATAATTCAATAATATCCATATTAACACAAAATTAACATCAAATAATGTTATCATAGATGGAAAATAATTTTAAGAGATAAATTGAAAATAATTCTTGAGTAAAATATCCTTTCTGCTTTGAATATGTATTGTTTTCTAAAAATGGTGTGAAATTTTAAATAAAATAAATTTGTTTGAAGAAAATACTAGAATATTGTAAATTAATCTTCAAATAATTATTTCTTCTTTATGGAGGAAAATTAAATTCATTCCATATAATTTAAATAGAAACTTCCCTTTCATACTTCTTCTAAAAAGGTCACAAAGTACCTCGTTTGAAAAATAAAAAAAAAGATTCCATTCAAATATTATAGTAAAAAGTAAAAATAGGTAAAAATAAATATAATAATCCATAGTATAATAGTGAAAAAATATAAAATAACTTTTCAAAACATTGACATGGAAGATAAACAATCCCTAAAGAAGACTTAAAATGACACCGTCCCAAATATTGATGAGATTTTGAAATAATTACTAATCACTTTATAATGAGTAGAAACATATGCCACATGAAAGGAAATAAATTATATGGATATAAAAAACAGTAATATTCTCAATAATAATCATAAAAATACATTTACAGGATGTAATACCCCATGTAGAAGAAATAGGTGGTATATAAGGCATGTGTCCCCTAGAAATAAAAGTGCGACAAAAATCAGTAACTTTAAGTACGGAAATCCTTCATATACATTAAAAAATGATATATATAATAAATACAATTTTATTATACTTGAAAGAAAAAAACATATTCATATATATAATACATTATATTATTTACTTATAACTTTATATTACCCTCTTATTAACAATTCCATGGTAATATTGTGTTTCAGGTAATAACTACTTTGTTTTTCATTCTTTTTTTGACTTGTTATACATGGTCCTTTTACATAGATCATGATCTAATCACCTCTAAAATGATAACCTTGATATATATATATATATTCCAGGTTATTCATAAAACTTCTTGATAGAAAATTAAATACATAGTTTATGGAGACTGTAGAATGTCTGTATGCATAAAGGTTTTTTTGAAAAACCTTTCATATTAGAAGAAATAAAATAATATTATATATAATAATAAAATAATATTTTTTATTTTAAATACATCATATATATTCATAAAATTCATCCTTATTACCATCCATGTGAAAAAGTGTTGAAAAATGAATCAAATCGAATCATAGAGATGGTAAACCATACATACACATGAGCGACATTATCATTTTCAATATGATTTGATGGTGCAAAGGTAGATATGATATTATAATTATATATGTATAATAATTTTATAAATATTATATATAAAAATTAAACCCATAATTATCCTCACTCATAATATATAGTGATGGAAAATGAAATGTATCTCTACATAGATATGGAAACCCATACATACGAACGAGCAATACTTTCACTTCTCGTTCAATGAGAATGTGGATGTATAATTTTTTGATTATAGTAATAATAAAATTTAAACTTATTGAGTTTTCATAAATTATTATTTTATTATATATATCATAGAATTATAGGAGGTATAAAATAGTTGAAAAAGTGAGTGATCGGTTTGATCGATTACCACTTCATCAAAATTACTCCTTTAAATCATCAATAAAGGACTCTAGAGTTGGTCTTTTAAGAAGAAAAGTTCCTCTAAAATGATTAGGGTAAGTAAATAACAGACTTTTTACGATGTTGGCCTATTCTTAGGGTTTAATGTGATGTAATGTAATTAGGGATAAGGATCCCTTTTATAATTGAGGTTGGGGGACTTTTGGAATTTCAAAAAATATTAATTTATAATAAATTTACTATTTATCCAAATACATTCCAAACTCATTTTATTTTAAGATATGATTGTATAATGTTTTAAACTCCCCAAAAAATAAATTTTATATAGGTATTTATGTAATGTTAGACCTTATCTTTTTTATTAATCATTAGTGAACCTAATTTAATTTTAATGATGTTATAAAAGTTTTAATGTCAAGAGAATATATTTTTTATATTAAAAATTTAAATTGGACAATAAATTATCCATTGATGATAATTTGACCATATATAACCCCTTTTATTTATTTAATAGTTTAATTATTAATAAATAATTTAATAAAATATCACATTAAAAAAATATCATTAATGTCAATTTAGACACAATTCATAAATATTTTTAAAAAATATCAAAAAATGTGATATATTCTAAAAACTATACTAAACAATCCCTAACATGTCTAATTAATCAATATAATTTTTTATAGAAATAATTATATCAAATTATATTTATTTTAATATTTTGAATATAATTTATTTGGAATTTCAATTAATTAACAAATTGTTGCATCATCATTGTGGAAGCATTTAAAGTATTTATCTATTTCTAAGGAATTAAAAAAAATTACTAGGAGAAATAAATATTTTTAGTATTATAATTATGAATTATACATTAATTAATCTTTGGTATAAACATATATTAAAAATGATATATTTATTGAAAATATTAGTATGAAATCTTTAACTTTTCTTTAAATAAGATATAATAAAAGTCTTAATCTCATAAAAGTTTCTTAAAAGGGTTATAACTTTAAAAAAAAGAATGATTTTTGTTGAAACCCACTCATCTAAAGAAATTAAGACATTGGTTCTATTAATTGTTTGTTATTTATAATATTATTTTTTCACCCTTAATTAACTGATTTACCTTTTACCGTGTTAATAAAAAAATACTAAAGTTAATATTCATAAGGGCCAAATTAAGAGAAAACTATTTACATAATTTGGAATATCTAGATGAATATTTGAACATCATTTTTTACAATTCCAGAAAAATAATATTTAGAAATTAATTTAAAATTAAACTCATTGACAGGTTGAGAAAATGAGTTGTTGAAGTTAAACGATGTAATAAATTAAAACATTTTTATATTTTAAGTCAATGTAAAATTAATTCCAATGAAAAATATTAGATTGTATGATAATAATTTAATCTAATTATAAATTAAAAACAATCAAAAATGTAATTTAACAATATAAATTATTTTGATGTATAAAATTTATTTTCAATTAAAATAAAGTATTTTTTTACTACTGATGATAACATTAAACTTATGAGAAAAATATGAAAAATTAAACCAAAGTAATTTTTATATTATTATTTAAAATAAGAAGTTTAGTTTTTTAAAAAATAATATATAAAGTGTCCCAAATTTTATTTAAAATTTGTTTTATATTAGTAGGTAGTAAAACTACCCATGAAAAAAAATATAGGGGGTTTTGAATAAAATTGGGGTTGTTCCAAATATATGTCTATAAAATCTATTGGATGAATAAAAAATATTTTTTATTGAATATATATCATATATATGTATATATCATTAATATTATTCACTAATCGTAATTAATTTAATTTATTAAGACCAAATGACTTTGGGAGAATAAAAAATAGAACAATTTACTTTATAAAAAATGGTATATATTGTCATTTCTAATTAATTGGTAACGAATTAATTCAAATTATAAAACTTATATTTAGTTAATAATATTCATAACAACAAATTAATGGCTAGTATATATCTTATTATATTAAATAATTATATTTTAACAAACTTCTATTTTTTGGTAGAACGTGATCTTGGGTGTAATCCACGCAATCAAAATAACTCGGCATTATGGGTAACAAAATCCCTGAATAGTGTTGAGTATACCGAAAACTAATATAAATGATGTCTATATCAGAATCATGACTTGGTGTTGCATATAATGCAAACCAAACATAATTATTTTCATATAATGAAAGATATATTTAGTATTGTGTGAAATGAAAAATATTAAAAAGATTATATTAATTAGAAAAAATATTTCAAAAAAACTCAGGGTGCTTTATTCTACCCCCATAAAATAAATTTCTTATATTAAATTAGTCTAGGATATCAAGGGTTTAGTGCATCAATGTTACATTTATAGAAACCCACATAGTAAAAATGAATTCTAAAGCATACAATTAAAAAGGGAAATTTGGAATCTTTACAGTTATCCAAAGATACTCATAACTAGGTTTTTACATGGGAGAACATAGGTGGGAAGTGAAAACATAGAAATGGAAAAAATATATCTATTAAGATTTTATGGCTAGTAATAGATGTCATTATCCAGAATATGTTATCGATCACATGGACATTAATTTGTGATGATCTAAGGGGCCATTTGATTCATCGAAAAACAATGCACTAGGATAAGTTTTTTAGCTTCATGATTCTTTTTCGAAAGATAATTATTTTTATGTGAAGATATACATACATGAGTTCAGGAAAACATCACCATTTGTTGTGCCTTGATAAAATTAAACTTCATCTCTAATTACAAGAAATGAAGTTAAAATTTTCATTCCTGAAGTGTTAATAGATCCGGAGATCCATAAGTAGAATGATAGGTCATTCCATATGTCTTCATTATATTAAAAATTTTAGTAAAAGTTATCCAATATTCATAAATCATGATATTGTGAGTTAATAATTTAATCTCTAAAAATGCAACCAATTTTTACCATTAACCATTCCATAACTGGTTATCCTTATAACCCTTCCAAATGATTAAATTCCAAAACATAAGAAATAAGGTCACAACATAGAATTGATAATAAATAAGCTCTTATTTATGACATACCAAACATTTTAATACCATCACCAAGTATTATCTTGAAACATATTAATAAAATTAATTACATTATATCTTTATTGGAAATATTATTGTTTCCTTTTTCCTAATTTTAATGGATATATTCCCTAAGTCCAATGATTTGCAAACTTCATCCTTGATTACATAACCAAATTTTTAAAAAAAATACTTAATTAGATATAAGGTAACAAGTTTCATCTAATTTAGTTATTCATATCCTATATATTTTTATCAAAACATAATTATCTTAACATAAGAAATATATTAAGGGGTGTCATTCTCTTGAATTTCCATTAAATATAACTAATTTATTAAATCAATTTTCTAGTCCAGCAGTGCCATTTAACATATTCTTGTAAAACCGTAGAGAAAAAATTTTCTAAAAAATCTTTGAATAAATAACCATTAATATTTTATGAATCTAGATACATAAACACTTCAATTATTATACTTCATCATTATGTCATTAAAAAGTCTACCTAATCCTATTACTTAATACCTCCTTCATTTTTTATTTCATATGTAGTCACATCATCATTAATAATATGACCATTACTCGTACCATATTAATGATTCCTTTTAAGATATTTCCTCTTAGGAAACCATTTTTCATAATTCCCATTCATTCCATCCATAAAACATTAAATTATTTATAATACCTTAGAGAGTCCAGTATATAAATTCATTTTGTAAACTAAATATTTCATTTTCCTCTTGCCGTTACATTCTCTATGTCCTTATTTTCCACTATAAGAACATATTATTCTTTCTTTAAGATATTCACTTGGGTGTTTCCTCCCACATTATCAACATGTAGGAAATATAATATTATTTCCTTAATAGCCCCCATTACCTGAAATATTAGCAAAGTCATTCCTTATATTCTTTGGTGATTGTGAGGGTTGGTTTAGGTACACTTTTTTAAATATGTTCCATGAAAATTGATTATGAATGATCCAAAAATCATTCACTCTATTGATCATCCCATTTGACTTATCATTATAAAACTGTTCATCACATTATACATTAACAAAACCTCTTCTAGTTCTTTTCATTGGAAAAACAAAAAAACATATAATGAAAAAAACTTATCATATATAAAAACAATATATTCTTGTAAAAAACTAATAGTATTTCTAAATTATTATACTATGTAATTAAACCTTTGGCTTATCCATAGAGATATCCCTAGACATATCCTTAGGAATGTCCATAGGGATATCAACAACTTTTTCTCAACCTAGTTTCCAAATATTTATTAAACCATTTCTTTGATACCAACTATAATAACCTATTATTTTTATACATGGAGATGAAATTATTTTTGTGGAATAGATAATACATTACACAAGAAGATGCCTAAATACCGTATTATTTTAGTGCATTTGGAAACATGGAACACAAACTTATAGTCTGAAGAAAAATCATAATTGTTTCCCAAAATGATCATCCCCTATAATTTCCCTACATAAAACCTTTCTTTATAACCTAAGTAAATTAAACATAAAAATATTTGAGATTATATTCTCTGTGGCGGTTAAAAAAGATGATACATATGTGTAACATGAACCTAATGGAATGAAACCACAAACATATCATTTTACGATAAAACCCTACATATCAAAGTTCATATATATGAGTTGTGGAATAAATATTGATAGTTCATAAAACATGAATCATAAGATAACCAAGGCACATAATCAATGTGAGAATAAAAATAGTATAATACATTGAAATTGAGGCATAAACATAAGATTATAATATCTTATATCAATTATAACTACCAAGAAATTCATAGTATATTAGGCTTGGGATAATCACCTATATACCTTATTTTGTCGTAAGATGAGCCCAATGTACCCTCTTATTGTGGGATTACGATGACCTCCCATATAACCTATTCTTGCGGCCCTAGGATGACCTCCCATGTACCCTATTTGTTTTGGGCTTACGATGACCAACCATATACCCTTGTGATCTCATAAAATATTTATCATTACCCAAAGCATTAGATGGAGAGATAACTTCCACCTATATCATATGAAAACCATACTTATGTTTTCCAGAGGAACATAAATCACTCATCATATCAAAACCCATATAATTAAATGGTTTTTATAAACATCAATCAATCATAACATTACCCATGGATAAGAAATAAGATTAATACATATAATTACTTAATAAAAATTAACCATTATTACAAAGAATATTAAAGGAATAATTGTATCATATTCCTAGTAAAAAATATATAATATCAAATAATGTTATATTAGATAGAAAATAATGTTTAGATATCACTTAAAAATAATTCATGAATAAAATATCCTCCCCCCTTGGAAATGTATTCATTCCATTAAAAGTCATCCAATTTTAAAAGAAAAAATTTTATTTGAAAATAACCGAGGAATATTTTAACTGAAATATCAAATAATTATTTCTTCATGATGGAGGAAAATTATTTTCTTGTGGTAAAAGATAAAAAAACACCTCGTTCGTAATTTTTCTGGAAAATTCATAATGTAGCTCTTTGGGAAATGATAAAGATATAACTTAAAAATAATTTTTTAAACATTGATAAATGGGTGAAAATGAATTCAATCATCCATTATGTAATTGTAAATAAATTTTTTGAAAAAAATTTAGAAAACATGGACATGGAATAAAAATACTCTTTAATAGAAAATTAAAACGAAACAATAGAAAATATTGATGAGATTGTGAAATAAATATTTATCACTTTATAATCATCACAATTTTATGAACCACGAAAGAAAAGAAATAACATGGAAAATAAAATTCCATAATATTCTTGATAAGACTCATAAAATATATTAATGGGATATATATAAACCATGTAGAAGAAATAGGTAGTGTATAAGGCATGTGTCCCACGAAGTGAAAAGTGGGAAATAATCCCTTACCTTAAGTCTTGGAACCATTCACATACGTTCAAAAATCCTATATAATAAATATAATTTTATTATAAATCTTCAAAATAATCACATTTTTATGTATAATATCATATATTATTCAATTATTACTTTATTTTATTATTTTATTAACAGTTCTATGTAAAATTTATGTTTCAGGTAATAACTGATAAGTTTTTTGTTCTTGTTTTGACTTGCTATCCTTTGTACCCTTACATAGATTATGATTACCTCTACTCCAAATTGATAACCATGACATAAATATAACATATATGTTCTATATATATTAATTCATGTATAATCATAAATGTTAGAGATTTAAAATAAAATAAACTTTCATAGAGACGGTATGCCATACGTACGTATGAACATTGTTTTTAATTTTTATATCATATTAATGGGAAAGAAAATAATATGATATATAATATTTAAGGAATATTTTTTATGATATATATATCATATATATTAAAAAAAGTCATCCTTTTTACAACTCATATGAAATATAGATGAAAAAAGAATCACATCGCACCGTGGAGATGGTAAGCGATACATATGCACGAGAGACACTATCATTTCCCAAAATATTGGGTTATAAAAAGGTAGATATGATATAATGATTAAAAAATGACAATAATTTCATAACTATTATATATAAAAACTAAAACCATCATTATTCACACTCATAAAAATGGTGATGGAAAATGAATTATATCGCTACACGAAGACGATAAGCTATACATACTCATGAGCGATACTTTCACTTCTTGTTTTATAAGAATGGGGGTTTATAATGGTGTGATATTAATCATAATAAAATTTATGAATATTTTGGATGAGTAATTTATTATTTTATGATTTATATCATAGATTTGGAGGATTTATTGAGTATTATAAAAACAATGTAATTAGTTAGACCGATTACCTCTTCTTCGAAATGGATCCTTTATATCTCCTATAAATGACACAAGAATATGTATTTTGGGAAGATCTGAACCTCTATAATGTTTATATAAAAGTATATAATATAATTGTTCATTGTTTGGTCAAGATTTAAGGCTTAAGGATATTTTATGAGGTGACGGAGGAGGTGCTATTTTATTATTGAGGTAGTGGAAACGTTTTGAATTTCCAAAAAAACTTTAATTTATAATAAATTCAGTCTCAATAAAAATACCCAAAAGGTCATGGATTTGAACATACTAAGATATAATGTTATAATATATTCAACCAACAAATTTTAGATAGTTTCTAATTTAATTTTAAACATTTTCTTTTTTATTCACCCTTTGTTAACTTATTTAAATTTTAACTTTGTTATAAATGTTTTTAATGATAAGAGATTTTAATTTTTAAATATAACATAAAAAATGGACAATAAATAACCTATTTATGTTATTTTGACCATATCTCATCCCATTTTACAAATTTAATATTTTTATAATTTTTAAATAATTTAATAAAATACAACTCTCAAAAAATATCATTAATGTCAATTTTGAAACTATTAATTATTTTTATTTTTAAAAATTATAATAAAAAATTATATATTGGAACCGACTATATTAAATCTTCCATATCATTTCAAATCAATCCATACATTTTTTATGAAATTAATTAAAAAATTATATTTATTTTAATATTTTGAGTTTCATTCTTTTGGTATTTACATTAATTAATCAATTATTTCATCATCATTGTAGAAGCCTTTAGGGTATTTATTTATTTTCTAAAAAATAAAACTAAATTAAAATGATAAATAAAGATAATTTAGATTGAAAATAAATATTTATAGTAGAAATTATCTTCAATATAAACCTATATTAAAAATCGTATAGTTATTGAAAATATATGAATGAAATCTTTAACGTTTCTTTAAAAAAAGATAATAAAAGTCTTACTCTCATCCAAGTGGCTTAAAATGGTTATATTTTTACATATTACACATTAAAATCAGAAGTTTATTTTTTCAAATAGATTATATTAAACTGTGAAAAAATTTGGATTTAAAATGGGCTCTCAATTAAAATGAGTTAGACTTACCCATTTGATAAATATTTTGGGGTTTTACATAAAATTGGGTTTATTTTTATCTTATTCCTATAAAATCCTCTCGATGAATGTAAAAAATATTTTACTAAATATATATAATAAATTTTTAGTTAACACCGTTAAGTGATTGTAATTAATTTAATTTATTAATACAAAATGACTTTGAGGGCATAAAAATACAACTATTTACTTTATTGTCAACAGATATATATTTTAATTTATAATTAATTTTAAACTAGTAAATTTATATTATAACCCTAATATTTATTTAATAAAATTCATAACATCTAATTTAAGAGCAAGGTTATTTCTTATTATATTAATTAATAACATTTTAATATTGTACTATTTTTTGGTAAAACTCGGTCTTGCATGTAATGAATGCTATCAAAATAACTTGAAGTTGTCTGTAAAACAAGACAATATTATTGTTTCATATACCATAAGCTTTTATATGTGGTTTAAGTAGCAGAATCCAGACATGGTGTTGTGTATAACACAATCCAAACATTATGTTTTTCATATACTGAAATCTATATTTAGTATTGTCTTGAATGAAAAATATCGAAATGATTAAATTAATTTGAAAAAATATTTCACAAAATCTTGGGGTGTTACAGGGTATCTACGATCAACCATCATAACATTTCTAATGCTTTAAGAAATTAATTCTAAATGGATCCTTTATTTTTCTCAATATTTGGATCTCATACAACTAGGAGTTCCCCTAAGCCAATCTAGTGCATTATCCCTTCTATTACCATGACATGGTTTTGATACTCTTAATTGGGTAATTATTTTGATCTCAAGTGAGGAATATTCTTTCATATGTTGAGGTGAATATTGTACACATAATATTTCCACATAATCTATGAAATAATGTATTTAAAAGTGGTAAAAGAAAAGAACATGATTGGTATGTAATATTTATATAGTTTTTCCTCTTCTATATCACATATTCTTCATATTTTTCTAGAGGCTCCCCTGCCTGGTCTGACCAGAGTGGATGTTTTCCTGCTTCTTTATCAAAATCGATGAGATTGGTGGGGATTTCCTATGTTATGTTGGAATGAAGGAGATCAAAATGATGTTTTGAAAATTAAACTCACATTTGGTTTTCTTCTAATTGATAAATAATTTCACTTTCAAATGACAAGTCATTTGACATGAATGACCTCATTTTCCTCAAGTGCCTCTAGGTAGGAGGGATTTATCATTCCTACATTACCAAGGGGTGGACCATCTTTAAATATGTGAAATACTACCATGTAGTAAATATTCATAGTGAAAACAATAATTGGGAGGATTACCAAGGTGTATTAATGCAAGGGGAAAACCCTCTTACTCCTAGATCTTCTGGTCAAGTGGAGGGTTTTCAAGACTGTCATCAAAAGATGGACTATCAAGATCGACTAGATTATGGTCATGAGGAAATCCATTATATTGAAGTGTATATGGAGGAAAGTTTTTATTTCTAACACTATAAACATAATTTCTTAAAAGGATATTAGTATCTCGATCTATATATATGTGTCAGAGAGCTTAAAATCTCAAGTATTAAGAAGAGATAGATTGTAGAATGGATGATTGTTTTCTAGTTGTCTTTGGTGGGGTTACTTCTTGAATACCTCATTGCGAGTGACTAGGGCCACCTTCTAGGGGACGTGGATTTTATAGATACGAGTTTTTCATATAATTGAGTGGTCTTTAGGATTGGCTGACTACCTCATGTTGTAATAGGTTCATGTTACTACTCCGGTTATCCATATATAACACGAGAGTTTTCCCCACGACCCTCCTGGATGAGAGTAGAGGTATGTTTCTACTCCAAGGTGATATAGTATTAATCCACCCCATTTTAGTGGATGTAACTATGTGTCCATCTCTCAAGAACTACTGTTTTCACCATTTTGATGTCTTGATAGTTTTGTAGGATGTGGGAAGGGACTTGCGTTATCCTTTTTATTATCATTAGGATATGCATGGTGACTTTAGTGATAGTAATAGAGATATATTTCTATCCGGTATTTGGATTAGGGGTATGTTCTTGAACCTTTACTCCCATTACCACTATTGGATATTAATGTATTCACATTTGGGGGTAGAGAGTTGAGTATTCCACTATTTTCTTTTAGAATTTTAGACTTACATTTTTGGGTGCTTCCAGAAAAATCTAGCGGTAGGCTTAGAAAATGACGAAATCATTGTCCTTATTGTGTCCTGCCATCAAACATGGTTGGAAACCTTATTTTAATGATTCCATATTAGTATAATAAAATACATGATTAGTGTGGGGGGGGGTCTGTGTTTGTTCATCTTTGTGATGTGCCATCAGATTCAGATGGTGGGATCCTTTGAATGGTACAAGGTGAGTCATCTGGCTATATGAATTAAAGTGGTTGGCTAAACATGCCTCCTCACTATTGGAAACTAAAAGTTACTGTTGGACTTCTCTAGAGGGGAGAAGGGTGAAGACCTGATCCTTATTGACTGGACAATTCCCACGGAGGACAATCTTGCACACCTAGGTAGGAATAACCTAGGTCAAATGGCCGAGTAAGGGACCCTCGTCATGTTAAGGGTTTATTTCCACATGGTTTTAGTGATATAAACTATTTTAAGGGACCCTTTGGAAGGCCCCTATGTCTTCTAGATGATCCCATATGTGTCCTACCAATACAACATCCTGAGATAAGGAATAGACTAGTGGTAGCATTCTGGGGATAAAAACCCAAAACATTTGAATATGGCATTAGGTTCCAATGGATTTTGGACCACCAGATGCCTTTGGTTGGTCAATTGGTGGAGCTTCATGAGATAGAGGGAATGTTAGGTAGCCTACAGGTTTCGGATTGTACCTTTATGATGGTACTACTAAAATTGTGAGTTAGAGATCCAGTGTAAAGTTCCTTTATTAGGGATGGATTCTTCTTCCTAGTTGAAGACCGGACCTGAATAGTCATCAAGCCATATTCTTGCAAAAGCTGGAAGAAAACCATTGGATAAAAAATAGTTTTGAGAGAAAGTTCCTGAAAATATGAAATCAAACATGAAAAAACAATCAAATAAATATCTCAATTGAATGAATACATGAATTCTTGACTGTGATTATTGGTCATCATTAATTTTGAGAGTGAAAGGTAATGATAGGTGAGTGATACTATAATATTGGTTAATGATACACATTGGGTTTGCCGATTTTTTTAACCAAAAACACTTTTTTGGATGATTGATTGTAGGGGATTGAGTTTTGTGAAATCATGCAAGTCATGTTCAATATTTCTGAATGGTTTCCATTGGGCTTGTTCATAGACCAGGAAACACATAAGGGTTATATATCCATGTGGTACCTTCCTTCCAAAATTTGGTTCTCTTTGGAGACTTTTTTCAATGATGTTTATGAACTCACATTGGTCAAGAGGTTGGGAGGGTAGGCTCATCAAACCCTTTTGGGGGTATTTTTTCCTAATATAGGGATCTATTATATATTTAAGATATTTTAATGAATTATTTATTAATTTCCAAGAATGATGTTGGTCACCCATGAATTTTTAATTTTTTTAGAATACATAGAGGTTAGAATCATCTCTATATATCTCATTTTCTTCATAAATGGATATATAAGTATACATATGAGGTTCTCCATCAATGTTATTATCTTATGTATTGATTAGAGATTCTTTGGTCATTATTATGATGATGTTGGTTTTTTGTCCACATAGTGGGGCACTGAATATGGGAGTTGTTTTGATGTTGGGATCAGAACCAAGAGATGGGCTTCCTTTGTATCCTTATAAATGGAATCAAAACACACATAATTAGGTGGAACATAATGGGACACATCATACCTTTTATTTTCATCTTATAAGGACCAAACCACAAATTTTAGTGTCATGCAACAAGAACATCTAGGTGGATGGTTCCTAGTAAATGATTTATGTGGGAATGATGAAAAAGAGTCATATTGAACGAGGATGGAATATAGATTTCTAGGTTGAATAAGGACCCATTGGGAATGTGGACCAGAGAGAATAGGGTTTATTTGGGGTGTTGCTTTTGAACCTCAAGAAGACTTCCTACCTTTCCTATTTTTATGGGAATTAAAGTGCACATAGCTTGGTTGTGAAGACCCACACATATAGAGGCACATGGGTTTGCCTCATTGGGGATTATATCCCTCAGATAGGATTATATTAGGGCCAAATCTTGGAGAGGATTACGATAGATAAATATGTTTGGGGATTAATCTTGAAGTGGATGGATTTGTTAATGGGGTTATGATCGGGGCATACTTTTAAGAAGGATTCCCATGGATTTGTTATTATTGGGGAATATACCGAAGATGAGGCCTGTATAGTGCAAGGATGGGGATTATACCAGGTAGGATTACCATGGATTAGTTGGTTCTTACACTTAGAAAAATTCCAAAATATGGTTTTTGTTGGGTCTTACTCTTGAAAAAGATGCATGTAGGTAAGATTTTGGGGATTAATGTTGATTTGTATTCCCTTGATTGGTTAGGAAATACATTATGAATGTGTCCCATATTTTTGGAGTTATCTGTATATTAGGGAAAAAGTAGACATCTATTCCCGCCTGATATATTCTCGGTTTGATGAAAAAGATGAAATGGATATACATGAAACCTAATAAGCCACTTTTCCCTGAGATTAGATACATGTCCTTGAGTTCCCATGCCTATTGAGACCCAATGAAGGAATGAAAGAGGAAGACCTGGAAGAAGATTCTATAACAAGACATGCATCTAACTGTGTGGATATCATGGTCATGGATAGCCTCTATTCCCACATGAGACATGAATAGTCATGCACTAATTTGAGAAATAATGGGATAAAGAAGATTGAGAAAACTAAACACATATCTTCCTCTGATGGTGGGATAGGACAATGTGATGGTAGATGAAAATGATACTTAGATGCACTCGTTCCTTCTCACGTTTTGTGCCAGGGATATCCAAATTTAACTAACAATCTTGGTATGGCCCTAGAGGTGAAGATGTGTAGGACTAAAACCTCCCACAAGGAAGGCTAGTGGCTTAATCAATGAGGGATTCCCTAAAATTCATTACACATCATGGTAAGATTATTTCCTTCCATATTGAATGCAAAAGAAAGAATAATCCTGACCATATATTCTTGGAACTTGAGACTCCAAGTCTTAGAGATGAATAGAGAATAACATGGATATAACCCAAGTAGAAAAGACAAGGAAATATCAGACACCAACCTCGGGGTTTGGGTACTCATGACCATGTGCATGAAAATCCACATGCACCATGAAAACGCTAACCATCATGTGGGACTAGTGAAAGAATAATTTGACTATAAACATGAAAATTAAAATATGAGACATGGTGGTGGACACCTATTCAGAGTTTTTCATGTCTTGAGGATGGGGTGGCGGTTTAAACTTTTTCCCTCTTAGGAAAGGGGGCCGAAAGCTGAGGATTACTTCTATTGGGGTATTAAAATATGACTCAAAGGGGGCATGCATTGGTCCTATCCCAGGGAGAAGAGGTACTTCATGAAGGTACTGAGAGGAACTGTAAGTCCTTTACATAGGGGTATCGGCCTACATGAGTTGGGTATGACTTTTGAAATTTACTACCTAGGAAACAACACATGGAAGAGGCTTTAGCCCATACACCATTGGTATCCTCAGGTGTCCCTAGATGGGTCTTATACAGGTCCATTGTTAGGTAAGAAGACCTTGTGTAGGTGGATTTTTTCTAGGGGAGAAGGGGTCCTCATGTATTTGTCTTGATTTTAAGTCCCTGAATGGACTTTAAAGCCCCCTAATTCCCCTTAATTTTCTCTTTTACCTAGTTTTATACCAAATAATTTTTGGAGACCTGGGAGAATGGGAAGGATGATCATAGCTTGATGTATTATTCAAAATTTCTAGTTGTTCAAAAAAGGACCCCAATAGTCCTATTTATAGGAAAATAAGGGACCTTGGTCAAAGGAGGTTATCCACATAGGTCTTAGGTTTAGGTTCTTGGTGCAAGTCTGGGTCAGAGGGGTGACCTTCCTTTTAGTACCATGCAGGGAGCTGGAAAGGACGTCTGATGCATATGTTTATGTACACAACCTGGATTGGGAAAGTCCTTTGATTATCCTTGGGACTTGTTAGCACATTAAAATGATTAATGTTATATTTGTAAAATTTGCATTCCCTTTTACAAAATGTATTTCCAATAATCATCCATGCATATACTATAAAAGGTTAATATTATCCAGAACATGTTGTACATGTACAAAAATTATTATATAAACCCTAAATAAGTTAACATTTAAGTTTCTCTCGTATAAATAAATTAACTTAACATATGAAAACCGTGATATTTTAGAAACTACAATATAATATCTCAATATAACATAAATGAGGTCGATGATGTAAAATATATCTAGTAAGATAAAAATTACCAATACCATCTCAAGAGATATCCAAACAAGTATTAATAACATAACGAACCAGCATATTTTCAAATTTTATTCGAAAATTGGGTCGGATGGAATCTTAATTATGAATTTTCTCAGGTAAAATTTTCCTTGAACCCCTAGTAAAAAGAGACACAAATAACATCAAACAAGATAAATAACACACATATAAACATGATAATATCTGGGGTATTTCTAAACTCTAGCCACATTGATTTTGAATTCCTCACTTGTATCTTTCATGATTAATTTTTATATTTATTGAAATATAACCATAAATCCTTATAACCTAACTAAAAAAGACTCACTTCTATGATGATTCATTCTTAGGGAATAAACCTGCCTCATAATTATAGGATGACAGTTTTTAGATACAATAGAATAAAAAATAATTATAAAATAAAAATGATTTTATTTATGTGATAAATTAATATACGATACACACATTTTTAGATATAATCATCCCATGATATTCCCAAGGTCTTGATTTTACAACATCACTTTTTTGGTCATGGATCTGAAAAACCCAAAGCAACTTTAATTCACTCCTATCAACCCAATCATCTATAAATCTGGTATATATATTATACTCATAAAATAGAAACTAAAAATATACCCTGAAATTTCAAATATTCAAATGACTGATAATATTACTAGTGAAATTTTCATACTGGTTCTGTAAATGTGAAATATTTTGTAATGCAATATCAAATAAATCACATTTTCCACATGATATAACCCAAACAATTTTATGTACTAACTTGATAATTTAATTTAGAAAATAAATATAACCAAATTGAATTTAATGATTCACAGTGGGAAAGAAGATAAAAAATAGGATAATTAAAATATTAAAAAAAAGGATTTGATCGATCCCTTAGAATGACCACGGTCATGAAAAATAATACACACTTAAAACAATGTATAGTAATAAAACATCCATTTTTGAAAATAAAAATAAACAAAATCATGAGATTAAATATAATTGAATGAATACTGAATAAAATATAATGTATTTATAGATTCTTGGACACCCATATTACCATTAATGATGCGACTATAAGAAAATTAATATGACTATAAAAATAATAATATGACTTTAGGAAGAGTAACCTATCCATTAGAGTAGTAACTTGATTGAAGAAATTTTGAGATAAGATTTTGGTATCTGATAAAATGAAAATATATCAAATTTAAATTTTTATATAAATAAATAAATATTATAAAATCTATAAAATAAGTGTTTTTATTTTTTTTAAAATAAGTTTTATTTGAATTTTTACAATAAATATAAAAATCTAACATAATTTTTATTATCTAATTTTTTTTATAAAATAGTTTTTTGTTTCGTCATAATGATAATATAATTTTTTGAGACTAGAAGTAATTTTTAAAAGGGATAGAAAATTATCCATTATATTGAAATTGGTATTCAATAAAAAAATTAGAAATATATTTTCAATATAAAATTTAGAATGTTTATAACATTTAGAAAAATTATTTTCATAAAATTAATTTTAGTTTTTGAATATATTCATCAAATAATTATAAGAAGATTCCCTATTATTATAAAATAGTACAATTTTTGGTGAGTAGTAAAATATGACAAAACAAAGTAAATATCAATAAAAGATAAATACATGAATAATCATGATACAGATGATGTGAAAACCCATTATCTCAAACTCACATCAAGAATTAATTTATAAAGATACATGAATCATTTCTATTTCTAGTCTTGGTCCAAAATAATAATAAAATGAATATTATATTAAAAAACTACCATACTATCTTATAAACAACATCCATCACCATCCATTCATCCCGCAATTCCTATATTTCTCAACATGGACATATTATTTAAAAAAATCTCTCTATTATCATCAGCATATCAAAAGATTTATTATATTGCCAAAATACCATATGATGGTGTCATATGGTGTCATCTATGATATTAAATCCAAGTTTGTAATTTTATTAACCAAACTATCAATTAGAATTCTCTTCTTATTCTTATCCCTCACTTCTTCCACCAAAAATAAAATAATTTCTCATATATAAAATATATTTTTGAGTTTTATTATGATAATGGAATATCATTTATAAAACTTCTTTTCATTTTTTTCAAAACCAAAAAGTATTGTTCATATTATGGGGGTAAAACACCCTCATGAACAACATTCTTCATTTTTCTACACTGTTTTCATGGTTGGGTGTAGAATAAATATACTTGTAAAATATGATGATACGATGTATATTATAACTTTCGAAATGTTCTGGAATGTATTAATAATCGCAGAATTAAATAAAATGAATCTAGTTCAGAATATTCAGTAAAACCACCAACATAATCTAACCATATAATGTTAAAATTTATAATAAATTAGTCGTATCAATATAAAAACACATATGAATACATGGGACTATATAAAATTCTGGAAAGACATTAATATATTCAAATTTAACTTTTTGATTTATAGTCTCCTTGAATATAAAATTAAATAATTAACCACTTGGTATAGCGACCTTGGAGACATAACATTAATTTACATTTTGATATTGGATAAGTTTTTATGTGTAAGTGAAGAATGAATCTGGGATCAAGGTATTGTAATTATCTAAACAACTCTATTTTATATAGTTTATTCCTTATCTCTCTCTAATTCACTTTGTATCTATATATATCATTTTGTAATGATTTTAATTTTTTATATATGTATCTTACATATGTACCATGATTATTATCAAATTCATTCTAAGGGATAAAAAAGTTATTGATGTTTTCTTCGAAAATCATCTCCTATGTAAACCGATTTAAGGGGAATTCCTTTTCTTTTTTAATGTTTTAAACCACCCCATGAAATGTTTTAAATTAGTAAATATTTTATGGAAATACTATCTATTTTATGGATAACCCATCTAGTTCACTTCTATTATTATGTTTGATTTCTTTGACCCAAATCACTCATAAGTAGCAAAACCTATTATGACACATGGCTTCAATAGAAGATCCTTCTATGCCAGAGGCTTTCAACTATGATTAAGGTTATACAATGGTACATCAGGGAGACTATACCCTCAAGGTCATATTTTAGCAGTGTGTTGAATGAATTATAAATCATCTAAATCCTAAAATATGACAAACAAAAAAAACTAAATCAGTCAGATAAATATTACCGAATCAAATAATATATAACCAATTATGATTACATAATTATATAAAAAATTGCAGTATAAGGGATCAAGGAAGCTAACATACAACAATAATTTATATAAAAAAGTTACAGAAATATTCAATTCTATCTCTAATTTCATCATAAGAACTATCTCACTATTATGATGTCATACTATATCCTAGTATAGAAATCTAGAATCTAATTTTGGGTCCTCCCCTTTATCCCTACAAACAACCATGAAGTCTTTATGGTTACCAGATGACTGTCCAAATTGGGTACCAGGTAAATTCATCCGGCCACCAAAAATGTCGTGTAATACTATCATATATATGAATATATAATAATGGAATGTATAGGTAATAATAAAAAAGGTAGTAAAATAAATAAACATAATACTCATGTTGGTATTTGTTTCCCATGGGACACCCTTCAAATACCACCTGCTTCAGTCTATGCTATATTTCCACTTTAAAATATAAATTTTATAATATATATGGGGTCCATGACACATAACCATTGAATAACTAGATAATGATAATTTTATATGGGATCAACATGTTATATTTAATTTATGACATTGAATCCAAAGATAATCTGAGTAATTTATCCAGGGATGTAGAATGGAAAGTATGAAATTACTAATTTTTGATGTGGAATACTACATAAAAAATCCTATGATCTAATGAATAATTTAACATTATTTAAAATAGTCTTTAAAAAATTATGAGGATGGTCATTTAAAATATCCTGAATAATGGTTCATGGGGTTTCATGTCCAATAGTTCCTAAAACATAGTGAGGATCACCATGTCCATCATAAAAAATAATAATTATATAATTCTATAAATCTTATAGTCCCTACAAATTCATTCCATATATGGTATCTAATTATAATATATTGTGTAATATACTTCATTAATCTAGTTCCCAAGATATTCATTTCAATAAGAATACATAATAATTAGACATGATCTAAGTGAAATTTTATTACTATTCCCATTTCATTTTATCATTTATCCAATTCAATTAAGACATGGGAAAAAGTAAAGTATTCAACTTATTTTAAAATTTCTACATCAATTCGAATATAAGAATCATAAGGTTAATGTGAGAATATCTAACCCATCTCATAATACATCTTAATAATTTATATTTAATGGTCATGTTGAAAGAATAAAACCTAACAAACCTCAGTGGTGGTTTAATATCAATATAAGATATAGGGGTCATGTTTATAAAGCCAACACACACCAGGGTTGATTCCGTAAAAGGTAAAAACCCAACAATGATTAATTTTAGGGTAAAATGACTAACTAAATCAAGTATATGACAATTTATTTACTTAATTTTAAATTTAAAAGGTGACACATGAATGGTTTGGAATATGGAACAACAACAAATAATATTAAATTCTAGGATTTGAAGGAACAATACTACACCACCAAAATTATACTAGTAAAAAATCCTCATCAAATATGAAAATCTTATTAGGGATATAACAGAAGAAATAAAAAACTAGATGAAAGCCTGGAATTTCATATAAATTTGGTCACATAGATATAAAATTGATGATGGAGAATTAAATTGAGAAAAGAATCAAGGGGACATGGAGGCTTATCGAGGGGACTCCATCACATTTAATGATGATTGAATTAGTTTTTAGATGAGGGATATCTTTGAAAAAACTAAAGATAGAAGAGGAATATCTCATAATGAGATGATGGGTGCATGATGACGAAAAAATATAATATGAATGATTAATGCACAAAATTAAAAAAGAGTTATTTTACACTTATTTAAGGGGAACATGTTTTGGAAAAATAGTTGACCAAACTGTATTCCAACCATATAGTATCTACATTCTGAGAGGCCAAACCTCACATGACCACGACACATGGTTTGAGAAGCTATGTGCAGGCTATGCATGAATACTATACAAGACACTTAACCCCTCACATGGTCCGTGGAAACAATTATATAAATCATTTAAAAACCATGTGAGTTCATTTGTAGTTTTCTATAAATTTATATTGTACATGCATCCCCTATTATATAGATTCTCTATCTATGATCCTCCCTTTACAATAGTACATAGCTGAGGAACATAGTTACTATAATTGTGCACCAACCATTCACCCTAGATATTTTCTTCAATAACTGGAGCTGCGTTCTCTAAACCAATCTTTAATTCTCAAAAAATCTTTCTTTAACCCCTTGGAACACTTATTAAGGTGAACTAAACAATTCTGATTGAAATTAAAAGGATTTGTACCTCCTTTTAAAACCATGATGTTACAACCTTCCCATTTTAAAACAAATCATCACCATGTTTTCTTAAGGGTGGTTGATCTACATTAAAAAATTACTTCTATCACAAATCATATATTTCATCCTCTCTCTCCTAGGTGTTGATTAATACACAACCAAACATCTATAGCACCCCAACCAGAGTAACTAATGTACGTCAAATTTTCTTCTTGATATGATAAATGATCAACATTGGATGCTCCTAAAAAAAGTATCATCCTCCAACTAAACGTCCACACTATCAAAATAACAAGATGACTTGGAATGATAATGACATAGATGCAGAAAATGAAAGGTGCAATCCATATAATCATACCCTTGTG
Organism: Viscum album; assembly: GCA_963277665.1. NCBI lineage: Eukaryota > Viridiplantae > Streptophyta > Magnoliopsida > Santalales > Viscaceae > Viscum > Viscum album. The sequence goes on along the minus strand of OY728140.1, from coordinate 555,152,903 downwards.
GTAATTAAATATGATATACTAATATATCTACTATCTCTACAATCAAAAAAGATACAATGATTCAAGAAACCATCTCCCTTTCCATCTGAATCAATCAATGTCCCAATCATATTGAAATGCAATAAGAATCTTGATATATGACATTAAACTACAGAGGTTTTCGATGGTGGTAAACACAAGGCTTCTTCTAAGTATGAGCTATTTCCAAATTCCTAGTGATCAGCTGTACCTACTCTGGTGTCTTCATAATGATATGTGGTTTTAATTGGTCTTCTTTCCCTGCTGTAAACTAGCATAGAGGTGAAAAACATGAGATAACATATAAGAGAGATCTATATAGTCTATTGGATGTTATTATTATAACTATATTTGGCTCAAGGTATGGGTATATACTATGAACCACGAAAATCAATGATCTATGCTTATAGATTGTCCTCAAGAACATGCATAGTATGTTTAGACTGATCGTGTATCTATGTGTGGTTTGATGTACTTTGAAGTACTTATGAACCCAATATATATGAAAACCTTGCTAAATTCATGAAGTGAATAGATTCATATCTGAGAAAATATCTTTTGGAAGTCCATAAAAGGTGTATAATCCTCCGTACAAAAAAGGAATATAATTTAATCCACTGAGAAATCCTCCCATATATCCCAGAAATGAGATACCATTGATATATATCCGTAATCCACTATTAGGATTTTATTCAAGTAAGTATTATGGTTATTAGCATTAGCTACAAGATTGTATTCCCTAGAATATAATAAATCTAAAAAAGTGTGTACCAAAAGATTAAGATACATATTTTTTTCTATGTATCAAATAATCCAAAGAAGATATTTCTTAAAGGTTTTAATGGTCAATCTATAAAACCAAATTCCCCCAAAAAAACATAATTCCTCCATCAGCACAAGGAATTTTCCATATATATGAGCTTGAGATTGGGTGGAAGCTAATTAAACTCAAGAGCAATCAAATAAAAAGTCTTATATTTCATGAATAATTCTCTATTAACTAAAAAGACTCCCATTCCAATTTTTTTTGCATCACAGTATACTATATAACTTCTTTTTAGCTCAAGTAGAATTAGGATCGGTGCTGAAGTCATCCATCCTCTCAACTCATGAAATGCCTTCACATATGAGTTAGACCATGTTAATTTGTAATATATCATGGTCAATACTATATTAGGTGTTACAATGTGTATGAAATATTGAATAAAAAACCAATAGTATCCAATTATCCCCAATAAACTCTATATATCAATGTTTTTTAGCTATTCCAAATAAAATATATCTCTCAACTTCTCTAGATCCAAAGGTACCAATGATTTTTATTTGATACGACCCATGAAGTAAACTTTTCTCAATGCATTAGGGGAATTTTGAGATCACAGAAAATATCTACTGCTATCTTAGTGTATTTAATATGATTCCAACATTTTTGGAATGATCATGTAGGTTAGGAAAATATAGGTAGATATTATCCATGAAAACTATCAGAATGGAGTCCAACAATGGGTTTAAAAAACCGATTCATCTAGGCTATAAAAATATTTTGTGTGTCTGTTAGACTGAACAACATTACCAAGAACACATATATTTTATATTTTAGTCATATATATATATATATATATATTCTATATATTTAAGTTTCGTACCCTAAAAATGATTATAGAAAAACATCAAATCAATTTCTGGGAAATATTTATCTCCTCAAAGATGGTCAAAGAGGTCATCTATATGAGGATATGGGTTGTTATTCTTGACTATAAGATGATTCAACCTATGGAGATCCACCCATATCTAGAGAGTCCCATCAAAAATATTTTTTAAAAATAGGGGTGAACCATATGGTGAAGTACTAAGATGTACAAACCCTTTGGCTTATAAGTCCATTTACTATCTCTTGGGTTCCTAAAAAAATATTGGATCTGTATTGTAAGGTGGAGAGGATATTGAGGAGATCTTGGAAGAATCTCGATACTAAACTATACCTCTCTCCTAGTAGGTAATCTAGAAAAATCACCATTGAATATATCCTTGAAAAATCCACCATTGTAGTGAAATCTATTTTACATTTTACATGATCATTTAGAAAAAAGGGTATCTATCTAGGCCGACACTCCACCCAACCCATGACACTCATTTCCAGTCCTACTTTCTTAGAATTCCCATTATCCTTTGAAATCATAGGTATGTCCCTCGTGTGATGATAAAGACACTAGTTGATGTTAAAAAATCAAATTATGTTGATAAGGAACCAACTAGTCCATCATAAGAATTACGTTACAACCCTTTATCTTTTAAAAAAAACATTACATAGGAAATGATGTCCACATATATATAGATGGCACCCCTTGAATAGGTTTACGCATTCCAACCGAACTCCCAGTGGAGTATCAATATTCATCACTCTATAGTAGTATTCATTCTCAAAAAAATGGATACATACTAAAATTGAAGACATTAATGAATGTGTGGTGTAAATGTAAAATAAAGAATATACTATATATGAGGCTACTTAAATTATTCCTCATAATGTATATAGAATTTAATTCTATACATTAGATGTAGAAAATAATTTATATATCTGGATTTATCCATGACCCTGAGATATAAACTACCCAGACCATGTCTACTTTACTAGTACTACATATTCTAAGTACGAAGTCCTCAACCTCATCGACCACTGCGGTCTATATAGACTATAGTATTCCATCAGCCTACATAACATGGGTAGACTTATTCTACTCCAAAAGTAGGAGGTAGTATGCATCCTATCCCACTAAAAATTAGTGGGAAGTTCCAATAAAATCATTAAATATGGGAAATCTTTCCACATTAGTAACACACAAATGTGAATCTGTCACAGGAAGGCTCCATGTTTCTTAAAATCCCACACTGATGGGACAATACCTGGTAACTTATGTGAAAACTTTAAATACTTCTTCCCCCATAAGAAATTTAAAAGTGATACTTCGAACCACTGTATGAACCATATCCCTACATATGTGTTCAACTTCCATGTGCCACACCCTCAACATCCCCTAGGTTATATTCAAGGATGAGGGGATATTTTACTATCTTAAAATCAATTTTAAAATTAAAGATAATCAATTGAGATTGGATGCCTATATAATCCCATCATCAAATCTCAATGCCCAGGTGAATTCATCAACATCACGATTATGAAAGAAACATTGGTGCTATGTGAGTGAACTTGGTAGTCATTAAAATATAGATTAATCTAATCCATATGTGTTAATTTATTATATCATGCATCTATAAATATCTCCAAGTATAATTAATCATCAAAACCAGTATATAAGTCCCTTCATACAATACTAGATAATGATAATCCAGATTCCGAAAACCCCACTAATACTTTATGGATCCACAATGAATGTATGTTTCAAGATTAACAAAACTCTATGGAGGAATATATGTTGTGACCCAACTTTTTATTACACGACTATTACATCATTTTAATGAAAAAATATAATAGTTATACTTTCAAGGATCCAAATGTTAAATATCTTGAGAAAATTGGGATCATGAACCACATATACATAATAAAACATAAAATTAATGTAATTTTTATTTTTTTCAACTTAATGGTTATCATGTTTTCCTTAGTACATGTAGTCACCTGGGGATATACATCATTTAAATCGGTAATATGAAATCCCATTAATATAGAGGATAACATAGCGGAGACATGGGACATGAATAAATAGTACATGATTGAGCCTAATAATCATAATAATTTCAAAATCATGGGATAATTATCATAATACTAAGGAAGACATTGGAAAATTTCATTGAATTTGGAAACACATCAAAATTAAACATCATGTCATGGTGCTAAAATGACACAAATAGTTGTGGAAAAAGCTAGCATCATGTTCATGAAAAAAATATACGCATAAATCATAACATCATCATTGTGAAAAAATATTGCCTCAAGATCAAACATAATACAAATAATATCATGAGATAAATCACATTAAAAAATGAATTTGAGGGTTATATAATATTGGTTCCACCCATCACATTATAATATTTATATAATCATGAATGCCAAAAATAATGTATAGAAATCATAGTCATGAAATAAACAATGGAGGGAAATGGTTTCCATAAGGATTTCATAAAGAATAATGTCATAAATAAACATAGGATTCCCAAATTAATAGTGGAAAAATATTTGGCATAAACATAATAATTCTTGAGAGAAAACTAAATAATTCAATTGATGTCAAAGATCTATTTTCAAAAGAGAAGTCTTCATAGAAAATAATTTTATTTCGATTGTAAATAATGATAGAAAATTATATATCCCCAAAAATATGAGGTATTACAAGTGAAATGATATTTAAGGGACATTATAGGAATATCCATATTTAAAATGAAATAAATGGTGATAACCCAAAGAAAGGGGGTTGGGTTATATAACCCAATTACCTTAAATCCTACTTTATTTCATTGATTTTCAATATGAGAAATAATAAGAATAGTTTTTTTAAAACATTGAACCAAAATTTAATTATGATAATTTGTGTGATTTTTTTTAATTATAAAAAATTAATTCTCTTTCTTAATTTATTTTATTGATGTGGAAGTGTTTTAATTTCATGCTTTCCTTTAAAAATGTTATTTGATTTTAATATTTTGGTAATGGTTATTTATATATATATAGAATTAATTTAAGAATATTAAAGTGAATATGTTATATATTTTTTATGATAAATAGTTTATTCTAACCATCTATAGGTTTGGTGATAATAAATGAATTTAAAATGTCTTCATTGGCAGTCAACTAACTATTAACTAAACATTGTCAAAAGAGGGGGAATTTGAAATATGAAAATGTAATATGTCATCAATATAATACATAAAGTATGTTAAAATCATTAATATAATTTTATCATGATATGTAATTATACTTATATGATTAGGGTCAATATTAGTGGATAAAAATATATCTAGGGGAGGAAATGATAGGAGGAATTGATGAGAGCATACCTTTTTATCAATGGTTTTTTTCTCTATGGCTATAAAATATTTTGATTATTGGTGTTTTGTGGATCTATGTCATCCCTCGGTATTATAATATTATTAAGAGATATGATTCATGTATATAGTTTTCTTTATAAATTATTGGATGAGAGTTTTTCCAAGGGTAGGGAGATGGGTTGTTTATACATGAGGATAGAGGTATTTTTGTGTTATAATATTGAAAAAAATACTATACCTAAGGTAATCAATATAATAGTGATAGTTTTGAAATTAAAACTTATATTTGATTGAATTAAATATTATTTAATAATTTTAATCACAATATAATTCTAATTTATTAGTTTAATCAAAAGTTAAAGTGGGGAAAAGATAATATATTATTTTAATGTAATACATTAGTTTTTACACTAAATAAAGTACATTTTTATTGTTTTAAAATAATTTTTGTTTTATTTTACTTAGTCATTTATAAAATTAATTTTTTTTATTTGATAATTATGTTATATAAATTATTATTACATTATTACATCATGAATTATTTAATTTTTGAAACACAAGTTATAAAGAAATTTTATTTTTACTATTGTTCTGAAATTTGTTGTAATTAAGAAAATTACCAAAAAACACCCTTGAAAAATATTGACATTATTATTTCAAAACTCATATTAATTTTAACAAAATAATTTTAATACATTGGTAATTTTAATATTTAATATAAAAGTTGTGGTTTTTATGAAATACTTTAGAATATTGTTTATTAAAAATTTCCTTATATTTTCAGTGTGTTTTTAATCATGAGATTTGTTTTTTTGAATTATAATAATTATATTTACTTAAATTATATAGGATAAATGTTATTAATATCATAATTTATTATTTTTTTGTTAAATTTCTATTACAACGTTCAGGTTACTATTTCCAACTATTAGATTAATATTATATCAATCAAATTTATTCCAATATATACCTCTTTATTCATGAATTCATTATTCACAGAAATTATTCTCAAAGTTCTACATTTTTATATTTTATAATGTTGATTATTTTAAAAAAAATTATATTCATATCTATAGTGTCGTTATTCTTGGGGGGGGGGGGGAGGTGATTCTAGTAAATCAAGGTGACCTAAATTTTCCCATTGTATTATTTATATTTTGTATTTTTATCCCCTTGTAATATTTATCATTTTAATGGTTTTAGTAATGAAATAATGTAACAATTTTAATTAATATTTTTATATTTTTTCTCCTTGCATTCCATGTGTATAAAATTTATATAATATAATATAACAGATATTTATTTTATAAAAAAATATCCATTAAAAATTATTGTTCATTACATTCTTCCCCCTTTTGAAATTTCATCCTTGAAATTTAATCTTGTAATATTATTTGATAATTGATTAGGGTACTTCTATTTAAATGTTTCCTCTCATTCCCATATCAACTCTTCATTCTTATGGTTCCTCCACAGTACATTAAGAAGGTGATATGTCCTGTTGTAAAAACATAGTATCTATGAACTAATATCTTCAATGGATACTATATATACATGAGGTTATTATCAAGGTGTACATCCTTTTTATTTAGTATATATATGGTATCCAGTACATAATTCATCATGATAGATGTAGGAAATAAATCATGAAAATAATGTGTATTTAGTGGAATCAAAAGAAGATCTACTATGTGATCAAGGGACTCAAAGGGTAAAATATATCTAGGAATAAGCTTCCCTTTATTTTCAAACAACGTGACTCTATTCTATAATGATAATTAAAGGAAAAAAATAGTTTCCATATTTAGACTCAAAATCTCTTTGACGGTAGTCAGCATAACACTTTTCTTTATTTTGAGAAGTATTTTTTTGTTGGATGGATTAATCATTCTATATTATCTCTAGAGGAAGACTAGGTCCATGTAGTATCCATTCTCTAAATTCATTACCAAAATTATGAGTTCTTCATCACATTGAATATAGTGTTCTATATGGGGACATTTTTATACTTGAGAGTAAGATATTTTTTATAATAACTCGTCTAATAGAATATTATGATCCTATACCACTTTAAATTACATTGAGTAGGATATTAGAATGTCATCGAGTGTCTGAATAATCCTTTTTAAAATGGCCATATGTTTGGTGGTGATAGGATGTAGGGAAATTTATTTTAGTATTCAAATAATGTTAATTAATTATACCTAATTTATAAATTAACTTTACACCCTGATCTAATATGATCAAAATTGGAAACCCATTATTCCTCAAAGATTGCTTTAAAAGTATCACTGTATGTTGTTCAACAATGAAATCTTCTTGAATAGTGATTAATTCGGTATTTAGGCTGAGTCGATCAACCAAAACCCATAACACATTTTTCCATTGGATGTCCTTTTGAGACTACTGAAAAATACCGTGGTCATGTTCTCCATTTTCCAAAAGGTTATATATAGTGGTTGTATCATCCCCTTCGACCTCTATCTCTCTACTTTAAATTTCTGACATACCAATAATCGCTAGATGTAACACCCCAGGAAAATAAAGAATATTACATTTATTATATTTATCCCTATTTGTGAATAAAATGTTAATTTTACATTAAAGGGGTTTCTATAGCATACCCGATACACAAAAAATAGTTTTTTTGACATATTATATTGCACACTAGTAATATAATAATATTATTTTAAATGTTAGTTAATGCCTAGACATTATAATGGCGGGAAAGAACGGAACTAACTACAAAATGATTATATATTTTTGTCAAATATTTTTTCTTTTATCCAATAAATGTTAGAGGCGTAAAAATGCAAATGAATCCAATTTTAAGTATGAATCTTCTAATATTCTTTAAAAGGTCGATTAACCGCCTTTTGATGGAGAACCCTTTTTAAATATAATTTCGACAATTATATATGTTCTATTTGGCAAAATAAAATCCTTCTTTAGAATCTGGACATCAAAATTTACTTTGTGTAAATTTTTGGTATTTTTCCGATAAAGTTCAATTTTTATAAATAGTGAAAAATGTTGTATTTTAATTCAAAACCACTTTTTAATATAATTTTTTTATATGATTAGATTTTATTTTTAATTGGTTTTAAAGTGAAATTAGAATATATTTTTACCATTTAATACAACAGTGGTCATTGGAATTAATTTCACTTTGAAATTGGACTTAAACTACTGTCAATCTTTTGATTCTTTTTGTTTCATAAAAACACGCTATTTGTTTTGACATCGAGAATTAATTATTAAATTAATTAATGCAACTTATATGTTTTTAATTTTGTAAAATAGACATGATTTTTGAATTCCGAATATCAAATATAGTTTAGGGTGAATTTTTGGTATTTCTCGGAAAAACATTAAATTTTGATGAATAGTGAAATCACTAAGTGGTACTTAAAAAACAGATTTTTCGTTTAAATAAAATTTTACCACCTCTGTGTCTTGAATTTCAAAAATCAGACATACATGGTTGTCATTAGGAAGTAAAATGTTATTCAATGGGGTTAAAATTATTTGTTGGTGAATAGTAACTTTTAAGCTTTTAATCGCGATTAGAGGTAAATAGTGTAGTTTAAGGTAAAAATAATGTTTTAATAATATTAAATGACCTTGAAACATGTCCTACCCTTATTGGATGGGTAATGGATGACCAAGAAAATTCATGGGTAAACTTGGGGACCCCATGGAGCCACTTTGGTAGGAAAATGACCTTAATAACTTTTTATTTATAGTTAAAATAAAAAGATCACAAAATGAGTTGTTTTAGTAAACCAATTTTTAAATAGGGTTAAACAAGTAATATTTTTGAATATAAATATTCATTAAAATATAAAAAGATTTCCTACATCATGATAGTTTTTTAATAATTTTTAGACATTAGATAAATTAAATTATTTATGACAGCATGATTATGCTGTGATTTCCTCATTATTTAACGATTTAAATAAAATGAAAAGATAATGTAAAATCTAAGACCTAAACTTGTCAAAAACCTATTGGATGGGTTGATTTCTAACTCTTATGACCTTATCCTCGAAATATATAATTTTTGGACATTTAAAATCCGAACAGAATATTATAATAAAGTAACCTTTTATAACTTTCCAAGAGTGCCCCTCCTCTCCTCTTATAAAAGGACCCCACCTCTACCACCTTACCCACACCTCTCAAGCCTTTGTCTCGGAAAAGCCCTTCCCATTTTTCCTCTCCAAATCCCTCTCTTACTCCTATAAGACTCACATTGGGCATAATCCTTTCCAAGGAAGCCTTTGGGCTCAAATCAAAAAGAGTTACCCGATTTTATGGTAAGGTCTTCACTTGTGTTCTTTTGTTTTATTTTTCTTCTGCAACCCCGTAAACTCTTTTTATTTATTTCTTTTGTAAAAACAATAGTATCTTCAATATAATAGGATGCTGTTATGAGGAGGATTAGAGCTACACTAACACACACCTCCATCTAATGGTTAAAGAACATAATATTTCCGTGGATGGCGAATTACTGCCTCATGAAGCGATGATTGTTCTATCTTCTCCTACCACCTCTCATGGTGGACATTATGATGGAACTATATTTACTTATGATATATATTATATTTATTTCTTCTATATGCTTCTTTATTTTATATTTAATTGATACGTTTATGCTTTTCATGTTGTATAAATGCGATAATTTCATTTGAGGAAATGTGGACTACCGCCCCCTCAAGTGATGTGACTCGTTCATGCAATACATGGAATGTTCAAAGAATAAAATTTATGAACTTATGTGATCTATATAACATATATATTATACTGGAATTATAATATATAAATATCTCTCATCTAGTTTTAATTCCATTAATTTGCCAAAGAAATGAAAGTAGCGTTCATGCGTACGTACGGCTTACCATCTCCATGAACGGTACATTTCATTTCTTATCTCCAAATGTTATGTACTATTATAAGTACATATATATAATGCATATATATTACATATATTACATCTAAATTATGGATATAATTCTGGAATTATAATATATATATATCTCTTTTAACTTTAATTCCATTAATATGACAAAAAATGAAAGTAGCGTTCATGCGTACGTACGACCTACTGTCTCCATGAACGGTGCTTTTAATTTTTTATCTCCAAATGTTATGGAATAGTATGAAATGAATATATACTGGATATATATGGTATATAAAACATTAATACTATTCTGGATATGATGTACCTATAACTACATGGAAGAATCTTTTCCAACAAGTTCAATTTTTACTCATGTACCGAACATCGACAAAAACGTCTGATATGAATTCACTTTATTAACCAATATTATATCATTATAATATGTGATATGAACTGAATAATAATCTTTAAAGTAGGTCCTTAAGCGAGTATAATCTGACCAAATTTTATTATTCAGGAGATTAAAGAAAAATCGAGTCATGTCGGACACGAGGTAAGGGATCCCGCCCCTCTTTCTTTTTAAGTACACTATTTTATATCATTCCTTTTAAGCTCATTTTTTTTATGATTGGGATTTTATTTTATATTACTCTTACTATAATTTTTATGTTCATATGATGAGAGACCCTATTTTCTCTCATCAATACATTTTGGATGTTTTGATTGGCGTCATTAGGCTACCGAATTTTCGTAAGGGATCCAACCTCTCTCTTTCTCTTTAAGTACTCTCTTTTATGTCATTTATTTTAAGCTCATATTTATTATTTTTGGGGATGTTATTTTATATTCCTCATACTTTAAATTCTATTTTAATATTATGAGAGACCCTATTTGATCTCATAAATCCATTTTTTGGAGTTTTAAGTGGCGATGTTAGGCTGCCGAGTTTTTGTATGGGATTTTTCATCTCAGTTTTATTCCCGTGGAATTTATGATAAGTTTGCCACTATTTCCTTTGATTGGTGTATGTAATGCCAATTATTATACACTTTTTTTAGTATAATTTCATTTATGGGTATTTACATCTTCAATGTATGACCCTTCTTCAATGGGGTGTACGTTTTGAAAGTTACCCAACTCGGTAAGGGGACCATTCACCCTCCTCTTTTTAAAAGACTTCTTTTGTTATGTATCTTTATTCAAATACTATTATGTTGGGATATGTTATTATATATCCTTATTTATGTAAATTGTATGTCCAAGTGATGAGATACCATTTTCTCTCTCATCAAATCATTTTATGAATTTTAAAGTGACGTCGTTAGGCTGTCGGATTTCTGTAAGGGAACTTCTTAACCCACTTTCAATTCTTTGGGTTAAACCTCTACTTGTTGATTTTATTATGCCAAGATTATGAGTGGAATATCTATGTTGTAATTTCCACAAACCTTTTTGTGGATATACTATTTCTACACATAATCATCTCATTGATAAATTCTTACGAACTTGAATGGGAAATCATAACTCAATCTCATTTCATTGAGTTAAATATCTATGTCATTGGTTTTGTTTTTCCAAGATTTTGTGTAAATGACCTATGATTGTTTCACACATAATATACAATTATATTGGGTGTATTTATATTTCTCACACATAATTATGTGATAGATTTATCCTTAATTTAAGGATACCATCTTTATAATGGATTTCATCTCAATTTACATTTCTGTTGAGACATAATTGTTTTTATGCACCAATTCACTCTTATATGGTGTGTATACTGTCCTTTGACATATTATATCATGAATCCCTTTATTATCACGATATTATACTGTTCGGATTAAATGTTATTCCGTAATTATTTGTATTCAAGAGTCTCTCATTTTGTTAAAAACTCTTTAACAAACATATCGTTTTAAATGTTTTAAAGATTCATTATTTTAAATATTTATCTTTAATGTCCATGTTTTCAAAATGGTTTTCAGTATTTATTTATATGGACATTAATGTTTTAAAATTATAATTCCATTAAAATCTTCAAAGTGGTATGTGACACTTTGATTCAAAAATCTCTTTTAAATTGTTTTTGAAAATGGATTGATTAATTCAATATCATGGAATTACATATTGTGATTGAAAATAAAATTTTGTTATTGAAATGTTTATATTTTCAATATTTTATGTGTAATGATGGTACTTTGACATTTTATGGGTGGTTACGTGATAAACCATATGATGGGCGGTGCCGTGAATACCAGGACGGGTGGTTATGTTATAACCTCCAATGCATTGGGTATGGAAGTCGGCCGTATAGCTATTCCATTAAGTATGTGTAGAAGTTGACCATATGGTTATTCTATTTAGGTATGTTTATGTCCCAAGTTACCTTTATATGTTATGTGTTCTTTATATGGGTTTTATGTTAATCTTTTTGTTATAAAAGGGTAAGTAATGGTCCTTTATTCAGTAAAGAGATTGTAATACTTCTTAAAGGTGAAATGTATTACTTTGGTAAAGTAATCATGGTTTACTTACTGTTTTTGAATAACTAACAATTTTCCTTCTTTGTGTATCTTTTACTGGGCTTTTTATCCTCATCCCAAGTTTTTGAAATGTTTTCCATAGGACATAAAGATGAATAGGGTCAAGGATGGGATCATTGAAAGACATTCTATCTAAAACATGGACCTAGACATGTTTCTTTTTAAGTGTTTTTTTATTTTATGGAAACATAGTAGAAGTGTCTACTATGTAATCTTTTGAAATGTAATAGTTATGAGCTAATTATATAAAACTCTAAACCTGAAAATATCCTCTATGTGAATTATTAATTTAATTCATGATTAAGTAATGTTTAAGGCCGGGGCATTATACCAGATATACTCTAAGATCACCTTATTCAAGTTGTTCGAACTGAATTGTTTTGAAAGATCACACTACATCTTGGTACATCTAGGGTGGATGTTGAATGATTATCTTGGTGAATTATTAAATAAATATTTTTTTATCTCATTTGATGAATGAACATAAAGACTTATTCTTCATCGAATCACACCATCCTCATTGATATTAAATTCATGAAGCCTCACGTCCTTAACAAACCTTTTCAATTTCGTAAAACTCCAAATTGTCTCTTTGTGACTCATTGATCTTATAGTGGATATATTGTTTGGAAATTATTTAATAAAGGCAGGATATCTTCCACACCATTATGATTTCTAGATACATCCTTTCCATGTACATGAATATAGGGAATTTTTCAGTCGATATCATGGATAGAGTATCATGTTATTTTATACAAAGAGAATTAACTACCTTGTTTACCTTTATGGGATGGTTTTTAAACAAAATCATAGTCAATTATTAGCTCTGTATATATTCATTGAATCATGTTGAGCCATTCTATCTGAATACATAATTTAGACTCTTAGAAACTATATATATATCACACGTCTCACCCTAATGGTGGAATTTCCAAGTTCTCAAGGAAAAGATCATAGATGTTAATGCTATATTATGATTCAGGTATTTTTTCTCATTGATATTCAGTTTTCATGAGGCATATGCAATTAAATTGTCATTCCTCATTAGTACAAAACAAAATTCCTCATTTTAAGGATCAATTTATACCATCAAACTTTATCCACCAATTGGAAGAGTGAGTGAAGGCCCAATTATTTTCCCCTTATTGAGATCATTAATGTTTTTTCCACATTCTTATGTCCATACATACATTACCCAAATCCATGTTAACTTATTTAGAGGGCTATATAATCATGAAAAATATCTCCCAAACATATGTATTACACTGATAACCCATGAAAACTATGGATTTCTGTGACACATGAGGGTAAATTTTAACACCCTGATATTTTATGAGAAATATTATTAATTTCTTTGATGTATTGTGTTGTGCGCTACACTAAGATTAGCTTGTACGATACGCAACACCATACTATCTTGTAGTATACACAACACTATTCTTGGCTCGTGTTACACAAAATTTCATGTTCGTTTTGTGGAAATTATTCTTCGCAACAGTATGTATAGATTTTTTTTAGTGGATAAATGAAATAAGTTTTGTTTATGTTATAAGAAACACCAATGGGGGATTTCACTACATGAAACCTTGACTTGGCTTGAATTACATGTAATCATGACCTTCCTCGATAACGTGTGTAGTACGCAATACCGGGTTTCACTAAAGAACGATATTTTATTAAAATATTATATAAACTAGTTATTATGAGTAGAAATACTCACTTTTTGAAATTTTATAAATTTTATCTTTCAAAATGGACTTCATTTTTGGATTTTGAATATCGAAATTTTCCTAGGGTGAATTTTTGGTATTTTTCTGAAAACATTCAATTTTTGATGAATAGGGAAAACACTGAGGTATTGGTTAAAACCGACTTTTTTTAAAATAATAATTTAATTTATTTAAATTTATTTTACATAATAATAGATACATAATACCTATATAAGTTCAATTTAATTCATTGGATTCATTTTATAATAATTTTAGATATATAAAAATTTTATTGAACTTTTTACCGTCTTTTACCCACCTCCTAGGAGAATTTGCAAATTTACATAAAACATAATTTTACCACTTCTGTGAGTGGAATTTCAAAAATACAAGAGAAAAAGTTCATATCAATAAGTAAAATGTGGTTCAATAAGATAAAAATAATATTTGGTGAAGAGTAACGTTTTACTTTTATTTACCATAGTTAAAAGTAAATAGTGCAATTAAGGGTAAAAATGATATTATTATTACCCTAACACATGTCCTAATTCTATTGGATAAGTTTAATTCGACCAAAAAAAACCTTAGGAATAAAATATGACCATTTATGTCCACTTGAATTAAATTAAGTCATTTATTATTATTTAATTCAAAGTAAATTTAAAAGAGTTAAAATCAAAGTTTAATAATTAAATCATTCTTAATATTGGGTTATACATAAGATAAATTCGACTATAAATATTCATTAGAATGATATAAATATTTTCTACATAATGGTATTTTATTTATAATTTTTAGACATTAAATAATTTAATTTATTTATGACACAATAATGATGCAGTAATTATCTTATTAATGAAATATTAACATAATTGATATTATAAATACCCAAATAAATTTAATATGAAACTTTTTATGAATTTAACTAATTTTCTAGGTTAATATAACATATTAGGGTCGGTAAGTTGAATTTTGTCGAAGTAATAATGCTATTATAGATTCAGAAGAAACAAAATACCAAATAGTGTCAAAATTGGCATAAAAGTGTTTTTTAATCAAATATTAAATTATTTATTGATATTCTATTCATAAAAATATAAGAGTTGGAAAAAATATTTATAATAATATATATGACATTAATAAACCAATTTGGGTTCTATTGGCAGTTTATAATATGTTTATTAACCATATAGTGTAAGAATACAAGAAGACACGGTAAAAGTTAAATTATTTAACTGAGAGTTAAATCTAAATGAAAAGGATGAAATGGTAACCTAAACTTGTATAAAACCTTTTGGTTGAGAGTATTTAGATCCATACTCACCATATATTATAAATAAGTCACTTTGGAGCCATTATAAACCGAATATGAATTTATTATAAAATAATATTTTATGTTTTTCCTAAGGTGCCCCTCACCTCTCTTATAAAAGATAACTCAACCTTCTCTCTAATTCACACCTCCAAAGCCATTTTTCTCAGCCAACCCCTAACCAAATACCCTTTAAACTGTTTTAACTTCATTCTATAGGCCTTACATTAGCCATAAATCCATCTTAAAGAGCCCTTTTGATCAAATTAAAAGGAAGAACCCGAAGAAGAGGTAAATATCTCACCACCTATTTCAAGTTCCTTTCTTCTTCCACTTTCTCCTTCTTTGTTTTTTCCATTATAAAATAATAACTATGGTATATTCTATATATTTGGATTTTTTTATAAAAACATTTACAACCATATTAGTTATTTTATCCAACTTATGAATGAAAAGGTCACCACACGTGCGTACGCACAACTTACTGTCTCCACGTCGTGGTGTTGTTTGATTTTCAAACATTTCATCATTTGGATGGGTATAATAATGAGTATAAATAATATAAATAATAAATATAATAATATTATTATTCTTTATATATGATATAAAATCCAATTATATACTATTTTAATATCAAAAGAATGATATTGTCACTCGTGTATACGTACGGACTACCGTCTCCACGAACGCAATGATATTCATTCTCCATGTCAACCATTCAATAGTGATTATAAAGTATATATAATAATTAATCATGACATATATGAAATAATAATTCTACTGTATATATATATATATATATATATTTCATTTACTTCCATTTAATTTAATAAGGAAACGAAAACAGTGTTCATGCGTACGTACGGCCTACCGTCTCCATGAACGGTGTATTTCATTCCATTTATCGATCTATTATATATGGTATATTCTATATATATATTATTTATAAATCATGTTTTATATTTTGGAAGTAGTTAAATCATGATATATGTAATTATATCAAGAACAACAAGTTCAAACACGTACGATAAATGAAACGATTTTACCCAAAACACTGCTTTAACATGGAATTTAAAAAAGAACGTGTAATATAAATTCATAAGTGAATCATATATGATATCATAAATATTATTATGGTTCTTCAAAAAGTTAATAATATGTTTAAACCCACTATACAGGATATTTGGACACATACAGAAGAAATTGGACCTAAGGTAAGGGATAACTCTTCCAATCTCATTCTATCCGAGATTGTTTATTCGTAAGCATTTACTGGGGTCATATTTATCATCCACATGCATGTTTCCTCAATATGTAATATTAATTATATCCTCATACAATTTTTTAAATCCAATTTTACCCTTTGGTGAGTTTTTAGTAAAAGATATGAAAGGAATCTTATGTCGTTTTTAGTACGAGGTACTTTTTGACTTTTCTGGCCAAATAACGAGAATAATGTTTTCTTAGCTTATACAGCATGAATGGATTTTTATGGTTTCATAACACCTTATTTTCATGAAGATTACTCTACAAGATTTCATGAAAAGTTTCAACAAAATAATTTTCTTTTAAAATTGAATGACATTTTGTGAAAATAAAATTATTTTAAAGATGAAAGGATATTTTCCTCAAGAATTTATTTCAAGTGTTTTGTCATAACTATTTTCCATATAAGATGACATTATTTAGTCTGATTATATTTCAAGTATAAGGTCTCTATTAATTCCATGGTTTGATTCTTCTTATGATGAAATTATATCCATTTGTTTTATATGGATTATGTTATGATGGGATGATGTTTATGAAACCCATTTTATTATTTGGGTTATGATGAATGATTTATGTTTATTTTGTGGCACAAGTAAGAATGATTTCATTATGAGATGGTTGGGGTCTATATATCCCTCCAAGTCATTTGGTAAAGATTTATATCTCATGAGATAGACATGGCTGGAATGGAATGTTAATTTGGTTCAGTGATACATGACTAGAACGAGGAGTGAACTCGATTCAGTAAGGGACTTTTTCCACTATGATGGTCAGGGTAGTAATGGCTTGGCTACTATGGATATCATATCATGTGCTTAATATTTTTCCACAATTACATGTTTTATTCACATTTTATTTTACAATGAATAATGTTCCTTTATGATATATGCCTTACGTACTTCCAAGATTTATGTCATTGCTCAAGATTTTGATGTTTAGATTTTATGTTCACATTTTTCCATTCAAATGATTATTGATTGTTTTATGTTCTCTATACTTACCCTTACAAAGAATTTGAGCCCACCATTTTTATGTTTTCTTTTACCCATGATATAAAGGAAGTTTTTAGGTAAGAAAAAAGGGGAAGATCTTTATGGGAGATGTTGAAGATCGTTCACCATGATTAGAAGATTATTTTCCCAAGTTTCCAAAGACACTAAACTATTAAGGGCCTCGTGTGTTTTCTTTTTTTATGTATTAAGTATTCTTCAAAAGAAATGTAATGTCCATGTATTTAAAGTACGAGTCTCTACAGTTGGTATTGGAGGGAAGGTTTAGTTAACTTTTTGAAATTAGTATGTGGAAACTTTAGTGAAATCCCTCAAGATATTCCTATGGTATTTTTAGGGATGTCTCTATAGTTATGTATAAGTATAGGTTATAGTCCTAGAATTACAGTAACAATCTTAGAATTAAACCTAATATGTTAGAGATTGAATGTACTCCCCTTTATTATCTTGTTTTCCTAGTATGAATTTTACTCTCACACTATTTTTTTTGGGTTTTAGATAATGGCTGGAACCCGATGGAACCGTGTTAATGATAAATGCATTGGGAAATGAAATGATTGTCCTCTAAAATAAACTAATGTTATGAGAGATGGAGTGAAAAATATTATTGTTATACTTACACTAGCTATGAATCATTCTGGACTTCCAAATGAGCAGGGAAGGGAACAATATTATATTGAGTCCTTCATGAGGCAACATCCCCCTTCTTTCAGTGGGTCTTCTGGTCCAATTTTTGCCGAAAAATGGATCAGTACCATTGAAAAGATATTTTCCATACATCAATGTTCAGTGCATGAAAAATTCATTTCAGCTATTTACCATTTAGAAGCTGAAGCAGACCAGTGGTGAACTCTAATTAAGAATACATGGCCCCAAGATGAAATTGAATCCATGGAATGAGATGAGTTCAAGAACTTATTTTTCAATAATTACTTCCCTCGTATTCTTCGAACAAAGATAAAAAAGGAGTTCCTTGAGAATAAGACAAAGGATGATGAATCTGTTGGTATAAACGAGTTAAATTTGACAAGGCTTTGAAAGAATGCATCTGGCTTTATCATCCAACCTAAAAGTAAAATTGATCAATTCTTTAGTTTCTTAAAACCAAGTCTTCAAAGGGAATTAACTATAAGAGACTTCAGTATCTATAAAGAAATTTTGCGTTGTGCTATCAAGGTAGAACTGCAATTTGGTGTAACATATCCATCTCATAGTTTTGACATGAAACGAAGGATGGAGTTCAAGGAAAAATCTCAGAACATTCGTGAAAAGAAGGTGAATGTTTCATTATGCTCAATGTGGGGAAAGAAGCATCATGGAGATTGTATAAAATGTACTAGAAAATGTTTCAATTGTGGAAAAGAAGGCCATCGAGCAGCTGAGTTCCAAAGTAATGAGAAAAAGGTAGCTAATGGTGTGAATGGAGAAAAGACTGTAGAGAACGTGACCTCAACACTTCAATGCTAAAAGTTCCAGGAGATGGGGCATTATGCTAATCAATGCCTTAATCCAAGGGTTAATAATGATCGACGTGAGAAACCTATTAAGGAAAAAAACAAAGGGATGTCACATGAAGTCACTATTTGTGATGTTGAGTATGAAAATGATGTTGTAGAATGATGAAGTGTTTAAATAACAGGTTATCGAAATAGTATCATAGAATGTCATTTATAGTATCGTGGAATTTTGGAATATCTTTGTATTGGTTTTCAATAATTGTATGGAACCGGTAACCTTGAAACGTGATTGAAATATTTTTGGAAAGAAGTTGATATGCGCATAATGAAGGGATAAGGAGTAAATAACATGTTTGATAGTATTAATGATCTCATGACTGATATAAAGACAAAGTGATATCATGGTTTGAGAATATAGAAATTTTGGGAATTTTGTGTGTGGAAAGAGTTTAATTTTTACAGCATTCATGTTTTCACAAATATTCAATGGTAATTCATGTTTTAAGAGAAAACATGATTATGGTATTCACATGTTTCGAATGTGACCAACAAGATATATCTTATGATATAAGGGGGTAAATGATGGTATTCATATGATCGAAAATGACCTTTCTAGTAATCATTTTCTTTATACTATGAGCTTAGATAGAAGTATTTTGGATAACCCTACAGATTAAAATAGATTCAGTTTGATATCAGATAGTATTGTTTAAGGATAGGAATTTTTTATGAAATGTTATAATAGTATAGTTTTAGAAAAAAGGAAACCCGTAGGACAGGCGACAACCCGTTGTGATGGAAAAGGCTGCGGGAATCAAACCCACAACCGAAGTGCGATTGGCCTTTATCGCCTATCACTGGCCAACAGGAAGTACCTAGTTAATAGAAATTAGTTTTATTTTATTAAGAGGTATGATAGATGAATTATAAGTCCATTTTAAATACCATATACAGTTAATATCACCATAGATGGACTTATTTATATTCAATAACTTTTGCTAACTTTTTGTTTGACACAGATGGAATGACCTATCATTCTATAGCATGATCTGCTAACACTTCATGAATGATAAATTCAACTTCATTTATTTAAAAGATGAAGTGAAAATTGTCCATGGAATGACCAACAGTGAGATTGTACCAAAATCAATTAAGTATTTATTCTAATTCTATTTGTTTTTCAACTTTAGTGAAATGATCTTGAAAACCAAAAAAATTGTCCTATATGGTACCTTAGATCATCACAAATTTATGGCTTTGTGATTGTTGGCTTTTTCATAGCCATGTTGTCTACCACTCTCCATCAGATCTTGATGGTTAGATTTCTCTTCCATATCCATATTTTCACTATGTTCATCTATGTGGAAACCCAGTGATGAGTTAAATTGGGTAACCATTACGTTTCATATATTAGTTTTTAAAAATAAGTTTTTGTATTCCTTTTTACAATGTGGGTTTCTATGAATTAAACTTTCATGTAGTAAACCATTTATAACCCCGATGAATTATGAGGGAGAAATTCATTTTAAGGGGGGGTAGAATGTAACACCCCAAGATTTTAGGAGAAATATTATTAATTTCTTGGATGTCTTGTATTGTATGCTACACTAAGATTACCTTGTACTATACGCAACACCGTATTAGCTTCAGTATACTCAACACGATTCTTGGCTCGTGTTACACACAATTTCAAGTTCGTTTTGTAGAAATTATTCAATGCAACAGTAAGTATAGATTTTGTTTAATATATAAATGAAATAAGTTTTGATTATGTTATACACAACACCAAAGGGAGCTTGCACTATACACAACCCTGACATGGCTTTCATTACATGCAATTGCGACCTTCCTCAATAGCGTGTGTAGTACGCAATACCTGGTTTCACTAAACAACAATATGTTATTAAAATATTAAATAAACTAGCCATTATGAATAGTAATACCAACTTTTTGAAATTTTATAAATTTTATCTTTCAAAATGGACTTCATTTTTGGATTTAGAATATCGAAATTATCCTAGGGTGAATTTTTCGTATTTTTTCGAAAACTTTCAATTTTTGATGAATAATAAAAACATTGAGTTATTGGTTAAAACCAACTTTTTATTGAAATAATCATTTATTTTATATAAATTTATTTTAGGTCATAATAGATACATAATACTTATTTATGTTCAATTTAATTCAATGGAGTCATTAAATAATAAATTTATATATAAAAAAATTTTATTGAACTTTTTACTGTCTTTTACCCACCTCCTAGGAGAATGTGAAAATTTCCCTAAAACATAATTTTACCACTTCTATTAGTGGAATTTTAAAAATCCGAGAGACACAGTTGATATAAGTAAGTACAATTTGGTTCAATAAGATAAAAATAATTTTTGGTGAATAGTATCTTTTTACTTTAATTTACCACAGTTAAAAGTTAATAGGGTGATTAAGGGTAAAAATGATATTATTATTACCCTAACACATGTCCTAATTCAATTGGATAATTTTAATTAGAACAAAAACAAACTTAGGAATAAAATATGACCATTTACGTCCACTTGGATCAGATTAGGACATTTATTATTATTTAATTCAAAGAAGAGTTAAAAGAGTTAAAATCAATGTTTAATAAGTAAAAAAAAATTAATATCAGGTTATACATTAGATAAATTAGACTATAAATATTCATTCGAAATATAAAAATAATTCCTACGATAATGGTATTTTATTTATAAATTTTAGACATTAAATAATGTAATTTATTTATGACACAATGATGATGCAGTAATTACCTTATTAATAAAATATTAACATAATTGATATTATAAATACCAAAATAAATGTAATTTCATACTTTTTACGAATTAAACTAATTTTATAGGTTAATATAACATATTAGGGTTGGTTAGATGAATTTTTTTCTAAGTAATAATGCATTTATGAATTAAAAAAATAAAATACCAAATAGTGTCAAAATTGACATAAAAGAGTTTAAAAAAAATATGAAATTATAAATTGATATTCTATTCCTAAAAATATAAGTTTAGGAAAAAATACTTATATAACAATATATATGACATTAATGAACCAGTTTGAGTTCTATTGGAAGTATATAGTATGTTTATTAACCATATAGTGTAAGAATACAAGAAGACATAGTAAAAGTTAAATTAATTAACTTTGAGTTAAATCTAAATGATAAGGTTAAAATGGTTACCTAAACTGTATAAAACCTATTGGTTGAGAGGATTTAGACCCCTACCAACCCTTTACACTAAATAAGTCACTTTGGAGCCATTATAAACCTAATATAAATTTATTATAAAATAAAGTTTTATGTTTTTCCTAAGGTACCCCACACCTCTCTTATAAAAGGACACTCCCCCTTCTCTCTAATTAGCACCTATAAATCCATTTTTCTCAGCCAAAACCTGTCCAAATACCCTCTAAACTGTCCTAACTTCATCCTAGAGGCATTAATTTAGTCATAAAACCATCCTATGGAGTCCTTTTGGACAAATGAAAAGGAAGAACCTGAAGAAGAGGGAAATATCTCACCACATATTTCAAGTTCTATTATTCTTGCACTTCCTCCTTCGTTGTTGTTTCCATTATAAAATAATAAATCCAGTATCTTATATATACTATGATGATGTTATAAAAATTTTACAACCATATTTGTTATATTATCCATCCAATGAATGGAAAAGTCACCACACATGCGTACGTACGGCTTACCATCTCCACGTCGTGGTGTAGTTTATTATTCAAACATTTAATCATTTGGATGGGTATAATAATGGGTATAAATGATATAAATAATAAATATAACATTATTATGATTCTGTATATATTATATACCATACAATTATATATGATTTCAATATAAAAATAATGATATTGTCGCTCGTGCGTACGTACAGACTACCGTCTCCACGAACGCGATGAGATTAATTCTCCATGTTAACCATTCAAGAATGATTATAAAGTATATATAATAATTAATCATGAAATATGTTACATAATTATGCTACTATATTTATATATATATGTCATTTACTTCAATTAAATTTAATAAGGAAATGAATACAGCGTTCATGCGTACGTACGACCTACCATCTCCATGAACGATGTATTTCATTCCATTTATCGATATATTTTATATGTTATATTCTGAATATATATTATATATAAATCATTTTTTATATTCTGTATGTAATTAAAACATGATATATGTAATGATATCTAGAACAACAAGTCCAAACACATATGATAAAAGAAACGATTTTACCCAAAATTATGCTTTAACATGGAATTTACAAAAGAACGGGTAATATAATGTCATAAGTGAATCATATATGATATCATAAATATTATTATGGTTATGTTACAAGTTAATAATATGTTTAAACCCAATATAAAGGATATTCAGACATGTACGGAAGAAATTGGACCAAAGGTAAGGGATAACTCTTCCAATCTCATTCTATCTGAGATTGTTTATACGTAAGTATTTACTGGGGACATATTTATCATCCAAATCCATGTTTCCTCAATATGAAATATTATTTATATCCTCCTACAAGTATTTTAATCCAATTTTACCCATTTTTTAGTTTTTAGTAAAATATTTTAAAGGAATCTTTTTTCGTTTTTAGTGTGAGGTACTTTTTGACTTTTCCGGCCAAAGTACGAGAAGAATGGTTTTTAACTTATACGACATGAACTTATTTTTATGGTTTCATAATGCTTTATTTTCATGAAGCTTACTTTACAAGATTTCATCTATATTTTCAACAAAATCCTTTTATTTTAAAATTGAATGACATTTTTTGAAAAGAAAATGATTTTGAAGATGAAAGGATATTTTCCTCAAGAATTCATTTCAAGTGTTTTGTCAAAACTATTTTCCATCTACGATGAAATTATTTGGTATGATTATGATTCAAGTATAATGTCTCTATTATTTCCATGGTTTTATTCTTCTTATGATGAAATGATTTCCATTTGTTTTATATGGATTATGTTATGATGGGATGATGTTTATGAAACCCATTTTATTTTTTGGGTTATGATGAATGATTTATGTTTATTTTGTGGAACATGTAAGAATGATTTCATTTTGAGATGGGTGGGACCTATATCTACCTCCAATTAATTGGGTAATAATTTATATCTCATGAGATAGACATGGCTGGAATGACAAGTAAATTCAGTTCAGTGATATAGGACTGGAATGAGGAGTGAACTTGATTCAGTAAGGGACTTTTTCCACTATGATGGTCTTGGCAGCAATGCCTTGGGTACTATGGAAATCATATCATGTGTTTAATGTTTTGACACAATTACATGTTTTATTAACATAATAATTTTTTATGACTAATTTTTTTTATGATATATGACTTACGTACTACCAAAATTTATGTCATTGCTCAAGATTTTGATGTTTCGATTTTATGTTCACATTTTTGCATTCAAATGTTTAGGGATTGTTTTATGTTCTCTTTGCTTATCCTTACTGAGCAATTGAGCTCACACTTTTTATGTTTTATTTTCACCAGGATATAAAAATTATTTTAGTTAAGGAAACAAAAGGTGGAGATCTTTATGGGAGATGTTGGAGATCTTCACCATGAATAAAAGATTATGTTTTCGAGTTTCCAAAGACACTATACTATTATGGTCCTTGTGTGTTTGCTTTTGTTATGTATTAAGTATTATACAAAAGAAATGTAATTTCCATGAATGTCAAGTACAGGTCTTTACATATAGTCTATTTAACAATTTCCTTTTTATTTGAAGGTTCGACAAAAATTCATTAACATGTGATCACATTCCCCAAGAATGTGACTTTTTATATAAAAAATCACACTTGCAGAATATAAAATATGTTTTCTCTTTCCTTAATGTTTCTAGTACAATACATATATGATCCTTGTATTCCTCCTTTCACTTATTTTAAATGGAAATATCATTGCTAAATACCACAAATAAATTTTCTTAGTTGTATCTAAATACTCTACTCATCAAGTCAATTAATATTTTAGGGGAATTAGTACATCTGGAAGTAATAACTATAAACTCATTGTGTCCATAACTTGTATGAAATTATTATTTGGAATATATTCATTCATTCCGTTTAGTATATGATATCCAGATTTAAGTTCCAATTAGGAGATATAATGAGATCCCTGTAGCTGATCAAAAAAATAATTTATCCTTGGAAGGTGATATATTTTCTTTTAAGGTGATCCTATTAATCTCTCTATTATCGATATGCAACCACATTGATCCAAATTGTTTCTTGAAAAATATCTCGGTGAACCATATCATAATACAGAGGTATTATGAACCCTTTAATCAAATTATATTTTAGTTATATTTTTAACTTCTCCGTTTTGATTGGGGTTATACTCTTATAAAATTTGGATTTTGTATTGAATCTATAAATATTTTCTATTGACAATTTTTCCTCAAAATCTGGTGGATGTCTGGGAAACTATTCAATAAATACATAATTTTATTCCCAAATAATGGGAATTTCATATAGTTTCATGATTTCCATTGACTCGACAATTTGGGTTTGGAATTATTATCTATAGGGTATCAATACCCACTTCAATGAGGAATTTTCCAATGAAGATTTATGATCTACCTTATATTTATATATGATAATGGGATGGTTTGGAATATGAAACAAGATATCATTTTATTGAAACTTAATGTGTGGTCTATATTAGGAGAGATATCCAATTCCCAGTATTGCATCAAATTCCACCTAGGGAAAGATTATGAGATTCGATGGATGATTCATCCAACGTACATTATAAGAGAACATTCCAACAATTGAGATTTAACGATCACACCACTAGGTATTTTTATAGGATTATCTACATAATGAAATCAAAGATTTGATTCAATATTTCTTGAAACGTTATCTGATATAGTTGAATTATTATAAAAAAAATCAGGTAAATTTTATTCCATTATTGAGTGAATTGAAAGAATATATTTTACGAAATCATTTTCTTGATCCTAATCATCAGTGGTGATAGTATAAGAATTATATTTATATATTGGATTTAGTATTTCATGATGTAGATTATCCTTAAGGACTAGTGGTTTGGTTCCCTAGATTTCATAGTTCCCTTTATACCTACATTTCAAGTATTGACCTATGGGTGGAGAATTAAGAGGTTCTTTCCTTTGTTCCATCATATTGAACAAATTCATCTAGTCTCTTTGACATTAATGAACATAGTGGTATTCTCACCTAGAATATAATCATTTCCATGTTCCTTTTATGAAACTACCATGATTATTATTTACTCATGTTTTACAAGTGGGTGGTTAGATCATATTTCATCTGTTTTCATTTGAACCACCAGATTGATACTCTATTTTCTCTTCTTATCCCCATTTCTAGAGGACCAATATATTAAATATATCAATAAATTAAGAGATAATTTAACGAATTCACTATAACTCTTAAATACTTTAATGGATGGTCCTTTCAATGGTGTGGTTTTAATCTAGTGAAAAATATAACTATTTTTCAATCATTATCGATAACAAATCCAGAGGTGTATCATTAAAGCCTTGTGTAGTTTTCCTATTAAATCATCATAGAGACACTTTAATTTTTCATAAGATTTATTAATTCTCTATCAATTATTATCTATATATTTTAATGGAAATATTTTTATGATATATTTTATTAATGTCTTCCCACACCATCTCTTCCATTAAATCTACAGATTTTTTTGATTCTCATTGACACCTATCATTGATTATATTCTCTATCTAAATGATATATGGATAGATTTACCTTCTCCTTCTCCTAATAGGGTTAATTTAAAATAACATCAACATTGAATTAATACACAATTCCAATATAGTTGTATAATACGATCTTATAAACATCGGTAATTTTTTCCACATAAAGGACTCAATGGCTAGTTTCTCTTTTTTTGGTAAAGGAGTAAATTCATCATGGTTTTGGTAATTGTTCATATAATGAGAGATCTAGGTAATAATCTCCATAATGTTTTGAACTCAAAATTACCTGGAATTTGGGATATCATTCAGATGATCATTGAATTGTCCCTTGGATAGGGTGTTGGCGTAGTTTCTCCTAGTTCCCTCTATCTTCTAAAATAAATTTTTTAACTAGGAAAAAGTAAAAAAACATGAATGAATACTTTATTTATATGGTATATTCAATCTATTGTTATTTTTTATTTGATAATTTTGTTTATAATTATTCTAAAATACTTCTAGGATGATTATCTATTCATATAATTATCCTAAGGGTTTTCACTAACATATTCTAATACTAATACCAAAATTAACTAATATTTAACCCTGATACCAACTATACTGAACATAATTTTTATTGTATTTCAATTACATCATTTTAAAGACAAAGTACATAATATTTATAAATTTGATGATCAAAATGTTTATTATCATGGATAAATTAAGATGAAAAATAACTTATACATAATAAAACATAAAAAATATTAAAATTGAAATTATTTATAAAATTAAAAGATATTCCATTATTATTTTTACATGTAGTCACCTAAGGATGTAAATCAGTGAAAGTGGAGCTAAAACCACAAAAATGTGCAGGATAACACCAAAAAAATATGATACATGAATCAATAGTTCATGGGTAATAATTATAATAAAATTCATTTCAATATAATGATATCATCATTATAATAATGGGGAAGAAATTTGGAAAAGTCATGGAATATGGGGATTCAAAAAAATAAAACAACATTTTATTTTGGTAAAATACTACACAAAGTTATGAAAAAAGTTATCATCATGTTCATGCATAACCTTTGTCTATAAATCATAACAACATAATTTAAAAGAATGATACCATGAAGTTCACATATAATACACATAATATAATGAGACACTTCACATTACCCAATGCATTTAGAGGATATATAATTCCAGGCCCACCTGTCAACTCATAATATTCACAGAATCAAGCATGCCACATAGACCATATAATAATCATAATCAAGATATAACAAATGGAAATAAATGAATCTCATAATGATTTAATAAATAATGATTTCAGGAATAACCATGGGATTATTCAATGAATAAGGGAAAACATATTTGGTATAGACATAATTATTCATCGGTGAAGAAGAAGAAACTCAAGAAGTGTAAAATATATTTTTGGAATGAAATTCCATTTCTGAAAAATTATTTCTATTTAGATTATAAATAGATGTGAATAAAGTTATATCCTAATAAAATATGGTAATAATTGTTAATGTATATTTGAGGAACATTAGAGGAATTCCCATACTAAAAAGTTCATGAAAGTGTGATAAACCAAAGAAAGGGAGTTTGGTTTTAGAATCCCCATTCCTTAATTAAATCTTAATATCACTACTTATCTACTAGCCAAATAATAAAAATATTTTAATAAAAATATTGATTCAAAAGTGATATATTTTAATTTATGTAACTATTTATTAATTAAAGCAATTCAATTAAGTTTTTATACAAGGAACAAACATTAAGTAGAATATATTATAGATATATTATTATAGAATTAAATTTCTTTCGTTCTCAATGATATTTTAGGCTAGAGTTTCAGAGAATTAGTTATTAAATATTAAATAAATCTTAAAAATATTACATGTGGAATATTCAACATAGTATCCATTTTTTCCACCAAACAAAATTCATTAAAGTAAATCAAAATTTTTATTTCGGATAAATCTTTACAATTTTTATATTGACCTCATCCTTGCCCTTTATATTCCTTAAAATTATAGGAAAACAGTTTTAAAATGTATGATGTGAACAAAAACATCATTATGGGACATTTAAGAATGAAATAAACCATTATTCTATAAATAATCATTAAAAAATTTCTTTTTCAAAAATATGCATTGGACTCAAAATAATCATTTTTTGACCTAATAATTCTCCATATTCTACCAAAATATTTTCATAAAACTTTTTACAATAAATATTAAATTTAAAACTAAACCCATAGAGGGTACTCTGAAAACATACAAAATGTAAACTTTTAACAAAGTCATA
Source organism: Viscum album (assembly GCA_963277665.1). Classification (NCBI taxonomy): domain Eukaryota; kingdom Viridiplantae; phylum Streptophyta; class Magnoliopsida; order Santalales; family Viscaceae; genus Viscum; species Viscum album. The sequence continues at coordinate 555,123,601 of OY728140.1, read as the reverse complement.
CTTTTCAACGTATCAAATATTATTATTTTGAACATATACAAAATAACATACCTTGTGAAAACATGATATTTTTGTAAAAACATAGAACACAAAATCTATCAAATAGGTAAATTTGGGAGTCATTTTCCTATAATTATACATATTTAGCTTCTCTTGTGGATAAAAAGGTAGTAACCATCACAGTTTCATTTGGAATAACCATTATAGTATATTACCATAATATATTATATGAAACCTCATTGCTTATCTCCGTCCCCTTGCCAAATGCATCAGAGATCTATAAAGGGAACATTTGACCACTATTTATAATGGAAACACCCATCCTAATAAATAATTACCAATAACCATAAAATAATTATAACGCCCTAACCCCAGCTACCCAGAGTCGGTGAATTATTACATAACATTGGCATGATAAAAAAAGATCAAGTCTCGAAAGACCGATTAGTTTAGTAGCCTTGGAAACACTAGATACATTCGTAAACATTACATTACATCATAAAAATGAAAACTAAAATAACATGGTCTCCCTAGTCCACACTCATATCCTCACTGACTATTCTTGCAAGTCAGTCATAGTACACTTCTTCACATCCTGGGAAAAATAAAACATTGAAAGGGGTGAGCTCAAATGCTCTGTAAGGATAACAATATAGTGGAAACTTTCATAAGAAAACATAAGCATTTAAGGCAATGTATAACTAAAACAAAAGCCTTATTGAACTTGAACTTCAGCATAATATGGCAAAAGTAAAATAAAATAATGCCATTACTTACTCACATGGATATTCTACTAGACGAATAATCACATGAAATATCAATATCCACTTTCATAATGAGGGAATGTATAATGCCAGACATTCTGAAACATTTTATCAAGACCTCGGCCAAGACGTCTAAAATGATTAAGGCCTCGACCAAAACCATAAATCAAATTGGGAAAGGGCCTCGGCCAATTCCACGTCTAGTTGTCTCATGAGACCTACCGATGCATCAATGGGCTATAGCGGGCTCCACCCGTCACTTATTAATTCCAATACATTCCTCACATGAATATGTTTAAACATAACATAAATATTCGTATTAAAACTAGCATACGAAATGTCAACAATTTCTCCATAAACTATGGATGGTATAAAAATAACACATCCATAGTCAAATATTTCACAAAATGTTCAATGGAAGTTTTTTATCATAAATCAATTTCAATTAAAATTAAAACCCATCAAAGGATGTTGACATGGATGAAATCAAAGCTATTTTTAGAGAAATATCCCTCTTTTTTGAAATCATTTAAAAGTCCCATAATTATAAAATAATACATTTAATTTGAAAATATTCTTATAAGCTTATAAGGGAAGCTTAGACGAAGTTATAATGGCGGAAAATAGCCGCACCCGCCGTATAATTTAAAAAACATTCTTACCTTAAATTTGTCAAAAAGGTCAAAAAGTACATTGTTTGGAAAACGACGGTAAGATTCCTTTCAAAATCATATAAGGGTATAAATGACTTTATCCCATTTTCCATTTAATAGTAAAAATGTTTTGAAAGACATTTTTAAGAAACAAGGATGTGGATGATTACGAGGTCCCAGTAGATAATTATGTATAAACAACCTTGGATAATGAAGAGGTTGTGAAGTAAACCCTTACCTTGCACTTTTCCTTGGTTGGGGTAGGTTAACCTCCTGTATAATGGTGAAATAATTGTTATTAAATTATAAAATAATCATATACATTCATATGATATCATATATGATCTTTTAACATTTCTTTGTTAACAATATCATAGATTTATCGTTGTTTCGGGTGTTAACTTATTCGTTTTCTTTTATATGTTTTGGTACATAAGTCGTGTTTTTCATGGATAGGATGTATCTTATTCATATCCATAATGATATCATGTCCTTAAACATTATTTTTAAATCATCAAATGATAATTATACTTGAATGGATACGACAGAGAATGAATCTCATCGCGTTCGTGGAGACGGTAGTCCGTACGTACGCACGAGCGACAATATCATTATTTTGATATTAAAATAATTTATAATTGTATAGTATATCATATATACAGAATAATTATCATGTTATATTTATTATTTACATGAATTACATATCATTATTATACCCATCTAAATAATAATATATTGAATAACAATTACACCACGACGTGGAGACGGTAAGCCGTACGTACGCACGTATGGTGACATGTCATTCAAATGATGGGTAGAATACTGAATATGGTTGTTCCATATTTATAATAACATAAAATTATATATATTTTACTGGAGTTATAATTTTAGAATTGAAATAATAAACAAAGAGGGAGTGGAAGAAGAAAGAAACTTGAAAGAGGGTGATGAAAACGTTACCTCTTCTTCGGGTTCTTCCTTTTGATTTGATCAAAAGGACACCATAGGATGGATTTATGACTGAATTAAAGCTTATAGGATGAAGGGACAGAAGTTTGGAGAGTATTTGGGCAGAGGTTGGCCGAGCCAAATGGCTTGAATGTGTGAATGGGGTGGTAGAGGTGGGGGCCATTTATACGGGGAGAGGAGGGGCACTCTTGAAAAGTAAGGAAAGTTTACATTATTATACAATGATTTTCGGATTCTAAAGGTCCCAAACTTAAATAATTAGAGTCTAAGGTGATAAGGGTTCGAAATCTACCCATCCAATAGTCTTTGGACAAGTGTAAGCCTTGGATTTTACATTATCTTTTCATTTTATTAAAATCGTTAAATAATGAGGTCATCGCTGCATCATAATGATGTCATAAATAATTTATTTTATTTAATGTCTAAAAATTATAAAAAAACTACTATGATGTGGGAAATCATTTTAGATTTCCAATTAATATTTATAGTCAAAAATCTGACTTGTATAACCCCATATAGAAATTGTTTTCGTAAAATAACTCATGTTTGTGTCATTTTTACTTTAACATTAAATAAAAAGTTATTTATGTCATTTCCCAACCAAAGTGGCTCCATGGGGTCCCCAAGTTGACCCATGGCTTTTCATGGTCGGCCATGACACATCCAATAATGTTAGGACATGTGTCTAGGTCATTTCATATTATTAAAGCATTATTTTTACCTTAAACTACCCTATTACCACGATTAAGAACTTAAAAGTTACTATTCACCAAAAAATTATTTTAATCCCATTGAACCACATTTTACTTCTTAATTACAATCATGTATGTCGGATTTTTAAAAATCAAATCAAATAAGTGGTAATATTTCATTTAAACGAAAAATCAGTTATTTAACTACCACTTAGTGGTTTCACTATTCATCAAAAATTGAAGTTTTTCAGAACAATGCCAAAATTTCACCCTAAGATATAATTAATATTCTGAATTAAAAAATGAGGTCTATTTTACCAAATTCCAAACATATATGTTTCATTAATTAATATTATAATTAATTCCCGCTGTCACAACAAATAGCGTGTTTTTAAGAAACAATTTATATCAAAAGATTGGCAATTGTTTATGTCCAATTTCAATGTTAAATTAATTCTAATGACCACCATTGGATAAAATGGTTAAAATTTATTCTAATTATATTTTAAAACCACTAAATAGTATAATTTATCACTATAAATTATTTTGATTAAAAAAGTTGTTTTTAAGTATTTTTTACTATTCATAAAAAATTGAAAGTTCTCAGAAAATTACAAAAAACTCAACATAGGATAATTTCGATATTCCGAATACAAAAATGAAGTCCATTTTGGAATATGAAATTTATATAATATCAAAAAGTTGGTATTACTATTCATAACGGCTACTTTGCTTAGTTGCGGTGTGTTAGAACTCGAAGTTGCGTACAATGCAAGCTATTACATTATTGAATGAGAAGCGTATCATAGAAGCTCAGGGTGTTACATTCTTCCCTCCAATAAATTGCATCCTCGCAATTTTAAATTTTTCTTGGAAAATAAAAAGTTGAAAATAGAAAATACCTTTGTAGAAAACCCACATCGGAAATAAGGATAATAAAAATATAACTTTAAAAGAATGAAAGATAAGTACAATGGTCACCCGAGATAGCCCATACTAGGATTCTATGAAAATATGGATATGGAAGAAAAACAAACCATCAAGGTCTGATGGAGAGTTGTAGAAAACTAGATTAGGAGAAAGTTTACAATAAGAAAATCACAAACTTGTGATTGGTTAAACGGTTATTGAATCCCCAGTTGGAAAAGTTAACCGGCAATGTTTTTTTAAGTTACCTTTTATAAAGTTAAAGAATTTATTTATGAGATTTACTAAGAATGTAAGGGAATATACATACTTGTCATGTAGACTTTCATTCTTTAATAAATATTTACCAAAATCCCATCTTTCACATTAAAAGGTAATAGAACTCAAAAATATTCTATTTATCCTAATTGTATAAGGTTCCAAATATTAACACATACCATTTAGATTAGAAAAACTATTTTGTAATAACCAGGGACTTCACGTAGTCCAATGGTAGGTGATTAATCCCAATCTCACTATGGTTGTGGGTTCGATTCCCACAGCTTTGTCCGACGCGATGGGTTGTCACTCGGTCTGCGTGTTGTCCTTTTTATAAATATCCAAAAATATCCTTAACAATAGTATCCAATGTAAAATATAATCCATTCTAACCTTTATAGTTATCCAAAATACTTCTGTCCAACTCACAGTCCATATTTTATGAGGAAGGTAAACATAATGAATCTTCCTTTTTTTCTGCGTAACAACATGTGAACACCTTCATCATGTATTCTTTTAAAACACTGCAACATACTGAATTACCATAAATCCTTATTGATTACATTCATGATCCCTTATTCCTTATAGAAAACTAGATATACTCCTTCTATCCAAAAATGTATACAAATCATTAATCAGTTTCAAGGATGTTAAGAATATCCAACATAATTTATCCGAATCAATCATGTCTTATTCCAAAATCACTATCTGGGTATCAGAACCATATTACGGTTTATCTTTCTCTCAACCATATATTTTCCAAAAATTTAACCTACTGTGGAGTCACTTTTCTTGGTTCCACACAATCTCAAGTCCTAGATGAAATAGTACTGCAGTACAATCCTTATATACTCCATAATTATTATAACCAGTACATCATTGATGCAACACTCAAATTACAAAATTCTATAATAACATCATAAGAACTCTAGTAATTCTTCCTTATCTGTGGTACTATCATAACTTTATTATTATCCAATAAAATCGTTTGGGGCATACTCTGATGATTTGAACATTGGTTTGCGTAGTGTCCCCACTCCTTGCAGATGAAGCATTGTACATTTGAAACCTTTTTCTTACCCTTGCAGTCACGCACTTGGTTTCCTTTTTCTCCACACTTATAACAAACTCTCATTCCCTTCAAGAAAATTCCAAGGTGTTTCTTCCCACAGTTATCACATAATGGAAAATTCTTCTTTTCCCTCGTCCCTTTATCCATCATTCTCTCTTCCATCCTTTTCTTCTCTTTCATCCCTTCAAATCCATAAGACTCAGAGAATTCTCCACTTATCTTATTAACACATGATACTATTTCTTCATATGTTGATAACACATGGGAGAATATTTCCCTTCTAAATGTTGGCTTAATACCATGAAATATATGATCCTTCTTACTCTTTGGATCATACGTATTGATGGAGTTCACATTCCTTTTACTAGGCTCCATTTCTATACAATTCCATAAACTAGGTTAGTTTATGAATCGAAATACATAATAACAAACTTGAAAACTCTTATAATAAATTTAACTATTTATGGATATAATCCATAATCATAAAAATATGTTTTCTTTGAGGAAGTATAGACTAATAAACCCTACATAATGGTTTGTAAAGAAAATGAGAATTATCCTAAGAAAATCTCCCGGGAGTGTCGTAACCAAGAGTGCAGCAAGGCCCGTTGTCGTGCACCAGTTCCCGTTCGAGTCTTGCTCAAAGCGGTGTTTTCGGGTTTTACCCCTAGGTACATCTGTTCCAGAGCCGCCTCTGCCTGCTCGTATCCAGACAGGGATGTATTTCTCAGAAAACTCACAACATCTCTACAATACCAAAATTCTAGGAAGTTCTTCTATACTAATCCTCAAAGTCTATCTTCATGCTATGTGCTCTAATCAGAGTTTATCTAAATCTAGCTTCCAAGGTTAGTACTAAACTGCCTCTGATACCAACTATAACGCCCCAACCCCAGCTACCCAGAGTCGGTGCATTATTACATAACCTTGGCCTGATCACAAAAGATCAAGTCTCGAAAGACCGATTAGTTTAGTAGCCTTGGAAACACTAGATACATTCGTAAACATTAAATTACATCATAAAAATGAAAACTACAGTAACATGGTCTGCCTAGTCCACACTCATATCCTCACTGACTATTCTTGCAAGTCAGTCATAATACACTTCTTCACATCCTAGGAAAAATAAAACATTGAAAGGGGTGAGCTCAAATGCTCCGTAAGGATAACAATATAGCGGAAACTTTCATAAGAAAACATAAGCATTTAAGGCAATGTGTAACTAAAACAAAATCCTTATTGAACTTGAAATTCAGCATAATATGGAAAAGGTAAAATAAAATAATGCAATTACATACTCACATGGATATTTTACTAGACGAATAATCACATGAAATATCAATAACCACTTTAATAATGAGGGAATGTATAATGCCAGACATTCTGAAACATTTTTTCAAGGCCTCGACCAAGAAGTATAAAATGATTAAGGCATCGTCCAAAACCATAAATCAAATTGGGAAAGGGCCTCGGCCAATTCCACATCTAGTTGTCTCATGAGACCTACCGAGGCATCGAGGAGCTATAGCGGGCTCTACCCGTCACTTATTAAGTCCAATACATTCCTCATATGAATAGGTTTAAACATATCATAAATATTCGTATTAAAACTAGCATACGAAATGTCAACAATTTCTCCATAAACTATGGATGGTATAAAAATAACACATCCACAGTCAAATATTTCACAAAATGTTCAATGGATGTTTTGTATCATAAATCAATTTCAATTAAACTTAAAACCCATCAAAGGATATTGACATGGATGAAATCAAAGATATTTGAGAGAAATATATCTCTTTTTTGAAATAATTTAAAAGTCCCATAATTATAAAATAATACATTTACTTTGAAAATATTCTTATAATCTTGTATGTGAAGCTTCGACGAAGTTATAATGGCTGAAAATAGCCGCACCCGCCGTATAAGTTAAAAAAACATTCTTACCTTAAATTTGTCAAAAAGGTCAAAAAGTACATTGTCTGGAAAACGACGGTAATATTCCTTTCAAAAATGTATAAGGGTATAAATGACTTTAACCCATTTTCCATTTAATAGTAAATTTTTTTTGAAAGACATTTTTAAGAAACATGGATGTGGATGATAACGTGGTCCTAGTAGATAATTATGTATAAACAACCTTGGATAATGAAGAGATTGTGAAGTAAACCCTTACCTTGTACTTTTCCTTGGTTGGGGTAGGTTAACCTCCTGTATAATGGTGAAATAATTGTTATTAAATTATACAAGAATCATATACATTCATATGATGTCATATATGATCTTTTAACATTGCTTTGTTAACAATATCTTAGATTTATCGTTGTTTCAGGTGTTAACTTACTCATTTTCTTTTATATGTTTTGTTACGTAAGTCATGTTTTTCATGGATAGGTTGTATCTTATTCATATCCAGAATGATATCATGTCCTTAAACATTATTTTTACATCATCAAATGATAATTATATTTGAATGGATACGACGGAGAATGAATCTCATCGCGTTCGTGGAGACGGTAGTCCGTACGTACGCACAAGCAACAATATCATTATTTTGATATTAAAATAATATATAATTGGATATTATATCATATATACAGAATCATTATCATGTTATATTTATTATTTACATGAATTACATATCATTGTTATACCCATCTAAATAATAATATATTTAATATCAATTACACCGTGACGTGGAGACGGTAAGCCGTACGTACGCACGTATGGTGACATGTCATTCAAATGATGGGTAGAATACTGAATATGGTTGTTCCATATTTATAATAACATCACAGTATATAGAAGGTACTGGAGTTATAATTTTAGAATTTAAATAATAAACAAAGAGGGAGTGGAAGAAGAAAGAAACTTGAAAGATGGTGATGAAAACGTTACCTCTTCTTCGGGTTCTTCCTTTTGATTTGATCAAAAGGACTCCATAGGATGGCTTTATGACTATAGTAAAGCTTCTAGGATGAAGGGAGAGAAGTTGGGAGAGTCTTTGGGAAGAGGTTGGCCGAGCCAAATGTCTTGAAAGTGTGAATGAGGTGGTAGAGGTGGGGGCCTTTTATAAGAGGAGAGGAGGGGCACTCTTGGAAAGTAAGGAAATTTTACATTATTATACAATGATTTTCGGATTCTAAAGGTCCCACACTTATATAATTTGAGGCTCAGGTGATAAGGGTTCGAAATATACCCATCCAATAGTCTTTGGACAAGTTTAAGCCTTGAATTTTACATTATCTTTTCATTTTATTAAAATCGTTAAATAATGAGGTCATCTCTGCATCATAATGATGTCATAAATAATTTAATTTATTTAATGTATAAAAATTATAATAAAAATACTATGATGTAGTAAATCTGTTTATCTTTCCAATGAATATTTATAGTAAAAAATATTACTTGTATAACCCCATATAAAAATTGTTTTTGTAAAATAACTCATGTTTGTGTCATTTTTACTTTAACATTAAATAAAAAGTTATTTATGTCATTTCCCAACCAAAGTGGCTCCATGGGGTCCCTAAGTTGACCCATGTCTTTTCCTGGTCGGCCATGACACATAAAATAAGGTTAGGACATGTGTCTAGGTCATTTCATATTATTAAAGCATTATTTTTACCTTAAACTACCCTAATTACCACTAATCGCGATTAAGAACTTAAAAGTTACTATTCACCAAAAATTATTTTAATCTCGTTGAACCACATTTTACTTCTTAATGACAACCATGTATGTCGGATTTTTGAAAATCAAATCACAGAAGTGGTAATATTTCATTTAAATGAAAAATCAGTTATTTAACTACCACTTAGTGGTTCACTATTCATCAAAAATTGAAGTTTTTCAGAACAATGCCAAAATTTCACCCTAAGCTATAATTGATATTCCGAATTCAAAAATGATGTCTATTTTAAAAAATTTCAAACATATATGTTGAATTAATTAATTTTATAATTAATTCCCGTTGTCACAACAAATAGTGTGTTTTTAAGAAACAATTTATAACAAAAGATTGGCAATTGTTTATGTCCAATTTCAATGTTAAATTAATTCAAATGACCACCATTGGATAAAATGGTTAAAATATATTCTAATTATACTTTAAACCCACTAAATAGTATAATTTATCACTATAAAATATTTTGATTAAAAAATTTGTTTTTAAGTATTTTTCACTATTCATAAAATATTGAAAGTTCTCAGAAAATTACAAAAAACTCAACATAGGATAATTTCGATATTCCGAATACAAAAATGAAGTATATTTTGAAATATAAAATTTATATAATTTCAAAAGGTGGGTATTACTATTCATAACGGCTACTTTGATTAGTTGCGGTGTGTTAGAACTCGAAGTTGCGTACAATGCAAGCTATTGCATTATTGAATGAGAAGCATATCATAGAAGCTCGGGGTGTTACAATAATCATAACACCTAAATATTTCATAAAAACATTTTTGGGGAAAATAATATTTCCATTTTAAAATCAGTTATCTTTTTAAAGAGTCGTAAGTAAAAATGGAAAAAATTTATTTGAAAATAAAATTGAAAAATTGTAACTGAAGAATAAAAAAATTGAGGAATAATGATGGAGAAGGATGTTATTTGAGTAGTATAATTGAAAATAACATTAATTTTTAACATTTATAAAAATAATTGAATATGATCATTAAAAGAGGGTTTTTTCGAAGAAAGACCCTTAAAACCTTATTAAAATTACCTTGTGAAAAATTTGAGAAGAATTAAAAAATATCCTTTACAAAAAGGAATGTACATATAAATAATTTATTTTTTACATTTTTTTAAAAACCTATACATGAAAGACAGGTATTTATAAAATAAATCATTAAAACATTTTAAATGTGGGTTTTTATTTAAATGGTCCCTTACATTAAGTATGAATCATCACATATGTTCTTCATCATCCGGAATAATAAACATAGCTAAAGTTATATATTCTTTAGAAACATTTTCAACATTATTATTCCTTTTATTTCACTCATTTCTATGTAGTATACTATCACTTAATCATTTAAGCTCACATAGGATGTTTTGATGATATTCGATCCTTAAGTCAAATATATCTTCAGTAAGTGGAATACGATCAAAGAGATCATCATTCCATCATATCCAGAATAATAAAAATGATATGATTGTAATTTTTATACAAGAATTATTCTGTTATATCAAACAATTATTTATGGTTTATTAAGAATCAATTACGTTATAATCTTGGAGATGGTAGGTCATACAAATACATGAGTTACATTTTCATTTTTCCATAATCATTATGGATAGAAGATAAGTATTATTTTACGATTACAGAATAATAATAATTCCATATATATCATATAACATCTTTAAATATACCAATATATATCATCTATGTGATGTGGGGGTGGAAAATGAACCACATATCTTATTGGAAGGGGTAGTGCACACGTACACATGAACAACATTGTCAATTTTATAAGCATCAAAAGTTATGGATTTAAATGTCATATAATCATTAAATAATTATAAAAATGTCATGAATATCATATATAAATATTAATTTAATCATCATAACTAGTTTTAAGAGATACTTATGGAAAATGAATCACATTGTTTTGTGAGGCGGTAGTCCGTCGTACACACAAATGATGATATCATTTCCTATTTGATAGTAATGGGTATATATATAGATTATTATATACAAATAATAACGTCTCATAAAATTGAGGATATTAATATTATTATTTTAGCATGGATTATGAGTATTTTTAAGAGCTAGGAAAAGAAACAAAACAAAAACAAGTAGATAAAACTATACATCGTCTTTGGAATACATTTTTTCATTTACACCATAAAATTAAAAAGGTTGGTATTATGAAACAAATAAGGCCTATATAATGAAGTTATGGGTTCTATTAAATTATTTGGGTAGATATTGTCCAAACCAAATGGGTTTTGAACTGTGAATAAATGATAAGAATAGTTTTTATTTTATAAGAGATGAGAGGGGCACTCTTGGAATTTGTCCAGATATTATAAATTAAATTTAAATTAAATTTTTTCTAAAGTGATTTATTTTTAACAAAAGAAGATTATAGGACAAAATACTCTCATATCGTAATTTTTATATATATTTATGTCACCTTATTACTATTATCATTTAGTTTTAATGTTTATTTAACTCCTTTAACTATTATAGTGACAATATATATTTTTACTCTTGGGGGTCAATATAGTTAACATAAAATTCCAATGGACCCACAGTTGGATAATTGTGGAAATTTTAAAAATTATGTTAATAATTTTTTGAATTTAATATATTATAAATTTTATATCATTTAATAAACTATTATTATTACCAATTTTGATACTATTCATTTCATTGAGTTTTAAAAATATCAATAAAATAATATAACATAAATAAAATCATTTAATACATCTCTAAAATATAAAATGAATCCAGAAAATTCATGTGTTACATTAATTAACTCCTGTTATATTCATTTTAATATTTTAATATCATTATTTTTATCTTCCTGATAATTAAATAATTACTTCATCATTGTTGTGTCAAATTGAAGATAATAATTTTAGAAAAATAAAAATAAAAATAAATAACCATGTTTAAGGAAAGTCTATTATATTTAAAAATAATATTTAATGTTGAACATATATTATAGGTAAACCCATGAAAATGGGATAGGTTTAACAAATATGAGTCTGATATATTTGTCTTCTCTTAAAATAAATAAATATAAATGTAATAATAGCATATAAATGTAAAATAAAGGCTCTATATTTGAACCCTTAATTATTATGTATGAATGTTAATTATTCAATAAAATTGGTTTAGGTTCTTGGGTTATTTTATAGTCCTTATAATATTATTTTTAACATTAATTACATAATTTACCCATTACCATGGAAAAAACCCTTATGGATGCTATTGATAATACTATATAAAAATAAAAGGGATAAATTTTTTAAAATTTGAAACCCTGAATCCCAATATGGAAGAAGTTTTTAAAAATTCAAAAAAATAGAATTTATAGCATTTAATTTATAACCAAATCAGTAAATCACAACGAATAATAGATTTTCAGAAAAAATCCCTTTCTAAACATATAAATATTTTATACAAAATTAATGTGTGAAATAAAATTCCAAAACCATAATCCGATTATTTGAAATAAAAAATAAAAAATAAAATTTTAAACACAAAAAATAATATAAATTTATATACTTCAAAATAAAATAAAATTTTCAAAAAAAATATGTTTTTAACTATTCATTGAAAAATAAATATTTTTATAAAATTAACAACACTTCACCTTATGCTCATTTTGATATACTGATATCAAAAATTAATTTTATTTCATTACATAAGATTTATAAATATTCTATAAATTAATTATATTTTTCTCTAAAAAATCAATAAACAAATTCCCAAAGAAAGTGTATTTCAAGAATTAAATGACTTAACTAAAATTATGTGTTTAATTTTATACTTATTAATTAATATATTATTAATTAGTCAAACCATTTTATATTTCATAATTCTATTAATATGATTCATTGTACCCAATTTAAAAATTTTCTTTTTAATGGTCACATAATAAAAATACTTGTTTCTTTATTTAAGCCTGGTGTTGCGTATCTTATACACTATCAAACATATTATTTCCTTTCAAAACATGGGTTGTTATATTGTTCCCTGTTTGGGAAATTGCATCCTCAAAATTGTGAATTTTGTCTCGGTACATAATTTTTGAATTTTCAAAATACCTTTTTTAAATCCCACATTTGAATAAATTATTAATAAAAAATACATATTAAAATAATGTAAGGGAAGTACAAAATCCATCTGCAGTAACACATAACTAGGTTTCCATGTATGAAAACATTGAAATAGAAGTGAGAACTAACAACCATGTTTTGATAGAGAGTGATATAGAACATGGTCATTAGAAAGTAAACCACCAAAAATCTTAAATATGTGATGGCCTAAATGGATATTGATTTTCCAATAACAATGGTAAATGGATTTTTAAAAAAAATTATTTTCCTTGAGATGAGAAATTAATTTATTTACCTATCTAAGAACATGAGTAAATATTCTTACTTGAAAGGTAATGTTACATCTGTTAATCTACTTCCACCAGAATCTAAACTTTTATCCCCAAATGATGAGTACCAAAGATGAAATTTTCATTCTTGAAGTATTATAATGAACTTTTATAGATCACTATATCCAAAAAATGATAAAAATCTATTCCTCCTATCATTATACATTAATAAAAACCCAAATAGTTAGGATATTATAATATAATTCCCCAAAATGAGTAAAAATTTAAACTATGAAAATATACCTTTAATATTTGTAATTCATAATTAATACCCAAATATCAACATAAATCATTCAATAACTATCCAAAAATTTTCATAACAGTATTACAAACTATGATTTTAACCCCAATAATGAAAAGTATTTGGTCATAATGTTTTCATAGATAATTTCAAAATTTATCTAGAAATCACATCAATGAATCTGACTGTTTTATACCCAAAATTTAAGATCCAAATTCACATAACGTCTTTGATATGAATGTCATTTTCATACATCACCTGAATAAAAATGTCTACAAAAAGATATTTCAACCCTTATTCATTATCTAAAATCTCAAAGTATTATATTTACCTTATTTCTATAATTCTTCCCAAGATAAATTCCATGATTATATATCATAATTTTTAAATAAATAAAATTTCACACTCATAATGACAAACCGTAAGCCAGTGGTAGGCCACACCATTGTTTTACTTTGGATGTGGGATCACACCTTACAGACTTGCAAGATTTGATAAGTTGTCACATGGTTTATGGTCTAAACGTTTTTAATAATATATAGTTATTATGAAATTCATAAAAATTTGATATTATAAAAAAAATTACACTAATATATTAAACATTAAATAATCTTTTAAAACTTATTGTTTCTGTCATAATTTTAATTTTTGATCCCAACATGTAATAACCCACAATTTCGTTCCAAAATAAATATCTCCAAAATTACCATTAGTCAACAAAAAATTTCATAACATTAAGACTCAAAAATAATTCCTAAGAAATTGGTCTTATGAGAAACTTTAGAATTTTAAACCCATGATAGTATTCAATACACTCAAGATAACCTCATCTAAAAATATTGTAATCCCCAATGTTATGTTAACCCTTATATGATACCATGTTTAAGTACCCGACATTAAATATTTCATATTATAATGAATTTATACTTGAAATCATTGTATTTAATTCCAAAATATCTATTAGGTACAATAGTTTAGATAATTAGGTCATTACTATTTCATAATAAACCCACATTTTACCACTTGAATATTAAAGTGAATATCTATTTACAACTAAACAAGTCTTTAAAGTAAAAAAAAATTCATTTCATAATTGATATTCATAACGGTGATCTTGATCTCATAATTGTCCCTAATAATCCTTAAAATCAGATGTAAAACATATTAAACATGTAGAATGAGAAAAAAATGATCAGTAAGGAATAATAAAATAATGAAATAAAGAATTAGTCTATAAATAATCAGAAAAAATTTCTATTTTCAAAATTAATAATTGGACTAAAAAAGGCACATTATTAATAAATAAATCACCTTTTATACCCAATAATTTTCACAAAACATTTATCATTAATTATTAATGGAAAATAAAACCCATAATGAATGCTTTTAAAACACGAGAACCTAAGAAAACCCTTCACCAAGTTATAATTTTAACCTTTAAAAGTAACATATAATTTTTTTACATAAACTCAATCACTTACCTTGTGAAAACATGAGATTTATGTAAAAAATAGTAAGCATTACTATATCATATAGGTAACATTATAAATCATTTTCAAATCATTATTATATATCTAGTAGACCTTATGGATAAATATGGAGTAACAATGATAGTTAAATTTAGAATAACCATTGTAGTATATTCTTATAATCATATAGGATAAACCTTATCAGTTACCTACACCCCATTACCCAATCCTTTACAGAGATATAACATGATCACCCACCCATAATTCAAAATTAATCCAACGTCCCTCATAAAAATTTAACTAGAACAATATCATAATTAAAACATATAAATATATAATAAAAAACATTCCTGAAAAAAATAACCTTTCCATTTTGAAATCACATTTCATTTTTGAAAAATGAAAAGGTTAAAATAAAAAAAAATTAATTGGAAAATAAACATGTGAAATTGTACATGAAGCATTAGAAAACTAAGGTTTAATGAAATTAGTAAAATTTTCATGTGATGTCAAACATAAAATAAATTACTTCTAGTATTTTATAAAAAATTAACTAGGATCTTTACAAGATTGTTTCTCAAATAAACCGCCACACAAGAAACCATAAAAGTCTAGTTTTCTAAAAAATTTGAGGGAAATTAAAAATTTCACATTTTTTAAAATTCATTTACATATAAATAAATTCATTAAAATAATATTAAAAAACTATAAATTAAATAAAATTATTTAGAATATAATTCATTAAAACATTTAAAATGATGTTTTTTGTTCAAGAGTCTATTACATTGACTATGATTCGTCACATACATTTTTTACGTCATGAGTAATATTATTATTTTATTTTATAATATCTAGGAATCATTTTTAATATTTATTTTTCATTTTATATCACTCATTTTTTTATATACACCTACTTAATCATTTATTTTCACGTCGGATGTTTTGACGATATTCGGTACCTAATTCAAAAATTGATTTTGTAAGTCAATTATTATCAAAGAGGTAATAAATAAATCATCTATAGACTAATATTTATGTCATAATTATCATTTTTATATAACAACCATACTATTATATCAAACCATTAAATATGGTTATGAAAAATAAACTACATTATAATCATGGAGACAGTAGGTCATACGCATGCATGAGTAATGTTTTCATTTTTCAATGATCATTGTGGAAGGAAGGTATATATATTTTTATATTTAAATAATTACCATAATATAATAAATATCATATTATTGCTTAAAATATACTTATATATAGCATTCATGTGATGCGATGATGAAAAACAAACTAGATCGCTTAGTGGAGGTGGTTGTTTAAACATTTTCATAAATGCCATTATCATTTTTTTAGGTTTTAAAGTTAATAATGTAAAGGATATATCATCATTAAATCTTTATATGTATTTTTTGGTTTAAAAATACTAACATTAACAACATAATTATAACCATTCATAACTAACGATGATGGAAAATGAATTAAATCGGTTCGCGATGTATTAATCCCCAGAACACACAAATGACGAAAACAATTATCATTTGATGGAAGTGGTTATGGATATAGGTTATATTATAAATAGAATAAAATATTATTGTATTTATGATACAAGATTTATGTTTTTCTCATTATATAATATTATTCTATGGTGTTGAAAAAAAAACAAATCTAAAATAAGCAGATAAATCTGAACATCCAATTTGAAAAACCTCCATTGATCTACACCCTCAACCAACAAAGGACAATGTTATGAAGAAACTTAGGTATATATAATGAGGTTTAGGATTAAAATATATTATTTAGGTAGATCATATCCAATAAAAATTGGATTTTATTTTTCAAGAAAATAGAATAAGAGGATCCCTTTTTATAGGAGAGGGGAGTGTCACTGTTGGAATTTCTCAAGATATTAAAATAATTTCATGTAATTTTAAATTCTAAATGGCTCAAAAGTGTTTTATTTCAATTATAAAATGATTATGGGTCTGAATAATCAAATAAAAGTATTTATATATAATTTCATATCACTTTATTTCCATTATCATTTAGTTTTAACCATTATTTAACTTCTTTAACGCTTAGAGTGACAACATTGAGTTTTACTCTATGAGTGAATATTGTTACAATGAAATGATAAAAGACCCATAATTTGATCATTGTTTATATTTTAGGATTTATAGAAATTATTTGTCTAAATATTATATTTTTTGGAATTCCATATCATTTAATAAAATGTTACTTATTTTTAAATGTTATTAATGTCAATTTTGACAGCATTCATTTCTTTGACTTTTAAAAATATTAATATAACTAGATAACATAAAACATGGACTTTTAATACAACCCTAAAATTTAGAATTTATCTATAAAATTTGTGTATTACATTAATTACATCATTTTTTAATTTTAATATTTTTAATAAAAATTATTTGATTTTTTTCCTTTAATTAAATAATTATGACATTAGTGTTGTGTATAAATTTCGTTTTTTATTTCATAAAAAAAAATACAGGTTGAAGAGAAATCTATTATATTGAAAAATTATATTTATAGTATAAAATAACGTATGGATATCCCATATCAAAAGATTTATAGTCATAAAAAATGTGTGTGTGATATCTCAGTCTTATATTTAAATAAAATGTATAAGTGTCATAATCAATTATAAAATAAAACCAAATGCCATATATTAGAATCTTGAATGATTAGGGATTAATGATAATCATCAAATAAAATTGGGGAAAGGGTTATGGTTATATTCTAGTCCATATAAAATTATTTTTTTCTTTAATTACCCAATTTACTGTTTACCCACGTAACAAAATTTATCGAGGTTACTATTAATATTATCTAAAAATAAAAGTGACAAATTCAATAAAATTAACTCTCTTATTAATAATATTTAATCCAATTTTCAAAATTCAAAACATAGTAGTTCTAATGTTTAATTTAATTTTAAATTAGTAAAATTAAATGAAAAATAGTTTTTAGGAAAAATTACCCTTTTTAAATATAAAATGTTTTTATGCTAAATTATAGCATATTTAATCCATTTAAAAACAATAATTTGATAATTTAAAATAAGAAAAATAAATTTTAAAACTGATATATTTTTATAGTTTAAATACTTGAATAGAAAATATGATTTTTAATGAAATTTGATATTTTTCATTTTTCATTAAAAAACAATACTTTTTAGAAAATCCTCAGACATTTATGGTGAGTCGTTTCACTGAAAGTATATTTTCAATGTACCAAATTATATTTAACCTAACAAGTATAACACTAGTAAGGGGTCAATCCATAGGGAACTAAGAGGTTATTTTATCTTGCTTAACTTAGTTTATATTTTTTTATGTTAAGTTTGCTGAATTTAGTGTCGATTCCAATTGGTTTTTTGGGTACAAAAAGAACAATTGGGTTTTAAGATTCTTTTAACAAATTAATTTATGGAATGTAAGTGAGTACGGGAAAATCTGATTTTGATGCAAGTAAAGATAGAAATTCTTTGGGGTTATGGATTTTTGATAAGTTGATTATTAAATCTAATTGATTATGAGGTTGTGTTGTTCATAATAACCCAAGTCTCTTGGTTTAATTTTTAATAAGGTTTCCTTGGTACGGTATAATTTATATTTAGAGCTGAAGAAACAAAATCCTTGGTTCTATAGTTAGCGTTTAATAGATCTTTATTTGGTTTAGTCTATTTTGAGCCGATAGACACATCCAATGTCATGAAGTAATTCTTTGTTATTCTTCTTTCGAATCCCTTCAAATTCTGCCTTTGGTCTGGTATATAATTTCCAGTAATAATGTGAAGTGATTATAGAAGAATAAGAAGAGATTATTAAAACAAACACATTCAGAGCAACTTAATACAAATTACAACTCCTTGGCTTCCTCAACCCCAACACACTGGGTGTTTAGTTACACACATTGAAAATGATAAACACAAAACTATTGATACTTGATGAAATCATGTTTGACACATAGGAAAATGAATGATTCTTTGGTAGACGGATGAAAGGTGGTAGTATGATGGCATAGCGTCAATCCTTCAGGCCTTCAATCTTTCCTATATAATTTCTCTCCATACCCCCTCTTAGTTCGGAGGCCAAGGCATCCTTTTATAGGAAATAAAATACACAGTGTGTCGCAAAAGTACATCGCTGTGTACTTTTGTCAACGCGTTTTTCCTCCTTTTTCTCCGCTGGTAGGCGGCCTAACAAGATGTCTTTGACTTGGAACATGGCACCTCCTAGTAGGTGAATGTACACGACATGTAGTGCCTCCATACATGGTGTGTAGTATCAAATTTAGGCCACCAACCACGTCTAGAAATGCATACACGGCGTGTATAAATGGCACACGGTGTGTCTCCTTCATCCAGCCACATGGGCCTGTCGACTCTTCTTGGCCACCAACTGCTTCTAGAACGGTATACACGGTGTGTATAAATGGCACACGGCCTGTCCTGGCTTCTGGTTACTTGGGAATGTACTTGTCCAGGTCAACCCATGTCAGATCATGAAAGTACACAACGTGTATATAAGTACACACCGTGTAGTTAGAAATTTGTTCTCTGTTCTCCTCCTTTTTGTGCATTTGGCCATAAATCTTCTAAAAATGAACAATATCACCAAAATCAAAGTATTTTTCCACTAAGCAGTAGGTAATTGATAAAAACTTCTTCTTATTTTTGAAAAGAGTATATGAAAATGTATAAAAAAATTGGGTGCATCAAACTCCCCCATACATAGTCATTTTATTTCCCTCAAGAAAATATCAACTTCAAATTAAAAGAATCAATATTAGAAGGAAAAATTCAGTGAATCATAAATGTGAATAATAAATTATTGGAGAATTTTTCAAAAGGAATACAAAATAGTTTCAATTGATGAGATATTCTAATCTTGCTTCATATATAATTCAATCAACTACTTTCATCCCTTTTTAACACATGTTTCAACCTTTCAAAAATAAGAAAGCCACTTGATGATTTACCTCTGTACTAAAATAATCAACACTCGAGAATTTTTAAATAATATTTTTTCTCAATAAACGATATTCACACTCTATCCATAGGATTGCGAGAAATCTAGTTCTCCACTTCAGAAAAATTGACTTACAAAAATCATGAGGGCTTTTCAATAATGATCAGATGTTTCTGTGGCTAAACATTAGTATTTAAATATGTGAAAATAACTCTGAGGATTGAAAGAGGAGGCTATTTTCTTTAAATAATAATTCATGATATTAAAAAATTAATCTCATTGTAAAAATGTCCTCCATAAGATTTATCATAGAATTTCATCACCATTATTCTCTTAGATGAGTAGGTAGGGTTCACAAACCAACAAGTGAGCATACGTTCCCTTTTTTTGTACCATTTTTTAGATTATAAATATATATATATATATAATTATTATAGTAAACTATATAATAATTAATATTAATAATTAAAAATAATAAAAATGGATATATATATATATATATAATTCAAAAATAAAACTAAACATGTAATGTAGTGGGAAAATACAGGAGTGTGTTTAAAAATTGGAAAAAGAGAAGTACAACCTTTGGTCCGATGCTTGGGGAGAGGTTTGAACCAATGATTGGCCATTCCGAAGTGAAGACCTCAACCACTAGAGTGAAGGTTGTACTGCTACCAATATTTATCATTTGTATACATTTATTCTATATAGCCTATACACATGGGAAGAAATAAATGCGCAGAGTGTGGTTTTTAATAATACAAGAAGGGGATGAAGCAGGGAGATTAGTTGAGTTTGAACCCAGGTCTTTTGGATCTAGGACCGAGACATTGACAATATGCCAACTTCATCCACATGATGTACTTTATATGGAAATGTTTTTAATTTAGTAAGTAAAAACATGGCACACATGACGTATATCAAAAGACATGTCATGTGGTTTTATTAAAAGGGTAAATGATGGAAATGGGGCTGTTCTCAGGATTCAAACTTGGGTATTTTGGAGCCGGATTATGGTCTTGGCCAACCTATCCATCCCCACCATGGGTTTTCTTATAAGAATATATATATATGTGAAATTTACTACACACACTGTGTAAGAAAATATAAAAAGGAGGAATCCTGTGCCGAAGGTAGGTTGGGAGGATTTGAACCGGTTACAGCTCAGATAAACTCCAGTGACCTTACCATCGGCACAGACATCATCCCTGTTTATTTAGTAGTTAAAATATATATTTATAATAGTTAGAAAAATGAAAATGGGAAAGTACACGCAATGTAGATAGGTGGTACATGACGTGTATCATCTAGGTTGCCTCCTAGAAAGTGCCTTTATTTAAGGTCATTGGCTTGACCTACTTACCTTTGCTTACTTGAGCTGTATGGTGGAAAATGTTCCCACCGTGTCATCTATGTGATGGTAAACCTTCAATCATTTCCCATTCACACTGAATGGTTGACCATCCTATCTATAAATTTCTACCGCTCCATGATGGAATACGCATATGATTTGGAATGGTCCTGATCATCTTGACTTTAACATTCCTGAAAATAAGCGGAGAAGAGGGTTAAAGAGAAGTAACAGATCACTGGGTTGGAAGTATTTTCGTGAAATCATCCGGTTGTGAATAGCTCTCATCTTATCCTTGTAAAGCTTGGTATTTTTGTACTCCACTAATCTTATTTCATCATGTTTCGATAGTTGTATGTCACGACCCATCCTCGGGGCCCGTGCCGTGACTACCCCAAGCCCGTATTCCATAGGGCAGGGGCTGGCGACTAGAACCAAGGTGTTAATCCGGGAAAAAGAGAAGGCATTGCCTTTGTAAATTAAACCACAAACACCACAGAGCAAGCAGGCAGAAGTAAACACTAAGTAAAAACTGGTACAACAGTAAGTGCGGAAAATTAAGTGGGCTAGTATACAAACCCAAACTGAAAGTAAAGTACAAATGGAAAGGGAAAACAACAACTGAAAAGTAAAGCCGCAACGTTGAGCTGTCCACTGGAAATCCCACCTGAAGGGTGGGTACAGATAGCCTCCACTGCTCCTCGGGTCCATCCGACTGCTCCGAGTACATCCGGCCCAGTGGTCCACCTCCAGGTACCGTCCTGCTCCGTAAGCCTCAACCACGATCAGCGCTGTCCGTCATCTACAACCAACACAACGTAGTGTGGGCATAGCCCGTGCAGGGGTGAGTATAAGCTACTCAGTAGGGACCCCAAGACTCCTGAAGGTCTCCCAGAATCCACCAAGGATAAACCACAAAGGAAAGATACAATATCGAAGTAACATTCAACACTTCTTAGATATATGCCCATACATATACCTAATTCTTCAATTCTCGTTCGGCTCCAACATCTGAGCCCAAGTACAAACCCAGTCTACACAGGAAAGAAAAATGTAAATCCACATAGGATGGCACAATACAATCCACAAAGTAAAGCAAAATAGGATTTCATCTCACACAGGTATACTTCTTCATATGACGATAAAGATGACCAGATATTTCCACTGATTCATCTATGCTGTTGGACCCACAAAGGATCGATAGGTACTAACCCCCGCAATGACCCACAAAGGATCTGACCCACACATGATCGATAGGTAACTGACCCCCGTAAAGACCCACACAGGATCAGACCCACATAGGATCTGTAGGCACTGGCCTACACAGGACCGCGGAGCACTGACCCACATAGGATCGGACCCACACAGTATCGGTAGCACTGACCCACAAAGGATCGCTGAGTGTTGTAGTCGTCGTCGTCGAATCCACTGAGAATCTCTGTACGGTCGTCGCCGTCACAGTAGCAGTCGCAGCCAGCTCTAGGGTTCCTGCACATAGCAAGCTCGTTCGGGAGGGTCCGCTCCACGAGCCGAGAGGCTTATACATCAACTGACATATATTCCAGATTTTATGTATCCAAAAGTTCTGTATCGTCAACAAGAACTCAACACCGCAGACGGCGCGTCAATCGGACGCCCGGTCTGAGAGTTATTAGCTTTTTTGTCCTAGGGGCCCGGTTGGTTTTTAATTCAAAACCAACCCGACCGTACTCCACCTGCGTCCAAACCTCGGGCGGAGTAAGCCAAAAGATCCGTCTCACTTAGAGGAATCCATCAAAGTCGACGGTACGTCAATCGGATGTCTGAAGCTCAAGATATGAGTGTTTCCACTCCGAGGGCCCGGTTGGTTTCATGTACGAACCAACCCGGACGAACCCAAAGTATTCCTAAACCTCATGTGTGATATACCAAAACGACCGCCTCGATCCAAGGATCACATCACCGCTGATGGCATGTCGATCGGAGGCCCGTAGCTCAGGATACAGGCAATAGTCCGAAAAGGTCCGAAAATGGGGGGTCTGGGCCCGGACCGACCCGGCCCAACCCCCCCTGGGTCGGCCCGAACCGGGTCGACCTGACCCTGTTCCGACCCGACCCGGGTCCGACCCGGCCGACACGACCTGGGCCGGAGGGGCGCGGTGTGACGCGGTGGTCCGGTCGGGTGGCTCAGCCGGCGCGCTGTGCAAGGCAGCCCCCCCCCCCCCCCCCCCCCGCGGGGGCCGATCCGTGACACCCGAACGCGGCATAAGCCGCGTCCCTCCTCTGCGGTCCCACGCGACCGTGGGACTGGCCAGCGCCGCCGCATCCTGGTGGCCAGCCACCGCCTCCAGCCGCCGGCGCCGCTGTGCCGGCGTGGCGCGCCGGCGGGGGCTTCCACGGACCACCGGACGCGCTCCGGTGGTCCGATTTGCGTGCGGTCTTCCCTAGTGCTCGTCCCGGGACTCGTTCTTCACTGCAAAGCCTTCAAAATCAACTTGCAGCCCCGTTTGTCGTCGCCCGCCAATCCGCGCATAACAAACAAAAATGGTGGTGGGTTCGAACTTGTTCGTTGGTCTGCACCCACCGTGTTAGAGGCTTTTAAAGTCTCACAACAATCATATTTAACAACCAGGGATATAAATCAAAATGATTTAAAAGGAACAACCCCTACCTCGTCGTTGTCGTCAGACGAGTTCTTCGCGGAATTGACCGTCGCGGAAGAAGAGGATCGTCGAGTCGCGGAAGGGGCGTCACGTCGTCGCGGTACACGACGTCGCGTCGACAATCTCCGAGGGTTAAAGAAAACACACAGATTTAATTTCACGAATTAAATCCATGTTGAGGATAAAATCCACAAAGGAAATTTAAAAGATCCGCAATCTCCTACCTCAATCAGTTTATGATCGGAGATTTTTGCGGGGAAGAACATCGTGGAAGAAGCGTCGCGGAAGGAGAATCTTCGGCGTCGCGGAACACGGCGTCGTGTCGTCGATCTCTGAGGGTTCGGCGTTCTTCGCGTTCTTCGAATTTTTCACGTTCTTCGCGTTATTCGCGAAGGAGGATGAAGATACTGTTTCTCCAAATCCTCTCAACAAACCACACCCAAGAAGAAAGTGTGTTGGTCTTATTTTATTATTATGCCAACAGTTTGAAAACATGTTAAGAAACAAACCATTCATTTGGTGAATTAATGGAAACGTCTTAACTGTCCAATTAATAGTGGCGTTAAGAGTTTTAGAAAATTCACTATTTGAATTTCATTAAAGAGGAGTTTTTGTGGGTGCGTTACTTTGAGGAAAAGAAACGGTGGGGCTCGTGCGTGCCCCACCTCACAAATATTCTACCAAGAGGGTAGGATATTTTGGGTTCCACCCTATCCGCTTCAACTTAGGTTATGTGGCTTTTAAGTGGCTTTAAGTGGGATTAAGTGAAATAAAATAAAGTTTTCGCACCACTTTATTTTATTTTCTTCACTTAACACCAAAAATTAAAAATCACACCCGAGAAAACGCAACTCCGGATGAGGCATTTATAAGCAAGTACCGGTGCTGCGATTCCATCGGTGCCCTCGGAATTCGATTCTGAGCACCGGTTCGAAAGTTAGAAAACCAGCTCGTTCGTTCACTGAACGTACCTGAGCCAAACTTCAGAAAATGATTCAGGGCACACCGGTCCTCGGAATCACGTGCCGTCAGAAACTGCGTTCTTGTAAAATGCCAAATAAAATTAAGTAAAAAATTTCCTTGAAATTTACGGGTCTTTACATCACTCCCACCTCAGGGCTTTACGTCCCCGTAAAGATACATCATAAACTAGGGAAACAAATGCGGGTACTGAGCATGCATCTGAGCCTCTCGCTCCCAAGTTCTCTCCTGGAGGTTCCCATGCTGCCATCTGATGCGCACTAGAGGAATCGACTGTCCACGTAGGACCTGCTCCTGTCGATCCTTGATCTCCACCAGGACCTCCGCAAAAGTCGCCCCATCATCAACGTCTATCTCCCCATGGTCAATGATATGCGTCGGGTCGTGCATGTATCTCCTCAGCTGAGATACGTGGAAGACGTCGTGCACCCGGTGCAACTGAGGTGGTAGAGCCTGGCGATAGCCCACCTCGCCAATCCTGCTGAGGTCCTGGAATGGTCCGATGAAGCGTAGAGACAACTTGCCGCCTCAGCCAAATCTCTTCAAACCACACCGAGGTGAGACACGCAAGAAAACGTGGTCTCCATCCTCGAACTCTAGTGGCCTCCGCCTCCTGTCAGCGTAAGACTTCTTCCGGCTCTGAGCTATCCACATCCGCTCCTGGATGACTTGGACCTTCAATGTTGTTGCCCGAACCATCTCTGGTCCCACAAGTGCCGACTCCCCAGTGTCTGTTCAACATAAAAGAGATCTGCAAGGCCTGTCGTACAACGCCTCATATGGTGCCATCCCGATGGTGGAGTGGTAGCTGTTATTGTACGCAAACTCCACCAAGGGTAGGTGGTCCTCCCAACTGCAACCAAAGTCAAGGACACATGCGTGGATTATGTCCTTGAGATTCTGAATGGTCCTCTCTGTCTGACCATCCATCTGAGGGTGAAAGGCGGTGCTCAGATGTAGCTGCGTCCCTAACGCATCCTACAACCCCTTCCAAAGTCGGGAATTAAAGCGAGCATCTCGATCAAAGACGATATATGATGGATCACCGTAATGCTGTAAAATCTCCTGAATGTAGAGACGTCCCAAGCTCTCCACTGAGCCCTGCTCTCTGATGGGTATGATGTGAGCCGACATGGTGAGTCGGTCGACAATCACCCAAATGGATTCGTGACCTCTGGAAGTGCGTGGAAGTCCAGTCACGAAGTCCATATATATCCCATCCCACTTCTACTCTGGGACCCCCAAGGGCTGTACCAAGCCTGCTAGTACCTGATGCTCCACCTTTACCTGCTGGCAGGTGAGGCATCGAGAAACGAACTCTTCCACAATCTTCTTCATGCCCGGCCACCAGTGCTGTCGTCTGAGGTCAGGGTACATTTTCGCCACTCAGGGATGTACCGCCAAAGGATAAGTGTGAAACTCTCTCAGAACCTCCTCCCATAAGGCAACTGGTACCAAGGTACGTCCTCTGAAAAGGACATCGTGCTCTGCTCCAAGGGAGAAACCATTAGGTGCCTGACCTGAGGATATCTGTGCACGCCGCATCTCCCAGTCAGCATCCCCACGCTGTGCCTCTCTGACCTGCTGTAGTAGTGGAGGAAAGACTGTGAGAGACTGAAGGAAGGCTGCCCCATCTCTATCCACGAAGGATATCTACAAGGCGACTAGTTGCTCTGTCACCTCCTCAAGTAGCTGAATGAACGTCCTCCTGCTGAGAGCATCAGCTACCACGTTCCCCTTACCAGGAGTATAGACTATCTCAAAGTCATAGTCCTGGAGGAACTCGAGCCATCACCGTTGTCTCAAGTTCAGATCCCTCTGAGAAAAGATGTACATGAGACTCTGGTGGTCATAAAAGACTATAAAGCACTCACCCATCAGATAGTGTCGCTATGTCTTCAGAGCGAAGACCACTACAGCTAACTCCTGGTCATGGGTAGCGTAGTTCTGCTCATGAGGCTTCAACTGGCATGATCCATAGGCGATCACTGCCCGCTCCTGCATTAGGACAATTCCGTGTCCGGTCCCTGATGCATCGCAGTAGACTACGTACCCTACTCCCTCCTTAGGAAACCTCAAGATAGGGGCACTGGTCAATCTCTATCTCAGCTCCTGGAAGCTCTGCTGACATCTGTCTGACAACACAAAGGGTTTTCCCTTCTTCGTAAGAGCTGAGGTTGGTTCCACAACTCTGGAGAAGTATGGTAAAAATCTCCGATAGTATCCAGCTAGTACCAAGAAACTCCGCACCTCGGTCACACTACTGGGTGGCTCCCAAGCTAGCACTGCCTCAATTTTCGCAGGATCCACTGAAACTCCCACCTTAGAGATTACGCGCCCCAATAGGTGGACCTCACGTAACCCGAACTGACACTTCGAGAGCATTCCATAAATCTGGTGCTCTCGAAGTGTGTCCACTACAACTCGCAAGTGGTAGGCGTTCTCCTCCTCAGTCGTCGAGTATATCAAAATGTCGTTGATGAAGACCATGACAAACCGATCAAGGAATGGCTGAAAGATCCTATTCATGAGGCCCATGGAAACTGATGGAGCATTTGTTACGCCGAATGGAATAACCAAGAACTCATGGTGGCCATACCGACATCTGAAGGCCGTCTTTTACACGTCCTCGTCCCGAACTCTGAGCTGATGATAGCCTGACTTGCGGTCTATCTTCGAGAACCACCATGCTCCCTTGATCTGATCGAAGAGGTCATCAATCCTCGGTAGCAGATACTTGTTCCTCACCGTCACCTGGTTCAGGCGATGATAGTCGACACAAATTCACAAGCTCTCGTCCGCCTTCTTGGCGAACAATATCGGGGAATCCCAGGGTGAAACACTGGGTCGGATGAATCCCTTGCCCTACAAGTCCTCCAACTGTACCCGTAGCTTTCGAAGCTCAGCGGGGGCCTTCCGATATAATGGAGTGGATATCAGGGCTGTCCCGGGGTACAAATCAATATAAAAGTCTACCTCTCTACGAGGAGGTAGTCCTGGAACGTCGTCGGGAAAGACGTCTGCATACTGATCCACCACTGTAGGAAAACTAGGACTCCGCACGTCAACTGCTTCAAGGATGAGGCTAGCCAACTGATGAGTGATGGGTTGTCCTCTCCTCTTTGAGAGTCCATCCTGTGCTGTGAAGGCTCCCTTATCGCCGGTGAGGGTAAACCTGCTCCCGTCAGTGCATACACATCACACCTTGCGCCTAATATAGTCGATCTGAGCATGGATGGTAGACAACCAATCCATGACCAAGATGACATTGTAAGGCCTCGATGCAGCTACAAGGAGATCCCAGCCGAAGCTCTCGCCTCCTAGAGTAAGATCACACTACCGGCACCTGTGCCTAATCGTCGAGTCTGCTCCCGTAGGAGTCTCTAGCCGTAAGGATCGAGCCAACGACTCTGTCGGAATCTCCGAGATCCGAACAAGGGCATCGGCTATGAAAGAGTGACTCGCATTTGTGTCTATAAGAACTGCAGCAACGGTGGAATAGACACAGATAGTACCTCGAATCATCTCAGGCGCGTCGTGGTCATAGGCCTTCGCTGCCTGAAGCTGTGCCTGTCTCTGACCGCCAGCTCTCTATGGCCGGGGTGGACCTCCCGGTGGTGGTGGTTGTGGTAGAGCCTCAAAGCGTGGCCCACCACCTTCTGATCAGATAGCTCCTCTACCTCGTCCGCCTCCTCCCTTCGGACTACCACGGTGGACCCTCTGCCTCTACCTAGGTGGCCCCTCAACCGTCTACTACTCTTTGGCATGATGGGTCGGGCAGTCACGAGTCATGTGACCCTGCCCGCCGCATGTGTAGCACTACCTGCCTCTCGAAAGACTGGCTTCACGCTGTGTTCCCCACACTGCTGAGCCAGTGTGCTGAGGTCATCTACGTGAGGGTCTGGTCTTCCTAGACCCCTGAGTCATCCGTCGACTGCCTGCCGCAGAAGACACTGCTACATGCCGCCCCGCGGTAGGTCTCGCTGCTGATGAAGGCTCAGCAAGGAATATCTCGATCAAAAGGTCTCGCTCCAGTACTCCTGCCTGAGTCGGAATGCTAAGGGAGATCAGCGATGCCCTGATCTCATGTATCTAACCCTGCTCAAAGGTCTGGGCCCAGAAGAATGGGTCTCGTACCATGTCTGTCGAGTAACGCGAGAGATCGATAAATCTCGCCGAGTACTGGGCGAACGTCAAGCTGCCCTGCCGTAGCTGAAGAAGCTCCTAGATGTGCACCGAACGGAGGGTGTTCGGGACGATCTCTGAG
Source organism: Viscum album (assembly GCA_963277665.1). Classification (NCBI taxonomy): domain Eukaryota; kingdom Viridiplantae; phylum Streptophyta; class Magnoliopsida; order Santalales; family Viscaceae; genus Viscum; species Viscum album. Next base: position 555,094,185 of record OY728140.1, on the reverse strand, counting down.
CGGAAGAGGCCCTCAAAGTCGGTCCAGAGAAGAGATGCCTCATCATGCACCTGGAGCATCAAGCTCCACCATCGGCCCGCTGCCGCGTACATTAGGCTCGATGCAAGGATCACCATGAGGTCTGTTGGTGTCCTCAGTAACCGGAAAACTCGTACCACTGCCTCCATCTAGTCCTTGGCTTCCTGGGGGTTCGTCTCCCCGTGGAACCTGGTCGGTCGCTGGCGCTGGAACTCATGCAGTGCACTAAGGTGATGTGCATCATCAGCGGCTGGGGCTGGAACCATCGGTGGCTCGGCGGATAGAGGTACCGCCGGTGCCTCAGCTGTCAAAGGGCCCTACACCAAGGTCTCGTCGCTCGGTGGGCTGTCGTCATGCTCAACTCTCGGAACCCTAGCTGGTTGCCGTCATGGAGACATCCTGAAAAGGAAACAGGTGCGCCACGGTTAGAACAGTATACCTGGTGAGTTGACACAAAGTAATCACAAAGAAAACTTGAAACACACATGCAATCAATGTTTTCGTGCATTAAGTTGGAAATCAGAAGTCAGGGTCCTGGTGTATGGATACGTCGGCCGCCGCACCAACACTAGGCTCCCTGGACTGATAACCACACCCAATACGCTTAACACTATTGCTTCACATATAAAAAGATCAGAGTCTAATGTTCTGTGGTAAAACCGAACTCCTCTGATACCAATTTGTCACGACCCGTCCCCGCGGCCCGTGTCGTGACTACCCCAAACCCGCCTTCCATAGGCCTGGGGCTGGCGACTAGAACCAAGGCATAAATCCTAGAAAAAGGGAATGCTTTGCCTTTGTAAAGTAAACCACAAACACCACAGAGCAAGCAGGCAGAAGTAAACACTATGTAAAAACTGGTACAACAGTATATGTGGAAAAGTAAGTGGGCCAGTATACAAACCCAAACTGAAAGTAAAATAAAATTTGAAAGGGAAAACAACAACTGAAAAGTAAAGCCGCAACGTCGAGTTTTCCACTGGAAATCCCACCTGAAGGGTGGGTACAGATAGCCTCCACTACTCCTCGGGTCCAGCTGACTGCTCCGAGTACATCCCGCCCAGTGGTCCACCTCCAGGTACCGTCCTACTCCGCAAGCCTCAACCACGACCAGCGCTATCCGTCATCTGCAACCAACACAACGTAGTGTGGGCATATCCCTTGCAGGGGTGATTATAAGCTACTCAGTAGGGACCCCGAGACCCCCGAAGGTCTCCGAGAATCTACCATGGATAAACCAAAATGGAAAGATACAATCACGAAGTAACATTCGACACTGCTTAGATATATTCCCATACATATACCTAAGTCTTCAATTCTCGTTCGGCTCCAACATCCGAGCCCAAGTACAACCCAATCCACACAGGAAAGCAAAACGTAAATCCACATAGGATAGCACAACACAATCCACAAAGGAAAGCAAAACAGGATTTCAGCTCACACAGGTATACTTTTTCATATGACGATAAAGATGACCAGATGTTGCCACTGATTCATCTAAGCCGTCGGACCCACAATGGATCAATATGTACTAACCCCCGCAATGACCCACAAAGGATCTGACCCACACAGGATCGATAGGTAACTAACCCCTGCAAAGACCCACACAGGATCGTACCCACACCAGATCTGTAGGTGCTAGCCCACACAGGACATCTGAGCGCTAACCCACACAGGATCGGACCCACATAGGATCGGTAGAACTGACCCACAAAGGATCGCTGAGTGATTTAGTCATCGCCGTCGAATCCACTGACGATCTCTGTACAGTCATCGTCGTCATAGTAGCAGTCGCGACCAGCTCTAGCGTTCTCGCACACAGCAAGCTTGTTCGGGAGGGTCCGATCCCTGAGCTGAGAGGCTGATACATCAACTGACACATAGTCCAGAGTTGATGTATCCAAAAGTTCTGTATCGTCAACAGGAACACAACGTCGCAGACGACGCGTCAATCGGATGCCCAGTCTGAGAGTTATTGGCTTTTTCGTCCCAGGGGTCCGGTTGGTTTTTAAGTCAAAACCAACCTGACCGTACTCCACCTGCATCCAAATCTCGGGCGGAGTAAGCCAAAAGATCCGTCTCACGTAGAGGAATCCATCAAAGTCGACGGTACGTCAATCAGACGTCCAAAGCTCAAGATATGAGTGTTTCCGCTCCGAGGGCCCGGTTGGTTTCGTGTACGAACCAACCCCACCGAACCCAAAGTATTCCGAAACCTCGAGTGTGATATACCGAAACGACCGTCTCAATCCAAGGATCATATCGCCATTGACGGCGGATCGATCGAAAGCCCGTATCTCAAGATACGGTAAAATGTCCGAGAAGGTCTGCAATCTCCTACCTCAAGCAGTTGATGATTGGATATTGTTGCGGGGAAGAATGTCATGGAAGAAGCGTCGCGGAACTAGAATCGTCGGTGTCGCGGAACACGGATTTGCGTCGTCGATCTTTGAGGGTTCGGCGTTCTTCGCGTTCTTCATGAAGGAGGATGAAGATATTGTTTCTCTGAATCCTCTCAACAAACCACACCCAAGAAGAAAGTGTGTTTGTAACAGCCTGAGATTTTATGAAAAATATTTTTTTTTCACTAATGTCTTGTGTTGTACACTACACCAAAAGGAGCTTGCACAACACGCATCCTTGACTTGCCTTGCATTACACGCAATCGCGACCTTCCTCGATAGCTTGCGTCGTACGCAATACCGAGTTTCACTAAACAACGATATGCTAATAAAATATTATTAAAACTAGCCGTTATGAATAATAATAACCACTTTTTGAAATTTTATAAATTTTATTTTTCAAAATGGACTTCATTTTTGGATTCAGAATACCGAAATTATCCTAGGGTGAAATTTTGGTATTTTTCTGAAAACTTTCAATTTTTGATGAATAGTGAAACCACTAAGTGGTAGGTTAAAAACTGAATTTTGCATAAAACTTAATTTTACCGCTTTTGTGAATGGAATTTCGAAAATCCGACAGGCACGGTTGATATCAGTAAGTAAAATGTGGTTCAATGAGATAAAAATAATTTTTTGGTGAATAGTAACTTTTTACTTTTTTTTACCGCGGTTAATTGTAAATAGGGTAACTAAGGGTAAAAATGATATTACTATTACCCTAACACATGTCCTAATTCTATTGGATAAGTTTAATTCGACCAAAAACAAACTTAGGAATAAAATATGACCATTTAGGCCCACATGGGTTAGATTAGGACATTTATTATTAATTTATTTAAAGAAGGGTTAAAATAGTTAAAATCAAAGTTTAATAAGTAAATCATTTTTAATATGGGGTTATACATAAGATAAATTCGACTATAAATATTCATTAGAAAGCTAAAAAGATTTCCTACATAATGATATTTTATTTATAATTTTTAGACTTTAAATAAATTAATTTATTTATGACACAACGATGATGTAGTAATTACCCTTTTAAGGAAATATTAACATAATTGATGTTATAAATGCTCAAATGAATGTAATTTGATACTTTTTATCAATTCCACTAATTTTATAGGGTACTATGATATATTAGTGTTGATTTAATAAACTTTGTTTGAACATATAATTCTGTTATGACTTTCACAAAAATCATATATCAAATAGTTTCAAAATTGACACAAAATAGTTTTTAAATCAAATATTACATTATTAATTGTTATTTTATTCCTAAAAATCTAAGGTTCGGCCAAATGACTTAGATACGGATATATATATTAATAATAAACAATTTGGGGTTCTTTTGGCATGTTATAGTAAGTGTATTAACCATATAGTGAAAGAAAACAAAAAGACACGGTAAAAGTTAAATTATTTAACTTAGAGTTAAATATAATTGATAAGGTTAAAATAAAACCCTAAAGTTGTCTAAATCCTATTGGTTGATAGGATTTCGACCCATCCCCACTTTATCTTCGAAATAAGACCCTTTGGAACCATTATAAACCGATTTTGACATTAATATAAAATAATATTTTGAGGTATTCCTAAGGTGCCCCTCTCCTCCCTTATAAAAGGACACCTCCTCCCCCTCCTCCTCACACCAATTTGAGCACTCAAGCTCGGCCAACCCCTGCCAAACTATCATCTACACTTCCCTAGAAACATCCTAGAGGTTCTGGTCTTCTTCAAAGACCAATTTTAGTTCCCTAAGAGGAGGTCTCCAAAAGGCGCTTCATAGAAGAGGTAATTACCGTTACCAATTCTTTCATCTTTATTTCTTCTTCCACTTCTTCTTCTTAGGTTGTTTCATTATTAAGTAATAACTTCAGTATCACTCATATACTGATATTTTATTATATGTATGGAACAACCCTATTTCACCATCTATCCATCCTACGGAAAAAGAAATCACCGCGCGTGCGTACGTACGGAATACCGTCTCCACGCCATGGTGTAATCTATTTTCCACCACCACCTTACACGGATGGGTATAATGGTGTAAATAATAACTATACATAGTTATTACAACATAATATTGATTCTGATATATTGTATAATCCACTCCAATTCAATTCAATATTTATGGAAATGATATCATCGCTCGTGCGTACGTACGGACTACCGTCTCCACAACGCGATGAGATTCATTCTCCATGTTAACCATTTAAGAATGCTTATAAAGTATATATAAGAAATAATAATGAAATATATGACATTATAAAGATACTGGATTTATGTATATATATATATATGTATGTCATCTACTTACTTCCATTCAAGACAATATGGAAAGGAAAACAGTGTTCATGCGTACGTACGGACTACCGTCTCCATGAACGGTGTTTTTCATTTCATTTATCTATCTATTATATATATATATATATACTGAATATATATGATATATAAATCATATTTTATATTATGGAAGTAAGTAAATCATGATATAAGTAATAATAATGTCAAGAACAACAAGTCAAAACACCTACGATAAATGAAACGATTTTACCCAAAATGCTTCTTTAACATGGAATTTACAAAAGAACGGGTAATATAATGTCATAAGTGAACCATATATGATATAATAACAATGAATATGATTATTTAATAAGTCAATGTCATTATTTAAACCATTATACAGGAGCTTCGGACACGTACAAAGCAAATCGGACCTAAGGTAAGGGGAAATATCACAATCTCATTTTTATCCGAGATTGTTTATTCGTAAGTATTTGTTGGGGTGTATTTTATCATCCACATCCATGCTCCATCAATATTTAATATTGTTTCTATCCACTTACACTAGTTTAAATCCAATTTTACCCTTCGGTGAGTTTTTAGTAAAGAATATGAAAGGAATCTTTTGTCGTTTTTTTTCGTACGAGGCACTTTTTGACTTTTCCGACAAAAGTACGAAGAATGTTTTTTTTAACTTATACGGCATTGATGGATTTCTAAAACATTATTTCCAAGAAGCATACTTTACAAGTTTTCAAGTTTATTTTTAATCAACTTCTTTTAGTTTAATGATTTATGACATGTTAAGAAAGGAAAAATTTTTTTGAAGAAGAAAGGATATTTTCCTCAAGAATGGAGTTCAAGTGTTTTATCAAAATTATTTTCCATCTAAGATGATAAATGGTTCTGTTTTTATCCCTATTATTACATGGATTTTATTATGTTTTTATGAATTCCTTTATCTTATATGAATTGTTTTATGATGTCATGTTGTTTAAGAATCCCATTTTTATTACATGGGTTACGCTATGATGTATGGTTTATGATTATGTGGCACACATAAGAAAGGATTCATTATAAGATGGGTGGGACCTATATCTCCCTCCAATGCATTGGGTAAAGATTTTATATCTCATGAGAAAGACATGGCTGGAACGGTAGGTTATACCGGTTCAGTGAAACAGGACTGGAACGAGGGTTACTCGATTCAGAAATGGACTTTGTCCACTAAGATAGTCTTGGCAATGAGTCTTGACTAACAAGAAATGATTCTATATGATTATGTGTGTATGCCACAAAGTTTCATGTTTTAAGTTATGATTATTGGGATTACATTTCACTTCAATGATTTACCCAATGTTATGATATTATGAGCTCTTTTGCAGGTTAAGATTTCCAAAAGTTATGTGCTTGTGTATACGATGTGATTGATATTTCTTTTTTTTTTACCCTTACTGAGCATTTGAGCTCACGCTTTTATGTTTTCTTTTCCCCAGGATATAAAGAAAGGTTTTAGGTAAGAAAAAAAGGGAAGATCTTTATGGGAGATATTGAAGGTCTTTCACCACGATTAGAAGATTACGTTCCGAGTTTCCAAAGACACTAAACTATTACGGTCCTTGTGTGTGTGTTTTTGTTATGTACTAAGTATTCCGCAAAAGTAATGTAATGTCCATGTAAGTCAAGCTTCGGGTCTCTACAGTTGGTATCAGAGGAAAGGTTTAGTCAACCTTTGGAAACTAGGATGCGAAAACGTTATTGAGATCCCTAGAGATATTTCTACGGTATGTCTAGGGATGTCCCTAAGGTTAAGTATACATATAGGTTATAGTACTAGAACTACGCTAACGATCATAGAATTAAACCTAAGATGTTAGATATTGAAGGTACTCCCCCTTTATTATGTTGTTTTCCCTAGCATGATTTTTGCCTCTCACACTATTTTTTTTGGGTTTTAGAAAATGGCTGGAAACAAGATGATTCACGATAATGGAGGATATGATGGACAATGGAATGATATTCTCCATAATGAAATAGGATTTGGAAGTCCAAACATCATTATTATGCCGAATCAGCAATCTCATAATATGATCAATAAAGTAAAATTTGGTAAGTTTCCTGACTCGGCTAATAAGAGAAAGATGGAGTTTCATGATGATCATAGAGGAAAGAAAGTTCAATTTCCCCTATGTAAATCATGTGGGAAGAGGCATCAAGGAGAATGTTTCAAAGGAACTGGAAGATGCTTTGGGTGTGGAAAAGAAGGACAGAAAGCAAGTAAATGCAAAGGAAAAGGTTTAGTTAACAACATGGATGAGGATAATGGTATTGCTACGACATCAACAATGGTTAAATGTTTTAAATGTGGAATGTGCGGGCATTATGCAAACCAATGCCCTAAGGGAAAGTCTCATGAAGATAATCAGTATGGTCGTATGGGAAGTATTTATGTGGATGATGATGAAGAGACTACAAATGATATGTGAGATGAAAGAATTGTTGAAGCTCGGTCAATGGTTTAAGAATGTAGTGGAATAATTACATGTTTATCATGTGTAATGTTGTATAAGTAATCTCATGGTACTGTAGAATAAAGAGACATGTAAGGATTGTTACACTGTTATCCATGAATGGTTATTCAGATATTTTTGGAATGTAAATGATATGCGCATAATGAAGGGATAAGGAGAATATTAAATGTTTGATAGTATTCATGAGCTCATGATTGATATAAGGACTAAGTGATATCATGGTTTGAGTATATAGAATTTTGAGGATTTTGTTATGTGGAAAGAGTTAACTCTTGACAGCATTCATGTTTTCACTAAGGTTCAATGGGTATTCAAGAGAATACATGATTAAGGCCTTTGAATGTTTGGAATGTGACCAGCAAGACATATCATATGGGGATTAACGACAGTATTAAATCTCTGGTAATCGTTTTCACTATGTTATGAGAGTGGACTGCAGTATTATGGATAAGCCTAAAGATTGGAATGAATTATGTTGGTCATATGTTAGTATTTTTTAAGGATAGAAGTTTTCTCGATATTGTTGATGGGATGTTATAGTAATTTAGTTTTAGAAAAAGGACAACCTGCAGGACGGCCGACCGCCCATCGCTTCGGACAAGGATTTGGGAATCGAACCCACAACTGAAGTGCGACTGGCCTTTATCGCCTACCACTGGCCTACAGGAAGTCCCTGTTTAGTAGAAACTAGTTTTATTATATTAAGCAGTATGATATATGAAGTATAAGTCCATTTTAGGAACCATATGTGATTAATCTCACTATAGATCGACTTATGTATATAATTTTTGCTAACCTTTTGTTTGAGACAGATGGAATGACCTGTCATACTACCACTTCACAAATAACAAATTCAACTTCATTTATTTAAGAGATGAAGTGGAAATTGTTCAAGGCATGAACAACAGTGAGATTGTACCAAAATAAAGAAAGTATTTATTCTAATTCAAATTTTCAACTTTAGGGAAATGATCTTGAAAACCAAAAATGTTGTCCTAGTGATATTATACCTGATGAATCAGATGGTACCTTAGATCGTCACAAATTTATGGATTTGTGATTACTAGATTTTCCATAGCCATGTTCTCTACCACTCTCCATCAGAACATGATGGTTATATTTCTCTTCCATATCCATATTTTCACCTATGTGGAAACCCAGTGATTAGTTTATTTGGGTAATCGTTACATTTCATACTTTAGTTTTTAAAGCCAAGTTTTGGTATTCCTTTTTACGATGTGGGTTTCTATTAAAGAAACATTCGAATAGTAAACCATTTATAACCCCGACGAATTTCGAGGGCGAAATTCATTTTAAGGGGGGTAGAATGTAACAGCCTGAAATTTTATGAAAAATATTTTTTTTATTTCACCAATGTCTTGTGTTGTACACTACACCAAAAGGAGCTTGCACAACACGCATCCTTGACTTGCCTTGCATTACACGCAATCACGACCTTCCTCGATAGCTTGCGTCGTACGCAATACCGAGTTTCACTAAACAACGATATGCTATTAAAATATTATTAAAACTAGCCGTTATGAATAATAATAACCACTTTTTGAAATTTTATAAATTTTATTTTTCAAAATGGACTTCATTTTTGGATTCGGAATACCGAAATTAGCCTAGGGTGAAATTTTGGTATTTTTCTGAAAACTTTCAATTTTTGATGAATAGTGAAACCACTAAGTGGTAGGTTAAAAACTGAATTTTGCATAAAACTTAATTTTACCGCTTTTGTGAATGGAATTTTGAAAATCCGACAGACACGGTTGATATCAGTAAGTAAAATGTGGTTCAATGAGATAAAAATAATTTTTTGGTGAATAGTAACTTTTTACTTTTTTTTACCGCGGTTAATAGTAAATAGGGTAACTAAGGGTAAAAATGATATTAGTATTACCCTAACACATGTCCTAATTCTATTGGATAAGTTTAATTCGACCAAAAACAAACTTAGGAATAAAATATTACCATTTAGGCCCACATGGGTTAGATTAGGACATTTATTATTAATTTATTTAAAGAAGGGTTAAAATAGTTAAAATCAAAGTTTAATAAGTAAATAATTTTTAATATGGGGTTATACATAAGATAAATTCGACTATAAATTTTCATTAGAAAGCTAAAAAGATTTCCCACATAATTATATTTTATTTATAATTTTTAGACTTTAAATAAATTAATTAATTTATGACACAACGATGATGCAGTAATTATACTTTTAAAGAAATATTAACATTATTGATGTTATAAATGCTCCAATGAATGTAATTTGAGCCTTTTTATGACTTCCACTAATTTTATAGGTTACTATGATATATTAGTGTTGATTTAATCAACTTGTTTCGAACATATAATTCTGTTATGACTTTCACAAAAATCATATATCAAATAGTTTTAAAATTGACACAAAATAGTTTTTAAATAAAATATTATATTATTAATTGTTATTTTATTCCTAAAAATCTAAGGTTCTGCCAAATGACTTAGATAAGGATATATATATTAATAATAAACAATTTGGGGTTCGTTTGGCATGTTATAGTAAGTGTATTAACCATATAGTGAAAGAAAACAAAAAGACACGGTAAAAGTTAAATTATTTAACTTAGAGTTAAATCTAATTGATAAGGTTACAATAATTCCCTAAACTTGTCTAAATCCTATTGGTTGATAGGATTTCGACCCATCCCCACTTTAGCTTCGAAATAAGACCCTTTGTAACCATTATAAACCGATTTTGACATTAATATAAAATAATATTTTGAGGTATTCCTAAGGTGCCCCTCTCCTCCCTTATAAAAGGACACCTCCTCCCCCTCCTCCTCACACCAATTTGAGCACTCAAGCTCGGCCAACCCCTGAAAAAATCTCTTCTACACTTCCCTAGAAACATCCTAGAGGTTCTGGTATTCCTCAAAGACCAATTTTAGTTCCCTAAGAGGAGGTCTCCAAAAGGCGCTTCAAAGAAGAGGTAATTACTGTTACCAATTCTTTCATCTTTATTTCTTCTTCCACTTCTTCTTCTTAGGTTGTTTCATTATGAAGTAATAACATAAGTATCACTCATATAATGATATGTTATTATAAGTATGAAACAACCCTATTTCACCATCTATCCATCCTACGGAAAAAGAAATCACCGCGCGTGCGTACGTACGGAATACCGTCTCCACGCCGTGGTGTAATCTATTTTCCACCACCACCTTACATGGATAGGTATAATGGCGTAAAGAATAAATATACGTAGTTATTACAACATCATATTGATTCTGATATATTGTATAATCCACTCCAATTCAATTCAATATTTATGGAAATGATATCATCGCTCGTGCGTACGTACGGACTACCGTCTCCACGACGCGATGAGATTCATTATCCATGTTAACCATTTAAGAATGATTATAAAGTATATATAAGAAATAATAATGAAATATATGACATTATAAAGCTACTGGATTTATGTATATATATATATATATATGTATTTCATCTACTTACTTCCATTCAAGACAATAAGGAAAGGAAAACAGCGTTCATGCGTACGTACGGACTACCGTCTCCATGAACGGTGTTTTTCATTTCATTTATCTATATATTATATATATATATATATACTGAATATATATGATATATAAATCATATTTTATATTCTGGAAGTAAGTAAATCATGATATAAGTAATAATAATGTCAAGAACAACAAGTCAAAACACCTACGATAAATGAAACGATTTTACCCAAAACGCTTTTTTAACATGGAATTTACAAAAGAACGGGTAATATAATGTCATAAGTGAACCATATATTATATAATAAAAATGAATATGATTCTGTAATAAGTCAATGACATTATTTAAACCATTATATAGGAGCTTCGGACACGTACAAAGCAAATCGGACCTAAGGTAAGGGGAAATATCACAATCTCATTTTTATCCAAGATTGTTTATTCGTAAGTATTTATTGGGGTGTATTTTATCATCCACATCCATGCTCCATCAATATTTAATATTTTTTCCATCCAATTACACTAGTTTAAATCCAATTTTACCCTTCGGTGAGTTTTTAGTAAAGAATATGAAAGGAATCTTTTGTCGTTTTTTTTCGTACGAGGCACTTTTTGACTTTTCCGACAAAAGTACGAAGAATGTTTTTTTTAACTTATACGACATGGATGGATTTCTAAAACATTATTTCCAAGAAGCTTCCTTTACAAGTTTTCATGTTTATTTTTAATCAACTTATTTTAGTTTAATGATTTATGACATGTTAAGAAAGGAAACATGTTTTTGAAGAAGAAAGGATATTTTCCTCAAGAATGGAGTTCAAGTGTTTTATCAAAATTATTTTCCATCTAAGATGATAAAGGGTTCTGTTTTTATCCCTATTATTACATGGATTTGATTATGTTTTTATGAATTCCTTTATCTTATATGAATTGTTTTATGATGTCATGTTGTTTAAGAATCCAATTTTTATTACATGGGTTACGCTATGATGTATGGTTTATGATTATGTGGCACACATAAGAAAGGATTCATTATAAGATTGGTGGGACCTATATCTCCCTCCAATGCCTTGGGTAAAGATTTTATATCTCATGAGATAGATATGGCTTGAACGGTAGGTTATACCGGTTCAGTGAAACAGGACTGGAACGAGGGTTACTCGATTCAGAAATGGACTTTGTCCACTAAGATAGTCTTGGCAATGAGTCTTGAATAACAAGAAATGATTCTCTATGATTATGTGTGTATGACACAAAGTTTCATGTTTTAAGTTGTGATTATTGGGATTACATTTCACTTCTATGATTTACCCCATGTTATGATATTATGAGCTCTTTTGCAGGTTAAGATTTCCAAAAGTTATGTGCTTGTGTATACGATGTGATTGATATTTCTTTTTTTTACCCTTACTGAGCATTTGAGCTCACCCTTTTATGTTTTCTTTTCCCCCGGATATAAAGAAAGGTTTTAGGTAGGAAAAAAAAGGGAAGATCTTTATGGGAGATATTGAAGATCTTTCACCACGATTAGAAGATTACGTTCCGAGTTTCCAAAGACACTAAACTATTACGATCCTTGTGTGTGTGTTTTTGTTATGTACTATGTATTCCGCAAAAGTAATGTAATGTCCATGTAAGTCAAGCTTCGGGTCTCTACAGTTGGTATCAGAGGAAAGGTTTAGTCAACCTTTGGAAACTAGGATGCGAAAACGTTATTGAGATCCCTAGAAATATTTCTACGGTATGTCTAGGGATGTCCCTAAGGATAAGAATACGTATAGGTTATAGTACTAGAACTACGTTAACGATAATAGAATTAAACCTAAGATGTTAGATATTGAAGGTACTCCCCCTTTATTATGTTTTTTTCCCTAGCATGATTTTTGCCTCTCACACTATTTTTTTGGGTTTTAGAAAATGGCTGGAAACAAGATGATTCACGATAATGGAGGATATGATGGACAATGGAATGATATTCTCCATAATGAAATGGGATTTGGAAGTCCAAACATCATTATTATGCCGAATCAGCAATCTCATAATATGATCAATAAAGTAAAATTTGGTAAGTTTCCTGACTCGGCTAATAAGAGAAAGATGGAGTTTCATGATGATCATAGAGGAAAGAAAGTTCAATTTCCCCTATGTAAATCATGTGGGAAGAGGCATCAAGGAGAATATTTCAAAGGAACTGGAAGATGCTTTGGGTGTGGAAAAGAAGGACACAAAGCAAGTAAATGCAAAGGAAAAGGTTCAGTTAACAACATGGATGAGGATAATGGTATTGCTACGACATCAACAATGGTTTAATGTTTTAAATGTGGAATGTGCGGGCATTATGCAAACCAATACCCTAAGGGAAAGTCTCATGAAGATAATCAGTATGGTCGTATGGGAAGTATTTGTGTGGATGATGATGAAGAGACTATAAATGATATGTGAGATGAAGGAATTGTTGAAGCTCGGTCAATGGTTTAAGAATGTAGTGGAATAATTACATGTTTATCATGTGTAATGTTGTATAAGTAATCTTATGGTACTGTAGAATAAAGAGACATGTAAGGATTGTTACACAGTTATCCATGAATGGTTATTCAGATATTTTTGGAATGTAAATGATATGCGCATAATGAAGGGATAAGGAGAAAATTAAATGTTTGATAGTATTCATGAGCTCATGATTGATATAAGGACTAAGTGATATCATGGTTTGAGTATATAGAATTTTGAGGATTTTGGTATGTGGAAAGAGTTAACTCTTGACAGCATTCAGGTTTTCACTAAGGTTCAATGGGTATTCAAGAGAATACATGATTAAGGCCTTTGAATGTTTGGAATGTGACCAACAAGACATATCTTATGGGGATTAACGACAGTATTAAATCTCTGGTAATCGTTTTCACTATGTTATGAGAGTGGACTGCAGTATTATGGATAATCCTAAAGATTAGAATGAATTATGTTGGACATAAGTTAGTATTGTTTAAGGATAGAAGTTTTCTCGATATTATTTATGGGATGTTATAGTAATTTAGTTTTAGAAAAAGGACAACCTGCAGGACGGGCGATAGCCCATCGCTTCGGACAAGGATTTGGGAATCGAACCCACAACCAAAGTGCGACTGGCCTTTATCGCCTACCACTAGCCTACAAGAAGTCTCTGTTTAGTAGAAACTAGTTTTATTATATTAAGCAGTATGATATATGAAGTATAAGTCCATTTTAGGAACCATATGTGATTAATCTCACTATAGATCGACATATGTATATAATTTTTGCTAACCATTTGTTTGAGACAGATGGAATGACCTGTCATACTAACACTTCAAAAATAACAAATTCAACTTCATTTATTTAAGAGATGAAGTGGAAATTGTTCAAGGCATGAACAACAGTGAGATTGTACCAAAATAAAGAAAGTATTTATTCTAATTCAAATTTTCAACTTTAGGGAAATGATCTTGAAAACCAAAAATGTTGTCCTAGTGATCTTATACCTGATGAATCAGATGGTACCTTGGATCGTCACAAATTTATGGATTTGTGATTACTGGATTTTCCCTAGCCATGTTCTCTACCACTCTCCATCAGAACATGATGGTTAGATTTCTCTTCCATATCCATATTTTCACCTATGTGGAAACCCAGTGATTAGTTTATTTGGGTAATCGTTACATTTCATACATTAGTTTTTAAAGCGAAGTTTTGGTATTCCTTTTTAGGATGTGGGTTTCTATTAAAGAAACATTCGAATAGTAAACCATTTATAACCCCGACGAATTTCGAGGGCAAAATTCATTTTAAGGGGGGTAGAATGTAACAGCCTGAGATTTTATGAAAAATATTTTTTTTATTTCACTAATGTCTTGTGTTGTACACTACACCAAAAGGAGCTTGCACAACACGCATCCTTGACTTCCCTTGCATTTCACGCAATCGCGACCTTCCTCGATAGCTTGCGTCGTACGCAATACCGAGTTTCACTAAACAACGATATGCTATTAAAATATTATTAAAACTAGCCGTCATGAATAGTAATAACCACTTTTTGAAATTTTATAAATTTTATTTTTCAAAATGGACTTCATTTTTGGATTTGGAATACCGAAATTAGCCTAGGGTGAAATTTTGGTATTTTTCTGAAAAGTTTCAATTTTTGATGAATAGTGAAACCACTAAGTGGTAGGTTAAAAACTGAATTTTGCATAAAACATAATTTTACCGCTTTTGTGAATGGAATTTCGAAAATCCGACAGACACGGTTGATATCAGTAAGTAAAATGTGGTTCAATGAGATAAAAATAATTTTTTGGTGAATAGTAACTTTTTACTTTTTTTTACCGCGGTTAATAGTAAATAGGGTAACTAAGGGTAAAAATGATATTAGTATTACCCTAACACATGTCCTAATTCTATTGGATAAGTTTAATTCGACCAAAAACAAACTTAGGAATAAAATATGACCATTTAGTCCCACATGGGTTAGATTAGGACATTTATTATTAATTTATTTAAAAAAGGGTTAAAATAGTTAAAATCAAAGTTTAATAAGTAAATAATTTTTAATATGGGGTTATACATAAGATAAATTCGACTATAAATTTTCATTAGAAAGCTAAAAAGATTTCCTACATAATGATATTTTATTTATAATTTTTAGACTTTATATAAATAAATTTATTTATGACACAACGATGATGCAGTAATTACCCTTTTAAGGAAATATTAACATAATTGATGTTATAAATGCTCAATTGAATGTAATTTGAGACTTTTTATGAATTAAACTAATTTTCTAGGTTACTATGATATATTAGTGTTGATTTAATCAACTTGGTTCGAACATATAATTCTGTTATGACTTTCACAAAAATCATATATCAAATAGTTTCAAAATTGACACAAAATAGTTTTTAAATTAAATATTATATTATTAATTGTTATTTTATTCCTAAAAATCTAAGGTTCGGCCAAATGACTTAGATAAGGATATATATATTAATAATAAACAGTTTGGGGTTCGTTTGGCATGTTATAGTAAGTGTATTAACCATATAGTGAAAGAAAACAAAAAGACACGGTAAAAGTTAAATTATTTAACTTAGAGTTAAATCTAATTGATACGGTTAAAATAATTCCCTAAACTTGTCTAAATCCTATTGGTTGATAGGATTTCGACCCATCCCCACTTTAGCTTAGAAATAAGACCCTTTGGAACCATTATAAACCGATTTTGACATTAATATAAAATAATATTTTGAGGTATTCCTAAGGTGCCCCTCTCCTCCCTTATAAAAGGACACCTCCTCCCCCTCCTCCTCACACCAATTTGAGCACTCAAGCTCGGCCAACCCCTGAAAAAATCTCTTCTACACTTCCCTAGAAACATCCTAGTGGTTCTGGTCTTCCTCAAAGACAAATTTTAGTTCCCTAAGAGGAGGTCTCCAAAAGGCGCTTCAAAGAAGAGGTAATTACCGTTACCAATTCTTTCATCTTTATTTCTTCTTCCACTTCTTCTTCTTAGGTTGTTTCATTATGAAGTAATAACATCAGTATCACTCATATAATGATATGTTATTATATGTATGAAACATCCCTATTTCACCATCTATCTATCCTATGGAAAAAGAAATCACCGCGCGTGCGTACGTACGGAATACCGTCTCCACGCCGTGGTGTAATCTATTTTCCACCACCACCTTACATGGATGGGTATAACGGTGTAAAGAATAACTATACATAGTTATTACAACATCATATTTATTATGATATATTGTATAATCCACTCCAATTCAATTCAATATTTATGGAAATAATATCATCGCTCGTGTGTACGTACGGACTACCGTCTCCACGACGCGATGAGATTCATTCTCCATGTTAACCATTTAAGAATGATTATAAAGTATATATAAGAAATAATAATGAAATATATGACATTATAAAGCTACTGGATTTATTTATATATATATATATGTATGTCATCTACTTACTTCCATTCAAGACAATAAGGAAAGGAAAACAGCGTTCATGCGTACGTACGGACTACCGTCTCCATGAACGGTGTTTTTCATTTCATTTATCTATCTATTATATATATATATATATACTGAATATATATGATATATAAATCATATTTTATATTCTGGAAGTAAGTAAATCATGATATAAGTAATAATAATGTCAAGAACAACAAGTCAAAACACCTACGATAAATGAAACGATTTTACCCAAAACGCTTCTTTAACATGGAATTTACAAAAGAACGGGTAATATAATGTCATAAGTGAACCATATATGATATCATAACAATGAATATGATTCTGTAATAAGTCAATGACATTATTTAAACCATTATACAGGAGCTTCGGACACGTACAAAGCAAATCGGACCTAAGGTAAGGGGAAATATCACAATCTCATTTTTATCCGAGATTGTTTATTCGTAAGTATTTATTGGGGTGTATTTTATCATCCAAATCCATGATCCATCAATATGTAATATTGTTTCCATACACTTCCACTAGTTTAAATCCAATTTTAACCTTCGGTGAGTTTTTAGTAAAGAATATGAAAGGAATCTTTTGTCGTTTTTTTTCGTACGAGGCACTTTTTGACTTTTCTGACAAAAGTACGAAGAATGTTTTTTTTAACTTATACGGCATGGATGGATTTTTAAAACATTATTTCCAAGAAGCTTCCTTTACAAGTTTTCAAGTTTATTTTTAATCAACTTCTTTTAGTTTAATGATTTATGACATGTTAAGAAAGGAAAAATGTTTTTGAAGAAGAAAGGATATTTTCCTCAAGAATGGAGTTCAAGTGTTTTATCAAAATTATTTTCCATTAAGATGATAAAGGGTTCTGTTTTTATCCCTATTATTACATGGATTTGATCATGTTTTTATGAATTCCTTTATCTTATATGAATTGTTTTATGATGTCATGTTGTTTAAGAATCCCATTTTTATTACATGGGTTACGCTATGATGTATGGTTTATGATTATGTGGTACACATAAGAAAGGATTCATTATAAGATGGGTGGGACCTATATCTCCCTCCAATGCATTGGGTAAAGATTTTATATCTCATTAGATAGACATGTCTGGAACGGTAGGTTATATCGGTTCAGTGAAACAGATCTGGAACGAGGGTTACTCGATTCTGAAATGGACTATGTCCACTAAGATAGTCTTGGCAATGAGTCTTGACTAACAAGAAATGATTCTCTATGATTATGTGTGTATGCCACAAAGTTTCATGTTTTATGTTATGATTATTGGGATTACATTTCACTTCTATGATTTACCCCATGTTATGATATTAGGAGCTCTTTTGCAGGTTAAGATTTCCAAAAGTTATGTGCTTGTGTATACGATGTGATTGATATTTTTTTTTACCCTTACTGAGCATTTGAGCTCACCCTTTTATGTTTTCTTTTCCCCAGGATATAAAGAAAGGTTTTAGGTAAGAAAAAAAAGGGAAGATCTTTATGGGAGATATTGAAGATCTTTCACCACGATTAGAAGATTACGTTCCGAGTTTCCAAAGACACTAAACTATTACGATCCTTGTGTGTGTGTTTTTGTTATGTACTAAGTATTCCGCAAAAGTAATGTAATGTCCATGTAAGTCAAGCTTCGGGTCTCTACAGTGTTGGTCTTATTTTATTATTATGACAATAGTTTGAAAACATGTTACAAAATGAACAATTAATTCGGTGAATTAATGGAAACGTCTTAACTGTCCAATTAATAGGGGCGTTAAGAGTTTTAGAAAACGCACCAGTTGACTTTCATTAAAGAGGAGTTTTCATGGGTGCGTTACTTAGAGGAAAAGAAACGGTGGGGCTCGTGTGGGCCCCATCTCAAAAATATCCTACCAAGAGGGTAGGAACATTTGGGTTCCACCCTATCTGTTTCAACTTAGCTTAAGTGGATTTTAAGTGGCTTTAAGTGGCTTTAAGTGAAATAAAATAAAGTTGTCGCACCATTTTATTTTATTTTCTTCACATAACTCCAAAAATTAAAAACCACACCCGAGCAAACACAACTCCGGAAGAGGAATTTCTAAGCAAGTATTGGTGCTGCGATTCCATCAGTGCCCTCGGAATTCGATTCCGAGCACCAGTTCAAATGTTAGAAAAACCCGCTCATTCGTTCACTGAACGTACCCGATCCAAACTTCGGAAAATGATTCTGGGCACACTAGGCCTCGGAATCACGTGCCGTCAGAAACGGAATTCTTGTAAAATTCAAAAGAAAATTAAGAAAAAAAATTTCCTTGAAATTTATGGGTCTTTACATTGTAACTTTCACTTCACTTCAGCTGCCTTCAGATCAAAATTCAGGGCGGTGTATGTCATTTTTTTGGCCCCTCTATGTGTAGCACTGAACATGGACACACATACAATGTTCATATACATGACGTTTGTGTTCGGTACATGGTATGTATACTATTTATTTCATCCATCATGTGTCTAGCTCTCCACACGACCATGTTCCTTTGCTCATATCCATGTCATGTCGGAACCATGCATGGCGTGTCCTTTATGATTAGAACTATTAACAAACGTGGCCGTGTCTTTACTCATACACAACCATGTCAACAATTTATAAACACAACATGTATACTAGGTACACACTGTTTAAACTTAAATGGTCTATCTTCTTCTCCCTCAGCATGTTTATCCAGAGAACACGAGATGCTACTCAGGTTCCCTACACGCCGTGTACTCTGGATGTACATGCCGTGTACTTTTATTTTTTTAGTTTTCTCACATTTTCTTTTCTTTTCGTTTTTTGGTTTTTCATTCTCTTTCAGGATATGGTAGAACGAGGTCCTTCAAGTGGGAAGTGGCCAGCCTCCGCCGCTGAGGGCGAGAGGTCCATTTATTGTCGGATTCAACTCTGTCCTACGACGCAGCCAGACCCAGCCGCTTCGGTATACGAACATCCTATGTTGGCCATCCTTCCACCACCCATTGCCTCAATAGAGGCTGGTTCTTATAGCATTGAGACTCCACCACCCCATACCATGATTTTGAGCACCAGTGTTTCTTCTCCACTAGTTGTCGCACTTCCTGGGCCCCCTTCTATAGATGTTGGACCCACATCGACCGATTCATCCAGCGGGCCTCCGTCTACTTCAATGGACCACCCCCAAAGCCTGCTCCTGCTACTGCACCTCCAGCTGAGCTCGGACCTGCATGTGTTCCATACCTATACATGGTGTTCTGAGTCACCGACTGGGAACATGCCAGGATCAGACACTTATCTCGCCTTTTGATTCCGTTGAGTGGCGGCTACCAAGACATCAGCGTTCCTCAGCATCTATTCATCTGAGTAGAGTTATAAGATCTCTTGGGCACACTCCACTGCTCTATATTTTCCAAGTCATCACTCCTATATTCCGCAATTTGTTTTTTAAGTTCGCTGCCTCATTCGAGTTCGATGGAGCTGAGTACCAGGACACACCAGATGATGTGGTACTCGTGGTTTGTTTCCGGCTGGGTGGCCGGTGCTTTTCCCTCACCATGACAGAGTTCAGCCAAGGGTGTGGTTTCTACATGCATCATATCACCCACCCCCTATTTTTACCTTGACCAGGCCTAAGTGCTCTGATCTAGTGACTATGTGGAGGGAGATTGTTGGGCCTGACCACCCCTACAACCCTACCTCACAAAAGAGTACCCTCATCACCGACACCATCCTTAGTTTCACCCACCTGTTCTTTAGTTCCATTATTTTCCCCCGCCATAAGGATATTGGGGTTATGAATTCTCTTGACATGGATCTTCATACCTGTGTCTTCCTGTATGACTACCCATACCTCCCTTATCTAGCCGCCTCTTATTTTCATGCTCTGTTTAACAGTCATCAGGGTAACCTGAATGATGGGTTTTACGCTACCCGCCTTGTCCATCACCTCAGGGGTTTTTGACCCTTCCCTACTAAATTACCTGTTTGGTTCACCCCACCAGATGTACTATCTCATGCTTATTCGCATGGGACTGGTCTAGAAGCATGGGGTGACTATTTCCTTTCCCAGGCTTCATCCCACCCACCTGATGACCCTCCTGCACGACCTGCTGATGCACCACCTCTTCCTTCCACACCCCCACCAGCTTCCCCACCACACCCCCTTCTACTGACCCCACCTATTATAGCCTTCCTTCTTCTGTACCACCACTATCCCCACATATCCCCACACCCTCAGTCGATCTTAGCCTTTCCCTCTACTTAGCCATGACGGAGTAGCATTTGGATCATATTGAAAGCCGTTAGGACCAGCTGAAGCATATATTGGGGCTTATTCTTCGACATCTTGGAATTCCACTGCCTCCACCACCTTCCTCTGCCTCGACTCCTAGCCCTTCTACTACTGCTTCACCACCTTATACTACACTGGAAACAATTTCTTCCCTCCTCTCTAATATGGTCCTGATTACTACTTCTACTGATGCCACCACTGCTGCCAGTCTAGGAGAGGATTTCGGGCTTCCATTACCGAGTCCAGCACCTGCAGCTCCTACTTCTACAGCTTCCCTTCCCGATGCAGGTTCCAAGCCTCTAGGTTCCACGGCTCCGGATCCATCTCTACCGGCTGGTTCAGTACTGGATGATTCCTCTTCTGAGGAAACCCCCCTGACTGGTTTTTGGGACATATGCTTTTCATTATATATATTTTTGTGACATATTGTGCCTATGTATTTTGTGTATGATTGCAGTGTTCTTTTTCTTCCACCCTCATAGGTACTCTAGAATGCATTTGGGATACACATTTCCATCATGTTATGTTTTCTATTCCTAAACACGAGAGGAGTAATCTTTTACTTTTCTTTTATAATTTCCTTCTTCCCTTACTTCCCCTCAGTCTGGTGCACTATTGTGTCCCCACCTTTCCTTGTTCCTCTTTTTGGGAACTTGGTGGACCACATGCCATTTTAAGTATGGGGGTTTCTCTCAACCTCTTTAGTATTTTCCCGTTTTAGATTCTAGGAGACATCATTATTGGAAGATATATTTTAATATGTGAGGACAATTTTTGTAAATAATATATTTAAATAATAAGATTAATGTGGGAAATTATAAAACATTGTATGTTAATTTCGGTTCTTATGTGTCTTAAAATGATTACTAATATAATTTAAATTGAAACTTGTAATCCTTGGACAATTACATCAATTAGACAAGCCAATTATTTGCAATCCATGACCTGATTGTCACTTTATTTGTTTTCCCCACTCCTAAGAGGTATTCTAAACCCTTTTTCATATTATTTCTAATACCCTCTTTATTGAGAGATTCTTAAAATATACATAACTACAAGAATTTTCATGTTTTTTTAAAACATGAGGAATTTTTTAGTTACATTAAAATTATCGAGGCATTAGATTGTTTAAACCCATTTATCTGGAGACCTAGCCTACATCTTATCTTCGTAAAGCCCCTGGAGACCATGAATAGCCTTTATAAGAAGCCGTATTACAAGCCTATTTTCCTTCCTACCCTAATTCATTTATGATTTTTCATTATTATTTATTTGAGATCAAAAGAAGGGATTTGTGACTTGTGGAATAATTTCATGAATTTTCAAGAAGTTAAGTATGGGGGAGAGACTCTTGATCATCTAGGGTAAAAAGGGTTCCAATCCTATATCTGTGGACATTCTGAGAGGTCCCCTTTGTTAAAAAAATGGTACAAAAAAAGGAACCTTATACTAACTTGTTGGTTTGTGAACCCTACCAACTCAACTAAGGGAATAATGGTGATGAGATTCTATGATAATTCTTATAGAGGACATTTTTACAATGAGAATAAATTTTTAATACCATGCATTATTATTTAATGAATTTAGCATCCTCTTTCAAGCCTTAGAGTTATTTTCAAATCTTTAACTACCAAACTTTAGCCACAGAAACATCTGATCCTTGTTGAAAATCCCTCATGATTTTCATATGTCAATTTTTTTTGAAGTGGAGAACTAAATTTCTTGCAAACCTATGGATAAAGTGTATATATATTTGATTGAGAAAAAATTTTATTTAAAAATTATTATGTGTTGATTATATTAGTGGTGAAGTAAACCATCATGTGTCTTGTTTATTTTTGAAAGGTTGAAGAATGCGTTAAAATAGGATTAAGGAAGTTAATTGAATTATATATGAGGCATGATTAGAATATCTCCTGAATTGAAACCGTTTTGTAATACTTTTGAAAATTTCTCTTATAAATTATTATGTACCATTATGATTAACTAAATTACTTCTTTATAAAATAGATTATTTTAATTAGATGTTGAGATTTTCTTGAGGGAAAGAAACTGACTAAGTATGGGGGAGTTTGATGCACCCGATTTGTGTATAAATTTCCATATACTCTATTGAAAAATAAGAACATGTTTTCATAAATTACCTATTGATTAGTGGAAAAATATTTTCATTTTAGTGATCTTGTTAATTTTAAGAAGATTTTTGGCCAAATTCACAAAACGGAGGAGAACCGAGAAAAATTTCCAACTACACGGTGTGTACTTATATATATGTCGTGTACTTTCAAGCTCAGACATGGGTTGACCAGGAAAAGTACATACCCATGTAACCAGAAGTCATGACAAGCCGTTTTCCATTTCAATACGCTGAGTATATCGTTCTAGAAGTAGTTGGTGGCTGAGAAGAGTCTACACGCCCATGTGGCTGGCTGAAGGAGACACACCATGTTCCATTTATACATGTTGTGTATACATTTATAGAAGTGGTTGGTGGATCAATTTTGAGACTACATGCCGTGTATGGAGGCACTACATGCCGTACACATTCACCTACCAGGAGGCTCCATTTTCCAAGTCAATGACTGCATGTTAGGCCGCCTACCAGTGGAGAAAATGGATGCAAAAACTTGTTCACAAAATAACATGACATGTACTTTTTCCACACACTGTACTTATATTTTCAATAAAATGAGGCCTTGGCCTCTGGAATATGAGTGGGTGTGGAGTGAAATTATTGAGGAAAGGTTGAAGGCCCAAAGGATTGACACAATTCTATCATACTACCATCATTATTTCGAATACCGAATAATCATTCCTTTTTCAAAGTTCCAAGTATGAGTTCATTAGGTATCAATGGTTTTGTGTTTATCATTTTCAATATGTGTAACTAAACACCCAGTGTGTTGGGGATGTGGAAGCTGATGAGTTGTAATTTTAAATAAGTTTCTCTAAATGTGTTTGATTTAATTGTATCTTCTAATTTTTCTTAAATCTCGTCATATTATCACTATAAATTCTCTAATGGACCAAGCGAAAAATTTATAGGGATTCAAATGAAGAGTAACGATGAATAACTCCATGACCATTGGAAGTATCCATTAGATCAAAATGGACTATGCCAAATAAAGATCTGTTAAACACTAATAATAAAACCAATGAGATGGTTTCTTCAGCTCTAAATATAACGTTTACCAGACCAAGGAAACCTTATTACAAATTAAAACCAGAGTTGGGTTATTATAAAAAACACAACCTCATAATAAATTTGATTCAATAATAAACTTATCACAAATCCATAACCCCAACACATTTCTATCTTTACTTACATCAAAATCATATTTTTCCATACTCACTTTCATTCTAGAAATTAATTTGTTAAAAGAAGATGAAAAACCAATTCTTCATTTTGTACCCAAAAAACCAACAGAAATCGACTCTAAGTTCATAAAACTTCACTAAAACAAAAATAAGAACCATTTTAATAAATCATATATAACCTCTTAGTTCCATGTGGATCGACCCCTTACTAGTGTTATACTTGTTAGGGTAAATATAATTCGGGACACCAAAAACATACCTTCGTTAAAATGACTCACCAAATTTTAGGCTTCTCTCTACCTCTTTAGTATTTTCCCTTTTCATGTTCTAGGAGATATCATTAATGGAAGATATATTTTAATATGTGAGGACAATTTTTGTTATTCATATTTTTAAATAATAAGCTGAAAGTGGTAAATTTTAAAAAATTGTATGTTAATTTTGGTTCTTAAGTGTTTTAAAACGATTTCTAATATAATTTAAATTGAAACATATAATCCTTGGATAATTACATCAATTGGACTAATCAATTATTTTCAAGTCATGTCCTGATTGAATCTTTATTTATTTTTCCCACTCTTGAGAGGTATTCTAGACCCTTCTTCATATTCTTTATAATACCCTCTTTCTTGAAAGATTCTTTGAATATATATAACTACCAGAATTTGCAAGTTTTCATTTCAAAACATGAGGAATTTTGGAGATACATTAAAATGATTAAAACATTAGATTGCTTAGACCAATTTATCTTGAGACCTACCCCACATCTTATCTTCGTGAAGCCCCTAGAGACCATGAATAGCCTTTATAAGATGCCATATTACAAGCCTATTTTCTTTCCTACCGTAATTATTTTATGATTTTGCAAGATTATTTATTTGAGCTCAAAATAAGGGATTGGCGACTCATGTCATAATTTCGTGAATTGTCAAGGAATTATGTATGGTGGAGAGCCTCTTGATAATCTAGGGAAAAAAGGGTTCCAAACCTTTTATCATGGACATTATGAGAGGTCCCCTTTGTTTTAAATAACAATTGTTAGAAACAAAGTGACCTTATACTCACTTGTTGGTTTTTGAACTATACCTACTCGACTAAGGAAATGGTGGTGATGAGATTCTACAATAAAGAATGTGGAGGATGTTTTTACAATGAGTATAATTTTTGAATATCAATGATTATTATTTTAAGAATTTATCCTCCTATTTCAAGGCTCAGAGTAATTTAAAAAGCTTTACCTACCAACATTTAGCCATAGAAACATCTGATCCTTTTTGAAAAGTCCTCCTGATTTTTGTAAGTCATTTTTTCTAAAGCTGAGAACTATATTTCTTGAAAACCTATAGATATAGTTTATATATCTTTGATTGAGCGATAATTTTATTTAAAAATTCTTGAGCATGGAGTATTTTAGTAGTGAGGTAAATCATCATGTGGCTTGATTATTTTTGAAATGTTGAAGCATGTGTTAAAAGAGGATGAAAGTTGTTAATTGAATTATATATGAGGCATGATTAGAATATCTCCTAAATTGAAACTATTTTTTATTACTTTTGAAATTTTCTCATATAAATTATTATTTACATTTAGGATTAACTGAATTATTTCCTTATAAAATAGCTTCTTTTAATTAGATGTTGATATTTTCTTTAGGGAAAGTAAATGACTATGTTTGGGGAATTTTGATGCACCCAATTTGTGTGTACATTTTAATATACTCTATTGCAAAATAAGAACAAGTATTCAGTAATTACCTACTACTTAGTGGAAAAATACATTGATTTTGGTGATCTTGTTCATTTTCAGGAGATTTATTTCCAAATGCCCAAAATGGAGGAGAACATGGCAAAAATTTCCAACTATACGACATGTACTTATATACATGTTGTGTACTTTCATGCTTAGGCATGGGTTGACCCAGACATGTACATGCCCAAGTAACCAGAAGCCTGAACAGACCGTGTTCCATTTCTACACGCCGTGTATACCATTCTAAAAGTAGTTGGTCGATAAGAAGAGACTACATGCCCATGTGGCCGGCTGAAGGAGACACACTGTGTGCCATTTATACATGTCATGTATGCATTTATAGAAGTGGTTGGTGGATGAATTTTGAGACTAAAACTCATATATGGAGGCGCTACACACCATGTACATTCACCTACCAATATGTGACATGTTCCAAGTCAAAGACGGCAAGTTAGGCCACCTACCAGCGGAGAAAACTGAGGCACAAACAAGTTGACCAAAGTACACGGCGTGTACTTTTTATACACGTCTTATACTTATTTTTTCTATAAAAGGAGGCCTTGGCCTTTTGACTGAGAGGGGGGTGTGGATATAAATTATAGAAGAAAGGTTGAAGGCCTGAAGGATTGACGCTCTGCCATCATACTACCATCGTTCTTCCATTTTCTGAATAATTATTCCTTTTTTCAATGTTCCAAGTGTGATTTCATCAAGTATCAATAGTTTTGTGTTTATAATTTTGCAATATGTTTAACTAAACACCCAATGTATTGGGGTTGTGGAAGATGATGAGTTGTAATTTGAATTAAGTTTCTCTAAATGTGTTTGCTTTAATAATATCTTCTTATTCTTCTATGGTCACTTCATATTATCACTGGAAATTCTGTACCGGACCAAGGGCAGAATTTGCACAAATTCAAAAGAAATATAACAACGAATAAATCGATAACCATTGGAAGTATCTATTGGCTCAAAATGGACTAAGCCACATAAAGATCTGTTAAAAACTAACTACCAGACTAAGGAGTACGTTTCTTTAGCTCTAAATATAAAGATTACCGGACTAAGGAAACCTTATTACCAATTAATCCCAGAGAGTTGGGTTATTATTAACAACACAACCTCATAAAAAAGTTGATTTAATATTCAACTTGTCACAAATCCATAACCCCAAGGAATTTCTATCTTTACTTGCATCAAAATCATATTTTCCCATACACACATTCATTCCAGAAATTAATTTGTTAAAAGAAGATTAAAAACCAATTGTTTTTTTGTACCCAAACAACCAACATAATCGACTCTAAATTCATCATACTTCAATAAAAATGAAAATACAAACAATGTTATGCAAGATAAAATAACCTCTTAGTTCCCTGTGGATTGACCCCTTACTTGTTCTATAATTGTTAGGATAAATATAATTTGGGACACTGAAAACATATCTTCGGTGAAACTACACACATAATTTTTGGTGTGGCTTATGGGATATTTTAGAGAAGTTGTGTACAAAACGCCTGTAGAAACCACCATGCCCTAGGAAGCTACGGATGGATCTGACAGAAGTCTGAATAGGTAGTCGTGAAATGACTTCTATTTTTTCCGGTTCCACCTCTATCCCCAATTCTAAGATTCTATTGCCAAGTACGATGCCAATTTTCACCATGAAATGACACCTTTCCTAGATCAAAACTTGGTTAGTCTTCTCACATAATTCCAAAACTAGATCTAGGTTCCATAAACAAGTGGTGAATGATTTCCCGTAAATGAAAAAATCATCCATAAATACCTCAAGTATTTGTTCCACCATGTCATGGAAGATAGCCAACATGCAGTGCTGGAAGGTGGCAGGGGCATTGCACAAGCCAATAGACATCCTCTAGTAAGCAAATCTACCATAGGGGAAAGTGAATGTGCTATTCTCCTGTTCCTCTGGAGTAATTGAAATCTGGTAATAGCCTAAATAACCACCGAGGAGGCAATAGAAGTTGTTCCCTTCTAGTCTATTCATCATCTAATCCATGAATGGTAGGGGAAATGATCTTTCCATGTCGAATCGTTTATCTTTTTTTAATCCACGCAGACTCTCCTGCCCGAGACAGTGCGTGTAGGGATGAGCTAGTTCTTTTCATTTGAAATAACGGTGATACCCCCCTTTTTGGGTACCACTTGGAGGGGACTCATCCATAGACTATCCAAGATGGGATAGATGATACTACCATCCAACAATTTGATCACCTCTTTTTTTACAACTTTCTTTGTGGGGGGAATCAGGCACCGCTGTGGTGGCCGCGATTGCTTGGCACCTTCTTCAAGTAGCACCTTGTGGGTCCAAATGGTTTGTGTGATGCCCTTTAAATCAATGACTTTCCACCAAATATCATGCATTTATTGTTTCAAAACCTGTAGATGTGCATCTTCCTGCTCCTGTGACAGTTCTGTGTTATGTATGATAGTAAAATATTGATGGGGTCCAAAATAACCATACTTTAGAGAAGATGGAAGAGGTTTTAGTTCGAGTTGATGTGCCTTAAAAATCGATGGTAAGAGTAGTTGCACCTTTTCCCATTCCATACTATCAGTAATAATCGTACATTTCCAACAGTGGCCACCCTAGCCTTAAAGGAATTTCAAGTCCTCTTGCTCTTCTTCATCTGGAATGTCAAAAAAATAAAGGTACGTGAAAAAAGAAACTACCAGATCATTCTCTTTTTGGCTCAAACGATCATCCATGGTAGTTATAGTGTAACGGTCCTCATGCAAAGGCAATGATTCATGTTTAACAGCCTTGAGGACATTGTATGAGTCTCTCTCATCTCCTACCCGGAAAATTATCTCACCTTGTTGATCCTGAATTAGTACCTTTCCAGTGGATAGGAATGCTCTTCAAATTATGAGAGGTGCCTCTTGGTCATCCTCCATTCTGAGGATGATGAAATCAGCTGGAAGGATCAATCGACCCACCTTAACGAGAACATCCTCCAATATTCCCTTCAGATGTTTAATGGATCGATCAATAAGTTGAAGGGCTACTCGGGTAGGCTTCAAATCATGGAGCTCGAGTATCTTGAAAACTCCAAGGGGTATGGGGTTCACGATGGCCCCTAAGTCACAGGGATCCTCCCAAACTCGCATTGTCCAATGGTACAGGGAATACTGAAACTACAGGGATCATAGAGTTTGGGAGGAATTGATTGTTGGATGACTACAGAACACTCCTTGGTTAGGGTAATAGTGCCCATATCCTCAATAATTCTTCGACTGGAGAGTATGTCCTACATGAATTTGGCATAAGTAGGCATCTGCATCAGTGCCTCTGCCAATGGTATATTTATGTGCAGATTCTTGAACACGTTCATGAATTTTCCAAACTGGTGGTCCAGCTTTCTCTGTTTCAATCTCTCTAGGAAGGGTAAGGTAGGTACAAAAGGTTTGACAACCTTCTTCCCTTTATTCTGTGAAGCCTCCTTCTGTGGGATTTTGGATGAGGAGGGGTTGGTAAAGGTACCTTCTTCAGGGGGTGTGGATGCACCTGGCTATTCTGTTTGGTTCTGTTGGAGCTCTTTTCCACTCCGGAGTAAGATAGGATGAGCTTCCTCCCTCAGGTTCTTCTCTATATTGTCCGATAGAGTACTGGGTTACCTTCCTGAGATTTTGTTTGCCAACTAGCCAATTTGGTTCTCTAGGCCTCGAATTGATGCCTTCGGATTTTGGAACCTGGTCTCAGTTGTAGATATAATTTGGCCATAAGATCCTCTAACCTTGAGATGTTCTCCTACTGAGGAAGTTGTTGAGTTGGTGGAGGTGGTGGCTGCCACGAATGCTATGGGTGAGGGTTCTGATAACCTTGCTGCTGATAAGATCCATGTTGGGGCTGTTGTTGCCTCTGGTACTGGTTCTGATAGGGAGGCCGGTTGTAGCCGAGCGGTCGCTGGGGTGACGAATGTTGCTGTTGATGGCCCCAACCTATGTTTTCTGGATCATGCCATGTCGGGATCTGGTATTGTTGGTAATAGTTGGGCCCTAGGTTGTTTTCATCATAACATACCTCGTTTGTCAATGGGCCTCCAGCAGAACCCGGTCATTCTCACATTATGTGGTTATCACCACATTCACTGTAAGATGGATGGTTTGCCACATGTACTTGGGATGTTCCCCTAAGATTGAGAACATGGATATTGTTGGAAATAGTGTCCAACTAGGAAACTAGAATTTTAGTTTCATCTATTTTATGCATACCTCATTTCTATGTTCCGCATTCGGAATTCCACTAGAAGCTGTTGGCAGACATATCTTCCAGTAGTTCTAATAGTTCTCCAGGGGACTTCCTCATTACCGTACCTCCAGTAGCAGCATCCACCACAAAATTGGTATTAGTTGTGAACCCTCTGTAGAAGTTTTGTACTTGCATCCAAAGTGGATGTTTGGGGTGTGGTCACTTTCGCAAGAACTCTTTGAAGCACTCCCAAGATTTGTACAATGATTCAGAATCATGCAGCTAGAAATTGTGGATCTCATTGCCTAGTGTCACCATCTTTGAGGGTGGGAAGTATTTGTATTGGAATGCCTGGGCTAGCTCCTCCTAACTGAGGATGGATCGTGGAAACAATCCTTTAATCCAGTCTTTCGCCTTATCCCTTAGAGAGAAGGGGAAGAGGCGAAGATAGATGGCGTCAGTAAACACTCCGTGGTAGAGGAATGTGTCACAGACCTCCAGAAAATTTGAGAGATGAGCATTGGGATCCTCATTGGGCAGGCCGCCGAATTGAACAACGTTCTGGATCAACTGCATGATAGAAGGCTTGGTCTCGAAATGTTGGGCTTGCACTCGCAGTCGGACAATGCCCATATCAGCTCCGTGGATTGACGAAAAACCATACTCTATGAGAGTACTACGTGGGGGTGGCTACTGAGGAAGGGGAAATGGCATGAATTGTTGGTCTTGAGGGGTGTAGTACGACCCCTTACCTTGGTTGAAATATGGAATCCGCTCTGGTTGAAATTGTAGGAGCTGCTGCAGGCTATATCCTGGAGCAAGTGGAACTTACTGGTTCCAGTTGTTATCTGGGCCTAACTACTTTCCATCTCCTTGGACAACAGCTGGATTGCCTTCCTCGTTCTACAGCAGTGGAGTGGTTTGGTAGTGTTCAACCATGAGTGGTCTTTGGCACCTTGTAAACATCCATTCAATCTCCGCGTCAGTTGGGATAAACCCTGATGACTCACTGTTCATGGAATGTGTGAGGTGTCCACTTATACACCTAAAGACCAACACAAAACAAAACAAAACGCCAATTGTAAATGAATAAAAAGGAATATAAAAAAGAATTATGATTAGAAAAGATATTTTTTGTGAATTTATGATTTTTATTTTCACTAAAATTTGATAGAAATTTAAATAAAAAAAGAATAAAATTAACTCTAAGTTCCCCGACAATGGTGCCAAAATTTGGTTAGTCATTTCTCTGAACGTATTTTTTCGGTCTCCCAAATTATATTTACCTCAAAAAGTATAGTACTAGTAAGGGATTGATCCATAGGTAACAAAGAGGTAATTTTATCTTTCTTAAATTAGTTTATATTTATGTTTTATGTGATGTTTTCTGAATTTAGAATCAATTTATGTTGGTTGTTTGTGTACAAAAAAACAATTGGATTTTATGCTTCCTTTAAAAAATTAATTTCTGGAATGAAAGTGAGTGGGAAAATCTTATTTTGATGAAAGTAATGATAGAAATGCATTAGAGTTATGGATTTGTGATAAGTTGATTATTAAATAAAATTTATTATGAGGTTTTGTTGTTCATAATTACCCAACTCTATGGGTTTAATTTGTAATAAGGTTTCCTTGGTCTGGTAAGCTTTATATTTAGAGATGAAGAAACTAAATCCTTGGTCTGGTAGTTAGTGTTCAACATATATTTATTTATCTTAGTCCATTTTGAACCGATGGATACTTCCAATGGTCATGGAGTTATTCATCATTATTCTTCTTTTCAATCCCTACAAATTCTGCCATTGGTCCGGTACTAAATATCTAGTGATAATATGATGTGATTTAAGAAGAATAAGATCATATTATTAAAGTAAACACATTCAGAGAAACTTGATTAAAATTACAACTCATCAGCTTCCACAACCCCAACAAACTGGGTGTTTAGTTACACATGATGTAAATGATAAACACAAAACTATTGATACCTGATGAAATCATTCTTGGAACATTAAAAAAGGAATTATTCTTCGGTAGGAGAAAGAACAGTGGTATTATGATGGTAGAGCATCAATCCTTCAGGCCTTTAACCACTCCTCTATAATTTCTCTCCACACCCCCTCTTAGTCTCGACCTAAAGGCCTACTTTTATCGTAAAAATAAGTACACAACGTGTGGAAAAAGTACACGTCATGTAATTTTGTCAACGTGTTTTTGCCTCTGTTTTCTCCGCTGGTAGGCGGCCTAACATGCCGTCATTGACCTGGAACAGGACGCTGCTTGGTAGTTGAATATACACAACATGTAGCACCGCCATATAGGGTGTCTAGTCTCAAAATTTGGTCACCAACTGCTTCTATAAATGCATACACAACATGTATAAATGGCACACGACATGTCTCCTTCAGCCGACCACATGGGCGTGTAGACTCTTCTCAGCCACCAACTAATTCTAGAATGGTTTACACGACATGTAGAAATGGCCCATAGCATGTCCCGACTTCTGGTTACCTGGGCTTGTACTTATTCTGGTCAACCTGTGTTTGAGCTTGAATGTACATGACATGTACATAAGTACACATCGTCTAGTTGGACGTTTTTGCTTAGTTCTCCTTCATCTTGTACATTTGGCAATAAATCTTCTGAAAATGAACAAGATCACCAAAATCAAAGTATTTGTCCACTAAGCAGTTGGTAATTGCTGAAAAAGTTTCTTTATTTTTCAATAGAGTATATGAAAATGTATACACAAATCGGGGGCATCAATTTAGCATAATATAATTTTGATATTTTTATTTAAAAAGTATATATATTTCACTAAATAAAATTTATAAACGTTCTAAAAATTAATTATATATTTTCACTCACAAAATAAATAATAATCAGTCATGAAGAAGGTGCATTTTAAGAATATAATGTCATTACTAAATTTAAGTTCACTATTTTATAAACATAAATTAATAAATTAATAATTAGTCAGACCATATTATATTTCATAATACACTTAATACTATTTATTCTTTCTAACATAACAACTAGGTTTTAATGGCAACTTAATCAAAATATGCAATATTTTGTTTAAGCTTGGTGTTTTGTATCTTGTATGCTATTGAAAATATTATATAGTTATAGAAACATGGGATGTTGTATATTAAAAGCTATTGTCGATGTTAATGAATGTTAATATCATGATTTTCCTAAAAATTACACTTTTTTCTTTGATTTCATAGTTTTGTTAAAGATCACATATAAATAAGAAGAATTAAATATACAAGATTAAAATAAAAATATCTATAAATTTATATTTCATAAATGATTTATTATAAGAAGCCATATGTTTTGTGGTATGAAAGGAATTCGAAATTTCCACATCTTCTATTAACCGACTATTAGTGACACATTTTCAAAAGAGGAGGAATGGTAAGTACAACAATTTAATGTGTAATAAATATAATACAGATAGTCAGATACCATTATTAATGTGATTTTGAAAAACTAATTAATTATCCTTATATTATTTGGGTTTGAAAGGTATGGAGAATTGGAGAAATATGATTGGATAATGGAAGGATGAATTTTGTGAAGCATTCATTCTTCCCGATGTTGATTCTTCTCTATAGCTCTAATATCATTTGACAGTTTATTTTTTATGGATTGATAATTTCCATATGCATGATAATATTATTAATAAGGAGTATTTGGTAAGATATTTGGCTTTGTAAGCTCGGGGATAGGTGGGTTTCTAAAGGTAGAGAGAGGGGTTATTTATATTTGAAGAGTGGTGTATTTCTTAGTTAAAATTTTGAGTAAAATAGTATATATATGTTAAACAATGTAATAGTAATAATTTTGACATTATAAACCAATTTTTATTTAAATAAATTGATTTTAATACTATGAATCACTTTATAACATGAATTTATTATTTTAATCAAAAGGAATGGTGGAAAATGAGAAAATAATTTTTTATGTAATAGTTATAATTTTAGGATTTAGAAAGTACCACTTTTTGTTTGGAAATAATTTTTACTAATTTTTAATAACCCATTTATAAAAATAAATATATTTTGGTAGAGAAAAATGTTCTATAACTGATTAAGTCAATGTTAAATCAAGAATAATGTAATTAAAGATACACTGGTTATGAAATAAATGTATTTTTACTATTCTCTAAAAAATTACAGTATTTCCAAAAATGTAAAAAATAACCATTGGAAAATTTTTATATGATGACTATAAAAAATGATATTATTTTAATCAAAAACAATTCTATCAGAGGTGTTTTTAATTTTAAAAATACCATTTTTATGAAATAATTCAAAATACAGTTTATCAAAAATGTGTATATATTTTCATTGAGTTTTGTAATCATGTTATCTTTTTCCATTAAATTTTTAATATTTACAGACAATAATAGTAATAAATTATATATATATATTATAAGTATTATTATTATTTTATTTACTTTTCGAATGGTCAAGTTACTATTCTAATTGGCCATGTTTTTATTCCCACTTCCACATTACAATTCCAATGGTCACATTGAAAACAATAAATAGATATTCATTCCTTCGTTCATTATTCAAATCAATTCCTCTCATGGTTACAAATTTCAATTTTCAATAATGTTGATTTGTTTTCAAGTATTTTAATTCATTTATATAGTGTTGCCCATGGGGGAGGAGTGATTCTATTCAGCCAGGGTGATCTAAATTTTCTAATTTTAGTCTTTATATTTTATATTTTTTGTCCCCATATATTAATCATAATTTTATTGGGTTTATTTAGTAAATAATCTTCCATTTTTTATTAATGAATTATAATATTGTTTGTTTCTCTATGTATTATATGTTTACAAAACTTATATAATATAATAAAACAACCATTTAATTTGGGAATAATTATTATTAAAAAAAATCATGTCTTACATTTTTTAGATGACTAAAGATAGAGAGAGTGGACTATATACATGACTCAATAATTTAAGTTCCACCATCCCTTGAAAACATAGGTGGGTATTGGTGATAAAATATGATAGTATATTTATAAATAGTAGGTGAAGGCTGTGGATCTCCCTTTATAAACAACACAAATAACAATAAACCCTCTCTATTATAATAACCAGTGATCAGTCTTGTTATAATATGTAGATTTATAGGTGTAACTACATAAAGAGAAAGGATATTCTGGTCCCACCACCTCAGAATCATAGTTATTTCCACCTACCTTATGATAGAACTGAGGCCCTCAATGAGGCGTTTATATACAATTCCAAGCACACAACATAAATAATATTAAACAACTAAAAATTTACTAATAGAAATAAAGATGTCAAAAATCTTAAGAAAATGATAATATAAGTGAAAAGATTCACTTATAGTAATAAGTAATGCATATTGGCTCACTACCCAAGAAATACTAACCCAACCTCCCACTACTAAGACTAGTGCATTGGTAAAATCCCAAATTTTAATCATTAGCGATCCATTATATGGAGTTTCAATTTCATTTAATAGAGGAAAATTCCATTTCGGTTTTAATTTACATCCATATTTAGTGGTAACCCATTCATTTATAAATTAAAATTTAACTAATTTGGTAATTATAAATTTGTTATGTTAGGTATGTCACCACTCCCAAACTAAAAAGGCACATGATTTAAAAGTTAAAATTATAACGTAATGTAAGTATAACCTTACTTATTACTTCAGTTCCTGGTTTTTAATATTCCATATATTATAATTCAATTAGATAGTTCAAGATTATGAATTTATAGAGTCTCAAGATTTATCAATTAAAATTAGAATTCATATAATCATAATCATCTAACATTCCACCTTTTGTAACTATAGTTACAAATATCAAACCTTTTATTATTGGTTAGTTAAAGATTCACTGTTAAACTATGGTAAAACACTATTTAGAAAGATGTAGGAACATTATTTAACCATTTTTTATCACTTTCTATATATAAAATTTTATTCTAATTAATAATATAATTGTCAAGAGTTTTATAATTTGAAGTAGGTATTACACACATTAATATAAATGTGTCATGGTATAAACATGGATCATAAATAATATAGATCCTATAATGATCAATGAAACAATATATCCATTCCAAAATGATCTTCAAGTAAAATTACAAAGGATAAAAAATAACATAAATCATGTCCTTCATCTTATTATGAATTTAGTTTGACTTTCATATAAAAAATACATAACATCCAGTCTCATCCCCAAAAAACATTTCATTGATTATCAGTTTGGTACATCCAAACATAGGTTCATTACCAATTTATAACACATACTATTCTCCTTTCACCATCCCAAACCTATAAGAGAAAGGAAATGAGAAAATCATACTTTGACACCACTTTATGAAGTCCTAGTATTGGATCACTAATAAGAAACTAAACCTGATAAGAAAAATGACCTAAAACATCTCTCCCTATATTATAGAGACCTCCAACTACCAGTGATGTTCGATAGTGGTTGGGGGGAGACTACAACTTATTATTATATTATAGAAAAATAGTGAATGAAATATAAATCAGTGGAAGAATACAATGTCAAAAAAAGTTAAAGTAAATAATATAGGTAATTATAAATGGACCAATGAGTATCTTACATCATATAATAATGGATTATGTAATGGTTTTTATAAAAAGGTTGTGTGTAGAGGCATCGAGGATGTAAGATTATAATAATACATCCTATAAAAAAGGTAAAAAAGTACCATAATATTTTTCAAATAGCATCATGATCACTATCCTGATCATATACATAGAAACATTGTAATAGTATAGAATCCAATCAACAATATTTGGGAACTTCCCTTTATCCAAACATATATCCACAAATTATTTCCAGGTATAAATGAAAGACTGAACATGGTGTGCCTAAAACTCAATAGTATACCACCAATGGTGTCTGTTACTATCCAGTCTGTGAATACATAATGAAGTAATATGCAGGTAAAAATAATAAATTCATTGAAATGAATAAACACAATACCTATGTATGTTTATGATTCCAATGGGAAACCCATTTGATACTATATGATTATCCACAATCCATAATGTCCATGAGAAACCATCAGTATATAATATACACTTGGGACTCAAGGAACATAACTAATGCATATACACATATTTATAATCTCATAAGGAATCAATAAGTCCAATTCTATTTATTGGATAACATTTTTGGTAATACAAGGTATTCAATTCGAGATGTGGAATGGAATATTTGACTATCCCATTAGATGGTGTGGAATTCTATTTTCTACATTATATATAAAAAGTGATAGGAAACATCATGTAATTGGGTTCCCAATACATGATGGGGTTCTCTATATCCAAAATCCAAAAATATAGGGGCCTAGAGAATCATTTCCAATGGTTCTCAAAAAATGACGAGGAGATCCTTGTCCAATATCCAAATAACAATCACACATAATATAATTCCATTAATCATACGGGGCTTCCCAAAACATTCCATGTAAGGAACCCAAGTATCATATAGGCCATAATATACTTCCAAAATCTATTATTCATGATATTTTTAGAAATATGAACACTTCATAATTAAAAAAAGGATACATGATATGGTCTAAGCATTCATAGTTTTGTTAATAATTTATATATTTAAATTAATTGATAAACCATGTATATTATTTAAATTTTTTTTTAATCTCAAGGTTTATTAGTTTATAATGATAATGGGGTAAATATAAAAATATTTTTCCTCACATGAATTATATATAAATTAATTATATTTAATGATCTCATTTGATAATGTCCATGTTAAAAAACCTGAAAGTTTATTTAAGTACAAGATATGAAATAGTTGTTTTGAGAATATATGAAATACACCCCAAGGGTGGTTCAAGTTAAGGTAGAAGACATCAAGAGATGCAATTTAATTTACATGTACTAACTAAATTAATGAAGTTATAATTTATTTAATTATTTTCACATTTAATAGGCAATGCATAAACGACATAGCCTGTGGCAGAATGATTTATATTATAACCTACTAGAAATTTAAATAAATCTAATAGGACACCAACTTTATACTAGTAAATTAATATACATATGTTATCATTATTAGAATCAGACTAGAATGGGATAAATTAATAACTAGAATAAATAAATGCATTACCAGTAATGTAGACCACAATGAGATAATTCTGATGAAGGAGAGAGATACTATTGAAAGAATCATATGGAAATATATACATATTGTGGGGAATAAAACTATATGAAAAGTTATTTATTTTTGCACTGAATGAGTAAGATCAATTAAAAACATGTAGAGGGAACATGTGAGAGCTCGCAACAAGCTACTATGAGAATGGGGAAGAGAAAATTAGATAATGATGGTTAAAGGTCTAAATGGAAAAGGATCACTTTATCCTTTTCAACGGGTGAACTATTTGAAAGCATGGATCGATAAACCATTAGCCAATTTTGTGATATTCACTATCTAGGAGGATACTCCGCACATGGAAATTCCACATGGTTAGATAAAATATATGTAGGTTGTGCATACCTACTATCCAAGGAATCTCAACTAATCATGGTTCATGTTCATGGTTAAACTGATAATAAAAAAACCTTGCTAGTTCCTCTATAGTTTTCTATTGGTTTCACATGGTGACGTGACCCATGTTTGATGATTTCTATAATTTTTCTCCTTTATTTAGTAGGCCTCATGGTTGAGTTTCATAGTTACTACTAACATTATGAAAAATATGTTCCTCTATCTATTTTATCAATAACTAGACCTCCTAGAATTGAACCACGCTTGAGATATCTTGATGAATTCCATAATCCCTTACTTTAAGTAGAATAATATAAAATATTTAGGCTATGAATAAAAGGATATTTATGTCTATTAAAAATTGAGATTATAAATTATGAAAAAAAGTTTATTTTATTGTATTGAATGTTTCATTACTAATTTCTTTAACCCATGCTATAAAAGAAAAATTCTAAAATTACATATTTTCCTTCTGACACGCCATTATCCAAAAATGAACTCAATATTTGATAACTAGTTATATTTTAGAAAATATGAATATAAAAAATATTTAATTCATTCATATCTTCATAATGTAATTGAAATAACATTTGATTATGATTTGAGGCATGATTATATATCCCATTATTTTCTAGGGTCATTTCTTCTTCAAATTCTTTTATCTGAATCTCTTATGTGGAACATAAATGCATGTACTTGTTCAAATTTATAAACCCAAATAGTTCTACAACATCCAAAGCTAACCATACATGAATAATAATTTGATTGAACAATTTAATTAATATGAATCTCAAATAGTTACAAAACTCAAGGACCTTAATGATTAGTGTTTTAGATACCAGCTACATAAGAATATTATTCAATTAAACATGTGAACTTTTTTTCATAATTTTTCTCCTTTAAAGTCCACTATAATAATATCCTTTGATATAATTATCTTTATAACGTTTGGAATTTAAACAAATGAAAAGTCTATGATAAACTTATCTACTAGTCATAACTATTCATATACACGAGATAGAACATTAATAAGGGAAAAATATCAGATAAACATATCAAGGGATCATAAGTGAAAAGTGATTTTTTAATCATTATGGATCAAATAATAAAATGGTAAGACCTAATACAGGTCATAAAAATAATGTATTATAATAATTTAATAAAAACAATCAAAACCTGATATAATAACACATGATAGTGGGATATCTTTATAAAATTGAATATTATAAATAATTGGCATAACATAAAAATAAATAATATATTAGGAAACAATAATGTGGTACAAAAATAGGCATTGGTAATTATATAATAGTGAAGTTAGAATCATCAATAGATTCCCAAAACATCGTGGAGTAGGTATTCCTACCAGATTCCCAAAGTGGGGTGTTCATTCCTTAATTTATTCCCCTAGATATCTCATAATATATAAAACCATAACCAAATAATTAGATGGTGATATAAGACTACACTTGTTATCATCCATATATATGAGCAACAAATAAAATTAAATTATTCATCTTATGATACACAACCTATGGGAATAAAATGGGATTAATGACATTTAAAAACATGATAAAAAAATCATTTTAGACAAAAAACATTAGAACTGGAAGGGAGTATTTAAAAATTGAATGTATAGGGTGATTTATGAACCATTACATCATTGGATAATAATTGGTTGAAAATAAAAGAGAAATCATATTGGGTATTTTTTCTAAAAATATTTTCTTAATATAACCTTAAAAATTCACCATTTTCAAATCACTTTCCTAATAATTTTTCTTAACAATGAAGAGAACACTTATTATGAAATTAGAAAAAAATTCCAATAAATGGAGCAAGTTAATAAAAAAATCATGTCTGAAAATGTGATTTAGAAGGGAGGAATACATGATCATGGTATGTAAAATCCATTTAATAATTTTAAAACACCTTTATTGGAATCAAACATCATTAAAAAGATTTTGTTTGAAAGAATAAAGGGATATATAAGTATTATAGATGATATAAAAATTTTTAGTTTCTAATAGAGAATGGAGAACCATTACGGGAAGTAAAAACATGGATATGTAGAAAATTTCCACAAAAAAGATATGTGAATTATTCTTAAATAAAATCATATTCTATGAAACAATGGATTATAATTTAATCTAGATTTGGATATTCTAATATTGAAGAATTATAATATATATAGAGTGATAATGAATCAAAATAGGATTATTATACTTGATTTACCTAAAAAATAAGATTTAAATACATTATAAAATCATTATAGGGTAGTATAATTCGATCTTGAAAAATTATAGTTATTGTTGATTGATTATGACTCAATAAAAATATTTGATTTATGAAAACACATTTTATTTACTCATGATTATTCTAATGTTCTATAATAAATTTTACAATATCATAACTATATTAATAATCTATTTTAGACCATTATTTATATACGTTACCCTTTTATGTACTACATTTATGATCAATTACAATAAATATATTAGTTAGTAATTTCTTATTTAAAACATCAGGTGTTAGTAACTATATTTTTTTCATGCATGAATTTTATATAGAATTGAGTAATAATTATTTGATATAAATATTATCCATAATTGGTCACACATTATACTATAATATTTATTTTATATTTACCTTCAATTATATAATCCCATTATAAGTGTGTTTTTTAATGCTTCATTAATATGAAATCAATAATTTATTTGTTGATATTGATGGTTTACTGGTTAATGAATATTATATTTTTTCTGGATTCATCATTATAATGATATTTATTACTCCTAAGTATCATATATACTCATTAATTTTAATTATAAACATCCATGAAGTTTTTCTTGAAGTCAAATTATATTGTTTTGTAGAGGTGATAGTCTGCATGAACACATGGATGATCATATAATTTTATATAACACCGGAGTAATGAGTAATATGGTTTATTATTTTCATAACGTAAAACATGTTTTTAATATCTTAAATATATATTAAATGAATTTTGAGGACCATCCTTGTATGATAGTAAAGGAAAAAAGGAATATGTTATGTCATGGATGTGGTAGTCTGCACATACACATGACTAATGATTTCAAATCTTTTGGGGAATGGGGGAGGCAGTTATCATTTATTTAAAATATATAAAACATTTATGTATTACATATATAATGAAGTAATCATATATTATTTAAAAATTAATTTTAAATATAATGATAAAATGCAAATGCATTGGCAATAATATTGAACATACAAAAGAAATTTGAGTTTCACTTAGGGAATTCCAAGTTAAGGAAGGGATTAGGCTAATATATTTTGATCGGAATATTATAAGAGAGAACTATGTCATAAGAAAAGGAAAAATTTAATAATTTTAGTATGAAACCAAAATTTTATAGTGGAATTTATGGTGTGGTGATATGTTTTTTCATCAATTTTTGAGAATTACATATTTGGAAATATTTCAAAAAAAAATAACTAATGAACATGTTAAACAAGTCACATGGATATAAAATTTGGAAATATTTTTATAGGGAGTGTAAATTCTTAGATTATTAAAAAAACTGACTCAAAATTTAAAATTCAATATTTGTAACTCAATTTAGAAACCTTTCCATAATCAATTTTAATTTAATAAAAATGTACTTTAATAAAACAATTTTTGTGAATAATATTTCTTTGAGTTCTAAAATAACTAAAAATGTTATAAAAAATTATAAATATGTAATAATTTATAATTTGAATTAAAAAATAAATATTATATCATTAAAATGTTTACAAATATTTCAAATTCATACTTATATATATATAATGACAAAAAATTTGAAGTATTTTCCAAAAATTTATATTGCCATAATGACCAAAATTTTTTTTAAAAAAAAAATCGAAAACACCATGCTCAGATTATTTTAAATTTATAATTGAAAAATTATGATATTTTTAGCTAATTTAGATTCTAAAATTTTAAAATGAAATTTTTAGATGAAGATAAAAAATATAAAGAACAACTTCTTTTACTCTAAAATGTTTTTTCTTAGCATTTTATATATTTAATAGTATTTCATATCAATTTATAAATTTTTGAATGATAATATATTAGTTCATATAATGAAATATTATATATTATCATATAATATTGGTTAATTTATTTAATTGGATAAAATAATATGTACTTTTAAAAAACGTTTCTTAGAAAGTGAATTTCATTTTAATATTATATTATATTAATTTTTCATATTATATAAACATTATGGTTTGTTTAATTAATACACCTTTGTTTTGTATTTTTTTATTTTTTCATTTGGAT
This sequence comes from Viscum album, assembly GCA_963277665.1. Taxonomy (NCBI): domain Eukaryota; kingdom Viridiplantae; phylum Streptophyta; class Magnoliopsida; order Santalales; family Viscaceae; genus Viscum; species Viscum album. The sequence goes on along the minus strand of OY728140.1, from coordinate 555,051,020 downwards.
GGAAAAATAATATTAATATAACATGTATCAAATAGTTTTAGTTAGGTGTGGTTTCTAAAATAATCTAGGATATTTAAACACTATTCAGAGAAAAAAATTATATTCCAAAATATTGTGTCATTACCTTCAATCCCACCCCCATAAAAATCATTCCATTTAAATTTTAATTAATTTTAAGGAAACATGGGATGTAATTTTTCCATATTAAATCCTTAGGTCGAAACAAAACTTCTTCAAACACATGAATCCTCCTTTTAAATTTGACCAGATGAGTTCTTTTATTATGCAACACCTTATCTCTTCAAACTAAATTATCTACGAGTTTATCCTAATATGAGAGATAAAGTTCCATTTACATTATTTATGATTTTAACACATTACAAGGGTATAATAATAAATTCCATTTATTTGATACATTAAGTACATCATATAATCATATGATGTTACCCAAGATAAAAACAGATTGACTAATACATTAATACCAGAATAAAAATAATACATCACATAATTTTTACATAATCCATGTACTAAAAGGTTTAGTATCAGGGAAATTATTAATATAAATATATTATTTTAAAACATTAGATTACTTTTTTCTGTAATTGTTCCCATTTATACCATTTCTTATATATATCACATGAATTTATCATATTCATGACATTGGTAATGGAAAAATAAGAAAGTGGAATCTCAATCACCCAATAAGGGAAAATACAGATCAAAAATTAAATGATCATAAGAATTAGGTGGAAATGGGGAGGAAACAAATTTGTAAAAAATAGATCATAAGACTATGTTAAATAAAACAACAATATAGATCAACACAGTATTATAGAATGGAGTTAAAGAACCATTATAAATAAAACATATAATAGGTGAACATGAAATATTCTTAAGTGTAATTGAAAAGACATAATCATGAAAAATATCTTTTTATGGAAATAAAATTCATCTTCAAACTTGTAATAATTTGATAAAAAAGATTTCAAATCATTTTTAACTTGATAAACATGAAAAAATGACATATCCATAAGCATAATAAAACATGTGTTAACTGACCCACTATTTTAACACCCAAGCATAAATTATAGTAACTAGACATTATGTGTTTATAAAAATATAATAAAATGAACATTTTTATATTTAATGAATAAAATATTCTGATTTGATAGAATAAATATTAATTTTGAAATTACATCGCCAAAATAATCCTAAAATGAATTTTGAAATTTTACTTTATTTACATTATTTGATGAATAATTGAAATTTTATTATTTAATTATTCCTGAATTTATTTATTATAATGTATTATAATATTTTAAATTACTAATCAGTTATTCCAAAATTTACCCTACTGGTAGAAGTGGTTGTTGTTGTACATGTAGGAATCGAATCCATAGAGACCTAAGAAGAAACATAAAGAAAAGTACTTTTTATAGACATTAAATCAATTTGGATTGATGTTATATGACTAAATAATGTGTTAATTTAATTAATAATAATAAATCATAATAACTTTAACAAAAAAAATTAATGATTATGGGCCAATCCTTGGTGGTTTTTAGAGAGAGAATGTATGTAATTGATTTTCTATGAATTTTATATTCACTAGTTCAAGAGGTACAAAGTCAATGAAATAAGTCACCAATATCATTATCTAATTTAATCCATACAAAATTACAAGGATAATCACTAATGAACATATAATATCACATTCACTATAACTCTAAATAATTTTACCTTACTTGAAATCAAAATGTGTAGTCGTTAATGTCGGTGAACACACATTAGAAAAAAAGTCAAAGAATTGAACTCTCAAACTATTTAACTAATTGAATAATTTTTTAACATCAAATAAAATCCAATATATCCCTAATATAATCCATATAATGAAATAAAAAATGGGTTATAATTGCATGGAGGTAAATATCACAATGGATGATGGAAGTTGACAAAATGAAGAAGAATTGGAGAAGTAAAAACAATAAAGAATGAATAGTCCATCATTCTGTGAAGAATTTAAAATTTTTGGTGGTGGATAAATTCACACCTTTATTCAATGTTTTAAAAATATTATGAAAAATTAATGGAGAATAAAATTATAATAGTCTTTGTCAAGAATCTATGTTCACCCAAAAAAACATACATGAGAGAAAATGAGGAGTCTATTATAAAATCAAAGCATAAAATTTCAATTCAATGAATAAAACTTATACTGTGTAATTCCTTTAACAAAACCATTATAAACAGTAATATTGTGGTCTTAGGTTCGAGACTCAATAAATCAACACCAACCCATTTAAATAGTAAATTATATGTATGGTGGGTAAAAGGAAAGTGAGCTACTCAATGTTGACTATAAATTCAGATCAAGATTAGTTCCCCATGTTGATACACAAATTGGACATTTCTTATAGTTAATTTAGGGATATTAAAAGAAGAAACATATTTTCTTCTAGGTTTTAGGAAATATCTTTTAAAATTTTATTACAATTGGATCAGTGATTCTGATTTTATGCTTGAAATGGTGGGATGACTTTATGGGATATGAAATATGTCCCATAATTTATACCCTATCATTGGTCACTAGGATCACCTTGAAGACCATTGAATTACATTTTTCACATTTGAATGAATTTTTCTCCATAATTTTATCTATCTTCTCTTAATCTTTGAGCTCCATTGGCCTTGGATTTTGATTCTTACCTTTATTTGATAGGCTTATAGACCATTCAATTTTATCCAGAAACTTCAATATATGTGCCTAAAAATGTATATATTCTATTATGAATCATCCATTTATACTAAAATAAATAATATTCCATAAAAAGTGATCAATAATATCCCAAAAATAAAATTTAAATAATTAAAAGTATTATATCGACATGTTGATAACTTATTGGACCCAAATTGATAGTCTCTAAACATGATTTCACAATGATTATAAATGATGTTCCATTTATAAAATACACTAAAATATTTTTTTAAACATTAAAACACATGGATTTTAAAACATAATTAATGAATATAAGATACTTTTAGAGTCTTATCACACCCCCAACTAGATTTTTTTTGTCCTGAGTAACATGTATCTCATAAATATGAAAATTTATTTCCCTTTTTCATAAACATTGAAACATACTATTCTCACCAATAAAAATCATTCCAAAAAATTATAAAACCTATTAAAATCATTTAATAATAGATATATTAAAAAGAATATCCCAAGCCCATTCCCATTCATGTATTCTATTTCATCCCAAAATACCATTGAATTTCAATTATGTATGATGATGTTTTGTGAATCAAAAAATAAATGGGGCCATTTTTGTTTTTCTAAGGGAAAAATGGAAATACTATGTGGGAATCACATTAAAACATAATATGTGTATAATTGTTTTATTTTTCCTTTATTTTTTTGGTTTGTTTTAGTTTTTTTAAACATAATAGAGATGGAAAACCAACTCTAGCCAAGAAAATTGTTGAAACCTAACACCCAAGTGAAGAATGGACCACATTTTTTCAATTCAAGGATATATAATATTAATTTTATGCCAAAATCTAGGAAGAAACTATATAGTAATGATCCACTAGTTTTTAAATCCACAAATTTGGAAAAAAACATGATCTATGATTTCACCATTTTCTTAATTTGATTGTTGGGTAATCAAATTAAACTCAAAGTGGACCCAAAACCTTCACTATAAAGAATGGTAAAGATTAAAAAAACATACACCCAGGAATCAAGAGGTTGATCATTGTGAATTGTTGATTAAAAATATGAGAATATTAAAAGTGGTAAATCACATCGGAGAACCACACCTTCCAAAAATTTCTCTCATGAACCTAAAATTTAATTAAAATTATAATCAAGGTACATGGAATTATTTGATATATATTTTCATGTCTCACAATGTAGTTTGATGAATGCAAGGATAATGGATTGAAATTCCCTGTGAAATTCGAATTTTATTTTAAAATAAAATTTTCACTCCACAAACATTGAATGAAACTTCCCTCAGTTTTCCATGATAAGATAAAGGCGTATTGAGAATCGGGATAAAAAAGGGGGATACTGTGGTTTGATATTAAATCATTAAACAAAATCACATTGTTTGATTTTTATAACTCATCCATAATATATAAATAACTTTGTACTCATGTCAAAAGTAGACTCATTATGGATGATTTAAGGATGGGTTTTCATTTGAGAAAAAACAAATATCATTTAGAAATATTAAAATTCCTATGCTGGTAAATCTCACACACAAGAGACATTAGATCACATTGGAAAACCTAAGGTGGCTCCCTAAATAAAAATGAAAAAAAAAATAAATAAAAAAATAAACAATGAAAAAACTGGGTTACCTCCTAGAAAGAGTTTAGTTTATTGTCATTATCCTAATATGAACCCCAAACTCACCCAATTCATACTTTTATCATTTTGAGGATTGTGTTTTTCAACACCTCTACATGATTGAGATTTAGTATACCTTCGGGTTGGAAGGAAGATTTTTAAAATTGATTCCACAAAAATCACATGGGTCCTAGTGAATGATCTAATCCCATAAATATCAAAATGGATCCATCTAATTTCTTTCCTAATATTGCATAAGAACTCAAGAAGAATTTTCAATTTATTATCATCAAGAGGGGATGAAATGATGAAACATTTTATTATTATCCCCTATGATTGAATAATTGAGAGATGTCATATGTACCTTGAATTTGAGGTCAGGTTGGATAATAAATTTAGATAGTGTTTGGGACTTATAATTGAACTAGGTATTATTTTAAAAATTCATCGATAGAATTGGTTCCTTTTGAATATAAGCTTCAACCACCAAATTTTTTCCAAATGAGTGTCAGGAATGGGTATGGACTCAGATTTTTTGACCTCTCCAAATGGAAAATTATTGGTGTTTTAAAAAAATGATCTATATTCTAAAAACTCTATCAATGAGGTAAATCTCTCCTCTTTTTATTCCAAAAATCTGAATTTCCTCTTGATTTAATATACCTTAAAAAAATTCATTAATCCAAATATAATAACAAAAATACAATGGTTGTTTCTTAATTAAATTCATGAGATAATTTTTGGAAACTAGAAAATCCCCATATGGTAATGTAGGGTACAATCAGTGTTGGCATGACTTCCAAACAATTTTTAATGAATTGTAGTTCTTATCTCAATATTGATATCTCAAAATTCATTATCTCCATTTAATTATGAAACTGATCAGTAAATTTATGAGGAATATTATGATTAGGAGGTTGAATATCATGTAGGTTCCCAAGATTGATCTCTTCAACCATTCTTGATAAAGAGAAAAATATATACTTTAATTAGTCATCAACCAAATGATTATACATCTAATCAAGTGTGGGGTAATAATTTATGGTTTTATCAAATAAATTACCTATGTTAGATGGTTCTCAATATGGATTTCCCATTAAATTAGAGTATTACTTAATTATTCATTAATATTTAAAAGACTCCATTCAATTAGACTAAATCTTGGATTTTTTATATTCAAGAAACAATCAAATCAAAAGGTGAAAATATAAGATAGATGGGGGTGAGAATAATAAATTTTTGGTGAGAAAGGAATATTATTGAGAAAATAATTATAGATGTGATTTTTACCTCCTATTATGTGGGTAAAATGAGTTCAATACCTATAAAATAATATAATATTTTACAATGCCCAAATTTATCCTATAGGATAAAGCTGGTGTTGGAGTATAAGTAGGGATAAAATCAAAAGAGTCCTAAAAATAAATCTATATACAATTACATATAATGGAGTGTAAAACTATTTTCATATATTATATTTGAATATATAATGAGTTAATTTAATTAAAAATTACTAATATAGTGATGTGAACTAAATCAATTAACCAATATGGACCGATCCATGGTTTTTGTTTGGGCTTGAATGGATGTAATTTTTTTCTAATGACATTTCCATTCATTGGTTCAATAAGTAATAATTAATGAGATAATTCATTGATATCATTATCTGATTTAATCTACACAAAATTCCCAGTAAGATAACCAATGAACATATAGGATCATGTTCATGATCACTCAAAGGAATTTGATCATAATAATAATAAAAATGTATAGTTGTTAAAGTTTGTGAAGAAAAGAAGAAAATAAGTCAAAGAATAGAACTATCAAAGAATAGAACTAATTAAAGGATTTATGAACATAAAATAAAATTGAATATAGGAACAATATACTCCATATAATCAATAAAAAAATTTTATACATACAATGATGATAATCTCTTAATGGAGGATGACAGTCAACATAATAAAGTAATATTGAAGAAGTGAAATTAAGGAAAAATGAACACTCCAACACTATGGGAGGAATATGACAATTTTGTGTGGGAATAAAAGATAATAATGATTCCAAGGTTTCAATGAATTAAATAAAATGGAATGAATACGTTTATAAGAACAAATTATATTTGAAAACTATGGTGATCCAAAAAAACAAACCTGAGAAAAAATGAAGATGTGATTACAAAATAAAAACATAAAAATATAATTTAAAGAACAAAACTCTAACCCTTATTTTATTCATACAAATGATCTAAAATGGGAATATTAAAATCCTTGAGTCGATCCAAATTCAAAAAGATTCATCAAATTTAAATAGGATAGTAAATGGTGAGTGGGATAAAAATAAAAGTGGACATTCACTGTTGATCTGAAGATCAAGATTATTTTCCGCTGTTGATGCAACAATTTTACTTATTAAATGGATTATTATAGTATGGTGATAGAGTAAATATATTTTGTTGTAGTATAACAATAATATATTTCAATTTTTATTTCTATTGGATCCCCTATTTTCATTTTATGCTCAAAATGGTGGGATGACATTTTGCACCTTGAAATATGATCCTTAATTTAAACTCCAAATTGGGATGCCTAGGTTACCATTAAAACCTAATAACTAGATCCTATAAAAACTAAATGAAATTTTCTACAGAATTTTCTTTATGAATTTAAAATTTTAGCTTTATTGGGAAATAATTTTAGGCTCCACTTTCTTATGGTCCAAAGGTCTATTCTCCTTTTTCTTGAAATTTATACATATATGATTGAAAATTTCAATTATCAGTTGATCCTAAAAGAAAATACGTTCCAAAACAAGTCATCAATAATATCCCAAAATATAAAATTAAAATAATTAAAATAATTTAATCCATAATATGTTTATTTATTTGGCCCAAATCGATCCACATTAAACATGATTTACAAAATGATGAGAAATGAATTTCAATTTATAAAATTAAGTAAAATTTGTGTTTATGGACATCCAACACATGAATATTAAAATATAATAATTTATTATTTTACTATTTATATGGATAATATATAATTTATTTACATTAATGTTTATCGAAATAATGATAATACTATTTGGAGGGAAATTGATTATTTTTTCAACAAATTCTTTTTTTTTCGGAAAATTGATTTAAAAGACATAATGTCCACCCATATTAAATAATTATAAAATATTTAGTGATGAATTATTTTATATATATTTATATATTTTATATCTATATATATATATTTAATGTCATCATATGATTATTAATTGTCATATATTTCAAATATGATCATCTTATTCCTAATAAATGAATATCTAGATATACAGTTTTTTGACTTGATTTGTGGGTTTATTTTTAAATTAAATTTATCCAATTATATTAATTAAATTTGATAAAAAAATTATATAGTTGGAATGAAAATTATTAATATTATTTAATAATGTAATATTAAATTTATTTCAACAAGATTAGTAAAAATAGAGAAAAAACTACCTCTGTTAATGTCAAAACAAGTTTTTTTCCCTTACATGCACATGTGTTAAAATTAATTCTCCACTGACATATAATTTTTATTTGATAAACTTGATTTAATTTTTTTAAAAATTTGTTAAAAATTATCTAATAAGTATAATTTTATTTTATACTTGATAAATTTCCTAGTTTAAAAAATTAATCACAATGGTGAAAACTAAAATTACTAAAGTGATTAATGATGGAAGTATGGGGAATAACATGTTTGAAATGTATTTATTTTTATTTGAGGAATATTTATTGACATTATAATATTTAAATAACATTATTTATAATTTATTTAGGAACAAGGGTTAATTCTAACTTCCCATTATTGAATAATTATGGTTTTCACAAAAAATGACACTCCCCATCAATTATAATAGGGCACTGTCACACAACTTTTTTTATCCTCTAATGAAATTTATATATATATATATATATATTATGTGTCTGGGGATAAAATTATTTTAAATAAACCCCAAAACACCACAGACATAGCTCGGAAATGTAGTACCTATCCCCCTTAGGGATAGGCCGTCTATTAATAATTTTATATTTACTACATAGACTAAAGGCCCAGTAGAAATGAAGAACATTACATAGTCCAATGGCCAAAAACTAGGTTAAAGACCCAATGAAAAATAATTCCTACATCATAATGACTATTTCACCAGGACTCTTTTAGGTATTTATCACCACCTTCTTGTGTCATCTATCATGCATGCGTCACCGCCTACCTACAGAAATTCACTCTCGTCTAGATTTGAACTTGGGTCTGATGTAAGATTACGAGTAGCCTTTATTACTTAGGTAAGACCCCAACTTCTGTAATGAAATTTATATTGAAAAAAATGTATAAAAGTTTCTCAAAAATATCCTCATACATATTCATGGGGTTATTTCCTTAAAAAATTATAATACTAGGGTCACTAATAAGAGATTAAAATGAGACTTTTGTAATTGAAGGTAATCATCTTCATCAAGTTATTTCTTTTGATAATTCTACTTTAATATCCAAAAATTATGTCATAAAAATTACCATAAAATAAAACTATTATATCCCATCTTATGAGATTATATCATTTTTATTAGAATAACATTTAACTATATTATCATTTATAAAATGGGAAATAATTCATTCACCTCTTTGTACAGTATACAACCACCTTAAGAACCATTTTAATTTTTTTTCTTCATCGAATCACATGGATATTAATAATTAATCAAATAATTAATATATATGATACATATGACATGTTATTAATTATTTAAAATTAAAATTCCATCCACTTCTTTAATCGTTGACCAATTATGTGAATGATGTCATTGCTCGTGTGTACATCTGACCAACCATCTCAATGAAGTGATGTGATTCATTTCCAATGTAAAACATTCATGAATTATTCTAAAACGTTGTCTAATTAAAATAAATTTTAATTGTGACATTATTATTACTCTATATATGATTGATATGTGCACTAAAAATTTTAATCTCCATGATAATCCATGCTTGATAAAATGATGTAGTTAACAATCAGAAAAATATTAAACTGAAATAATATTAATGAATGAGTTTTAAGATGTTATAATCATATGATATACAATATTATAAATATTAGTACAGTTCTGGAATAAAAGAAATAACATTCTTAATACCATTATAAAAGAGTTTAAAATACATTCAACTATAGGGACATGTGAGGTAAGTGATTTTATATCAATTTCTATTCCATTAAGAAATATATATTATTAATAACAAATTAAATTTTAATGGGTTTATAAACATCCAATAATATTTATTTAACATGAATATGTATTTTTAATTGATTATTAATGTTTCAATTCTTGTCTATTCCTTCATGGGGTTGTAATTTTAATGTTACCAAATAGGTCGTAATTTACATTACGACCACTTTATTTTGGTATTTCTCTTGATTTCACTGACATATTAATATAATATATCATTTATAAAATCAAAAAAATTTAATATCCTCTTGATATTTAGGTATTTTTGATATTTTCTTCAACCTTTTACCCTCTTTCATACATGACTCATATAATAAAAAAATTAAAATAAAAACCAATTTTACGTCTCTTTTAATCCGATATATTTTCATTCCATGTCAACATTTTTTGAAATTATTTTATAAAATTATTATTTTTAATAAAAGTATATACTAAGTAAATTTTATATTATAATTGAATTTTAAAAATTAATTAAGAATAATATTTTTTATATTTTAAAAAAAATTATGTTTTCAATATTCATTATAAAACGTTAAAAAGTAATGGGTTTTTAAGCATATTTGAGGGTAACATAATTCCCCATCACTATTAAAATTTCATGAGATTTATTTTTTTCTAAATATTTTTAGTGGTTTAAAAAAAATATTCTACAGAATCTTATTTTAATATTTTACACCCCTTTCTTTATTCTTCCAACATACAATAATTTGCCACAAAATCTATATTATTTTTGTTAAATTTTGTGCATGTTATAGCCCCATGAGACATTCATTTTCATGATATCATTGAACATTAATTTTCCCATAAATATCCATATTATTTATCAGAGATAATCTTATTTATTCAACCATATTTCATTTTTATGTGTAGTGTTTTACATTGATATCTATTTTATTGAATTCTTAAATCTTATAAATTCTATATTCTTTACATAATATAGAAATTTATTAATAGGGAATATTATTCATGAAATAATTATATAATTTGATGTATAAGGAATTATTTGTAAATGTAGTGATGTGTGGGGATTATAATTATATAGTCCCTAAATGAATTAATAAATCTCACGTGAAAAATCAATAGGAAAATTTTAATTTATTTTTCCAATAGTTTTATAAATATGTTTAAAAAGGTATTGAAGTTATATATATCATGTTGTTTGAGATCATAAGGACCAATTTTATCCAATTAATTTATTGAGAATTCAGTTATTATTTTCCATGATATTATTTCATTGATATTAACCATGGATGTATTTTGTTCTAATGTTATTGATTAAATATAATGTGTTTACCATTACATACCATTTAATATTTATTTTCCCTTATTTATTTGTTATAGATTCCATTGTACATAACCCTTAATTAGAATTTGATATTACCCTTATTTTGTTTTATTTGCCCAGGATATGAATATAACTTCTCTAAATAACTTCAAGTATGCCTAATGTTTTCCACTATTTTGTGTTTTATTCTATAACCAATGTTAAATGGGTATCATGTATATATATTATTCTCTAAAACTACTAAAATAATTATTAATTGGTGATGTGATACCTTATATCTAATCTAATAAAACAGAGTGACCCCAGCTCTCGGTTACAGGTTTCATGGTTGACAGAGTTGGTATAAAAAAATTATTAGAATCATTGGGAGTAATATTTGTAAAAAAATAGATTAGGTAAAAAAATCTTATGAATTTTTTAGGATATGTAAAATTGACTAATAATATGATATTTGTTTAATGTAGATATTAATTGTATTTTACTAGAAATACATTTTTTGGTCACTGTAAGTTGAAATGGTTAGGCAATAATTGTATCCAGTTGTAAAATGTTTGAATATAACACATTGGAAATTGAATCATTTATTACCTACATCACGATAATAGTCCTTACTGTGCACCTTCTATGAAAGTACCGTGGGATATGATTAAGTGAATATATATTTTCTTTATAAACTATAATATTATTTCAAAATATGTTTATATCACAAAAGAAAACGTGTTTTGGAATATAAGATTAACAACACATTAGTTTTCAATATATTTTTAATGGTACAACAGATTCAAAATTATAGGTTATTATTTAAAATTCATAATATTGTTATCCAATCCACTATATTAAATTATTTAAAAAAAGATCTTACATGAATGAATTGTATTGATACTCATAGACAATGTTAAAATTTTCCTTCTGAGAAAGACCATATATCTACTTTCAGGTCTGAGCATATCATGTCTATATTAGGGATGTCTACTATGGTTATGATGAATAACCTTTCCTAAATGAAGAAAACTGTTATTCCAAATTGTGATTTTGTTATTTTGGATTTCTTCATGTGACATAATCCCCCATCAGTTTTAGGTAATACTAATATTGTTGTATCCGAGAAATGGATTGCATCCCTTGAAAATATTTTTATGGTATTTGGATGAAATAGAATGTAAAATATTATACAGGTATTATAAAATTTCAAGTGTGATGATGATGAAAAATAGTAATTAATCAAGATTACTAAAGATTAAAATAATATAGAAAACATATAATTGAGTGATTTAATTTATATATTCTTGGATATATATTTCTCTAATGATAAATAAATTAGAATAAAGAGAAAGATCCTTAAGTAAAACAAGAAGGAAGAAGAAAGTATTATAGATTATGAGGATTATTTTATAAAACAATATAGGTATATTATGTTATAGATACACAGTACAGAATTAAATATTGACTATTTATATGTTGGGATTAATATGAGTCTCTGAAAGACATTGGTTTCTCACGCATGTTTATCCTATTTTGATGTAGTTTAATGAGACACCAAAATATAGGAGTTTTCTAGATTCTATATATTTTATGGTTATCAAGATAATAATAGGTTGTCTGAAATCCATAAAAAAGGGAACAAATCGAGAAATAAATAAGAATATGTAACATTTTCCATCATGAAAATATTTTTGAATCAAACATCTTAGAAGGTTTTTAAATGGAATGTGGGTTTATTACTAGTGAGCTAATCAGGGTCATCTCACTAATGAATACAAGGGTATGAAACAAATAAATGTTGTACAATTATGTAGCTATAAAAAAATTGGGAATTATTTTCAATAATTCCTAAAGAATCAAGGGAACATATCACAAAATAAGATGAGGGGAGAAGACCAAGCTTATGTGATCCCTAATTCTGTGGTATAAGTCCCGAATGATGTTGTGGAAGGTAGTTTAATCATAAAATTGAATTTTTCCAATTATTTATTTAAAGCTATATCTTCACACAATTTTGTATCTCCATTATTTTCCATGAAATGTATATATTTCCCTAACACCTTAAAAAGGGATTTGTCCATAAAAAATCATTTTCAAAGTATCATAGTGAAAAGGATGGGTTATGAAGTTCCCATTATTACACAAAACACACTCCATTTTATGAATTTATTATATAACCTTTGGTAGTCAAAAAAATATAATCATTGGTATAGACTAGAGTTCTAAGTATTATGAAATTTTTTATGGAAAAGTGATGGAAATTTCGATTGATGATAAAGATGTTGATTTCCTTATCATTAGAATGGAGAGTTCATCATCTGAGTCAGGTCTATATATATCCCTAGTACCACTTAAAAATGATAATGTATAGGATAAAAGATAATAAATATCAATGGAAGTGTTAAAAATCCAATAAAGGATGTACCTATTTTACATGAATATATTCAAGTATTTCTTGTGGAATTACTGAGACATCCACCAGAGTGTGATGTTTATTTTTAAATTTATTTTATCCCCAGTGTAGGTCTTATATCAAAGTATTTAAATATAGTGGGAACTATAAAATTAAAAGATCTAAAGAAATAACTAGAGGAGTAGTGTGATAATGTATTTATATTCCTTAGTATTTCAACATGGGGATCCCATATTCTCTTTGTTATGAAGAAATATGGATCTAGGAGGGTATGCACTGATTATTGGGAAATCAATGACATTAAACAAAATAACATGAATCATATACTTTAGATTTTTTATTTATTCAATCAACATCTTAGTGATCAATATTTTTCAATGATTGACCTTCTTTATTGGTATCGTCATTTGCGAGTAGAGAAGGAAAATATTCTGAATATAACATCCCAAACAAGGAATGTACATTATGTGTAAGTAATAATTCCATTTATATATACTAATGAACCATCTATTTTTATACATCTATTGGAAAAATTATTCATGGAATATATTTATAATTTCATTCTAGTATTCATTGATGAAATATTGGTGTATTCTAAAAGATATAAGGAACATTATAATTATTTATGGATCATTGTGGAGGCTCATTCATGGAAAGTGTTAAATGTGAAATTTATTAAGTGTGATTTATAGTTTTAGGAAGATAACTTTCATATCCATATTTCATCTGAAGGAAAAATATCAGTTTATCAAGGGGCGATCAATCCAAGACTGCATTTGTCTTTCTTCGGAATGCACTAACATGTTAAATAATAAAAATAGAGGCGGAAACATCGCCATTCAACTAGACATTCGTAAAGCTTTTGACACTATGGACTGGAATTTCATTTTCAAAGTTCTTCATGGTTTTGGCTTCAATGATAACTTCATTTCTAGAATTAAAATCCTCTTTCATTCTACTCATGTTTCCATTTTGGTCAATGGATCACCTAGAGGGTTTTTCAAATGTTCTAAAGGAGTCAGACAAGGAGATCCCTTATCTGCTATTCTCTTTTCCATTGCAAAAGACTATTTTAGTCGTCTGCTCACCCATATGGTTGACCATAACAAGCTCAAACCAATTCAGGCTTACAGAAATGTGAATGCCCCCACTCACCTCCTTTATGCTGATGACATCATTCTTTTTATAAAGGGTGATCTTAAAAACATCATAACTCTTAAAGCTGCTATCAACCATTACGAGGAGGTCTCTGGTCAAGTCATTGGTTGGAATAAATCTTTCATTTACTTTGGAAAAAACTTCCCTTCTGCTAGAAAAAATAGTATTATCAATGATCTTAACATCAAAGAAGGTACTATCCCTTTCAAGTACCTTGGGGTTCCCATCTTCTGGGGTAGACCCAAAGCCTTCTACTTTTCAAGCATTGTTGACCAGGTTCTTCATCAACTTTCCTCTTGGAAAAAAAATCCCTCTCCATGGCGGGGAGAGTTTACCTTGTTAAGTCTGTTATTGTTTCCAAACTTGTCTACTTGATGATGGTCTATAAATGGCCTACTAGTCTCATTAAAAAGATAAATGTTCACATAAAAAACTTTGTCTGGTCTGGAAGCACTTTGGACAGAAAACTTTTGACTATTCCTTGGGCTAAGTGCTGTAAGCCAATAGCCATGGGTGGTCTTGGTATTAAAAACATTAAGTTCTTCAATGATTCTCTTCAAGCCAGATTAACTTGGAACCTGATTCACAACGACACCCCTCCTATTGCTTTTATAAAAAACAGGTTCATTGATAGATTGAAATTATCTAATAGAAGTTTCATGACCTCTTCCATTTGGCCCTCTGTTAGAGACACTTATGACAATATTATGCACAATGCTAGATGGATGGTTTCGAGAAACTCTTCCATGAGATTATGGTTGGAAAATTGGACTGGTGCTCCTCTTATCTCTGTGACTCCCCTTGACCATATCCCTGTTGACATCAACTCCACTGTCAATAATGTGATTAATTCTCACATTGATTCCCTTCCCGAAAACATTACTCAAATTATTGATTCCTACCATTTTTCTACCTCGTGTGATTTCTTGATTTGGGAGCCTTCTCATAATGGGATCCTTAATTCCAAAAAATTTTATAATCACTCCTTACACAACGCTGATAATGATATGAAATGGATAAATGTTTTGACAAACCATGGATCAAACCTTCTAGATTCACTCTTATTTGGCGTCTCGCCCACAATAGGGTTCCCACTGATGTTTGTCTTCAATGTTTTGGTATCCAACTTTGTTCAAAATGTCGCCTTTGCAATCAGCATAGAGAAGATGCTAACCACTTATTTCTATCCTGTGCTACTGCCACCGCTCTTTGGAACTATATTTTTGACACTTTTGATTGCAGATGGCTGGTTCAGAACTCAATTGATGAGCAGCTTAAGTGTTGTGTTGCTAAGGATAACTCTCAACAAATCAGAAACTTGTTCCTTGCTGGGGTCTCAGAGCTGATACATGTGATGTGGTATGATAGAAACTCGATTCTTCACAATAATTGCTCACACAACATTAATGCAGGTAAAACGCGAATTCTTATTTCTATTCGGGAAGCTGCGCTGATTCAGAATAGTTCCTGCAACAATTTGGTGGATGATTTTATGATCCTTAGACGTCTTCGAGTTGAGGCTATTTTCTCAAAACCGTTTCGCACTATTGAGGTTTTATGGAGACCTCCCTTTCCAGGTTGGATTAAAATCAATGTGGATGGAGCCTCTAAAGGAAATCCAGGTCCTGCGGGTTGTGGAGCCGTCTTCAGAAATCATCATGGTAATATTATGGGGTGCTTTTTTGGAGGCTGCGGTACTGCAACCTCTCTGGAAGCGGAGATGCTAAGTGTTATTCATGCCACTGCTTTTTCTCTTCAATATGGGTGGAACAACTTATGGATTTAATGTGATTCTACTACGGTTGTTCAAGCCATTTGGAAGGGAGATATTCATCTTGCTTGGCCGATTACTACGCGCTGGATGAATTGTGTTCAATCTCTCCATGACGTCAGTTTCATTGCAACACTTACTTACCGCGAAGCTAATATGGTTGCGGATGCTCTCACTAATAAAGGCATTGATCAGACTTTAACATGGCTGGAGGAGCTCCCAGATAATCTGATGCCTTTGCAATTTAAAGATTGTAATTTGATCCCGTCTTTTAGACTCTTGTAATCCTTGTTTTCTTTTTTCTAATAAATTTGCTTTGGTCCTTTGACCAAAAAAAATAGTCTATGAAGTATAGTGATTCATTGAAAAGGGTCACAGTTGTATCCTTATAAAATGTGTTAATGTTATTTCATTTTTATAAAGGATGTCAAAGAATTGTGAATATAATTATTCAAACAATGATATTCAGTTGCAATCCATAATCTTCATTTTTAAGACATGGAGAAACTATCTATATTATAAACAATGTGAGATATGCATAATCCATAAGTTCCTAAAATATATATTTTCACAAATGGAGACCAATATGTGGAAAATATAATTGATCGAGGTACTCAATGATTAGTATATCGTAGTGTACTACCACCAATGGAATACTGATAATGTAGCAGATGAATTGAGTAGGAATGATCATGGATTTATGATCTAAATGACGATTAAAAATGATAATATGTTCATAGAATATGTAAAGATGGATATGGTTATTTAAAAGACCCCAAATTTACATACATAGAAATTAAATATTAATATAAAAATATTCATTACATAATATAATGTTCCATTTCAAAATCATTTTGCATTTGTGCTTGTAGAAACATGGAAACATAAACAATGGGTCCATAAGCGTGCTACATAATCTCACACTATTTTCTCCTTACATAGAACCCTTCATTGAAATACCATATATTATACAATTCAACATTATGTTAGGAATGGAAACATAAGAAATGGTGAGATCATATGATTAGTAATGGTAAATAAGTAATATAACAATATATCATGAGCATAATGGTATGTGAATAAAATTTGAATATAGACCCAACATATCATAGATCACAAACAAGAGTCATGGAATAAATTTTTAAAATTCATAAGACATGAATTATAATAGAATCAAATAACATATATTATTATTACATAATATTAAAATAAGGTATAAATTTTTGGAATATATAAATTCATATTAAATAATTTCATTTGTAGTCAAGTCTCATTGGAAAAACTGTCATAGTTGAATCGGTTAACTACCCAAACCATCGTATAACTGAAGGTTCACTACAAAGACAAGCATTGTGGATGAAGTAACTTATTGAACTGGGTCCACTTCTAATTATAGTCTTTTATATCTAATGAGATATCAATCTTTACCAAATGCATTAGTGGGATATGTAGGTTCTACTCATCATTGAATATTATGTAACCACCATCATGGGTTACAATGTTACCACTATCCTTAGTTATAATGTATTGATCATTAAATAATATAAAAAATACATATGTGTCTTATAGGATCATAAAAAATATATAATATTAGAATCCATTAAAAGTGTTAGGCTTCATAACACATATATCATATCAAAACAACTGACCTGAGATGGGATTACCGAATCATTCATTATAGGAGAACCCATTAAAAAATGGGCTTCATAAATAATTTCATTACATCATATCCCATGGAGAATTTCTGGGTTTCATAAACATTTATTCATCATAAACATAAACCATCTTAAATAATTATAAGAATGTAATCATTGGTTCATATCCCTAGTAAATAATATGTATCATCAAAGGATTCCATCATATATAAAAAATTAATTTAAAATATTACAATGAATATTTTTGAGGAAAATTGACTCTCCACTTTGAATAACACTTTTTAAAACATAAATTATTTTTTAAATCCTTTTAATTTAAAATAATATAAGAAATTTATAAAGGAAGCATGAAGAACCATTTAAAAAAATTCTAAATGAAAATGACCTTTCCACAATGAAAAAACACTTCAAAAAAACCTAATGTTTTCTATAATATTTTTTATTTTGAAATAAAATTATAAAACTATGAAGGAATCTTGAAAAAATTGACATTTCATGATGGCAGAAAATATCTTTCTCTCTGTACAAATTAAAAAAATATTTCTTTCATATTTTTTATAAATTAAAATATGTACTTTTTTGGAATAGGACATGAATATTCATTTAATTAATTTGTAATATATAAAACATGGTTAATAGTTCCATTAACAAATCATTTCATGAATGTTTAAAACATTTTTTAAAACATTTTTAGAAAAATTGTTTTGTAAATAAAAAAGAGGACTTCGATTGAAGAGTGAATAAATAACATTTTTCTTAAAATAGATATATTGAAATATTTATTATGTAATGAGATAAAAAGGGTAAAACATATACACTAATGACATAATAATAGAGTATGAAATTTTATTTTTTTCTTTAGAGATTGTTTATAATAATTCATCATCGGAATTATAAACATTTTCAATCTTGATAAGTGATGATATTATTTCCAAAAACCCTTACCATTTAGGTAAAATTGAATCATAAGACCCATGGATAAAAAAGATTATATTAAATATAAAATATCAATAGAATTAATAAAATCAAGATATTACATGTCAAAGGGGTTTTATATATACCATATAAAATGAGATAGGTGGACAACACAATATATGTTGAAATGAAATAAAATTCAGAAAATAATCCCTTACCCCAATATTAAATTTGAAACCATATACCCCATGAAATTTAGATCATAAAAATTATATGTAAATCTCTACACTTTTTATCCTAAACAGTAAAAAATACATTCATCGGTTGTATATTCACCATATAAAGGAAAAAATTGGTGAATATGATAATTTTATCATGGGAAACATAAACATATTCATCTATATTTTATGATAACATAACCACCATCAATGTATATAATATAACCGTCATCATTAGTTATAATGTAATTACCATTATTTACTAAGAAACATATATATGTGTTTCAAAAAATATTCACATAATATATATATATATATATATATGACACTTTTCCCAACATACTTTCTAAACATTCGAACATCATCTATAAGAAAAATATTTTTCCTATAAATATATTTATTTGAATTAGACACACACACACACACAAACACACACACACACACACACACATATATATATATCACACAATATATGATTCAATTTTTAACATTTATGACCTTTTTATTAATAATTCAATTTTAATGTCATGTTTTGGTCAATAAATTCTCTATTTTTCATGTATGTTTTGATTTTTTTCAGCACACTAGATTTATCCATAGATCCATAATATCAAGAATTTAATCTAAAATAAAATGTCACATATATTTAGTATATATGTTTTTACAATAATTGATAAATTTAATATATAGATAATTAAATACAATATTCATGAATATGCTATGTCATACAAACATATTAATGTTTTTTCCATTTTTTCAATAAATAAAATGAATAAAATTATATAATTTATTATGAATAAATCATAATTGTTATGTAATATATATTACATCCATCCAATTTTACTATTTCTATTAAAAAAATATAGATATAGAGGGAAAGATAACCGGTGTCTAGGGGAGCCTGAAATAATGAAGCCCTAGGGAATCACTCCAAATCAAGTCCACCCCCTTAGGATTAAAATGAGAAACATGAGTAAGAAAACTGACCATGATACTAAGGGCTGCCAAAGAGGCCATGTGATCAACCACCTTATTTCCCTCCCACTACGTTTGAGTGAATCTGGTGCTACTATCAAGGAGAGATTTTCATTTCCTAATTATGTATAATATAGGCTAGGGGATAAAACCCTTACTAGGAAAGGAATCATGAATAACCATAGAGTTATTCTCCACTTGGGAGATGTAAAGTTCCCTCTTCCAAAAAATGGTGATACCAGTAAGAAACTCTTTTCCATCCACTCGTAGAGAATTTCCATAACCATAATGCGCCTAGAATTCCAAGGCCACACTGTACCTAGAGTCCTAGACCACACCGCCGCCACGCATTTTAACCAGCACACAAGAACCATCTGTATTCAATTTGAGACCAACATCAAGAGGACCACAATGATCCCAGTGCTCGTGTTTATTAGTAGCTGACTACTGAGACATGTTTTTATGCACATACAACTTTCTAAGATAGTGAGTCTACTTCCAGTCATCATCACTGGAAGAAAAATCGACCAAAATATATCTTACTCTTGAAGAAATGGATCTCCCTGTAGATGTGAGCCCCTCAATCCTGGCCTTGTTCCTTGATTTCCATACACACCATTAACCCACGTTGAAGATGATAGATCTCTCCATCCATTCATTTCCTAAACCACCAGTCCCTTGGAACCAACACTCCAAGAAGGATTCAAAGCTCAACACACTGTAGGAGTACCCTTTAAATTTCCTAAAGACTCCCCAAACAATGCGGGACCAATCAACCTCGAATAAAATATGGGATGTGATCTCTTCATGCTTAGGAAGACAACAATGGCCGTAATAATCCATTCTAATTTCGAGTCTCTTGATGTTATCGTCGACTGATATGGATCGTTTCAGGATCCTCAATATTAGGAAATTAAATTTCATAGGGATCCTCTTACACCAAGCCAGACCGTCCCCACCTCGATGCTAGCCCTAATGCAATATTAACCTTTAAAAATAATTTGTGTTGAACTTACCTGAGTTGGAGGGTGTGAAGACACACCGGTCCATATCCAAGATGATAATAACATAGTAAAAAAACACTTGTTGTTCTGTGTCTAGAATAGTTATGAAAAATGTGGGAACTAACTCGCCTCCTTGTATGTGATCGTAGTGTCCTGGCACCACGGATAACCTGGAGTCATTCCTAACCAGTTGTGGTATTAGAACTAGATGTTCCCCTACCCAATAATCCACTGCGAGTTACAGAGGATAGTTAGAATAAAATTGATAATAGAGGACCAAAGAGGAGACCCACTAATTGTAGAAGATTCTATGTTGACCCGGTTTCTCTAGGACATTAGCTTACCCCAGAATGTTTGATATTCAATTACCTCCTATGACAGCTTTGTATTCATGTAGTGTATAGTGTTCACAAGGCTTTTACAATTTATCCCCCATATAAAATTGGGCTAGATATCTTCCCCCAATAAACCTAATGTCTCTTCCCCTCCGAAGATGCATCCCAAATAAAACGATTCAAGAGGCTATCAATGGACCTAATAACCCCCTTCAGCACATTGGTGGATGGAAGAGATTGTACTAGAATGGTTGAGAGGATTTTATTTACAAGAGTAATACGACCACCAAATGATAAAAAACGGTACTTCAAATTGATAATGTGCCTCATAATCTTTTTCACCATAGCGTCAAAATCACTAATGTGCATTCTACATAGAGACACGGGGGGTGCCAAGATACTCCATGGGAAACAAACCACGCCATATACCCATGCTACATCCTCTACCTATAACCTAACTCGAAATGCATGCCTGAGAAACATAGAATCCACTCTTATCCCTATTAATTTGTTGACCACACTAGTGGTAGTACTCCTCAAGGATCATGATTGTCCCCAACACATACCACCTTCCCCTCATTGATGAATATGAGTGTATTGTCCACAATCATAAATCTAGAAATGGGTGGGAGCCTGAACCTCCTTTAGTAAGGAAGAACATCCCCATTATAGATTCCTCTATTAATATTCATGATTAAGGTATCATTTATAGGAATGAAAATAAATGGGAATAATGGGTCACCTTGACGAAGGCCTCGAATTTTCTTGAATAAACCATTAGTTTTCCCCATAAATGACACAGTCATCTAGGCTAAACTGAAGCAACTAAACATAATATAACAAGACCATATTGAGAAACGCATCTTGTTCATGACCCTATTAATAAATCCCCACTCGATACTGTCATATACCTTATTAATATCAAGCTTTATGGCCATATTAGATACATGAACCGTGGTATTAATATCTCTCAGCATCTCTTGGGCCAGTTTTATAGCTCTCTAAATAGAGTGGTCTTTCACGAAACCATGTTGTTCCTTAGAGATTCACCTTGGAAGATTCATATACAACCTCCTATTAATGATGTTCTCTAGAATATTATATGTAAAGTGACACTAACTCACATGAAAATAATTAAGAAGGGATGAGGGGTCACTGATCTTTGGTAAAAGTATAAGAGTCATGGAAGCTGAAATCCATAGTACGCTACACCCTCTAAATAAGTCCTAGATAGAATTGATGATATCCCCCTTCACCACATCCCATGAGCTCATGTAGAAAGAACCGGGGAATCCATCGAGACCTATGACACTCTTATGATTGAGATTCACCATAGCTGCACGAATCTCCTCCTCCAGAATATCCTCGTTCAAATCATTATCCTGAGGAGTTATAAGGTGTGGAATCCCCTCCCAGAACTCATCCCCCCAAAGGGTAACCCTATTGAATGTTCATATTCCGTCATACAAGAAGTTCCTTGATGTTTGAAAACACCATGTCCCCAACCACTTCCCTATCATTAGTGCATGATCCATCTTCAAAATCTAGGTTTGGTTAGACCACATGCCGCCTATCCCTTATACATGCATGGAAAAAGCAGTATTCTTATCAAATTCCATAATCTATTTTATTCATGAAAAATCCCACACCCTAATTTCATTTGTGAGTATCATAACTAAAAAGGGTTCTTTTTCTCAGAGAGTTCACCAAAGAAAGAATCGCCCCAGACCACCTCAATAAAAGCATCAATTGGTTTAATATCATGTCTGAGCTATCCCCCTCCTGGTCCAAGGGTGGGGGATGCTTCTAGCCCATGAATGGGGACCTTCTTAAGATTACCCATATTGTAGTGTAACACTAGAAAGGAGTTCCCCATGATTAGTTCATCCCGTCTTATATTAACTATATGGTGATAACCCTGAATACACGACCAATGGCTCATTTACCCGAAACCCGACTACAGGGCCTCCCTCTATATTAGAGAAAGTAGGATTAGAGAATGGTCAGAGATGAAATGGGTGAAATGCAAACCTTAGCATCTAGAAACATAGAAATCGCTAGTACATTGGCTAAGAACCGGTTGATCTGTCTCAAGAAACGACTACCGCCCCTCTGGTTGTTACCCCATGTGAATGGGTCACCTGAATACACCCAATACATCAGCCCCTTGCTAGCCATAAACAGACCGAAATCTCTATTATCCCTCAAGAGAAAATATCATCTCTCTTTCTTCTCCTTAGGGATGGCTATAATATTAATATCACCACCCACCACCCAAGGCCGATTACATGGGTAAAAAGCATTCAGATCGCTCCAAAACTCTTCCCTTTTCCATGAATTGAAGATTCCATAAATGAAGGAAAAAAACATAGAGTCTCTATTACATGACACCCTCATCGTTACATGTTGATTTACTACTTGTATTTACTCCACTAAAACCTCTATGTGACAGAAAATCCATATAAACTTATTGATTTGCTCCGCATGAATAGATGCACGTAGCTTCACCTTACACGTGAACTCATTGATATTCACAGAGTTCTGCTTGGGCTCAAGGATCACGACCACCATGACCTTATGTTTCTTCGATTCTGAGACAATACAATCAGTTTTTAATCTCACCCCGACTCCCCAAGAGTTTCAGATGAAGATGGGATTCAAGGATACAATAATTTCCCAACTTTGACCTCAAGTAACAAGGTCTCCTATACAAGGGAAAAAGAGTATTCCTTATCCTATAGCCTCTTCGGCAATGACCTCATGCACACTCCCGAACTAGTAACAACAGGCAGTTATAGTGAAGATATAATCCTTGATGTATGATTATAGGCCTTTACTTTCACCTACAGAGGAGGAAAATGAGACATGGATACCAATTTAGAGAGGCCCTAAACACTAGGTGGGGGTACACTAGCAGTAAGGACACTACTGACCAACAAACCCTCCTCTACAGGGGGACAAGTTTTGTGATATTTTTCTTTAGCATGATAACCAGCTCTGTCCAACAACATACTCCCAATAAGAAGATCCATTCTAAGAAGAGAGGCTCCCTATCCTATATCCTTCTTGGGAAGCTTCTCACCATAGGATCATGAAATTGTTAATGCTTGTGGGAGGCCCTGAGAAAAGGAATATAGTATAATCAGAGTAATATTCATAAGAGTATCCAAAAAAGAACATATCAAGATAACTTGGTGTTGTAAGAATGACCATGCTGAGGGCACTAGGGGAACCATTCAATTAACACGTATCACATAGGGAACCAGAGATTCACTTGGGGAGCCTTTAGGCTAGGAAAAGAAGTGACAAGCTCTTTAATAACTAGGCGCATAGGGGGACTACCGTAGGGGCCAGAAGATACAGACTCATCTATGAAAATGAGCTAAACTAGGGCTGATCTAGGCTCTCCACCCAAAGATAAAGATGGACCTCTTGGCGGGGGAAATCATAACACTTGAGGCCGCACTCCAAGACACTATTTCATGTAGTTCTTCACTAAATTCCCCTTTAGAAGACACTGTGAATAAAATCTGGGAAAATTGGATAATCAATTTTCTATATCCATATAAGGGAATCATGCACCTTCATAGAAAATTTATCTGGGATAGGTATGGAGAGATCCATTTCTAAGTAGATTCGAGAGGCTATTATATCCTCACCTCTAAGATTTCACGCGTCTATGAAAATAAATTCCCCCATTGAATCTCTGATGACTTTGAGGAAGGTACTATTCTAAAAATAGAGCGGTAGTCCAGGAAGACATAACCAAATTGTAGCACGAGGATTATGTGATACAATAATTGATATGTATAATTATATATATATATATATATATATATTATATATATAAATCATTATTACCAACATTGAGAGTTATAAATGGATAGTGTATCTCATTGGTTTGTGAGGCGGTTGTCCCCCATACACATGGGCGAAGATTTTATTTTTCATTTAAGGGATGAGGAAACCAATGATAGTAATGAAAATAAAATAATAACATATTATTATATGGAATATAATTAGGTTATAATATCAAGAAGTTTTAATTTTAATTGATGAAGGTGGAGTATGAACATAAATATATTGATCTGTTAAATATGTTACCTCATCTTCAGAAAACCTCTTTTGGATTGAACCGAAATAATTACTTGGATGGATATCTGACCTAAAAAAGCAATTATAGGAGGATATAAGGAATGTAAGGATGATATTTTGTTAGGTTATGGAAAAAATGTGTCTTTAAGTGTGAATATGATATGAGATTCAGTGACTTTTTATAAGTGAGGTGGCTGGCACCCCAGTAATTTTTGAAAAGGAGAAGTTGTAAAAACATTTAACATGAAAAAAGAATCCATAATATTTTATTATTAAACATTAGAGGTTATGAAATCTAAATATATATATTAAATGTGATTTGTACATGTTTATAAGTTATTTTACCCCTTATTAATTATATTTTATCCATGGTAAAACTATTTTAACCTCAAGTGAAATAATTAATTTTGAAAAAAAATTATGTTGAAATTAATATTTAATATAAAATATTATTCTTAAAAACATTTAGTACATTTATCTAAATTACATTCATTTTAGTGGAAAATATTAATTGATAATTCATCTTAGAGACATGATGAGAAAGAATTTCTCTAAAGAGAAATGTTTGAAAAGTTTGATAAGTTATTATATCAAAAATTGACATGAAATTGATAACAATGATCCAGATATATTTAAAATAAATATATAATTGAACTAATTTTACATTTAATACAATATTAAAATAATTTTTAGGTCATTAAACTCATTAATAAATATATAAATCCAAAAAATAGAAATTTTCTAGTATACATTGAAAATTTTATCATTTCAGAAAAATCTAAAAAATATAATGATATTTAATATTGAAAATATTATTAAAAAAATATTATTATTTTGTAAAATTAATTTTTGAAATTTTTTTAATATGTAAAAAAACATATTTTTTAAAAAATACTAATTTTAAGTGAAAAATGGATTTATAATTATTTATTTTCCAGAAAACACATAAGATATATGTTAATATTTTGATTAAAAAATAATAGATAATTTTAATTAATAAATCTATAGAGATTGTTATATCAAATTTTCAACTTTTTTTAGGCATTATATGTTGAAAAATGGATCTAACATTCTCTATTATTTCATGATCTAGATCATGAACCAATTGGTTTAATAATGTTTCTCCATTCCTATATTTTTTATTTCTTTTTTTATTTCAATAATGTTGTTTATAATGTTCCATCTGAATTCTCGAGTAAAAGAATTTTTTGTATGAAGGTTAAGATCGATGAAGGTGTTGAAACTAAACAAATTTGGAATACTATGAAAAAGTATATAGAATATCTTATGGGGATTTATTTTTCTCTCAAATTAAATATCTGTATGGAAATGATATATATATAGTTTAAAAACATAGTTCTTTTTTCAGGGCCTACTAAAGAAATCTCTAGAACATTGAGGTAAAACTTATACACTAACCAAAACGAATATTATGTTTTAATCCATGAATCCTTTACACTTCCTTAAATTAATATCCTAGTAAGAATATACAATGAGAAATTTTATATGATAGTGATGAATTTTTCTAAATTTCTAAAAAGGTCAACTACAACCCATAATTTCATCAACATCTAAGATAAGATAAACCCTAAAGGTTATCAATGAAATTAATCATAAAACCAAAAAGTGTAATTGAATTCCCCAAATAAAATTTAAAATAAAAATCATACAGAACCAAAGAGATATATTTCCAAAAATGTCTCTTAAAATATCCTTAATCTTGACAAAATCTCATTACATAAAACATCCAAATGAGTGTCAATAAAATTGAATTATATTAAAAATTAAAATCATAAACCCGTAATGGTAACCACAAAACTATAATTAATCATACATTGACACATATATAACTAAAACTAATAATTCATCCTTTATTCATTAAATAATCTCTAATCATATTCAATAACATTTCCATTTTGATACTGGGTTAATCCTTTTACCGATAAAATTTAAAATGTGATTTCATTATTCCGGAATCCATATAGTGGGACATAATCAATTCTAAAAATCACATGAAATTTCACTAATGGTTGAATTATAGGATTTTTATTTTTGAATCATGCATGAAATTCCCAACAAATGTGGTGGGGATATGTGTTCCCCGATTATTATGATTCATTTCAACCATAGTGAATTCATTTTTTTCACTTTACCCTTTTTTGTTAAAGGTTGTTGTGGATTATCATCATAAATATCTCTTAGATTAAGAAATTTATTTACATAATGACTCAAATACTTGGATTTGAAGAACTGGGATGTGGATGATGCATTTTGTGAAGATTTTTCTCTATTTTCATAAATATCTGACTTCTTCCAATCACATAAGAATTTTCCGTTTTTATGAACATCCTTTATACGTTTGAATAAATTATTATCCAATTAAATTAAATTTAATCAATGTTTCCATATCCACATAAAGCATCATTGAAATATCATATGTCTCCCATGTATTCAGTGTTTTCCTAGAATTCAAAATTTTTTTCTTATCAACACCACACAATTTCTGGGTAACTCCAATCTCTATTTTTACCATGATGGCATAATGAATGGTGTCTTCATAGATATAAAAGTCCCTTAGAGATGAATTACTTCAAATACATGTTTTTAATACATTTAAGAATTGAGTAACCTTACCTTCATGTTGGATTATAATTCCAGAAGAAACCCACATAATTATTATTAATGTTTCCTCATAGTTACCAATATATTCATCATACTTCTTATTTTGATATAGGAATTCCTTCTATATATTTGTACATAAAATATGAGGGATGTACTTATTGATAAATATGGTCATAAACTCACCCCAATACATGAAGTAAATTTCATCATATTGGTTCATATTCTTGATTATTACCTACCATTGATTCTCTTAATCTTCCGAATGAAAAAAATCCAAACTAATTTTATAATGATACAAATAGTGATGAAAAGAAAATATCATTTCAATGGTATTTATCCATTTCTCAGAAAAATATTGATTATTGGAACCACTAAAATAATTTATACATTGTTTTATGAAGAACTAAAGTTAATATTATTCCCTCTTCTACATGTTCTTATATTTAACATGATTTATAGACTATTTTGTGAGCATAAAAAAGATATTTTTCAATCTAGACCAGATAAATTATGGTTTATAGGTAGGAAAATCTGTGTACTATTCATTATATTCAACATTTACATGTTTACCTCATGTTCTAGCCACTGACTAAAACCAAATACACAGTGTGAGTGAGAATAATAATTTTAGTGAACCATGAAATCCAAAAAAATAAGTTACAGAATGTATTAATCATCAAACCTTATTTCTATTATATAAATCATTAGGATTAACCTTTGTCACTCTTGGTAATTATTTAAATATTTTCTGATGGTTTTTAATTATTATTTTTTCTTTGAAAATAAACATGGAAAATTAAAAATGAATCCATAAAAATAATTAGTGATCATAGTGGTAGAAAATACAATTCACATAATACACATTAAAAAAAGTATTACTTTCACATTCTTGGTAAAATAAAAAGGGGAATTATTTAGAAAATGATATGAAGATTCCTTTCAAAAAAAATTATATGATTCCAAACATGGGTAAAAATTACTTCAATAAATCATTTTGAGAATGTCAAAATCAATTTTTGACTTTATTATTTAAAAACATGGTTTTGGATGAATAAATAACATTTATAGAAGAGAGAAATAAAAATAATTTTTCTTAAGAACATTCTTTGGAAATACTAAGTAAAAAATATAGGGAAATGAAGTGGAATACATATTATCATCACATAACCATAGGAGAATAAAAGTTATGTTTTTCTTGAGATATGGATTAAAAAATTTCATCATGGGAAGAATAAACATATATGATCCTGATAAAAAATGAGATTTTATCATAAACCCCATATAAATTTGGTATTGTTGAGTTATATTCTCCATGAAATATTAAGACACAAAGAGATATAAAATACACTAATAATAAATAAATTCAAGATATTACCTATAAAATGGCCAGTATATAAACATCATAAAAGGAGATAGTTTCATAACACAACATATGTATCAATGATAGGAAACTGTGATAAAAATACCTTACTATATTTGTAACATTGTAACATCAATCCCAATTAATGAAATATCATCAAACAGATGTGTAAATAACCACAAATTTTAGGATAAGAAACATAAAATTAATTTTGGCTAGTATATACAGCACATAATATAACCAAATAATGAATATGGAATTTGTATCAAAAATAGAATACTAGTGTGAAATAAATTCCTTACATTATTTATAGAATTCTATAACTTCTCTTTATTTGACACTCTCTCATTTGGCCAAAATAGGTTTGTTATGGGACATCGTGCACACTTCCCCACACACTAGAGGATAATAAATAGAATCGGGGTGTGATATGTATTGTGGGGAGACTAAAACACCTGGTATAATGTATGATAAAATGTAGATAAACCATAATATTAAATATAAGATTAATGGAAAAATAATGGAAGCAAAATATAATACAACTTGTAAATAATGGAGAACAAAATGGACTAATAATGGTATATAATTTAATGAAAATATGAGATGTATCTAAATTTCAAACAATCATAATAAAATAAAAGAATTAGTTGACACCAAATAATACCAATAGACCCCGATCCCAAGCCCCATGTCATACCCATCACAAACTCTAGCCCATCCATCAAGAAACCATTACCAGAAAGGTCTTATGCCATTTTCCAGACTTGCATCCATGTAATTTTCTCAATTACCAAAAAGTGGTCTGAATACGGTGTGATTATAACTAAGTAGGTCAAAATCAACATGTTGAAAAAAATTGTTCGATATCAAGTGTTTGAAATAGGGTGATAAAGAGTTACAATAATCAAACAAATAATAAAACACTTAAATCAACTTTCTTCGACACCATGATTTAATTTCTCTGAGCATGTGGCATAACCATACCAACCATATCCATATACCATGGAATAATAAAAAAACTAGGAATAGACCTATGTACATGAATTTGAGCCTTTGTGCGTAGCCTTATATATTATAAATTCAGCATGTTACACTTGAAATAACCCAATGTATAAGAAATTTTGTATATAACACTAGGGATAACCTCTTATATAATCATTTAAAAATATCAATCTGGTAATAACACACTATATAATAATTTAATCATCCATGAATAGCCCTATATATAATTATTTCATTATATAACACTGGGAACTGATAGCTATATAATAATTTCATCATGTAACACCACGAATAACCTATTATATAATAATTTAATCATGCATCTTTGGTATAGACTACAATTTAAGAATTTTATCCTCCCGAAAAAGAATTATATATAGGCATTTCACCATGTATCATTAGGTATAGACCACAATATAAGCATTATTTCATGGGGATCAATAAGTCCTAACAACATGAGTATCACAATAAAACATCATAACTATTTAGGACAATTATGAAAATTAAAATATTTCCTTCAACTATAGTTTCTTTTATATGTCAAATGAAAAAATAACATAAATAAGAATTTACCCATTTTCCAAGGTATTATATGTTAATTAATCCCCCAAGGGTTCATGTCATACTAAAAACATTTTAAACCAATAGTTGAGCTCTTTTTCATCAATGGGGTTCCCACCAAACTGGTAGTGATAAGTCATAGTGGACCAAAAATTGAATCCAAGTGATCCAACGTATATTAAAATCCATTATTTAATTTTAATCAATGAATAAATTAATTAGATCACATGTTTTATTAGGAAAACCACTATATTCCATATACATCCCAATTAAAAAGAATATAGGGTTAGGTTTATACTCCATATCCTTAACTAGATATTAATGTACAGAATCTAATGGATAATGCTAAAATGGGAAAAGGCACATAAGATTTCAAGAAGAAACTATATCAAACCAGGTTAATTTCAAAATCATACATTTCCACAAACAACATATACTGAAATTGAAGGGAAAAATAATGTTAACCACTTATAAGGGATCATATGTATAATTGGGACATTCTAAAGGTGGAAAGAGGCTAAAACATTTCATAGAGTTGACTATAGTATTGAGAGAGGAGAAGATTCATTGAATAAAATCTGAAACTAAAAAATACACTATACTAAAAATACTAGTTATGAGGAATACATGACATATAATCCTTTCAAATTTTTTGTTTCATCATTTTTATCTAATGTCTAAAAATCCAATCTCTCATATTAATATTTATTCTGAACAATATTTACACCATGTGAATTATGTTTGCGATGTGTAACAAGATCACGTCATGAACCAATTTACAACCAATGTCTGGCCATTTTCAAACGTCGTATAACATATACACTGCATGTTATTTTCGAAGGAACAGTTTCTAGAAAACGTACTTTGATTGCGATTAATCCACCTTTGAAGCCTTAGAGACTCATAGAAACCCATCGTAATCCCATTTAACTTATTTTTGCTCAGATTCCATTAATTAAAATAAACATACATCCCTAAATTTTCGGTCATTTTTTCAAACAAAGACACTCCATCCCTGTATATGACTCATCCAACATGGTCTAATAAATAAAACTCAAACAGAGATGTTATTCAAAAGAGATGAGATCTTATAACCTTAACACAATATAATTTTTTGTCCTAATGCTTCTTTAAGCTTCACTGTGGGGTCTCAATGAATAAGTCTAGGCACTATGCTCACATATAAGACTCTCTATCCATGAATTAATCCTGAAAACATCCATGATACCACTACACTCAATCATGAGGTATATTCTAAACCTAGAGATACTTCTCACTATGGTATAAAATCCATGTCAGATGCTTTTCGACTAAAAAATTAACATATGCATCAACATCCATAATGTTTTCCACATTATAATGATCAAGATAATATATTGGAAGCTTTGACATGTGAAACACTTCATTCATAGAAATGTAGCATTGTTTAAGTGAAAACTGTAACACCAATGGAAGGACCTATCCAATATCTCAAATAGATTAACAAAACTATGATCTAACATATCTTCTTTCTTTATTAGGGGTTGACCCATGCTAGTCGATACCCAAAGGAAAACACAATAACCAAAATTTATATCAATTGGTCACCTCTGATGGTCAGAATATGATTTATTCTTAGTATGTGTAGTCACTAACTACCTCCTAGTCAACTAAAACTACTTAGATGTCCCCTATAAGAGACTGGGCCTAATAGTCCCTAACTCACCAACCTCCAACAAACAAAGAGAAGAATGAAATAGATTTTAATTAAAACCCATGAATTGTTCCATCTGGATTGATTTCTAGAAACTATTATTATATGACAAATCTATGAGTTCCATATTCTATCCCCATGAACCTTCTAAATAAAAAAACATGCTTGTAACTTATCCTCTAGAGTAATAATAGTTCACTCAGATTTACTGTTTACATAAGGATGATAGGTTGTGCTCAAAAGAACTCATGATTGTATAGACTTTTGAATACCCTTACAGAACAATAATGTGAAACAATGATCTCCTTCAATAATGATCCACCTTGGAATACTATGTAAATAAAAAATAATTCATAGGTATAAACTACCCAAATTATCAACCATCAAGGTATCCCTGATAGGAAATAAGTGGGATTACATTTTCAGTTGATCCAAAATCACCCATGATGTGTCATTATTATAGGGCTTCATGGTTAATATAACCAAAAAATATTTAGTGTCATCATCCCATTTTCCCTCAATAATGGGAAGAGGCTACAATGTCCCTACTAGCATCTGATGCTCGACATTCACTTTCTGATAGATGTGACATCTCACCACAAATACCCCTACAAATTTTTTCATTCCATAACACCAGTACTATCTATAGGGATCACAACACATATTTTTCAAACCATGATGTACTGCCAATCTAGTACCATCAGACAGTCTCATCATATCTTTACAAAAGACCATAGGAACCCATTTCTAGCCATCGAAGAAAATTTAAGGTTTATTTCCATGAGACCATCCTGATGGTGTCTACCCATTATTTAAGTAATCTCTCACATATATACCTTATAGATTATTTAACATCTATATATGATCCATTACAAAATAATAGGTATAATAGATGTTGAACTCATAGATAATCATCCCTATGGATCCTTAATATATTGATGCATACCTATAAAGTGTTCCATCATCTTTCACTAATTACAATACTCATGCACTGTCTTTGACCACATATTCTAGCTCAAATTATGTGAAAAAACATTTAACTATCTATGTTTATAATACAAATCAATGCCAAAAGACTACAGATACCCAACCCACCTCTAACAGCAACCCTGTAATTTCATACATTAACATTATATCATTTTTGTAGAATACATAATACATTAAATAAATAGATACCTGAAGACCATATTAGTTTGGTGCCTTTGGAAACATGTAAAATTAATCACTCGTATACATTGAGATACATTATCTGCAACTAATATTCTCCATGACTTGAACCCTTTATAGAAACATTGAACCTAATCCAAACCTTCATAACATAGGGAGATGAAATATAAAAAGGGGTGTGATCAGATGATCAGTAAGGGTAAATTATGGAGATATTTATGTATAAACATGATCATAAAGATATGATAATGTGTTCATGAAATTAGAAGATCAAACCCTACATATAAAATATCATAAATACGAATCATGTCATAAATATTGGCATTTCATTAGACTTTAATTTTAATGGAATAAAGAGAACAATTTTTGAAATAATAACATAGTAATAAGGCATGGAATTGTGGAAAAAACATAAATGTGTAATATCAGTCTCTATAAGTAAAGAAACATCACCACAATATATCAAGGAGATTTAGGGGGACTGAACCTACTGGGAAAGGCACACAACCATCCCTAGTTACAAACCATTATTTATAATAGATTATGTTTCCCAATATTCCCATAGAGGATCAAGTTTCCCCATCTTCTCATAGTGGATCAGGTTTTTCCATCTTCCAATAGTGGATCAGGTCTCCCCATCTTCTAAAAGTGGATCGAATTTCTTCATCTTCCTATAGTGGATCATGCCCATCATCATGATTCTAATCATTATCTCATGAGATAAAAACATTTATCTAATACATTAGAGGTAGATATAGGTCCCACTCATATCATAATGATATCATATATACATTTTCCACATGATAACACGAAATCATATCACAACCCATTAAATGAATTGAGTATCAAAAAATTTTAATCGCATCATTACATATAGAAAACAGATAAGTCTCATAATCATTACATCAAATCATAACACATGAAAAGATGCAAGCTTCAAAATACTATAACCGATGGAAGAGAAATTTGTATCATAAGAATATTTCCCTCAATACAGAAACAAAGAAAAAACTAATATGAATTGTATTGTTGTATCACATCCCCTTTAAATCATAATATATAACAATTTTTGTCATCTTAGATGTAAAATAACAAAGAATGATATTTTGAAATAATTTTTTTGAGTAAAATTTAATTTCTTCTTTGAGAAAATCATTTTAAAACACGAATATTTTTGAAAACCATTTTCTCTAAAAATAACTTGAAAACATATTAAAAGGATTTAAAGACATTGAAATTATTATATTATAAAATACCATTTTGAATAATAATGAAACCCATATAAACATTAAAAATATTTTTTCTTGAAAATGGTAATAAAATATAATTTTAAATACAATTTTTAAATTAGTTTGAAAACAAAATTAAATAAAATTGGTTTCTGACTGGAGAGAGATATTGTTTAATTTTAATGAAAACACTTTCTTAACTATATTAAGTACCCATGTGTGGAGAAAAGTTTCTAATACATGAATATCACTTGAATTAAAAGAGGTGAATAAAATATATTTTTGTTCTGGAGAGATGGGTCCTAGGATTTTATCGATGTAAGTGTAATTATAAATAATCTTGATAAATGATGGGATTGTTTCAAGAAGCTCTTACCCTATGGTATCATTGAATCATAAAACCCCATAAAATAGTGATTATAAAATGGGCATGTAAATACACGGAAAATTATATATATGTATCATAGAATATATTCCCGGGATGTTTAAACCCCACATTTATAAGTTAAGAGTTGAACATGATTTTTGTCACACATAATATAAAACTGAGAATTTAAAACCCTTACCGTATGTCTTAAATATTTTCTTACACATTAAAAAATATAGAATAATAAATATAATTTTATTATAAATCATTCATAGAACCATATTACTATGTTTAATACCTTATATTATTTTATTATGGAATCATATTACTATTTTATTAACATCTCCCTGTTAATGTTATGTTTCAGGTAATAATCTTGTTGTTTTTATCTTTTGTTTTGATTTGTTGTATTTTTGGTCTTCATACATATATCATGAACTCTTGAGTATAAATCAAACTAATAAATATCATATAGATTTATTATATATATATATATATATATATGAATATATAAATGATACAAATATTAAATGAAATACACAGATCATGCAGATGGTAGGTCATATGAATGCATTAATGCTATTTCCATTTTATTGTTATATTGAAAGAATGAAAGTAAATGACACACACACACACACACACACACATATATATATATATATATGATCTAATTATATTAAAATTATGATTTTATATATATCATATACCTTTACTAAACCCATTATTAATATATTCTACCTTATCGGTGATTTAATCACATTACCTTGAGGAGGTGGTTGTCCACACTTCCAAAAACAAAATTATCGTATTTACACAAAGTTGGACGAAGTAATGTATGTTTTAAATAATAATTACAAAAAAATAAATACCATATAAATATGACATATATCATATAAAAATATATTTTTTATCATAATTCCCACCCATGATAGGTGGTTAAGGAAAAAATAAACAATCATTGTTTCTTGAAGCCTTAGTTTTCCATGAACAAGATCAATATGTTTGTTACCGATTAGATGAAAGTGTATGTCAGATTAAGTGAAACACATAGAATAAAAACGTATGTGTATATTTAAGATAATGAGATTGTTATATAACTATGTAATAATTGTAGTTTAGGGGCATAGAATTAAAATAAAACAAAGGGACTTCAGTAAGTATGTTACTACTTATTTGGGTAACTTCTCTTTGTTTTCACCGAAGGGATTCATCATATGTCTTTCATACAAAAGATAGGATTCTAGGATTAATAGATGGTTGATAGGAGATTATATGATAATAAATTAGGAGATCCAAATGGCTTTAGAGGTGTCAATAATTGGTATACATAGGTAGTTTTTTATAGTGGAGGAGGAGTGTCATTCTTGTAAATTTTTGAGAAGGGAATTCCACCAAAAAAATTCCCTTGTCATGTGGCTCCAATTATTATTAAAATAATATCCAAGGGAGTATATGGTATAAATAATAAAATGAAATCTATTTTGGATAGGTTTATAGGTTATTTTGGGCATTAATATTAATGTTTATTCCTTTATTATGTTAATTTTTCCTTTAATAATAGTAATTAATTGTAATCATATTCACAAATATTTTGTTAAAATTTATATTTAACATTAGTGGAAATTAAAAAAAATTATAATTCCAATTGTTTAATCAATTTTACCAAATTCAAATCACATAATTTGAAGAAATTACTTTAAAATTATTCTCATAGATGTGTCACGATTTCTGCGGTTTTAAGCGTAAATGATAAATATATTGAAATGATATATAGCCGATTTAAATGTGAAAGTTTTTCCAATAAACTATAATTTATAATATATGAATATTTGATCACATTATACTTTACAATAAAATTAAAATATTATTTAACTATAAAAATAAATTAATTAAATAAACAGTTTTGAAATAATTTTTTTTATTTTTCACTATTCATCCCAAAATGATGTTTTTCAAAAAAATATCAAAAAGTCAACAAAAGATAATTTTTACATTATGAATTAAAAAAATGAAACTTATTTTTATCAAATTATATTTCTAAGTCATTAAAAAATTTAATTTATTATCGTTCACAGAAGGACATTATAAACTGTTTATTTTAAAAAATAGTATTTTCAAACATATTAACACTTTACCAAAAATTACAGGTTTTTATTTATATAAAACCCTTATCAATAATATTATAAAAGTGTATATTACTATGAATATTAATATATTTGATATCTTGGTTATAAAAATATCATTTAATTAATTATAACAATAAAATGATGTTTTATAGAAACTAAGTGTGGCATGTAACTCAACCGAAGTTATTATTGCATGCATCACAAGCTTATCGATCTTGTTGTATCAT
The DNA here is from genome assembly GCA_963277665.1 of Viscum album. Taxonomy (NCBI): domain Eukaryota; kingdom Viridiplantae; phylum Streptophyta; class Magnoliopsida; order Santalales; family Viscaceae; genus Viscum; species Viscum album. The sequence goes on along the minus strand of OY728140.1, from coordinate 555,013,249 downwards.
ATAATGAATGTTTTTCATGGTGTATCATGAAATTGAGGAAATAAAATAAAAAAAATTCTAAAAAAATCCATAAAAACTCAGGGCGTTACATTCTACCCACCTTGAAATGAATTTCACCCACAAAATTCATCAATCAAATAGGAACAAATGAGGATACATATGTCTCATAATATTCTTATGTTCCCAAATATATTTTTCTACCTATTGGTTTCTACACAAACATTTACTAGGTGAGTGGTATAATTTTGTTTAACTTTTTCATTATCATCCAAAATTCCAAATGGTTGTTCTAGGTAATAATGGCCACACACTAGTGGTATCATAAATGGGTTGAGTACATATGAAGAGTCAGGTATGTACATACTCAAGATATATACACAGAACAAATCACGAACTTTATGGATATATGGAGGAAGTTTCGTTCAATGGGATACCATCCTGATAAAATCAATAGTTTCAAAGGACAAATATACCTAAGTCATAGTTTCTATTTCTTTGAAAATATCATAACATTATTCTATGTAGATATTCATAGAAAACCCATATCTCTAACATGAAATTATATATCATTCTAATGATTATAAACATATCTTTTATACTAACTTTGAGTTACCATGATATGTTGCTGAATGATTTTAACCATATCTACCATTTCATTAACTATCTCAGGTTCAAATTTCTTTTTTTATCCAGTTTCATTCTATCACATTAGAGATCAACATTTCATCAAATAGTTTCCTTCAAAAAGATCCATATTAACGATTGAGTGAATGTTTTTTTATGAAAACTAAACTAGAGGAATGTATTGCTCTTGACTACTTTTGAAATCTAGAGATCATGATATCAATATAACCTCTTGGATTTTAATTATAATTTCAGAATTAATATCCATTGGAGTATGATATGAAGTGTTGAAACTCAATTATATATCAATTTAGGGATAATGTCTTCATGATAACTTTTAGTTAATCCTTGGATCCTGATCAGACACAATAGTATATGGTACTCCATAAAACCTTACCACTTTCTTTATGTAATCATATAAGGTCTATTCATAGGTAATTCTTCTCTAATATTAATGAAGTTTTCTAATATAGAAGTAAAATTTACAACCACCCATATATCATTAAACCCTTTTTATTTTTTAGGGATTCCAATGACAAAATCCATATTGATGTTCTCTTATTTTAATTATTTTACTGGTAATTTACACAAAATACTCTTATACTTATTTATTTTAGCCTTAAAATTATATTATACCTATCATAGAGAAGAAAATTCTATGATATACCTCTTTATGCCATCCCACAAGAAGTTTTAATTGAATTCTCTAGAAATCATCATACATATAGGATATATAGAGAAGGATGAACTATGAACTTCCTCTATTATATCCTTATATAAATCCTACATGTTAGGAATAAATTCATTATTCCTAAACGTTATCAATCCATCATGATCAGGGGTAAACATAGGATGATTTCTTATCTTCTTTTATATCCCTACATCATCAATATATTCCTCTTTAAACACTACTTGGATATAGGGTGGAACATTCAATAGAGAAAGAACATATATTTTCCCATCCATAAATATTTCTAGATCCATACATAAATAATCTAGAAATATTGGAAATTTTTTATCCCTAACATGAATAATATTGCATTATCATTTAGAATCAAAGCATCCACCACCGTGTTTTCTTTCCATGCTTGGTAATGTATTCAGTAGTCTTAATCCCCTATCATCTCTAACCATCTTCTCTAACCAATGTTCAACTCCTTTTGTGTGAATACGTATATAAATTTTTTTGATCAGAATATATATCACACTTTTCTCTATAAATATAATGCCTCCAGATATTTACTATCAAAATATTCCACAGAAAACACCAAATCATGAGTTTTGGTAATGTTTCTCATGAATCTTTCTCTATCGTGTGGAATAAGTGATAACTATGTTATTAAACATATGAGAAAATACTAATCTTTTATTGGAAGCATCGCTACAGATTAAAAAAACTTCTCAACTATAGTGTAATGTATGCATAGCTACACTAACCAACCTTATATTATTCTCCTTGAAATTTCCCATCTATTCATCTGTCCATAGGAACTCAACAATACATTTAGTTAACATGGAAAAATGATTAGATAGTTGTGAGAAATTATTCATAAATCATCAATAATATCTCTATAACACTAGAAATCTATAGATCTTAGTCGCTGTGGATATTATAGGACAACATTCGATAACCTTTTTTTGGTGGATCTACAAAAATGCCATCTCTAGAGGTTGTGTTACATTAAAATGAAAACTTTTGTATCCTAAATTAACACATTGTAAATTGTTCATATTGTTTCTCTTTCAGGACATTAGTACAAATCTAAATTGGTCTTTATGATCTTAATTTCCATTTAAATAGATAAGGATATCATATATACATACTATCGAGAACTAATCAAGGTAATCTGTAAAGATTATATTCATTAAGTGCATGAAGATAACTGAGTAATTAGTAAGACCAAAAGGCATCACTATATATTCATAGAATCCCCAATATGTATGGAATGTTGTATTGGGCATATCCTTTTTATTTATCCTTAATTTATGATATATATAATGAATGTCAATCATGGAAATGTATTTCATTCTACATACATGATCAAAAAATCCATCAATATAGGGAATAAAATATATGTTTCTGATCCTCATCTTGTTCAACTCCTTATAAACCACGTATAGTCACATTGATCCATCTTTCTTTTTCATAAAAAATAGGTTCATCCCTATGTGACACACATGGATGAATGAATCCCTTATAAATTATTTCATGGAGTTTCTTATTTAATTCCTATTAATCAATTGGGGTCATTCTGCAGGGAGCCAATTAAATTGGTGTGGGACTAGGTATGAGTTTTTTTGAGAACTCAACATCATGTTTTTTTGGAAGGATAGAAAAATCATTTCAAAATACATCCAAAAATTCCAAAACCCTATTCATATAATTGATGTCATGTTTCTCCCCAACAATTTGAGACAAACAAGCCATCTGTATGGGAATTAAAACCCATACATTATATGTATTATTCATATGTTGTTCACACTTATCATTACATTGATAGATGATCACATGCTAGTTTTTAATTTTAAAAGCAAATTCATTTTCTCAAAAATTGATGTGAGATTTATGTAGAGAAATCCAACCAATTCCTAAGATGACATAAAATTCAACCAAATGGATAATGATGGGATTTTCATGATTCACATTCCCATAAACATCAACTAAAGAGGAGTCTTCAGACATGAGATGAAATCACTATAACATTAGGGGTGCACACTAACAATTTCATATTTTATCATTTGGGTGGAATCTCAATACCCTTATCAAAATTCTATATATGAAAGAGTTCATAGATCCATAATTAAATAATTAATTATAAATTATAGAGTTGATGGTATGTGTACCTTATAACACATAGTTATCTCACCCCTCATCAAAAATTCGTGACCCCATGAGATTTCAACTTTTCCCTTAATTTAACAGGTATTTCACACCAATTATAATCACTAACCCTCAAGTTTGGGCATTTGTTATAATAATTGTATCCTCCTTACAAATAGAAATCTGATGTGTGGGAGGTGCATTTTATAAAACTTTCCCTCTATTTGTAAAATTGGACAACTTCTTCCCATCAGTTCAGAAATCAATTTCTAGATGGACAACCCTTCCACACTGAAAACATTTATTATTTACATTAATAAAATTTCCTACATGCTTTTTCCGAAATATAGAGAATAATTAAAGTCTCATCTTCTTTTCTCTATGGTTTTTTTTATTTTCCTTTGAAATCAATTTTCGTTTTTTTAAAATCCATGAGATTGATATATAACTACAACCTCCATTTCAACTTTTATTGAACAATGCATAATCTATTCATTACAACAAATGTCTCTTATGTATGAAACCATTATAATACTTGGAATTAATCCACTAAAGAACCTATCAACCATAATTTTTGGTTGGATGATAATTCTAATAGTGAACCATACAATTATTTTAAAATTAGCCTCATAGGTAATGATAGAATCATCATCTTTTTGATTCATATCAAGTAACCCCCTTTCCATCATCGTATTAAGAACATGAGGAAGGTACTTATTAAATAATATGTTCTTGAAATCCACCCAATCCAGGGATTCTATTTCATCTTGTGGAACTATATTATTGATTAGTATCAACAACTGGTCCCCTTCACCTTGTAACCATAAAACACCTAGAAATTCATCTTCATGTTATGAACAATAGATAAAGGAGAACATATTTTCAAGGGTACTTAACCAATGTTCAACAACAAAGGGATCATAAGACATATTGAAACAAGGTGTACATGTCCTCAAGGACTCAAAAGTTATTCCCTATATTTCTCATTCGGAAGTCCAGCACGGTACATACTTTATTATAGTTGGGTGAGAATAGAAAAAAGGTTTTTAATTCCATATCCCACATAATTCAGTTGATAAAGAGGATAATGATTTAATTTTATTCCACAATCAATTTCAACACAGTTCATTACGGTTCTAGCCATTTATTAAAACCAAAAGGTATATAGTAAGAAAAAATTATTATAGTGAGGAACGATTTAATAATGAAAAACCATTTATAGGATGTCAAAATTATGAAACCATCTATAATATATGACACTATACATTTATCCTAGGTTATTCATATCCTTCTCATATTTAAATCATTCATGATAGTTGATGTAGAGTCTGTGAATTCCAAAAGAATATCCTCTGAGAGTGTCAAACCAGGTGTGCAGGAAGACCTATTGTCATGCACTAGGATATACTCAAGTATGGCTAGAATCTTTTTTTCTGAGTTGTTACACCAAGGTAAATCTGTTCCAGAATGATATCCAATTGTAGTATCAATATATTGATTCATTTCAAGGAAACCAATCACTCTATCAATTACAAAAAATACTATACATTTCCCCATTCTTTTCTATATCCTTAGACTAATCGATATATCCTTATGATTCTCAACATGTTTTTCTACAAATGGATTATAGTGTTTAAAAAACATTTTTATTACCTACTACAGAGGACCTATATTTACTTCATTAAATATATATCATTTTTTTGGACTACCTAACACATTTCATAAATAGATGCCTGACGACTATGTGAGTCTAGTTCTTTTGGAAACAAACAAAATTAAACACTAGTGCACAGTGAGACACATTATATCCCACAAGGTTATTAATTACAATAAAAATTTTTAGAAACATAAAAATTAATAGATATCTTCATAACTAAGTGATAAGAAAGATTAAAAAGGGCGACCTCAGATGCTCAGTAAGGGTAAACAAAGGATATATATAAGAATTAACATGATCATAAGGGTTTAAAAGGCAATCATAAGAGTTGAGGATCACAAAAAGTATATCAAAGATTATAACCATGAATCAAGGAATAAATATTATCTATTCATAATACAATAATCATAAAGTAATCAAAAGGAGAATACATAAAATCATAACCTTGGAATAGGACAAGGAAGAGTGAAAATGACATTAAGATGTCATATCATTCCATTTAAGTTAAGGATCATTTCCAAAACTTATCAATGAACTTAATGGGGACTACACCTACTGGGTGGGACAAAAACCATCCCCATTTTTATTCCTTCTCTTGTAGTGGATGGAGTTTCCCCATCATCCCATAGTGGCAATCGAGTTTCCCTATCTTCCCAGAGTGGATTGGGTTTAACCATCTTCCATAGTGGATCACGTTTTCTGATCATCCCATAGTAGATTAGGTTTCTCCGTGTTCCCATAGTGGATAAATCCCATTTACATGATTTCCATAATTATCTCATGAGATATAAATATTTTACCGACGCTTTGGAGGGAGATATAGGTCCCACCAATATCATAATGAAATCATATATACAAGTTCAACAAGATCATAAAAAATTATATCATAACCCATGAAATCAAATGGTAATCATAAAAATTTCATCATATCATTACACATGGAAAAGATATATGTATCATAATTATTTTATAAATGTATATCCTTTGAAAAGATGCGTGATTCAAAAATATAAAACCCATGGAAGAGAAATTGGTATTAGAAGCATCATTATGTCAAAAGATAAACCCTTCAAAGAAGAATAAAAATGGTAATCATGGGCCATATCCCCCATAGAGAATAAAATATAAAAACAATGTCATTTTAGATAAAAAATAACATGGTAAGGTCTTTTGAAAACATTTATTGAATAAAATATCCTTTCATCTTTGAAAATTACTATTTAAAACATGAAACCTATTGAAAACCAATTTCTTTTAAAATAACATGAGAATATATAAAAAGTCATTAAAACATTGAAATTATTGTCTTTGAAATTACCTTTTTGAAATCAAATAAAATATTCTTTGAAAACCACAATACATTTTTAAAATATTTATTCATTGAAAATGGGCTTAAAATATCATTTTTAAAACATTTTTAATTCATTTTGAAAACATGATTTTTAGGAATAAAAAAAATTTCTAACGGAAGAAAGATATAATGTAATTTTTTATTAAAAACATTTTATTAACTATAAGAAGTCATAAAGAGTGTAAAAAGGTAATAATACATTAATATAATTTGAATATATAGAGGATAATATAAATTAATTAGTTTTTTTTAGATTTGGGTGTTAGTATTGTGTCAATGGAAGCATAATTATAAATAATCCTGATAAATTATGAGATTGTTTAAATAAGCACTTACCACTTGGTAACATTGAATCACAAAACCCATGAAGCATAGTTCATCAATTTGTATGTAAATACCCCTAAAAATAAGTGTAAAAATAATAGAATACATCCATGGTTTGTGTAGACACTACATATAAGAAATAAATCATGAACAAGACTTGTGTCTCATGGAAAATAAAAATGAGAGGATAAAACCATTACCTTAATTCTTGAGTCACTTAATAATTATTTAAATATTCTATATAATAAAAATATTTTTATTATAAAAATACTGCAGAACAAAAATATTATATCTAATAACATAAATGATTTGATTATGAATTTATATTTCCTTTTTATTAACAACTCCATATAAATGATATGTTTTAGGTAATAATCACTTTGTTGTCAACTATTGTTTTGATATGTTATATTTTTGGTCCTCAAACTTATATCATGATCTATAAAAATTAATCAATGATATAAATATCTTATATATTTAGTATATATGTATTTAAATTAATATATAAAATATATAAATATTAAATTAAATGCACTATTTATGGAGATAGTTGGCCGTACATATGCATGAAAGATGTTTACATTTTGTTGTTGTATTGAAAGAAATAAAGTAAAATAAATATATGCATAGATATATATAATATATAAATCCGGTATTAGTATGTTGTTAAATATATCATATAATTTTACTAAACCCATCCATAATACATTCCATGTATTTTTTGAGAGAATCATATTGTTTTGAGGAGGCACTAGTCCACATTTCCACAAAGGAAGATATTTTATTTACAAAAAAAGAAAATCAGGAACTTGGGTCTTATATAATTATTAAATAAGAATAAATAAATCTTAAATATCTCATATATCATATAATAAGAGTGTTTAAATCATAATTCCTACCCATGATTGGTGATAAAGAAAAAATGGAGAATCATCATTTCATGAGGAGGTACTTTTCATTACACAAGAATAGTATGTTCATTATCCATTAGATATACGTTTTTGTTTGTGTAGGTATAAATATTAGAAATTAAATAATATAAGTATATATAAGATACTTGAGTTATTATATATGTATTTAAAAAAATATTTGAGTGGGGGATAATGAAAATAAATCAAAGTAGCTTATGGAAGGATGATATCTATTCACGGGATAACTCATATTGGTTTACACCACATGGCCTCCTTGGATGGATTTATTCCAATAAAAGCATTCTAGGATGTCTTTAATGATTTTGGGAGCTCAGTTAAAAATACTATTTAGAGAAAAATAGATTTCTATGTGTGAATAATTGGGAGAGATGAGTGCCTTTTTTAGTGGAGGAGTGGAATTCATGTAATTTTTTGAAAATGAAACTCCACCGATGTTATTACCATGTAAATTTGATCCAATAACTTTCCAAACCAGATAAAATGGAGTATATTGTAAAAAAATGAACATAAAATTCATTTTATACAAGTTTCTATGTCATTTTGGCCTTACGATTATTCTTTATTTCATTGTTATGTTATTTTTTCTCTCAAACACTGGAATTAATATTAATAACTTTCAATAATACATTTTTTTTCAAAAAATATAACGAACCTACTATAAATATTAAATTATGGTGATTCAAAATACGTAATAAATTTTTCTATGTTCTAATCTCATATTTTCCAGAAATTAATTTAAAATTAATCCTACCGATGTGTCGCATCTACGGGGTTTTATGCAAAATGTTTTAAAATATTGAAATGTTATTATATCCAATTTGAACGTGAAATTAGTTTAAATGAAATATATTTGAAAAATATATGTATATATTATATAATTAAACTTTTAAAACAAATTTAAATATAATTGAACTATATAAATAAATTATAAAAAAAGTATTTTTGAATGAAAATATATTTTTCACTATTTATCCAAAAATTATTTTTTATGAAAAATAATGAAAAGTAACCATAAGTTAATTTTTAAGTTATAAATTCAAAATATTATGTTTATTTTTTAAAATTAAATTTCTAAAATTTCCAAAAATAAATTTTATTATTGTTTACAGAAGGACATAAAAAAGTGTTTATTTGAGAAAATATTCTTTTCAAACATATATAAAAAATACCGAATATTACATATTTTGTTATCAATATGTTTAATATAAATAAAATATAAATAAATAATATTTAAAAATTAGTTATTTATAATCATATTAATATGTTTTTTGTATAGGTTATAACTATAATGTTGAAATAATTATAATAATAAAATGTTGTTTATTAGAAATTCATTGTTTCCTGTAACACAATCCAAGTCCGTGTTGCATGTGGAGAAAGCTTATATTGGTGTTGTGTAGAATAAAAGATTTACTTTGTGTAGAATTAAATTAAATACATAAAATAAAATTAGTTTATTTTAATAAATTTACATAAAATCTCAGGGTGTTACACATCATATATCCAAGGATGAGGTGCCACCAAAAAAATATTTAACTAAGGGTATTTGGTTCCATGTATACCAAAAATGAGTTACCCATAAGATAATTACACTAGAATATATAAGAATATTCCACCAACACTAACTCAAATCATGAGTACGATAATCTATCTCTTCTAGAATTAGCTTCATGGAGCTCTATGAAACCACTCAATCAAATATTATTAAAATTTAAATAGTGTGTGAAACAAACTACAATTTATTTAAATAGAAAAATCTAGTGAAATATCATGTTGTTAAATTCCACCACCTTTAATAAGTTTGAGCCTTTTAATGTTGTAGCATGTACAAAGGAACTAATTTTTATAGGGAGATATTAATAAACCATGCAACTGTAGTTGATCATGGGTTAATTTAGGATACGACGTGATATTTATCTATAAAAAATTTGATACGATCCTTGTAAACACAAATAGTATATCTCAAAAAGAATCCTAATTATCGAAGAGGGGAAAAAATTATATCACATAACTTTCCTCAAACCTCTAATAATATTCACATACAAAATATTTGATAACAAAAAAAATTTATTTATATCTCAATACATAATCGTTGAAAAAATACATGACATAAGATATCTATAACTATAAAGTGATAAATTACAATCTACCTCGATAGATGTATTTTCATTTTATTTTCCTTATTCCCATGACTTAAGAGGTATTTGGTGTAAATAATCTTATTTTACCCTTGGATTGGTGTATTAGGATACATAATGAAAAAATTCAACTGATAAAAAAAACTGAATCATTAATGGATCTTTAGGAAGAATATTGTCTTCTTTTATATTATTACTCTTTTTCCATAAATATATCATCTCTATATTCGCTATTTTAACACATGTAATGAATATTATTACCCCCTAAGTTAATTTATCTTGATTATTACTTGCACATTTTTAATATATTGGAGGTTGAATTTCATTTTTATATCATCTTCACTACCTAAATTTTGATGAGTCTCTTTACTTATCTTATCCGATGTAATTTGGACTTTAATCTTCATTAAATTATTATTCATGTGTCATTAAAGTAGTTTCTTCATAATCACTACAAGATATTTTCTATATATTATTTTAATGGGATGATTTTTGAGGTAATCATATCATTTTCCATCACAACCATGATTTATTTGGTTACATATTATTTTATCCAACAATAAATCCAAATTTTTTACATGAGTGAATAAATAATAAAAATATTATTTAACATTCATAATCATATGATGAATTTGAATAAATAAGTTATTATCCATTTACATTATCATGTTTACTAATAATTATTTTTGTTTCACCTATATCAATATTTGTTGTAACTATGTTACATTATGTTGGGTTGTTATATGTTTCTCAACATAATCTCTCAAAATAAATAGGAAATAAATTCAGAAAAATGGATCATAATGACAGTTGTATCAAAAAAAGAATATCCCCTGGGAGTGTTAGATCGTGTCTCTAGTCCTTGGGCCACTCATCATGGATGAGGTTTATGACTGAGTCAATGCTCAACTAATCATTTTCACTTTAATTACCCACATGCAGACCTATTCTACAACCACATACTCTTATAGTATCTACACATGGATATCTTTATAAGGAATATCATATACTCAAGATATTAACAATAATTTAGTACATAATCCTATATATCGACTCATATATATGGTTTTCAGTATGTTTATCTCAAATAATAAAAATTTGAAACAAAAAAACTCTAAAAAATATATAAAAATATTCAAAATAAGTAGAAAAATCCTCAAAATAAATAAAATAAAATCTAAAATAACTAAAAGAAAAAAAAATAACTATACCTTTTTTATACCAACTCAAGTGTCATAGGATATACATAACATATATAATACATTAATATCATTATCTTAGTAATACATCATTAAAAAATTACATAACAAAAGAACCAAAAGGTTCAGTATCATTGAAAGTTTTTACATAAACATCTTATTATAAAACTCTAGTATTTTTTTTACAATACTTTTCCCCACTACATATTTTATAAGATATGTAACATGATGTAATAATATTTATAATCTGAAGAATTTAAACATAAGAAAGGGTTGATCATGAATTTTTAGTAAGGGAAGAGACATATCATACACTATTAGATCATAATAATGATGAGAAATCCTAGAAGATATAAACACAAAAATAAGAGATCATAGGACCCTTTGTGATCATTAAAAGGTTGGATAGAGATATATATTGTCAAAAATTAAAAATTAATGTAACATAAATGTTAAAATATATAAAATTTTAATAGAAAATAAGGATCATGATACTCGAAATGGAATATTTATGAAGAAAACTATGTTTCTTGGAAATAAACTGCATCTTGAAACTTGGAATAACATGATAAAAATGGAAATAATTCAAAACCTTACGAAAATAAAAATATTCAAATCATTTATTATATAAAATATTTTGTTAGAAATATGATTTTTCCCATTTATATGTAAAAAAACTCCATATATTCCCATAAGAAAATGTAAGAAAACCCAGCATGACCACACCAATATTAATATCTAAATATTTCTATGACTACATATATCCTGAGATATAATATTATATCAATGAATTTGAGGGAGATATAGTGCCCCAACTATTATCATCCATATATATGTTTTCAATATAAAAATATTCATTTAGGTAATATAAATAACCCATGAAAAAGTAGTTTTCTTAAACATATATAATAATATTAACATGTGAAGTCATAATATATTAATATTCTATTATCCAAAAGGGTATATGATATAATATAATATAATATATTACTTAATGAGATATGAACCATTTGAATATAATGTGAACCAAATCATGAAAAGTATTTTTTAAATCATTATTTCACTGTAAAAGTCCTAGTTAGGTATCTATTTTCCAAAAACTCCCCATTATTTGTAAAAAAATAAAAGGAATATTATAAATGAAATTGATTTTGTTTTAGAAAATATTTTTATCAAAAAATAATGAAATAAAAATTAATCTTTTTAATTTCATGGAAATATGATGTTCATTAATAAATTACGTAACAAAATGACAGGGTTTTCATTTATAAGTCCCTTAACATAACCCTTCATTTCCACAGAATTCTTAAACATCATGTATAACCCAAATGAAACTTAACAATTACTTATTTTAGGACTATATATATGTATATTTATTTATAAATTATATTAACTAAAATTGCCTTCATATATTAGGTTTTTGTAAAATCTTTTCAAAGTCGGGTGTTAATAATCTTAATTGTTTTGAACAATGTTAATAAAATAACTGTTTATCTTCAATTTAACCCAAAATATCATCATTTGAAAACCATTATTCATACATTAATTTATTTTTAATAAGAAACTATAATTCTATAATACAATTACATTGTTGTTTAATCATTTTTATTGATAATGGATATAATAATGAAGTAACTATGGTTTATTTACCTATATTAATGGAGTTCCTTATAACGATCATCAATTTTTATGTTTCCTAATAATAATAATGTTTATGATATAAATTACTTTTATATATTATGTATACTAATGTTCTAAAAACTAAATAAATGAATATGTATTTGAAGGAAATCAAATCATATATATTCATGGAGGAGGTAGTCCTATGAACATGCAATTAGTGCTTCCTTCCCCCAATGAATGATAGTGGTGAAGGTGGACAAAAATGATAATTTTAGAATCATAATTATATTATATAAATAATATTTCATCTTAAATTCCAACCTTTATACTATACATGGTGGGTAGTGACAAAACATCACAAACATCTATTCGTGGAGGTGGGGATCTAGGCACATTTAGTGATGGTGAATCATGTATTTCAATATTTATAGAATAGAATAAATAATGGTTGTCCCACTATTATAATAATATATATAAAAAACTTATTATATTGATATAATTATAATTCAGTTATGAATGTTATAAAAATTAAATAATAATAAAGAAAAGTAAAAAATAATGTGATACCTGTATTAAGACCATGATTTTTTTGCTTGATGAAGTCATTATATTAAAGGAAATTAGGATAATTTATGGTGACCAGGGGAATAATTGGTTGAAAATTACTTATAGGGTAGAAATTTTGGGTAGGATTTCATGGAAATTTAAAAATTGTATTTTATTATAGAATCTATGGGGTTGATCACCATTTTAAATGTGAGTAAGAGTGATTTTTCCATAAAAACAATGGTATGTGAGGGATAAGAATAAAAAGACCAGAATTTTGGGTGTGTTAGTGGAAAAAATGTTGATAGAAAAGTATGTATGAGTTTAAAACCTATAAAATGTTTTTTATAATGTTTTATGTTCAGGTTAGTCAGAAAAAGTTGATACACCATATATTAGTCATTAAAACATATATTACATTTAATTAAATTTTAATCATGTCAATTATTTTTTAACTAAAAATATAAATAAACCCTTTTGGAAAAATTCATATGTGCTATTTGGGAATTTGGTATCCATTTATCCTATTTCAATTTCCTAAAAGTGAAAAAAATAATCATTTACATTAAACATATAATGTGTTAAAGAACTATTGTTCTAGAAAAATTTCATTTTAATCATTAAGTATTCCTGCGATTTTTTAATATTGATTAACCATTAAATTAGTGTAAAACATTTTAATATTTTTAAAAAATATTATAGTTTTATCTTAATTGTAATTCATTGAAATTGGAAAAATATATAATATTTATCAATCTGTTATTTTTTTACAAATATTAATCTTATCATGGTAACTAATATTTACGAAAGGTCTCTTAATCGTTATACCTAAAAATGATGTCTCCATTATTTTATAATTTTGACATACTGATTTTATATTTAAAATCCATTTAATTTTATTCAACTGATGAAAAATAATTTCAAAATTTTAATGTATGATTTATTTTTTTCATTCTAAGAAAATATTACATATGTTCCAAAATATAAAATATATGTTTTGAATCTAGATATAATCTTTTAAAATATGATATATTTCAGGGATAGACATATTGGATCAAGAAAATGGATTTTATGTTTTATATTATCCTTATATCCAATTGATTTTACAAAAGGCACTAAATTTTCAAAAACAATACACTATTTACAAATAAATCTATTAGTTTAAAAAAAATCCAAAAATTAAATTACATTTAGTATAAACCAAGAATAATCTAAAAACTATTTTAAATATTTGAAAATAAATTTTAAATATTTTATATTTCAATATTTAAAATAAATAAAAATATAATTTAATATTGTTTATGTAAATAAATACCATTTTATAATGATAACTATTAATTATTATTAAGGAATTTATATATTAAAGTGGTGAGAATTGATTTATTATTTCTATATTGATATTTTAATGTGATATTATTGTATTTTATATTTAAAAAACATAACAAAATGTTTTATTCTTATAATATATTTTACATTTATATGCTAATCAAATTCTATAGAGAAAACTACATGTAGATGTCACCTTAATTTATATTCATAAATCCCTTAAAAACATCCCAATGAACTATGGGTAAGATAATGTGCAGTGGATGTCATGGGTGCCGATTCCCGAAGCATGGATTTCTAAACGAGTTCTAGATGTTTAAGTTTTATTTTCCATAAGTGATATTTCACATGTTACTTGCTTGAGTTTAGCATGGTATTAGTCCAGGAAAACCCTAGTGAATACATCTAAATTATGATCTTTAAATAATTTTATTCATATGAAATAATTTTCCTCCCAGATTCCATTTTATCATAATTTCATTATGTGTTTTGCGATATGGTTACTACAATTTATGTCAACAATGTTTAGTACTATGTTTTTATTTTCATAATTAATGTTGAGACCATATCAAGTTTTTTTGTGAGACATACTATTATCTATTTAATAATAGATATACCATGAAATATTAGGTTTTTCAATTATGATGAGTTAAGAGGTAGTTCCAAGAGATAAGCTACTACCCTGACAAGATCAAGGATCTTAAAGGGAGTAATGCACCATGCTCTCATATTATCATTTTTTATAAATCTATAACATGATTCAATGGGAATATTTTAAGGATTGAATTTTCACTACTATAATACTCTAGATCTGTAATGAACCGAACATTTAAAAAAGAAATCATTTTCTAAAAGTGAATAAATTCTTTATTAATCAATGATGCAATAGAAAAATCATTGACCAAATTTGTTATTTTAGACCATTATGTTCTCAATAAAATGTAAAATACCATTAATTAGCATAACCCTAGATAATATAACCATTATTTAGTGACCATTATGGTATGTATATTATAGTTTATGATATAGTCCATTCAAAACTGAAAAAATAAATGGTGGCCTCGATAAGAAGGATATTACCATAAAAATACCATTTATCGGAGCTTCTAAGGTAGCTGGAATCATTTGTATTTTTTCATTTACCATGGAGAATATCATATTCAAAAACTAAATCACAAATTAATCTATTTCGAGATAAGTTCATGAATATCAAGACAATGACCCAGAAATTGTTTAAAAAACCACCCAATGAAAATATCACCATTATATACCTTACCCTTAAGATGATCAGTAGTGTAATAAAGGACTATATATGTATACATAAAAATATGATTTTTCATATTTTCTTTTAATGAAAAAATGAATATATTTTTCCCTTTTTAATTTTAATTTCTAAATGATTAGATAATGAGTTTGATACAAATTAGATTTTTAATCTTTGAAGAACAAACTATATTATTGGAAAATATATAGTTTCCATCAAGACATTATTCTTGATGAATTTATAAATTTATTAAATAAAAAATTATTTAATAAAAAATTATTATAAAATAATGTTTTTGAGATTTAAAGGATAATATAATTTTATGAAGTCAGATATATTTCTTTATAAAGGCCGAAAAACAATTATTGTAAAAAACTAGTATCTATCAACGAAAAAGGTT
This sequence comes from Viscum album, assembly GCA_963277665.1. NCBI lineage: Eukaryota > Viridiplantae > Streptophyta > Magnoliopsida > Santalales > Viscaceae > Viscum > Viscum album. The sequence goes on along the minus strand of OY728140.1, from coordinate 554,997,044 downwards.
TTGTTATTTGAAATTTTACATTATAATATTTAGAGAATTAGTTTTTTTTAAATAAATATTAATTTTTAAATTAGAACACTGAAATTATTCAATAGTGATTTTTTTATCCGTCATTGATATAATCAATTTTTTTTGTAAAAATTTAAAAAAGTGTAGAAATGTTGTTTGAATTATGAAATACTAGTAGATAAAAAGTGATGTAAAAAATACAATACAAAGTTTCCATGTACAAAAAAAATTCCCTTAAAAAGGCATTTTTATGTTATTTGATTAATTTTATAAAACCTTAATGAATCCTCCAAAACATATAAAAAAAATTTTGGTTTTAAGATCAATTATATATAACCATGACTCACTTTCACATCACTAAGGGAATTATTTTAATGCGTTCAGTTCTTAGTGTTTTAAAATTTAGAAAATGTATCCCATTTAAAAAAACAATGTGTAAATACCATTGAAGTTCATCAGTTTTGATGACGCTATCACTTAGAGTCAAAAAACTTTTTTAGAAATAAGTGAATAATTATTAACACATTTTCTATAGAAAACAACCCAACCTCCCATTTATTTTCAGTAAAAACTATATGAACAAAAAATTACTCGACCCTAGACTCTACAGAGGCCTACCAAGGTTCCATAATCTCTTAAGAATCCCCCTATGATATGAGATCCCCACACTAAAGGTAAGGTGTCCTCTTTATCTCCTCTCTGTTCATGAACCATCTTTATATAATAACTTATTATTTAAAATTTCTAATTTTTGTATATGTTTTGATATATCCCTATTATTATACCTATAATTCCCTCAAAATGATATACCCCTTTTTATCTCATTCACCCCTTCTATAAACCATTATTTACAACCGTTATGCAATATAAATTATCCTGCGATTTTCTATTCCAAAATTTTGTGTAGTGAATACCTATCTCCATTTCCACTCAAGGGTAGTCACCAAGTTTTACCTACCATTAATTAATTGGTTATTTACATGTATTTAACCCTTAATTCATTAATAGTGTTTTAAATTTGACAAAACAAATATTTATATTTCAAGATCTATGTGCCACACTTACACATGTAAATCATATGAAAGTCATAAGTGGGACCAAAATTATAATGGCTGAAAATTCATTTTGAATCCATTTTACCTCATTATATTCTATGTATGGTCAATTTAATGTTATACTAATAACATTATGTTAGGTATTCTTTCTATTTAACCTTTACATTTGATTATGATTTCATGTTTTATTTTGATTATATAGTTCAATGGTTTCATTATGTCACTAACTTATATAATTCCTCACTGTTCAATACTATTATTCTCACCTTGCTTAAGTTTCTGGAATATTCATGTTGGATCAAATGTACTATATTACCATATTCCACAGTTTTTTGATTCACATACTAAGATTTATTTCTCATCAAATTCTTATGTACATCCCCTGATATCCCACAATGTATTAGATAAAATAGTTATTATTTAGGGAATATTGGTGATTCTTTGAATAATGATGTTGTACACATGTTTATGTTAATGATATATGTACAAATATTTTCAATGAAAATAGAAATCACAATCCTTTTTTTTTGTTTTTATTAATTCTATCTTTATATAATAAATAATGAATTAATGTGTAATTAAATATGTGTTTTCATAGTTCTTATTAGAGGAGAATTTTTTTATTTTGGAGGATTTCGAGGAGAAAACTATAGTGAAATCCATAAGGATAAGACTAAACAAAGGGAAATATTAAAAAAAATGAAAGTATAGTGTAAGTGTTTTCAATGAAAAAAATCTTTTTCTAGATACTAAAAATTGATGTATCTTTGGATCAGTTTTAGTTATGGTTTATATCTCTGAAAAGGGTCCATTCAGATGGAATCCATAATAACATGGTGCATGAAAAGGGGCATTGATGAATAAGTAGTTTTAATCTCCTAATTGATATGCATTGGTAAATTTATGATCTCTTTTTGAACTATTATGAATGGAACAAAAATTCCTATGAGAATTTATGTTAATAAATAGATAAAGGATAACATAGATTGAAACATAAAATACAAATGTAAATGAATATATGTCATTTATGATTTATCACTTTAAAATTCATGGTTTACTATTTATTTAAATAATAGTTAAATAATTATCACCTATATTTTCCACTTTACCTATAGTGAATAGCTATAAAGAAGAGGAACTAATTAAAAAATTTTGAGGGGAACTCTGATGACTTCGCAAATGGAATGCCCTTCCTAATTGGGTTTGGTACAATGAAATTATTAATAATACATTCTCAACATAATCATTTTTTGAATAGAAACATGAATTGGGAGGAATAACCAAGTCCCCCGAAGAAATAGAATTTTGTAATTGGGACATTTATATGACAAATACCTTTAAATTATAATAGATGATATGATACATTTATCATGTAGAAAAATATCATCTATATTAAAATGATCATGTCCATCCTTTAATGATTAAGAAAGATAAGGATCTATTTGATGTTTACCAAATAGAGGCTGAAGTTGATCGATGGTGGAAATCATTCTAAAATATGATTCTTGAGGAGGAGATCAATGCGATGCAGTGGAATTAATAATCAATTTTTTTTTTCAAAATATATTTTCTTCACAGTTGCTGACATATAATAAATACTTATTTTTTAGGAACATGAAAATGATGTCGAATCCATAAAATTTTATGATAAAAACATGCCATTACATGTGAGATATGACTCTATCTTTTTCTCTACCCTTGAATGAAATGTTTACCTTTTAATTAGTGGGATACATTAAAGTAAGCAAAAATAATTTTCTATTTGAGACTTTGATAAGTATGTAGAAATTTTTTTTTGTTCCGTTAATGTTAAAATAGGGATCGAAAAACCCAAATGGTATCATGGGACTGATGATATGAAGTAGAAAATGGTTTTTAATTCGGACAGTGTGATGAGAAAATATCAATGGTTTAAGAATGTTCATCATAAAAATTTTCAAATGAAAAGGAAAAAAATCCTAGAAATTACCTAAAGGTGATTGGTAACGTTTTTATGTGATAGATTGAAGGGAACTTATATTGCAATTACTGACAGAAAAACCCCTCTATTGTGATGGAAGAATGGAATTCACCAATCAAACCATAGCCTATCATCTAATGTTTATAATTCATGTAATAATGAAACAATACAAAAATATGACCTAAACAAGGGGTTGTCGATGGTAAATGATTATAATAACATCCAATTACAACAGATAATGAGTGATCTCATGCTATCATAACTACTGAAGTGGATCTCAATAATAAAGTAGTGATAGGTATCCTAGTTATAGATTTATGGATTGTGAACATAAGATTTTATTATAATTCTATGCCCTCTTTCATATGATACATCTATAGTATAACTATCCATACACAACCACAAAAAATAGATGTCGATTTATATATGAAGAGAAAAATTGGACAATTATTGAATCCCAATAATAAAAGTCATACCCTATATAAATTTGATATTTTAATTCCCCATAAAACATTATCATAAACACCTTATCCTAATTATATACTATTATAGGTGTGGATTAGATTTACTTATATAAATCTAATATAAATTTACAGGAGAAAAAAACCCTTTGAATCACTAATTTCACACCAATTGAATTAATATTCATGGAGGATGCTAATTATTCATTGGATCCAACATCTTGAGAATGGATATTATTTCCTTTTGAGAGACCATATTGAGCTCAAATGATTGAGGCTAATGAAAAGATCTTCCTTAATTACATTAACATTGTAATGGAATTCACATTTGTGTTTCTTGAATAATTGTTGGCTCTTCTACTTAGTTGGGTGGTTGAGTTCTCAATAGGGCTCATTCTTAGATATTTGAAAATATACATGAATTCATATTTATGGGATGTTGTGGAACATAATGAGATTAAGATACATTTGTAAGAAAATTCTGATAAACGATTTATATGAACAATTCTTTATCCATTGCATGAACCGGTACTCCTCGTCAAGAATAGGGATGAGCCAATGCACCTATGCATTGAATATCATTAGAGTAACAATATCTCTATTTTAATGTCTTCGCCTGACTGACAACTATAATGGTAGCCAGATAGGTGGTTCACATAGCCTCAATATTGGATCCCCGTATACCGGAGTCTCCCGACTAGTAGTGAGGGAATATAAAGGTGATATTGGTGGGAATATACCCTAATTATTAGAGTAACACAATGTTATATCAGATAATAAAAACTAGAAAATAGAAGATGCAGTAATAAATGAATGATATAGTAGTATAAGAATAATATAAGATGAAAATAAAATATGAACAAATCTATTTTATACAATAGTTGGTTGCATGTACTGATGATGATATATAAACTATAATAGTAAACATACAATGAACAACATTATATAGTATGTTAATAAAGAAAAGGGAAAAAATCACAAAGGTATATTTTGAATGGAATCTCGAGCTCCATCTCTATCCAATTATATGAACTCTATGTACAAGAAAAACAACACAAGAAATCATCTTCAGTACTTTTAACATAAGGTCTACTTCGGTATCCTAGTTCAATGGTGGTCTGAGAAGGTTATGAGATATAAATCCCAATAATTTACTACCCATGGTGTCTAAAATTATATCTCTTCCTTGTATATAAAGTAATTTAGTTTTCATGTATAAAATAAATAATAAAAATTACTAATATAATAACATAGGTCGGCTGAGGTTCTAATCGGAGACCTGGCCGACTCAACCTACTTTGGATCATGTACAGAATGAATGTATGATCAGTTACTATGCGCATATAGTAATATAAATATATATATATTTATATAGTTATATATCACAAACACCTATATGAACAAAATACATGCGGACTTAAGTTGATATTTACCAGGAATAAAAGCTGCTGGATAGACTATAGCATTAATTAGACACACATTATTAGTTTAAACAAGATTATAATCTCTATCCAAAGGGTATATTCTATTCATATCATAATGAGTGGGAGTAGTCATTATCATCACTTGAGAAGGTAAGTATTCCATTATGTAAACACTTAAAGGTAGTGAGTGTGTCTTCATGTCAATACTCAACAAGTGATGCACCAAGCTCACTTTCCACTGCTATCACTGGTGTGAGAGGTCATGATCTACACTTGATGTAATGGAACACGATACATCCATACTAAACAAAACCCTTACTATCATTACATAGCCTATTTATTAGGAGTAATTGTTTAATGATAAATAATAATAGGATTCATGAGTTATTACTTCTCATGATCCACATTCACTAAGCCCATTATAAACAAGGGTGTTCTATTTTATTACAATTGGAATTAAATAGGTACTTAAGTATGCAATGAAGAATGTCCTTTCCTCCATTTATATTCCATTTCAATTAACAAATTATTTCATTCATGGAATGGAAACCATCAAGAATCATTCCATTCAATTTAAACAAGTCGTATCATTTAAAACATTTAAATAATTAAGGAATGCAATCCATCATGTAAATCCATTCCATTTTTATCAAACATATCATTTTAAGAATCAAAGATCATGAATAACATATTAAAACTATCACATGCCATTGAATATTAAAAATAATGGAAATTAATTTTTCAATATTTAATGAGGTATATAAGAGGTACTAGAGACTATTTTGGAAATTACGTACATGGGAAATCCCATATATTAAGATTTTCAATCTCTAATGAGGATCGTGGTTCATTGGTAATTTAGATAAGAGTGGGCCAAACCATGAACATAGAAGGTTCAATGGTTCCATTTAATATTTATAGATGTAGGTCAATTCCTTTCAAAATAATAAAGGGAAACATACAAACCATGCCTCCTGAATAACAATAACATCATGCATAGAAGAAAAAAAAATTCATCTTTCTAAGAATGATTTATATCACTAATCGTTACTCTTTAGTTTTAATGACAACGCACCTCATCTGAGGGGTTTTATTATAAAATCATGAATTTTTTTATCAAAAACCAATTTAGTTTAATTAAACATCACAGTATAATGTGATAACTAAATTCACATGAAGGAATCATTTTATAAAAAACCTATTGAACATGGACATTCAATTCATACAGTCCCAAATGAAATTTAAGAGGTTCCATTATTTTTTAAGAAAGTCCCCTATAATGGAAATTTCTTTTTCAATCCAAGATGAATTCTTGGGTGGCATTCCATGAATTTTCTCAAATAATTATAACATGTAAAGATAATCAAACACACCCAAGGGGTGTCTATGATTAATTTATACATCCTCAAACTAAATGAAAATGATAAAAGAGATTATATAATTATATGTAAACTAATATATGGTAATGAAAACAAATTTAAGGTGATGCACACAAAAGGCCAGTGTGTGGGAGAGTGGAAATATTTATTAATCGATAGAATGTTTTGGAAGAAGAAGTAGAATAGATACTTCATGCTTAGGAATCTTTAACCGTCCAATCTCAATGTCATATTTGGTCCAGTTTAGAATAAAGTGATGAAATCGAAATCCACCCTAAAAATAAGAAATATGATCTTGAACCTAGATAACATTATTGATATAATATTAAATGAGGAACAATTCAAAAGGAATTGAGAACATATTGATATAGATCTATAGGGATTGGTATCTCTCAAATCAGATGTTGGAGAAAGAAGATATCTTGATGCTTAGATTAATTGTTGGAGGATAAACCCATGGCTCAATGAGAGCATCATGTAGCTACCATGAGGAGAAGAAAGTAGGAAAAGAAACTTAAAATTTTATTAGGGGAAAAAGAAAATTTTACCCTCCAAAACTGGTTGCATAGTTTGACTGCATGGTTTTTCCAAACCATGTGACAACTATTTAGCACCCATTTGTAGTACAACACCTTGCACAGGATGTACCCCATTATTACCCTAACTATTTTCCATACGTGCATTGAATATTGTGAGGTTCATTCCTATGTGTAACTACATCTTCATTATTGGCACATAGTGTGGGTAAACCATGTGTATCTTTTTGTGGGGACATTTATGATCCCTTACTTCAGATTCATGGTTCTATAATGGGGGTCGTACATTTTCAGACAAATTGTCCTCCCTATTTTGGAAAAACCAAAAGTGGGAATTATAGTTCCCGAAAAATAAAAAACTCAATGAGACAATTGATTCACCCCTTGATCATTTACCGAAGTCTAAAATGAACACATTAAAGTGTTCCAACTCTCAAAATTATGATCTGAAGCTAGGTTTAAAGAAAATTTGGTCTAGTAAATGACAAAATTCCTATTCCCGTGGAATTTCACCTTGGCTTAAAAACCTGGGTTGTTACAATCTAAGCACCATATAACTTCTCATCCTAGAGAAGCCTTGGGGAATAAAAAACATCAACCAAGCTACAAAGCTAATTAAGTCTTATCAAAATTTCCACGTTTCATATCCAAATTCACAATGAACTTTCAATCACTTATTATGAATATTGAACTTAATCCATAAAAACTAAGACAAATATTTTTTTCAACTGAAAGAAAGATAAATGGATTTATCGAGCTCAATTAGATGAAGACACTATCATTTTATCATCTCTTTAAATATCAGGTTGAAAATTCACTCCACAAAAGGTCTTAAAACTGTAAAGGAGGCCAATTATGTGCCATAAAAACTCTACCATAAGGATTAATTTATAAGGAATGAAACTATGGATTATAGCATCGTTTCCATCATGCTTTATTTAACTGGGCAAGCCCGATTACATATGTGGTTATAACATAGACCTCATAAGAGGAAATGGTCAAATCATGATCAAACTAACTAACACTATCCACACATTCTTTCATAAAAAAACACACCCAACTTTTAGATCACTCTCGTATGAACCCAACGTGATGTTTAGAATGGGTTTTGAAAGAATATATACAGTAAATAAGAAGGATAACAATTCGAGCCACCTCCAATTGTCCTTTATCAAAACATGCCCCTTAGATATCTGACACATTTCTAACAAAACTGCAATTCCTTTTTACAAGGCATCACAGATCCACCACGAACACACCCTCGATGATTATAGCAAATTGTTTTGTAAAATTCCTTTATCAAACCATAAACTCCTCATTTAAACTGGCATGACCCAACATTAACATTGGTGAAATATTTATCCATGCAACAAGAAGTAGCACCCTTTAAACATAACCCTTGATCCCTACAACAAGAACATAATATCCTGAGATTCAATAAATTGGAGTCCAGGGAAATGAACCCAGGTATTTTGTACTCTATGATTTTAAGTGAGACATTGGCACAAAGACATGATGTCCCCATCAAATCATTGATTGAGCCCAGAGACTCATCCACCAAGCGGTCAAGTTAAAGAAAACTATTGTTGTCCAAGAGTCATTCTAAGGAATTCCTACATAGGATCCCAAGTATCACTCTAAACTAACCTGGCCTCAAATAAAATCATGTGTTATGCATGGAACACTGATAAATACACTTATAAATCCCAAAAGATTTCAAAACATTAGTTTTTTGTAATACCAAATCTTTCAAAGTGTTTCAATAATGAAATTAAGAAATGGAACATATTAAACTATAAACATAATACACTAAGAGGATCTCAAGGTTTTTCAAAAATATTTTTCAAACCACTACTTGTTGAATTCCCTTATAAGAGGCTTGGCTTCACCTACGGAAACATGAGCATTAAATGATCCCTAACCTTATATACCCATGTCATCCCATGAGCGATCATGTATTACCACTGAATTACTCCATGACCAACAATGAATCTTGAAGGTTTCATACACATAAAACCACATCAATGTTGTTCTTCCAACTAGTTACCAATAAGTTCCAATCATTTCAAACCCAAAGTTATTCATGAAAGACCAACCATTTTCATATGGTTTTCCTTAGATTTGTTCCTTTTACATGTAAAGACACAATAACCTAATTTGACATTACTCTACACACCTTATTAGTAACATAGTTGTTGGAAAAAGAGATAGAATAGCCTATCGCGAGTGAATTAGATCCCAAAACACCTTAAATGTACATGTGTAGCTCCTCTGATTCACACTCATAACACCATAACATTTGGAATGAAAGCCAAAAAAACTGATAGGCATGTCAGAACACCTGAGTCTCAATGAATTCATCTTGATCATAGGTAATGGTCTTGATTCCTTTAATGGTCGGGTCATTCTACCCAACAGATGACTTGAGATCATAGTAAACATCCAAAGTATCAATGATTTCACCAAACTCAAATTTTTTGTTACGTCATTTAGAAACATGACAGATATTGTATATATCAATGCATACTTCCAAAATATTTCAATAGAAAATTGAACATCCTTGATAATACCCAAATATTTTTTAGACCTCTGAATTTAAGTATTTGATAGCTGTTAAGACTATGCTCACAAGTTCAAGTTATGGGGGAGGTTTATTAAAAACCCATCCCTGAAGTGGATCGTTCATACGATGTTCTATCTAGGCCCCCATGCAGTGTGGGGGAATGGATCTACTAGTGGTGGGCTTGGGCATGGATGGTCTTTCAATTAAGGATTAGTCTAATTGGGATCCTTAAAAATAGTGGTACATGAAACAATTTCTGGTTGTATTTTAAGCACATTGTCATGGTTTCATGTTGTGAGGGAGAAAAATTGAAAACCTCACTAGGCAGGGGACATTTCCTAATATACACTATCTATGGCATGATGTTGTGGGTACCCATGGGCCTTCTATCTATCTGTGGTGGTCTTGGTCATGGCCTAATCTTGGATTTTACATTGATGAACAATATGTATCCCCTTTAATGGATTTATGAATTCTTTTATTAGCTACGTTGTGCCCAGAAATTCTTTACAGTGGATATTTGGTTGAGATATTGTCACATAAATTTGCAGTGGGAGGATATACCCAATGATCCAATTCTTGTATAGTAATGACATTATGGGATCATATTTTTGACTTTTATACACTATAATTATCTATGAATTGTTATGTATAAGTTGAATAAAGTGTTTAAGGATCACATTGATAAATTCTTAGTAGCCATTATTAATAATATTATTAATCTACTCTAAAGGTAATGAAGAACATTAAGAGAATTTATATAACACATTGAAGTCCATTGAGAAGGAAATTTTAAATTGAAAGTAATGTAAATGTGTGATATGCTTTGAGAAAGTAACTTTATTTAGACATTTTATCATTAGAAAAGGGATATCTATGGATCCATCGAAAACATGTATAATAATGGTTGTCATAGACCAACACATACAATTAAAATATTTAGATTCCATGGATTTTATGGATACAATCATCAATTTTTAATAATATTGTCATTGTTATCATGAATACTACCCAATAACACCCAAATTTTAATCATGTTTTATGGATTGGTGAATATGAATAAAAGAGATTAATAAGTGGATAATCACTGCACGAGGCCTCATATTACCCACATGTGGGGTAAGGATTTGTGATCTATAGTGATGCACCCAAAAACAGATTGGGATATGATGTTATTAAAGATTTAAAAGTTATAGACTATGCCTTCAACCAATTAAGGATACATTAATAAAGCTTCACAACACATGACCAATAATTGGTAGTCGTTATCTTTCCATAAAAGATTTGGAAAAAATTTCTCCCTAGAGAATATAATGAAAAATATAAAGATAAAAAATTATAGTTATTTATATATTCAAAGGAAGGGATCTAAATATGTTCCAAAAAATGTGGTAATAGATAACAATGGATTATTATTGTTTATCAATTACTATCATGGGATGTAAACCAATGTGTTAGACGCTCTAATTAGAAAGGATCATGCAACCCTATCCAAGATAATGATTGAAATTGATCCAATATTTTTGAAAATGGAAATGAAGGATATTGGAATAATGAAATTATTGTCATCATATCTTTATCAAATAGATAATCAACTATCTTTATCTTGAGAGGATAAAGGTTCCCCAAAAAATAGTGATGTGCTGTAGAAAAAGTCTAAAATATTATAGAGATCAACATTACCTATGATGGAGTTATATGGGTTGGAATGGGGATATATTTCCCTTAATTACCATAACTGAAGAGGGATCATATGGATTATTTTCAAAGCTCAACCTTCAATATTAATCTTGTACGAACGAATATGTACTAAGATTCCAAAAAATGGTGTGATAAAATGCAGAGGGATATTATAGTATTTTTATATGAATTCTTGGTAAACCAATAAATCATGGTAGAAGGAATTAAGTCTATGTGTAGTATAGAACCATTTACCACAAAATTATGGAAATGGGAAATCACAACAACAGATTTAATCATAGGATTCACTAAGAAATCTAAAGGAAATAATTCCATCTAGATGGAAGTCTATCACCTTTCAAATTTACATGATTTTATAGATATAAAGGAATATTTCTCTCTTGAAAAAATTAGAAATATTTAAAAAAGGAAGTGGAGAGATTTCATAGATATCAAATCACTATTGTATCTGATTGATATTTGAGGTTTACCATGAGGTTTTGGAGAATTCTTTAGAAACCATTAGACATAGAAAATAGACACCACATTTTTTATCATGTCTATATTGATGATCAATCTGAATGAATCATTAAAACTCTTTATTATATGTTGATATCGTGTTTAATGGATTCTAAAGGATGTTGGGATCATTACCATACCCTATTATTTTCTAATATAAAAATAGTTAACATTTGTTTCCACATGGAACCTTATAAAGAAATGTTTTGGAATATGTGTCAGACATCAAAATCTCGAATGAAGTTAGATAATGGAAGATAACATGACCTAATATTATACACAAAACGTAAGAGAAGGGTTAAAACATTCAACGTGATAAGAAATAAGTACAATGTTAAAAGAAATTCTATACAAATAACCGCTGATTGAAATTGGAGTTCTAAATAAGTGGTATTAGGCTACTTATTTATCCTTGTGTAATCAATCCATGATTCATGATAAGGATATATTTTTTAGACCTAGATTAATCACCCCCTTTGAGTTCATTGATCACATTCGAGTAGTTTCATATTTACTATCACTCCCACATGACCTATCTCAACTAAATGACGTGTTTTATGTACCTCCCTTAATAAATACATACAATAACCCTAAAATGTATCAAATAAATAGGTGGTACTATTGGAGAATGATATTTATTATGACGAGCACCCATTGAAGATCATAGATCATAGATAAAATGTTTTACAAAACAAGAGAACTCACTTAGAGAACATTTTGTGGCAGAATGAACGGTTTGAGGAACAGATATGGGAAGGAGAAGAGGTGATGAAAAAGAAATAGACTTCTATGTTTTACTATATAAAATTATTATTTCAAGGTGTAATATTATAATGGGGTTAATATTGTAATGAACTAAAAATATATAAATGAAATTCCGTTTTTATTGAGTAAATGAATTATTAATAAATGATTTTATAAGAAAAACATGCTCTGTTTTTGTTTTTTTGGATCGTAATGTTGTTTTTTAAAATTAAAAGACCATTAAACATCATAAACATTGTTAATGTAGTCATTTTACAGGGACCATAATGATTAGTATATTAATATATATGATAGAGTTAATTTGACAAAAAATGATGTGATGGCCTTAACTTGTAGGATATTACCCTATGAATCCAATTTAAAAAATATTTCAAGGGAGATAGAATCAATGAGATCTTACTTATACTAAGTCTAGTCCAATATTTTATAAATAAATAACAAGTTGAACCATTTTTTGAAAAAAGCTCAATCCATTCAAGATCACAACCCAAACCATGTTCTCCAAACCACCCATGAAAATATCACCACCACACAACTTATAGTAGTGTTTCCCCTAGTATAATAAATAGATAGTTATCTGAACCCTAAATAAATGAATTCAAATATTTTTTTAATAAAATAATGATTATGTTTATCCCTTTTTAATATTAAATTTCCAATGATTAATAGTATGTTTTGTAATAACTAGATTTTTATACGAGGAAACAAAAATTGTATTTTTTGGAAAGAGTATGTTTCAATCTAGTTATGATTTTTTTTGGAATTTATGAACTTTTGAATATAATAAATTTTTAATAAATATATTTTTTAAATAACTTTTATTTAATATAAATGACAATATAATTTTATGAAGTCAAATTAAAATTTTATATGGTTCAGATAACTTCTATTGTAAAGAAACCATTAAATTTCAATAAATGGGGATTTATGAGTTAAAAGTATATTTTATCATATTTTTAGAATTATTATTATTATAAAGAACTATTTTTGAAATTATTATTTAAAAATTATACAACTATGAAATTTTTAGAGACAATTCATATTTTTTTCTTAAAAATTAAATATTCTATAATTACACATTATGTATTATGAAATCATAAAATCCTAAAAGTGATGTGATATATAATATAATGTTTATCTAGGACTAAAATTATTTCTTCTATAAATAATTTTTTTATGATTTATTTTAAATAATTTTATAATCTCTTAATGAATCCTCCAAAAGCTATATTTTATTTTAATCTCCTAAAATCAATTATTTATAAACACGACTCACATACACATCACCAAAGGAATTATTTCAATATTTTCATCCCATATCCATTAAATATAATAAAATATAATTATATTTATTAGTATTCATTTAGAAAATTTCTGAGAAGAATTGTGTTTTCTTTACATTATCATATATAGAGAAAAACTAATGTTTCGAAACTAATAAATATTTCTTCTTAGTTTTTCTAAAAAACCGACAAAAACTTCCATTAATCAACACTAAAAAATATTAGCAAATGAATTTAGACGTTTTTTCATCTATACATCCCTATCGTGGTTCCCTTATGCTCTTAATAATATTCATAAGGCTTAAGAATAACCCTCGTAGGGTAAGGGATCCTCTCATTCTCCTTTTAATTCAAGCACAATCATTATATAATGCCTTTTGATTTTAAATTGTTCATGTTTGAAAAGATTGTTACACATTACACTTACAATCTTTATTATTCCCAAGTAATAATAGTCACATTTATTTCCCATTCACCCCTTTTATTAATCTTTATCTACACATGTTATACTATCGAAATTATCCATTGATTTTCCATTCCTAACATTTTTTAGTAAATACCTATCTCCATTTCAACTCAGGCGTATTAAAATAGTTTTATTTATGATTCATTTGTTGTGAATTTACAGGTTTTAAACAGAAATAATAAATAATGGGGTTAAAAATGATAAAACAAATCCTTATGTTGTATGATCAATGTGGAACACTTATATAGGCACATGATATAAAAGTGATAGGTGGTTTAAAAATTATATAAACCTCTAATGAATTGGAAAATATTTTAATATCATGATATTTGATGTATGGTTCAATAGTGGTTATCCTAAGAACACTATATTTACTGTCTTTGTATTTATCCTTGATGTTTTATTATGATTTCATGTTTTATGTTATTGTTTAATTCGTAGACTGCCTTTCTTTTATCATTTTATATAATGCCTAGTTTTTTAGGATTATTATTCTAATCATTATTTTATCACCTTGATATGAATCTTGGATCACATAAATTCCTTTACCACGTGTTGGGTTTTTTATTCCCTTCCTAGGATCTATATAACACCCCTTTCTTTGGTATATATCCCTAATTCATCCAAAATAGTTTTATAAGTTTAATAAATAATAAAGGAATGTTATGGTGTTTTTGAATAATGATGTTTTATATGTTTTTAAGGGTAACATTTTATGTACCTACTTCAACAGCATCTCTAGAAATCATAATATTATAATTTAGTATACTATATTTGTATAATGCATTATTAATTGTGGTGTAATAAAATGTGGGATATCATAATATCTCATAAATGATCATCTATATAATAATTCTATAAACCTTATGGTACTTTTATATGAATATAAATTGTTTTAACCTTTGATATAGGTTCATGGAAAGTATAGGGACCTATCATGTACATTTTTACTACTTCATGAAATCATGTTCCAGTCTTATATCTCCTCGAATCTGAAGCCTCATATAGAGCCATACGGAAAAAACAGTATAAATTATATTAAAGTGGGATCTCTATTAAGGGGAGGAACTGATCCCAGTATCTGTATAATTCCATTTAAAAGGATCTCAGCATATCCTCCAGTGTTTAGATAGCACACTCAGAATAAAAATCTATCTATGGGTGATAAGAAGTGATAAAACTCAAATATGTCTCCAATACTTTAGGAATAATTCTCCAGTATCTCGTGGTAAACCTAAAATATCAGTCATATATAATTGAGATTTGTACCCCATGTTGTCCTAAAACATCCCATATTTATATCATTTAGATTTATTCTATAGATACAAATTATACAACAATAATAAAATGTAAAATCATCATAAGGTGATCGACTACAACTGAAATTTAATTAGAAAATTTTGATAACCTTGAGAGTTTGAGAGAAAAATAAATGGAAATGATTTACAGTTTCCATACTAGTTTGGGTAATGTTCTCAACATTCATATATACAATTTTCTTTAAGAATTAACTTTATGGAATATAATTAATCAAGATGTGTATTTTTGGATTTCCATATTCATGTTATCCATCCAAAAGTACTAATTTATGTCTTTATACATCATTATACTCCCTCAATAAATATTGAAGGATGGGATATGAGTATCATCCAAAAGATCCCCAATTTTCACTAATTTGTATTGGAAATATATCTATGTGCCAACCTTATAACACCTTCAGCATTAGGGATGAACCTTTGAATACTAACAATTTTTCTCTATATATTCAGACTATATTTTCAGGGTTGATTAATTTCATCATTAATGGATGGATGAGAAATCATTTTGAAAAGATAGGATTTATATCATTCCATTTTTTATTTCAAGATTCATCAATTTCAAATCCATGAATAATGAGCCATTGTCATTATTTATCATGGATAGGGTAGAATGATACCTCATGATCATGGTATCAGAAACATTATTTTCCTTCCCATGGTGTTAATGTATCAAACAACCACAAAATTTTATCAACTACAACCATATCATTTCATTCACACTAAGATAATTTTTTTTTGTGAATATAAACATTCAACTCTTATGGTCATATAATTATTTTACTTCTCATGGTAGAGATAGTATAAAAAACGTTTCAATGTAATGAATACTTCCTGTATCTTTATATCATTTGATTTTAGTTCTTATCTTGATTCATTAGTTGACCCGATGCATAAGTAATTTCTGTATAATTATGTATAAGGACACATCACAATCCATTAAAGAAATCATCACTTTGTATCATGTAAATGTCTCCCATGTATGTTAGTTTATGATCAATAATAGTAATGAACATATTCTTAATATATTTGAATCATTCCTCACATTTCAACATCGAACGAAACATCACAACCTTCCAAATAATCTTGTTTAGTGGGTTGGATATTTATGAGAATTTTCTCACAAAATTCCAATATTATCCCAAAAAAGAAGAATAATCCTTAGTTCTATCACATGGGGTGGTCACATCCATTATTCAACTACAATATTATATATTTTTTGAATAAATATACCCTCTCTATTGAAATCATGGACTAAAAATTATTATTATTTATTCTAAACATAAAACTTGATGAAAATCAAATATAAATTCTCCATTTAGAAGGTAAGTAATAGAACCCTAAAATTTTCATCATGTTCTTCCATTCTATAAGAATATATGATAAATGTTTCATTAAATATTACAAAAAAAATATTTACTATAATCTATAAATAATATATACATCAAATATATAGAGATAACATGATAACTTGTAATCCCAAATGGAATAAATATAATTTCATAGAATTCATATCATGCGAGTAAATCTATATTGGGTATATCTTATCTCCTTAACCTTAATAAAATATTTTCAAATTGATGTTGAATCATTAAGGAACATTTACCTCATAATTGTTTATTTAAGATATCATCAGTATGTGTTAGATCATATTTGTATACGATCATGATTTTTCATGTTCATTATATTCATTGCTGAGGTATATTATTCCATCCCACATTTTCTAGAAAAATTAGTAGTTCACCCCATAGATATGAAATCATGTGTAAAAAAGACCTTATCTTGAACTATTAGAAAAAGTTAATTACATATTGAGGTTTTAACATCAATTTTTGAAAGTGGGAACTAAAAGTGATGTGAGAACCTTTTAAAATTGATTTTCTATGAAACTATGGTTGAAAGGACTTCAAAATTAACTTTAAATTTGGTTTTATTGGATTATTATTCTACAGGTAATAAAAAATGTTAATATCAGTTTTTTAGAAAATCAATTTTTAAAGTTTTAAATAAATTAACTTGGGTTTTTCATGAAATCCTCATTTTCTCACCTAGATATTTCCAGAACCTTATTCTTTCACCCCTTTACATCTCCCCACTATGATTGATCTTCATTACCAATTTATTTTAATCATATTTTCACATTATTTTGGCTTGAACTTCAACCATTCATCCTTCGATCATGATCCTTGAAAATATTCAATCAATAGAATCACTAATCTTCATGATCCAAAATTACGACTCAAGGTATTTTTTCATTCCTTTTTCTACATAATTTTTTAAAATTTTTCACTTCATTATTTCAGTGATTACCCTATTTCCACAACCTTCATGTGTGTACATCAAAAATCAAGATCAATATTCCAATATTGACCCCAAAATAATTTATGTTATGTTTTTATTTTTAAAGAAAAATTAAATATCTATCATTTTTAAATTTTATTTAACGATTAATTTATTTTTATAATTTTAATATCAATAATACATCTTTGATTAATTGTTTTTATAATTTTATAAATTTTTTTATTTTAAATTATTTCAGACTATAACATGTTTTTTATAACTACTTGTATTTATAATATTTTAACATTTATATATTAATTATCATTATAATATTTTTTTGTTGAACTGTATTTGTCATAAATTTTATTTTTTCACTTTTTTTATTTGGATTACTTTTGACCGATTTTTTAATTACAACATGATTTCCTTCTTTAATTTTTTTTGACAGGAATTATTTTTTAAAATTCTAAACATGGGAAAATTATTATTATTAATTTTTGATATATATTAATGTTATATTTAAATATATATGTATATATTTTTATATGTATAAAAATATCAATATATTATACTCTGATTTTAAGGTAATTATTGAATGAAAAGTGGATAAATTCATGCAGAACTACCAATGAATATGAGAATGTGGTTTAGGGAATCTAATAATTTTCTAAATGAAATCTTGAATACAATGATGTGTTTTTATATCCATACATGTGAATATCCTTGTGATATTTTGTATTAGTAATGTTTTTTATTTTGCGACAACTAATATCTTTTAAGTGAACGTTTCTGAAGAAAAGTGGCAGCGGATAGGTGGATTTACTAGTGAATACATTCCATCATAATGGGAAATTACATCATAGTGAAGTTAAATTAGAATTAATCTGAGAAGGAAGATCAGAAAGAATCTGAGAAGGAAAATCAGACTGACTATGAGAAGGAAGATCAGACTAACTAGGAGAAGGAAGATCATAATAACTCTCATATGGAAGATCAGGCTGAATCTAAGAATAAATATCAGACTAAATCTAAGAAGGAAGATTAGATTGAATCTAAGGAGGAAGATTACCCCGAATATCTCTGATGTAAATGTTATGTCATAATGAGAAGATAAAAAAGTATGATTGTAATGACTTGAGGAAGAACGTCATATCTTAATGAGCATAGGAAGAAGTTAATCATAGATCGATGAGGAAGATCATTGTACTGATGTGGAAATATAATTTTACGAAAACCAGGAAAGATAATTAGATAGAAGAAGACAATGATAATCAAACTAAATCTTAGAAAGATAATCAAGCTGAAGCTGCTAAAGATAATCATACTCAAGCAGACCAGGTTAATCAGATTATAGGTGAGGATGATAATCATATTGAAGGTGAAGAAGATTTTCAGACTGATGATGACGAAGAAAATTATACTAAATATGAGAAAGATAATCATATTAATGTTAATAATTATAATGAAATTGATTATAAGAAAGATAATCATACTGAATCTCAAAAAGATAATTATATTGAAGATGAGAATGATAATTGTAATGAAGATGAGCAAGATGATCATACTGAAGCTGAGCAAGATAATCACAATGAAGCTGAGAAAAATAATCAGAGTAAAGATTGAAAAATAGTCAGACTAAAGCTAAGAAAGATAATTAGATTGAATCTTAGTAAGAGAATAAAATAGATGCAGAGAAATATAATCATACTAAATCTGACCAGGATAGTTGGAATAAATAATACATAGTATATTTGAGAAGACGAATTTTGTATAAATCATGATCTAGTTTGAATAATTCTAATATAGTGTTTATATGAAATTGATTATCAATGTTTTGAAATTTTTGTTAGCAAGGATAGTTTTTTAGTTTCCCACATTTTCTTTTCATATACTCTTTTAAATATAGGCATAGTTTATTCACACAATGTAACATTTCATGATTGCAGAAAAGGAAGAGTACTTCATATTTCTTTCAAAGACATTATTTATGGACTGAAATCTGAGAAGATAGTTTGACTATATAATATTTTATTTATAGTATTGGGGAAGAAGATATTAATAATTTGAGCAACATTTTAGTTTTTTAGATTGAGATTGAGTGCATCGTACTGAGTCTATTATACATAATTCCTTAGACTAAGGAAGTTCATATTGAGTTTTTAGGAATCTCTGATAAGTGATTGTATTTTTATACATATAGATGAGAAATTTTATTAAGAAACATATTAAGAAGGTTTGTATCTTTTTGAGTTAATCGGATTGATTCATGAAGACTAGGTTCAGTAGACTGAAGTTTATTTGACTCAGGGTTATCGAACCCAATAATAGTTTCAAAAAACATTTTACAAAGTCATTATTTTATTATTTTCACTGAAGTGTTTTGTAAGAAATTATGTAAAGTAACATGAGGTAATAAAATAATTCATATGCGGTGATATAAGCCTATAATGTGAATTTTTATTCACTTATTCGTAATAATGAATTTCTATAGACCCACTAGAGTGGCTATGGAAAGATTGTAGGTTCTCACACTAAGGAAGAACCTTTTGAATATTTTTTTATTTACATTATTTCATAATATTTCATTCATGGGTATTTACTAAAAGAATATAAGGAAAATAATCAGAATTGGTTATAAGGGTTTTGTTTCTAAAATTATTGATACTCATAAAAAGTGAACAACTGATTCAACCCCACCCCCTTCTGAGTTTTTTTTGAACAATTGGAAATTAAATGGGTATCCGATCTAATGCTCCCTTATTGAATTGTTATCATGGATAATCCCAATTCTACCAAGATTAGAGTAATTCAAATATTTTATGGAAAAACTTATTATGGATTAAAAAATAGGATGATTCTTTATCTTTTATCTCTCATACTATCATTTTTTGATGCTAATACAATAGGTTTCCCACATGTTGAGAACTATGCCTTGATGAATTTTTTTAATAATAGAAATATTGATGTTAGTGGAAAATCTAGAAATTCCCTCATTATATCCTTATTAAAAATGTTTATTTGAATTTTAGGGGAGTCAAAACATCAATGAGTATGTGGGACAAGATGGAAAGAATTTTTGAAGGTAATAATACTGTGTAGGTTGAAAATATACGAATATATCATTGTAAATATGAAGAGATAATGATGAGGTAAGAAGAAAGTGCTCATGAATACTTAACCAGAGTAAATTAAATTGTTTGTAACATCATCGGATTTAGTGATGTCCTAAAACATTCTGAAACTATGAATAAACTTATGAAAATATTTCTCGATAGGGTGGATTCTAAAATTTCAACAAAAAAGATATGTATGATTAATATATTGATGAATTTTATAACATTATTATTGTATATGAAATGAGAAAACCTCTAATGTTAAAAAAAGATGAAATATGAAACGGATCATTAAGCTATGAACAAAATGAAAATACTAGATGATGAACATGATTATCCTTTTGACTCTAAATATATAGACGATTATGGATTGGATGAGAGAAATATTACTCTTATAAATAATAATTATTAGATAAGAAGAGGAATGTATTGATGTAAACTTCCACTCCAATTTTTTCATTGTGGTGTAATCAGTCACTTTTCTATGAATTTTACCATGAAGAAATTTAGTGAATATCAAGATGATTCTGATGAAAACATCGATGGAAGAGTGGAGAATTATTACTAAAGAATAAAATTCCACATAAAAATTCAAGATGAAGTTCACAAGATAGGAAAGGATCAGGCTAATTATTAAATCTGAATCAGAATCAACTGAAAAAAATTATTTTTAAGATTAATATTTTAAAAAAATTATAACCATCATTAGAAAATTTTAAATATCAAAATATTCCTATGATAGTGAATACGGTGGTGAATAATCATATAGAGGGTATCAAGTCAAAATAGAAATTATTAAATTTTTTTGATAAAAATTGATATATAAAGAATGAAATCACAGTAATAAAAAATGATTGTGATAAAATTTATGAAGGAAGAAATGGTGTCAACATGAAGAAGAAAGAAGACATTATGGGTATCTTAAGATACACTATATTAATTGATGAAGAGGGAATGATTATCGAAGATAATATTAATAAGACAAAAGCTAATGAAGAATAAAAGATAACAAGTTTTAATCAAAACATCTTGTATATGAAATTACATAGAGAAAGATAAATGAAAGTTTCAATAAGGATTCAAATATAAAATCTAATAATTTTAATGTTTTTATGAAATCTCAAATCACGAATCTAATGAAATCCTCACCCACTAAATATATTGTTTCATATGATTTTAAAAAAATTTAAGGTTTCATAAAAAGTATTTGGATATCATGGGTTGAAAAAGGATGTGATAAACCTATTTCATCTTCAAAATAGGGAACATTACCTAGGATGAATGATGGTTACACATCTATATATTATTCAAGTAAGAATATGTTACCAACCTCAAAAAAATCTTAATAAGAATGATATTAATTCAAAATAAAATAAAGATTTTATGGCTATTCTTAATGTTATGGAATCTATTTACACAATGATTATATATAATTTCATAACCTGTCACTTCCATGAAGATGATTTTAACAATGTGGAAGACATGGTTGAATATGGATTTGTAATTTTCATCACCCCTAGGAAGATAGAAAATAAAAATCTCAAGATGTTAGAAAGTATCAAAAAATCCATCTGAATATATGGACGATGTTCTAGGAAGATATGATTAAAATATTAATCATCCTAGAAGAAGTATGAAAAATATTCTGGAACAAATTTCATATCGTATAAAAGAAAATGAATATGGAAAAAATAAAGTTGAGAAAAAATCTTTTTTTGTTGACATAGATATAAAACCATGTCAATCGAAAAAACAATTAACACGTGATTGTGGGTTTTCTTCACATTTGATAGTTGATATCAAAATATTGAGACATGTTAATAGACATGATATATGAGTAGTTTCCATAGGTAATGATCATTCCATAAAAATCATATGAATTAGAATGGCTAAGATGGAAGTTGAAAATATGAAATCTAAGGATGTTTTGTTTATTTGTGGGATAAAACATAACATACATACTATAAATCAACATTGTGATGATAAAAAAGATGTAATTTCCAGAAAATATTCATCTATCATCATAAGTGATAATGATAAAAGTGTTATTACAAAACTAGACATAACTTATTGTAATCATTTTCTAATTGTAGAGTTTAATAAGTCCTATAACAGGAGTTCTAAAAATGAAATTTTTTTAGCACTGATGGATTGGGATCCTTGGGTAGGAAAAAATGAAATAACTTTCCAATGATTATGTTGTCCATTATTTTCAAAAATTTAAAAGAATAGATAATGATGTTTCTATTTCTTATAATAAATAGAATATTTGAAACAAGACTTATAAGAGAGTTATGATTTAGTCTACCAAACCTCTTGAATTTATTCATTATAATTTATATGATACGATGAGACATTAATATAGAAAAGGAAATTTATACATTATTAGTATTATAGATTATTTCACTTAGATTACAAACATCATGTTTGTGAAAAATAGGTTAGACGCTATGGAAAATGTTCCAATTTTTTCAGAAAAGAATTTGGGAAATAAATGACGGTTTAAATAAAGAAGTTAATAACGGATAATAGTACCTAATTCAAAAGTAATAATCTTGAAACTCCTATGATAAATAATGGTTTCAAAAATCATTATATCACTTTATACACTCCACTAGAAAATGGAGTATCAAAAATAAATAATAGATTTTTCATGGAAATGGGAGGAATTATGTTTACAGAATGCAATCATTAAGTGTTATACTTGAGAGAATCTATTAGTACTACTATACATATTCATAATATATTCATGTTAAGACTATAATCCTACACGACTTCTTATGAAATGTGGTATAAAAAATAACCTTCGTTGAGGTACTTCAATGATTTTGTGAGTCCTTGTTTACATAAAATAAAAAATCTAAATTTGTTATAGTTTGATGAAAAATAGAATGAAGGAACAAAAAATGGTTAATTTAGAAATGTAAGAAGTTAAAAATATTAGGAAAATAATTTTAAAAAGATGGTAAACCCATGTGATATGAAATTTATTGAGAAGGAATATTCCTTAAAAAATTTTATCGAGAATGGTGAGGAGGAAAAACTAATGGTTTTCAAAGAAAGTCGGAATGATAAAAAATTATCTCGATTCAGAAGAATCATGAGATAATGAGTGTTCTTCTGTTAAAAAAATTAAAATTAACCACCCTATAAAAAAATTTGGAGATTAAAATTGTTTGTGGGAATTAGAGGATTACTGTTCAGATCATAATAAAGATGAGATTAGAAAATCAAACTTCACATATCTCAAAAGATGAACTACAATCAGTTTCAGATTCTATTCAAAAAAATGGTGGGTGGATGCTAGGAATAATGAATAAAATCATATTTAGGAATTGAAACATGGGATCTTATACCATGTCCAAAATGAAAAAAATTATCGGAACAAAGAGTGTTTACAAAAACATGTTAAATGAAATTGTAGAAGATTCATAAAACATATCCAGAATCATATGTAAAGGCTATTCATAGGTAAAAATTGTGGATTTAGAAGAAATATTTCCCCAATTTCATGATTATACAATATTAGAATGTTTCCCTCAGTAGCCTCACATCAAAATTAGAACGTTTATCATGTTGATGTAAAGTTTTTATTCATAAATAGAGAGATTGTGGAATAACATTAAATAGAAAAACATTATGTTTTTTAACTTTATAATGATGAAAAAAGGTTCATATATATAATAAAAACCTTTTATGGGTTGAAATAAGCCCAATACGCATTGTATTCAGAACCTCATCTCTATTTGAGAATATTGAATTTTTCTAAAGGAAAAGTTAATACCAAACTTATATGTAAAAAATTTTTACTTCAAAACTCTTATTGTAATTGTTTATGTAAATGATATAATTTTTTCTTGGGAGGAAGAAATTTTTTTAAAAGATCTATCTGAGTAAATAAAATAAGAATTTTTTAATTTCAATATTGTGAGATTTAACATTATTCATTGTCTTAGAAGTTAAAAAAATATAAAATTAAATTTTATAATATCATGAATAGTATAGACAAGAATTATTATATATGTTTTTGGATGGAACAATCCAAATAAATTTCTACTTTTATATTTGTGATAAATTTTTTTAGTAAAGATGAGTCAAGGAAAAGTGTTAATTAGAAAGGTTTTGGAAGATAATAGGAAGTCAACATTACCCTATATCCTTAAGGAGTGATATTATATATGTAAAAACATTGTTTTTTGGATATATATAAGTAACCTAAAAGAGTCACATATGTTGGTAGAAAGGATAATTCGATGATCTGTAAAAGTAAATTCCTCCCTTGAGTTTTTATACAAATGAAATTATGAGATGAGGTTTCTTGGCTATACTGATACTAACTGGACCAGAGATTTTAATGATAAAAAATCAAATTTAGGAAGAAATTTTTTCTTATTTTAATTCTATGTGAGTAGGAATTTTAAGAAACATATTTTTTGAAACATTGAACATAGTGGAATTAGAATATGTTATAGGTACATTGGATTATAAGAATATTGTGGATGAAATTTTTGTTAGAAGATAAGAAAGTAAATTTTTCTAAACCATTGAAGATACTCCATTATAATCAGAGTGAAATTGATATTTCTAAAAATACTTTACAAAATTCATGATCAAAACACATTGATATAATGTTTTACTTTATAAAATAGAAACATGAAAATATAGATGACTTGATGGAATATATCTCAACGAATTATCAAATTGATGATATCCTCACAAATGTGATACTAAAAGAACGGTTGGTTGAGTTGAGGTTATAAATTCAAGTTTATCCTCTTCAAATGGTTTCCTAAATAACATAAATAACCCCCACCATGATTTGGATTATGCTGACAAAGGGGTAGAGAAAGTAACCACTTTGATCTTTGTAATATGTTATTACTTTTCCTTTATAAATGAATCTGAAGCTATGGTTATCATAAATTAGGGGAGAGAAAAATAAATATTTTAAGAATAGATACAAGTGAAGTACATTTTTATATTTACATGGCCATTAAATTTTCTTTTCACTAAGGGATGAAATTACTTCAGAATAATTACATTATCTAGTAGTGTCATGTCATGAAACACTCTTTTGAGAAAGATGTGTTTTGGTAAAAGATCCAAATTTGAGTTATTAAATGTTTATGAGAGTTATAATACTTGTTAACTAGCATGGTCAACAATTATAATGGGGGATATTGAATAACCTTTTTGATGTTTTTTCTTAACAATGTTTTTGTATTTATTGATAGCTAATTATTTTTTACATTATTTTTTAAAAAACTATGTGAATGTTGAAAATCTGATTCAAAGGTGAATATTTTCAATCATATTCGAAAATTACATCATAATGATGTTTAGTTAGAAAGAATTTGAGAATGAATATCATACTGACCCTGAGAAAAAAATCCAGACTAACTCTAAGAAGGAATATCACAATGACTCTATGAAATAAGATCATACTGACTCTGAGAGAGAAGATCGTACTGACTATGAGAAGGAAAATCATAATGATTCTATGAAGGTAGATCAAACTAAATATAAGGTATAATGTTATCTAGAAAAACTCTGATTAATATGTTCTATAATAATGATTTTAGGAAAAAAATCTGATTATAAGGAGCCTAGGAAGAAAGTTGGACTGTAATGAGAAGAGTAATAAGTTCATCAAAACAAGTTAAGGAAGTTTACCTTACTGAATATGAGTTGGATAATCATACTAAAGATGAGAAAGATAATTCTACGAAAGATAAGAAAGATAATGATACTAATTCTAGCAAAGATAATAAGAATTAAGACGATTAAGATAATTAGACTAAGGTTGAAGATGATAATCGTACTAAAGTTGAGTATGGTAATAAGACTAAAGCTGAGAAAGATAATCACAATGAATATTATAAAGATAATCGGACTAATGAAGAGAAAGGAACTCAGAAGGATGTTGAGAAAAATAATCAAACTAAAGTTGAGCAAGATATTCAGTATAATGCTGTGTAGATAATCATAATAAAAGTAATCAATATAATCTGATTGATGGGGAGAAAGATAATTGTGCTGAAGCTGTGAAAGATGACCATATTGAAGTTGTTCAAGATAATCAAAATGAATATATAAAATATAATCAGACTGATGCTATATAAGATAATAACAATAACGCTAAGAATGAAAATTATATTGAATCAAGTAAAGATAATCAGAATTAAGCTGATAATGATAATCGAACAGAAGAAAATTTAGTAAGTTCAAGAAGACTAATTTCAGATAAATCCTAAGAAGATTTGAAAAAGATAAATTTGGTGATGAAATGTGAGATATTTTTAGTGTATCTATATTTGAGTAAGTGGGAAATGATTTCCAACTTCCATCCATATTTTTTAGTCACTAATAAATAGATACATAATTCTTTTACACATTGTAACTTATCCTAATTGTTGAAGTGGAAGAGCACTACATATTTCATGACATGTGTTTAATTCTTGAATTAGATATTAGAAGGATGTTAGAATACTGAAATATTTGTTTACCAAACCGAGGAAGAGCATTTTGAGAATTTGAGTAGAGTATGACTTTTTTATTGAGATTAAGTTCATCATACAGAGTCCATATGATTGAATTCACCAAAATAATGAATTTAGGATTGAGTTTTGGGAGTTTCTGAGAAGAAAAATTTGTCATATCTAAAAAATAAGATGATTCTTAAGACACAAAATTAGAAAGGGATATTTGTATTGAGTACATCAGATTGATTCAGTTATACTGGGTTCATCATACTGAAGGCCATCATACTCGTGTTCATTAGACCTAGGAACATTTTTATAGAAAATTGAAAAAGTCATTATTCATAAATTTTGGAATAGTTTTTTGTAAGAGTCATTATAAATTTATGAGTGTTATTATAATCAATATTATTGGTATATAGAATGTTTCTAATGATACTTGGAATAATTTTTAGTGAATTCTTATTAATATTGAATTTCCATAGACCCATAATAGTGGATATGGAAAGGATATAGGTTCATACACTGAGGTCGAATCCTCTAAATCTTATGTTCTATAAATTTTTTCTGACTTTAGAAAGCATGAGTATTAACTAAAAGATGATAAAGACATGGATCATAACATGTTACAGGGATTATGTTTCTAAAATTATTATAACACATAAAATTGAAAAACTATTTCACCCCCCCCCTTCAGTTGTTTTTTGATGTTTTGGAAATTTGCCATGAAATTTATGAATATGAGTAAATTATTGAACATAAAAATAAAAAACCTTATAATTTTCTATTGTGTTATTTATAATTATACACTCTATATATATAATTTTGAAATAACAAATAGATAAATATCTAATGACGTTGAAGATTTCTTTCCATTAGAAAAAGGATCACCTGGAAAAAATAATTCAATATTAATGTGTTGAAACCATTAATAAAAAATTATTGAACAAATATATAGAGATGTTGATATAATAATATCCTTATGTTGCAATAAATTTAGTATTTTATCATCAATGTGATGATTAGATAACATGAATCAAAGACATTGTTGAAGTGTTAAATGTCTCACTAAATTGGTTGAATATTTAAAAGCGAAAATTATTGACATAAAAGAGATTTAAGATTCCAATTATAAGGGTAAAATATTATTTTAAATTGTATTGGTTTATAAAGTGATATGTTATTTCCCTAATTATTTTGTTTTTTATATGAAAAAATATGATAGTTTATCATTATGTCTTAAATGTGGGATATAATGATTTAAAATGGATAAATTTTTTGATTGTGATTCAATCTCAAAAGTAGGAAACAAACCTCACACTAAAGCAATATGTTATCTTCTAATAATTCCCAATGATAAGAATCACTATGAAAATTGAAAAACTGGAAAGATCCTAGGATGACAGAAGATTTTAGGGTCATTAATGGAAAATTATTCCATCATTCTAATTCACTATAATGGAAAATATTTGATCACAAATTATTTGATTTTGGATGTGATTTTATAAATAACAGAATGGATTTGTTTCTAGAT
This sequence comes from Viscum album, assembly GCA_963277665.1. Lineage (NCBI taxonomy): Eukaryota > Viridiplantae > Streptophyta > Magnoliopsida > Santalales > Viscaceae > Viscum > Viscum album. The sequence continues at coordinate 554,968,222 of OY728140.1, read as the reverse complement.
TGAATGAATCCATTCAAGAGTCTCCATAGACATCATAGTTGATAACATATTTTATGGGTTATCAACAATTTATCCCAATAGATATGTATAAATTCAAAATATGTGCGGATGGGTTTGATGATTTTTGGTCCTAAACAGATGGTAAATGATATTGATTTTAATCAATAAACATTGATTTATGATTTTATATTCTGATGGTAGAGATGTGTTATAGTGTTTTATGAAACAATAAAGGGTACATGTCTTCTCATGAAATGATATAGTTCACTAAAAACAACATTACTACAAGTAGAAACTTATCCAGATAAAGAGTTAAATGAAACAATTCATCTAGAATTTTATAATAAGGTGATTTATATTGTTAATTGAATAATTGAATAAAAAAAGTTTAGATTAAAATGTAGATTTTCTTTAAAAAAAAATGATCATCCTTATTGAGAATTAAAAAATGATATTAATGGTTTACATGATTATGATTCTTCCCCACAGCCACTATTACCTAAAGAATATTAAAACAAGATAAAAAAATAAATTTTACTTTTAGAATGAAAGTATGTCCTACTCATGAATCAAATAAAAGAAATAAATGACCCTTTTCTTAATCTAAATTATTATAAATTTTATTTGTAAAACATAACAACGAGATTATGAATGTCGAGAAAAGCATTAGTGACAATTTAATGACAAAATTATTAAATATATAATTTTAAAAAATGATGGATTACAAGAAATAAGAAACTTGATAACCATGGGATTATATTGTAGTTGTCTCCCACAATGAATGGAATTAAAATATATTTTCATCCAACATACCACACAAAAATAAAGACTAATAAGGTAACTTTTTAAATTCCTATAAATTATTAAGTTAAATAGTGTGTTTTCATCTAATGTGAAAAATCTAGTACAACAAACAGATATAATATTAATAGTAATGTAATATTGTAACATTCATTTATTAATACTATAGTTTCTAATTGTTCTATTGTGTTATATAATGTTAACAACTACAAAAAATCTATAATCATGGTTTGTTAATTTTTTAATTCATTTTACAAAAAAGTCACATATCAATATTTGTTATATGTGTTTGAGAATAAAAATTTCTTCATACTCTTTCTACTGTAAAAAAATATTTCCACCATTTTTTAGATATATAGTTTATCTATTGATTCATTTTGTGTGAGCATTAAAAATATACTGGGAATGTATTTTTACAATAGATGTATCCTTTTGAAAGATAAATGAAAATTTTGAAGTAATATATTAAGTATCTACATTGTCTATAGGCCTCTATGGTTCAAAAAATTATATATGATGAGGTAATTGAGTTATGTATAGAATATTTTTTTGGAATTGAAGCATGTTGTTCACCCTATACCTCAATATTAAATTTTTTATAGTTAAGGTAAAGGTATTTATAGAATAAAGGTAATCTTAATTCCATATGATGTACTGATATATGAACATTTATGTAATTTCAATAACATAGGTGATGTTAAACCTTATATATCATCCTATTTTGTGGGATTTATTGTCTTATGTATGAGAATAAATGAAAATTGATTGATGAATGAACATAAAAACAGTTTTTAGGGTTTGTAGAGATAATAATTATTTATTTATCCACACCATAAACACTAAAATGGTCAGTATGGACTTATGTTTTAATGTGATTAGGTGTTCTCATTTTGATATTAAGGATTACCAATTAAAAAACACGATGAGTTATGTACCATTCAAAAAAATTATTTAATGGTTGTTGCCGAAACACTATATTCATCAAGTGATAAACATAAACACACAATTTCTTCATCACCATCATATTTTATTATTTAATTGCATTTATTAGAGATTTATTATACTAATTTCTTGAAATAGGTAATTATTTATATGTGGTTTGATTGTAACGTAGGTGTGAAAAATGATGAGTCTAAGTTTAATCCTGTTTAATTAAAATGAATTGGTTTGAAAGAGGTGTTACTTTTTATAGATACATGTAAAAAAATATATGATGTTGTTTAGCCACTAAATGATGAGTGGTCCATTGTTTTTAGGGAATAAAATTTATTTGTGTGTTGATAATATTGATATTGTTGAAAACTTATCTAAAATTTCAACATCAATTACATGATTATCCAAATATAACAATAATTTTGTTGTGAAAATTTCCATAAAATTGAATTGATCATGTTGAAATGATTTGAAAAAAACTATTTCCCTCTTAATTAATTATTCTAAATTTTTTGTGATAATGATGGAGTAAAATATAATATTTTTAAACATTGAAATTTAAAAATATCTATATATATTTATAACATTCCTTCTATTTTGTAATATTTTTTATATTCATTGTATTTATATATTGATTTCTTGGTTAAATACTTTTTCCTTCAGCATATTGTTGTGTCTATTTTGACAGCATTCTTAATTTTTTAGAATATTATATTATTCATTAAAATATTTGTAGTTATCTTACTATATTGATCATTTTCATTTTTTACATATAAATCTTACTTAATTATCAAAACATTTATTTAAAATATTACACATTTTTTTTTTGATATTCCATTATTTTTTTGTAGTTAATTTTAACATTCCCAATTAATATATACAAAAAAATTATTAAAAATACAACATTAATTGATTTTTTCTATTATGAACAAATAATTTTTAATTAATTATATTTATTTTATTTATTTTATTTTAATTAAATAAATATAAACATAAATTTATTTAAGTTGTATACATATTTATATGTAACTCAGACCGAGGTAGAGGAACCATGATATATATTTTTTCTATATAATTATATATGTAATAATTTAATTTTTCAATGAAATTAACTCAATATTTCATAAAAATATGTGGATATCTTCTTCTTCTTCTTCTTTTGGGAGGATAAAACCTAACAATGCTAGGCTTGGGATTATATGTTTACCAAAAAAATTAAATAACTCATAATGAGAAGAGGGTGGTATTTATCATTGATGAGAATAACCAGACAACTGGTCCACATGGAACATAGTTTTAGACATACCGGGTTATACAGATTTATAACAAGACTTTTATTTTAATACCTATTTGGAGGAGCATTATCCATCCAATAAAATATATTTTATGGGAGTGCATAATAATAAAATTTCTAAAATTATTTATTTATTTATCCAAGGGTTATTTTTTGATAAATTTCATAATATTTCAACAATAAAATTACAAATGATATTTAACATTCAAATGAGAAAAGGATTAATTAAATTTTTTATATTTTTATAGAAACAAGATGGAGATATTTTAAGATGAAGTGAATTTTATTTTATATATTTGGTATTAGAAAAAACAAAGATACAAGATTAATGTATGGGATTATATATAGTTATACATGGTAGAAGTTTGTTTCATGTAAGTGGGAGGAAGCCTTTATGGTGTGATTTTGTTGTTGGAAAAAATTTATATGATTTTTATGTTTTTATATTTAATAAATTTTATGAATAACTCTTTATAAACATATTTTTTATTATAATTAGTTAAGGTTAGATGAATTATGTAACTGTAAAATGACATTTATGATAAATATTAATATATTTATAACTTTTTTATAATTTCTTATATAATAGGATTGACTGACTAAAAATTATTTATTTATTATCAAAATACTTTTATGGAAAAAAGTGAGAAACCAAAAACTAATACAAAACAACCACATATAAGCAGAGAGAACTACCAGTCCTGCCCCACCCCAGTAACTATGCCATGTCGAAAAGCCTTCACCAACACGAGACCCTTCGTCAAACAGTCCCGTGAAGTAGTGCACGGGAATGAAACAAATGGTGGATACATACCCTCTCAAACATCAAGACATAAAAGGCCTAAAACAATGAAGACTTCGTGCTCTAATACACTTCAATGTCTAGTCCATGTAGAGTGTTGAAAACAAGTCCAAAATTTAAAATAGTGTCAAATAACATAAGGGTCCCAGGGTTTTCACAGCTCGCACAATCATTTCCATCAATCCAACTGCCCAAAACCACCAACATAAACAGATATGTTAAAGATAAACATGATATTACCCCAATACATTTCCCGAACTAGTTTCTATGATAAGGATGTAGTATGTAAGTCTACTCCAACCAATATCAACTTCTCAATCATAGAAGATTGTTGGTCCAATTACTGAATGTACTCCTCAACGCTAATATTTCCTTAGTTAAAACATCCTACCAAAATTTACTCATGTTTGTTAATATATTAATATTTCTCCTCATTGAGATACACCTCAAGAGGCCTCCCCATCATTTTAGCTTCCTCCACATTGGTTTCGTTGAACAATAAATCATGTTCTATCACCTGTTCTTTGGAAAATAAAATAAGAACCAAGGAATAACCATCATGTTCCATTGTCATCTAAGGGCTTAGAGCCTCCATGGACATCTTATTTTCACTCATCTTATTTGTAGAGAGAGTCTCCATAGGAGGAGGTTGCAAGGATTAATTCTCCCCCCCCCTTACTCCTCCTGGAACCCATATTACTTTTCAGACTTGAAGCCTCATTTTCCAAGTGGTTGTGCGCAATCACTTTGGGAACCATTACATCAACCCCATCTTCCACACATGAATAATGGAATTAGAACACAAATCGACATCTGGAAGGACTTCAAACCTGCTACACAAGGGAACTAAATTCTGAATCATGTATGATCCCCCTTTATTTCTACATCTATTTAGAATAGGGGCATCCATATCAGACCCTTTCCTCCCCTTACACACATCAGCACTACCTGACCATGGCTTCTAAGAAACCCAGCCAGAAAAGCTACCTGCTTAGCGTTCGATGTCACGACCCGTCCTCGGGGCCCGTGTCGTGACTACCCCAAGCCCGCCTTCCATAGTCCATGGGCTAGAGACTATCACTATGGTGTAATTTACGATAAAAAGGGAAGGCATTGCCTTTGTAAAGTAAACAAAACCCATAGAGTAAGCAAGCTGAAGTAAACACTATGTAAAACTGGGTACAAAAGTAAGTGCGGAAAAGTAAGTGGGCCAGAATACAAACCCAAACTGAAAGTAAAGTACAACTGGAAAGAAAGTACATCAATTGAAATGTAAAGCTACAACGTCATGTCGTCCACAAGAAGTCCCACATGAAGGGTGGGTGCAGATAGCCTCCTCAACTCCACGGGTCCAGCCGTCTGCTCTGTGTACGTCTCGCCCAGTGGTCCACCTCCAGGTACCGACTTGCTCCACAAGCCTCCACCACGATCAGCTCTGTTCGTCGTCTGCATTCAACACAATGTAGTGGGGTCATAGCCCATGTAGGAGTGTGTATAAGCTACTCAGTAGCGACCCCAAGACCCCCGATGGTCTCCCAGAATCCACAAAATATAATCCACAAAGGAAAGATACAATCACGAAGTAACATCCAACACTACTTAGGTATATGCCCATACATATACCTAAGTCATCAATTCCAGTTTGGCTCCAGCATCCGAGCCCATGTTCAAACACGTCCACACAGGATAGAACAACACAATCCACATAGGAAATCAAGTCAATCATATCGAAGATAATGATTGAAAATCAAGAATCAGCTCACACTTGTATATTTATTCGTAAGACGATAGAGATGATCAGATGTAGCCACTGATTCATCTAAGACGTCTGACTCACAAAGGATCGATAGGTACTAACCCCCACAATGACCCATAAAGGATCAATAGGTACTAACCCCCGCAATGACCCACACAGGATCCAACCCACACAGGATCAGTATGCGCTGACCCAATCAGGACCGTTGAGCGCTGACCCACACAGGATCTGACCCACACAGGATCGGTAGGCACTGATCCACAGAGGATCGCTGAGTGCTGTAGTCATCACTGTCGAACCCACGGAGGATTCTCGTACAGTCTTCATCATCGTCATAGTCGCAACCAGCTCTAGGGTTCCCGCACACAGCAAGCTCTTTTAGGGAGGGTCCACTCCACGAGCTGAGGGGCTAATACATCAACTGAAACAAAGTCTCCATTTGATGTATCAAAAAGTTCCGTCTCGATAAGAGGAACTCAACGTGACAGACGACGCATCAATTGGACGCCCGGTCAGAGAGTTATTGGCTTTTTCGTTCCAGGGGCCCGGTTAGTTTTTAAGTCAAAACCAACCTGACCACTCTCCAACTGTGTCCAAACCTCGAGCGGATTAATCCAAAAGGTCTGTCTCACTAAGAAGAATCCAACAAAGTCGGTGGCACGTCAATCGGATCCTCGGAGCTCAAGTTATAAGTGTTTCCGCTCCGAGGGCCCGGTCAGTTTCGTGTTCGAACCAACCCCGATGTACCCAATGTTCTCCAAAACCTTGAGTGTAATATACCGAAACGACCGTCTTGATCCATGGATCGCTACGCAACTGACGATGTATCGATCGGAGGTCCGTAGCCCATGTTATGGGCAACAGACCTAAACAGTCTGAAAATGGGGGGTCTGGGCCCTGTCCGACCCGGCCCAACCCCCCCAGGTCTGCCCGAACCGGGTCGACCCGACCCAGGTCCGACCCGTCTGGGCGCGGCCCGGCCTGGTGCAGTCGGTCCGGCCTCAGGCGGCTCAGCGCTGGCTGAGCGACCACGCAGAGGGGGCCCTTCCCCCTTGAATGAAGTCGCGGCCCCTGCGTGGGGGCCGCTCCTTGCCAACAGATGTAGCCCGGCGCCGCGTCATCCATGGTCCTACACGGCCGCAGGACTAGCCACCTACCACCGTGCCGGCGGGGCGCGCCGGTGGGGTCTTCCACAGACCACCGGGCGCGCTCCAGTTTTCTGTTTTGCCTGCCATCTTCACCAGCGGTCCTCCCGGGACCGGCTCATCACTGCAAAGACCTCAAAATGCCATTGCGGCCTGCTTCATCGCCACCCGTCGATCCGCACATGAAGAACAATGAAATGATGGGTTCAGACTTGTTCGTTGGTCTACACCCACCGCGTTAGCAGTTCAAATGACTTCCGACAATTAAACACATGTCGAGAATATAATTCACATAGATTTAATTGAACAAAAACCCCATACCTCAAGTGGTTGACGATCGAAGATTGTCGTGGGAGAAGGAATGTTGCGAAAAAAGCGTCCCATAAAGAGGATCGTCGGCGTCGCGGTACATGGCGTCGCGTCGTCGATCTTTGAGGGTTCGGCATTCTTCGTCGCCCTTCGTCGGAGGCCGGCGTTCTTCGTTGGCGACGGTGCGTTCTTCCCGTTCTTCACATTCTTCAACGAAGAAGGTGGAGATTCAAGGTTTGAGAAAAACCTCTCAACTCCTCTCACACAACCAAAGCCACCCCAATAAAATAAGGCCCACCCTTATTTTATTTCTCATGACAACTATTTTTGAAAAATAAAAACACATCATTCAGTTATTTGATTTAATTGAAGAGTTTCAACCACCCAATTAAAGAGGTGTTTAATAATTAATTAAATGCAAGTGTTGACTTTAATTTAGTTGGGGGGGGGGGTGCGGGTGCGTTACCTAATTAAAAGAGGGGGTTTTGAGGAAGTTGAATCGGTGGGGCTTATGTGGGCCCCACCCCAAAAATATCCTACTTAGTGGAGTAGGATATGGTGGGTACCACTCCAACCACTAATCTTAGTTTAAACCACCTTAAATAAAATAAAATTGGTTGCACCAATTTATTTTATTTCTTTACTTAACCCAAAATTTTAAAAACCACACCCGAGCAAACGCAACTCCGGAAAAGGTGTTCCTAAGAAATTACTGGTGCTGTGATTCCATCGGTGACCTCAGATTTCGATTCTGATCACCAGTTCAAAAGTTAGGAAAACCCGCTCATTCGTTCACTGAATGTCCCCGAGCTAATATTCGGAAAATGAATCCGATCACACTGGGCCTCAGAACCAGGTGCCGTCATCAACTGCGTTCTTGTAAAATCCAAAAAGAAAATTAAGAAATAAAATTCCCTTGAATTTTACGGGTCTTTACATTACTCCCACCTCAGGGTTTTATGTCCCTGTAAAGATACAACATAAACTAGGGAAACAAATGTGGGTACTGAGCACGCATCTGAGCCTCCCGCTCCCAAGTAATCTTTTGGAAGTTCTCATGCTGCCATCTGATGCGTACTAGAGGAATCGACCGTCCACAAAGGACTCTCTCCTGTCGATACTCAATCTCCACCGGGACCTCCGAAAACGTTTCCCGATCATCAATGTCCAAATCCCCATGGTCAATGATATGTGTCGGGTCATGCGAGTATCTCCTCAGCTGAGATATGTGGAAGACATCATGAACCTGGTGCAACTGAGGTGGTAGAGCCAGGCGATAAGCCACCTTACCTATCCTGCTGAGGACCTGGAATGGTCCGATGAAACATAGATATAACTTGCCGCCTCAGACAAATCTCTGTAATCCACGATGATGTGAGACCCGCAAGAATACGTGGTCGCCATCCTCGAACTCCAGTGGCCTCTGGCTCCTGTCAGCATAAGACTTCTATCGGCTCTGAGCAGTCCTCATCCGCTCCTGGATGACTTGGACCTTCTCTGTCATGGCCTGGACCATCTCCGGTCCCACAAGTACTGACTCCCCAGGGTCTGTCCAGCACAGCTGTGATCTGCAAGGTCGGTCGTACAACACCTAGTATGGTGCCATCCCGATGGTGGAGTGGTAGCTGTTGTTGTAGGCAAACTCCACCAAGGGTAGGTGATCCTCCCAGCTACGACCAAAGTCGAGGACACATGCACGGAGCATGTCCTCGAGAGTCTGAATGGTCCTCTCCATCTGACCACCCTTCTGAGGGTGAAAGGCGGTTCTCATACATAGCTGCGTCTCGAAAGCCTCCTGCAACCCCTTCCAAAGCAGGGAAGTAAAGGGAGCATCTCGATCGAAGACGATAGATGATGGCACACCATGAAGCTGTACAATGTACTGAACATAGAGATGTACCAATATCTCTACTAAGCCCTGCTCTCTGATGGGTAAGAAGTGGGCCGACTTGGTGAGTCGGTCGACAATCACCCAGATGGCTTCGTGACCTCTGGAAGTACGTGGAAGTCCATTCACGAAATCCATAGATATCCCATCCCACTTCCACTTCGGGACCTCCAAGGGTTGTACCAAGCCTACTGGTACCTGGTGCTCTGCCTTCACCTACTGGCAGGTGAGGCATCGAGAAATGAACTCTGCCACAACCATCTTCATACCCAGCCACCAGTGTTGTCGTCTGAGATCCTGGTAAATCTTCCCTACCCCAGGATGTACCACCAAAGGGGAAGTGTGAAACTCTCTCAGCACCTCCTCCTGTAAAGCAACTAGTACCAAGGTACATCCTCTGAAAAGTATGTCGTGATCTCCTTCTAATGAGAATCCATCAGGTGCTTGTCTTGAGGATATCTGTGCACGCCACGTCTCACAGTCAGCGTCCCCACACTGTGCCTCTCAGACCGGCTGTAGTACTGGATGAGTGATTGTGAGTGACTGAAGAATGGGTGCTCCATCTCTATCCATGAAGGATATCTGCAAAGCGGCTAACTGCTCTGTCACCTCCCGAAGTAGATGAATGCCCGTCCTCCTGCTGAGAGAATCGTCTACTATGTTCCCCTTTCCAGGAGTATAGACTATCTCAAAGTCATAGTCCTAGAGGAACTCGACCCATCATCGATGTCTCAGGTTCAGGTCCTTCTGTGAGAAGATGTACCTGAGACTCTGATGGTCAGAATTGACTGTAAGGCGCTCGCCCATCAGATTGTGTCGCCACATCTTCAGAGCGAAGACCACTGCTGCTAACTCCAGGTCATGGGTAGTGTATTTCTGCTCATGCTTCCTCAAATGACGTGATCCATAAGCAATCACAGCCCGCTCCTGCATCAGGACACATCAGAGTCTGGTCCCCGATGCATCTCAGTAAACTACATACCCAACTCCCTCCTCTGGTAGCCACAAGATAGGCGCACAGGTCAATCCTTGTCTCAGCTCCTGGAAGCTCTGCTGACATCTGTCTGACCACACAAAGGGTTTTCCCTTCTTCGTCATTGCTGAGAGTGGTGCCAAAAATCTGGAGAAGTCTGGCACAAATCTTCGGTAGTACCCAGCTAGTCCCAAGAAACTCCTCACCTCCGTCACGCTCCTGGGTAGATCCCAAGCTAGCACTGCCTCGATCTTTGCAGGATCCACCGCAACTCCTGCCTCCGAGATGGTATGTCCCAATAAGTGGACGTCACGTAACCAGAACTGACACTTCAAGAGATTACAATAAATCTGCTCCTCTCGAAGTGTGTCTAGTATAACCCGCAAGTGGTAGGCGTGCTCCTCCTCAGTCATCGAGTATATCAAAATGTCGTCAATGTATACCACGACAAATCGATCGAGGTATGGCTGAAAGATCCTATTCATGAGGCCCATGAACACATTAGGATAATTGGTTATGCCTAATGGTATATCCATGAACTCATAGTGGCCATACCGACATCTGAAGGCCGTCTTCTACACATCCTTGTCTCAAACTCTGAGCTGATGATAGCCAGACCTGAGATCTATCTTCGAGAACCACCGTGCTCCCTTGAGCTAATCGAAGAGGTCATCAATCCTCAGTAGTGGATACTTGTTCCTCACGGTCACCCATTTCAGGCGACGATAGTCGAAACAAAGTCACAAGCTACCGTCCGCCTTCTTGGCGAACAAAATCGGGGAATCCCAGGGTGAAACACTTGGTCGGATGAATCCCTTTCCCTGCAAGTCCTCCAACTGTACCGGTAGCTCTCGAAGCTCATAGGGGGCCATCTGATATGTTGGAGTGGATATCGGGGTTGTCCCGGGGTACAGGTCAATATAGAATTCTACCTCTCTGCGAGGAGGTATCCCGGGGACGTCATCGGGGAAAACGTCCACATACTGATCCACCACTGCAGGAAAACCATGAATCCGCGTGTCAACTGCTCCTAGGATGAGGCTAGCCAACTGATGTGTGATGGGATTTCCTCTCCTCTGCGTGAGTCCATCATGTGCGGCAAAGGCTCCCTTATCGCCGGTGAAGGTGAACCTGCTCCCATCGGTGCGAACACATCGCACCATGTGCCTAATGCAGTCAATCTGAGCATGGACTGTAGATAACCAATCCATGCCCAAGATGACATCGTAAGGCCTCGACGCCACAACAAGAAGATCCCAGCCAAAGCTCTTGCCTCCTAGAGTAAGCTCACACCACCGGCACCAATGCGTAATCATCGAGTCTTCTCCCGTAGCAGTCTCTAGCCGTAAGGATCGGGCCAACGTCTCCATCGAAATCTCCGTGCTCTGAACAAGGGCAGCGACAATGAAAGAATTACTCGCTACTATGTCTATTAGAACTACAGAAAGGGTGGAATAGACACAGATAGTACCTCAAATCATCTCGGGTGCGCCGTGGTCATAGGCCTCCTCTGTCTGAAGCTGTGCCTGTCTCTGCCCGCCAGCTCACTGTGGTCAGGGTGGACCTCCTAGTGGTGGTGGTGGTAGAGTCTCAAAGCGTCTCCCACCACCTGCTGCTCGGCCAGCCCCCCTGCCTTGTCCGCATACTCCTAGAGGACCGCCACAGTCGACCCTCTACCTCTTCCTGGGTGGCCCCTCAACCGTCTGCTGCTCCTCTGTACGGCGGGTCGGGCAATCATTAGACATATGGACCTGCCTGCCGCATGCGTAGAACTGTCTACCTCTCGAAAGACTGGCTCTGCGCTGTGTGCCCCACACCTTTGAGCCAGTGTCCTAAGGTCGTCCTCCTGAGGGTCTGGTACGCCTGGACCCATGTGTCATCTGTTGAATTCCAGCTACAGAAGACTCTACTACGTGTCGCCCTCTGGTAGGTCTCGCTACTGATGTAGGCTCATCAAGAAAGCTCTCGATGAGAAGGGCTCACTCCAGTACCCATGCCTATGTCAGAATGCTGAGTGAGATCAGCGATTCCCTGATCTCATGCCTCAATTCGTGCTCGAAGTTACGGGCCCAGAAGATTGAGTCTCGTACCAAGTCCGTCGAATAGCGCAAGAGATCTGTAAATCTCTCTGAGTACTGGGCAAACGACATGCTGCCCTACCGCAGCTGTAGTAGCTCCTGGAAGCGCACCGCACAGAGGGTGGCTGGGACGAACTCTGAGTGGAAGAGGCTCTCAATGTCCATCCAGAGGAGAGATGCCTCGTCGTGCACCTAGAGCATCAAGCTCCACCATCTGCCTGCTGCCGCGTGTAAGAGACTCGCTACAAGGATCGCCATGAGCTATGCTGGTGTCCCTACCAATCGGAAAACTCGTACAACTGCCTCCAGCCAATCCTCAGCTGCCTGAGTGTCCGTCTCCCCGCGGAACCTTGGCGGTCTTTGATGCTGAAACTCGTGCAGCGCGCTAAGGTGATGTGCACTATCATCGGATGGGGCTGGTATCATCAGTGGCTCGGCAGGTAGAGGTACCATCGGTGCCTCTACAGTCAAAGGGCCCTGCACCGAGGCCTCGTCGCTCGGTGGGCTATCTTCCCGCACAATGCTCGGAACCCTAGCTAGTTGTCGTCATGGGGCCATCCTGGAAAGAAACAGGTGTGACACGGTCAAACAGTATACCTGGTGAGCTGACCCAAAGTAATCACAAAGAAAACTTTTGAAACACACATGCAATCAATGTTTTTGTGCATTGAGTTGGAAATCAGAAGTCATGGTCCTAGTGTACGGATACATCGGTCGCCGCACCAACACTGGAATTCCTAGACTGATAACCACACTCAATACCCTTAACATTATTGCTTCACATAGAAAAAGATCAGAGTCCTGAGTTCTACGATAGAACTGAACTCCTTTGATACCAATTTGTCACGACCCGTTATCGGGGCCTGTGCCGTGACTACCCCAGGACCGCCTTCCATAGGGCAGGGGCTGGCGACTAGCACCAAGGCGGAATTTACGATAAAAAGGGAAGGCATTGCCTTGGTAATGTAAACAAACACCACATAGTAAGCAAGAAAAAGTAAACACTAAGTAAAACTGGGTATAAAAGTAAGTGTGGAAAAGTAAGTGGGCCAGAATACAAACCCAAACTAAAAGTAAAGTACAAATGGAAAGAATGTATAGCAACTAAAAAGTAAAGCCGCAACGTCATGTCGTCCACAGGATGTCCCACCTGAAGGGTGGGTATAGATATCCTCCTATGCTTCACGGGTCAAGTCATCCACTCTGTGTACGTCTCGCCCAGTGGTCCACCTCCAGGTACTGACTTACTCCACAAGCCTCCACCACGATCAGCGTTGTCTGTCGTCTGCATCCAACACAATGTAGTGCGGGCATAGCCCGTGCAGTGGTGAGTATAAGCTACTCAGTAGGGAACACAAGGCCCCCAAAGGTCTCCCAGAAGCGACAATGGATAATCCACAAAGGAAATATACAATCACGAATTAACATCCAACACTACTTAGGTATATGCCCATACATATACCTAAGTCATAAATTCAAGTTTGGATCCAGCATCCGAGCCCAAGTTCAAACACGTCCACACAGGATAGCACAACACAATCCACATAGGAAAGAAAGTCAATCATATCGAAGATAATGATTGAATGTCAAGACTCAGCTCAGACAGGTATATTTCTTCGTAAGATGATAGAGATGATCAGTTTTAGCCCCTGATTCATCTAAGACATTGGACCCACAAAAGATCGATAGGTACTAACCCCCGTAATGAACCACAAAGGATCGATATGTACTAACCCCCGCAATGACGCACACAGGATCTGACCCACACAGGATCAGTATGTGCCAGCCCACATAGGACCACTGAGCGCTGACCCACACAGGATCTGACCCACACAGGATTGGTAGGCACTGATCTATAGAGGATCGCTGAGTGTTGTAGTCGTCGCTGTCGATCCCACGGAGGATTCTCGTACAATCTTCATCGTCGTCATAGTCGCATCCAGCTTTAGGGTTCCCGCACATAGAAAGCCCGTTTCGAGAGGGTCCTTTCCACGAGCCGAGGGGCTGATACATCAACTGACACAAATTCCGGAGTTGATGTATCTCATTGTTCCGTCTCGACAAGAGGAACTCAACGTGACAGATGGCGTGTCAATAGGACGCCCGATCTGAGAGTTATTGGCTTTTTCGTTCCAGGGGCCCAGTTAGTTTTTAAGTCAAAACCAACCCGACCGCACTCCAATTGTGTCCAAACCTCAAGCGGAGTAAGTTACAAGGTCCGTCTCACTAAGAGGAATCCAACAAAGTCAACGGAACGTCAATCGGACACCCAGAGCTCAAGTTATAAGTGTTTCCGCTCCGAGGGCCCAGTCGGTTTCGTATTCGAACCAACCCGGCCATACCCAAAGATCTCTAAATCCTTGAGTGTAATATTCTGGAATGACCGCCTCGATCCAAGGATCGCTATGCAACTGTCGGTGCATCGATCGTAGGTACGTATCCCATGTTATGGGAAACAGACCGAAACCGTCCGAAAATGGGGGTCTGGGCCCGGTCAGACCCGGCCCAACACCCCCCCGGGTCGGCCCGAACTGGGTTGAACCGACCCGGGTCCGGGTCCAACCCGGCTGGGCGCAATCCGGTGCGGCCTGGCCTGACCGGGGCGGCATGGCCCATTATGGCCGGTCCGGCCCGGGGCGGCTTGGCGCTGGCCGAGCGGCCGCGCAAAGGGGGCGCTACCCCCTTGAATGAAATCATGGACCCTGCGTGGGGGCTGCTCCTTGCCAACAGATGCGGCCCGGCGCCATGTCGTCCATGGTCCCACGCGGCCGCGGGACAAGCCACATGCCACCGCAGCTTCAGCCAGGGCGGCCCTTCCCGGCGGCGCGCCGGCGGGGTCTTCTGCTGACCACCGGACGCGCTCCGGTGGTCTGTTTTGCCTACCGTCATCGCCAGTGGTCCTCTCGAGACCGACTCTTCACTGTGAAGACCTGAAAACACCATTGTGGCCTGCTTCATCGCCACCCGTCGATCCGCACACCAAGAACAAAGAAACGGTGGGTTCAGACTTGTTCATTGGTCCGCACCCACCGCGTTAGCGGTTCAAACGACTTCCGATAATTAAACACATGTAGAGAATATAATTCACATATAATTAATTGAACCAAAACCCCCTACCTAAAGCGGTTTACGATCGAAGATTGTTTCGGGAGAAGGAACGTCGCGGAAGAAGCGTCACGGAAGGAGGATCGTCAGTGTCGCGGTACACGGTGTCACGTCATCGATCTCTGAGGGTTCAGCGTTCTTCGTCGCCCTTCTTCAGAGGCCGGTGTTCTTCGTCAGCGACGGTGCATTCTTCGTGTTCTTCGCGTTCTTCAATGAAGAAGGTGGAGATTCAAGGTTTGAGCAAAATCTCTCAATTCCTCTCACACAACCAAAGCCACCCCAGTAAAATAATGCGTAGCCTTATTTTATTTCTCATGCCAAGTGTTTTTGAAAAATAAAAACAGATCATTCAATTAATTGATTTAATTGAAGAGTTTTAACTGTCCAATTAAAGAGACGTTTAATAATAAATTAAATGAAAGTGTTGACTTTCATTTAATTGGGGGGGTGTGGGTGCGTTACCTAATTAAAAGAGGGGGGTTTGAGGAAGTTGAATCGGTGGGGCTTTTGTGGGCCCCACCCCACAAATATCCTACTTAGTGGAGTAGGATATAGGGGGTCCCAGTCCAAAAACTAAGCTTAGGTTAAACCACCTGAAATAAAATAAAATTGGTTTCACCAATTTATTTTATTTCTTTTACTTAACCCATAATTTTAAAAACCACACCCGAGCAAATGCAACTCCGGAAACGATGTTCCTAAGAAATTACTGGCGCTGTGATTCCATCGGTGTCCTCGGATATTGATTCCGAGCACCGGTTCAAAAGTTATGAAAACCCTCTCGTTCATTCACTGAACGTGCCCGAGCTAATCTTCGGAAAATGATTCCGGGCACAGCGAGCCTCAGAATCAGGTTCCGTCAGAAACTGCGTTCTTGTAAAATCAAAAAACAATTAAGAAAAAAAAAATTCACTTGAATTTTACGGGTCTTTACATTCGATGTCCGATCCATGATCTGATTTCCCCCATTCTTATGGACTTCCACAAGAACATCCACATGCTGAGATGTTCCCTCTCCTTCCATCACTCCATGGTTGAAAGGACCCATGAGATCCCCCCTCATCCTATTGAACACATCCGACACAATTAGATTAATTTTTTTGGCCGCCAAACCAGTGAAAAAAAGTCCCACAACCACTGCATTACAGTCCACTACCTCTCTGGAAGGTTGTTCCTCCTCCATCGACCGCAACGCCAGAGTCCCCCTAGATCAATTCCCTCAACCCGTTGCATTCTATACTGAGCTCGTCACCTCATATACCACTGGTTACTTTCCGTTACCATTGACCACTATCCAAGAAGAGACCTATCCACCCCTATGGAAAGCTTCCATGGATTGGAAGCCAATTATCCTGCGCGCCATCGATGATAACCTTCACCGAAAAAAATCAGAAGAGTGCCCCAGCCACCAACACGTAGAACATAAGTTCGTCTATCTCTCATTGATAACTCTTTATTTTCACCTATATTCCTCACCAATAATAATCCAAACATAATCAAAGGGAAACCTAAACATAACCATCTCAACATATATCATCTAGTAAACAGGGTGGAAACCCCTTCCATTCGGCTATCCGAACAATGGTACCTTCTGAAAAGGTTGTTGTTAATTCTAATTATTGATGGGTTTTTACCATTAAGTGATCGATTTATAATTAAACAAATTAAGATCCAAGTTTACTAATGGCTCCAAATCTGTTCAAATTGACCACTAATCTTCTCCCCATCAACATGAAAGATGAACAAAGTTGAGAATATGAAAAATGAGATGTATATTACCAATAAAATAAAGTATGTAGCTAATAATGTAGTATAAAATTAATTTATAAGTTTTATTTTTTTACTATTTAGTAAATATATATCAGTAATATAAAATTTTAGAAAATTTCATAATTATTCCCTTCAAGAGAAAATAATTTAGGGTACCAATATATTTAACGGTAAGAAATATATTACTATCACCCCTACAGGGAATATGAATCACCAATGCAACATCAAAGGGTTCATGAAGGGTATTGGTCTTAAAAACTCTTGTGTTCATTTCCCTTGTTTTCCATTAATGAGAATGCAATATAAAGATGAAATATATTTTTTGAAAGATAAGGTTTTTAAAATTAAGTAGTCAATGGAGGATAGAATTAAATTATATATATTGGATATGCTTGTATAATTGATGAGACATACACAACATGTGCATCCTACCTACCCATATTCCCCACACCATCATTCAGAGCCAACTCTGTATTTTGAGATTCATGATAGGGATTTCCGTGTACGAATTGTATCATATGAGATTATACATTATCAAGAGGATTATATACATCATCAGTATATGAATCCATGTTAGTTAAGAGTAGCTGTATATAATATTAATGATCCTATTTATCTAGTAATTATTCCCATTGAGGATGTGTTCATAGTTATTTTGGGTATTAGTTATTTTTTATTTGTCCATATAATCTTTACTATCACATGACATTTGATGTATTCCAAGTATTTCATTTTTTTTAATAATTATATTAATAATTATTTATAATATGTTATTAAACTTAACGTATATAGTATAACAAAATATCCATGGAAACCCATATGTGGAAAATATAATTTTAGGTTTTAGTACCTTCAGATACTCCTCTAGAGTTTATTGGGTTATAATGTTATCGCATGTTTCTCCTATTTTAGACTATTATTGTAATTTTTAATGGATTGATGATATAAATCGATGTTGATATTTGAAAAATATTCCTAAAAAATCTATCATGGATTTTTTTGGTGGTGAGATCAGTGTAACCTTATTGCATTTATTTCAATTAAAGTATATTTTCATTTGAATTTATTTTAATTAAGTAATATTATTTAATTTTAACTTCATTAATTACTTTAATAATTATGTATCTCTATATAATTTGTAACCAATATGAATTAAAATATATTTATGGTTTTCTAAAACCAAAATACATTTCAATAGTGTTGAAATACATGAACCAAGAAGACAAAATTGAATATGTATCTGAACAATTATGAAAAAAAAGATTATATATCATTTAATTATATTACTTGAATATTAATAAAAAATATAATTATGATACCACATTTATTAAGAAATTATAAATTCTTAATTTGTAATATTGAATTATACATTTTATGTTATGAATATTTTGGGAAATAAAAAGTAAATAATATTGGTTATTCTCTTTACATAGAGGTTTCAAATGAAGAAATGTCTAGTTGTTAAAGAAGTAAATTTTATTCTACTATTATTGTTCTTTATTCTTAAATTCTTCAGTTTTCATCGGTTATGAAAATTAATTTTTTATATTACAATAGATCATGGATTTTGTTCAATAGGCCTCACCATTCAAAAGTGGAACAAAGAAAAGTTGTATGTTTGAAAGTTTATGTATCTAACTCTTATATCAAGGAATATAAGTTTTTAATTCATATCATGTGTTTTTAATAATAAAATATTGTTTCCAAAATTATGTCTCGTAATTAAAAATTGGTCATTGAACATTGATATTATGTTTTAAGATTCTTTTAGAAGATAACAATGACAAGGAAATAATAGATCTGGAAAATTATAGTTTCATTATAACACACATAATTTTAAAAAATAGTTTACTTTTTAAAAATTTAATACAATATTTTTTTGGTTTTGGATAATTATTCTTTTTAAACATAAAAATAATGTATCAAAAACAATATTTATTTACAAAATACTTTCAATGTTAGAAATATTTTTAGTTTTAGTTTCATTTATCAATATATTTGTATAATTGTTCTTAAAAGTTTTCTATAACTGATTTTTATTGTTTTGTTTAATATTACTTTTAATATATATGGACTAAAATTTTAGTTTTTAAGTGTGGGATAATGTTATTCTATAACAATTTTTTTAAAATTTCATCTTCCCATGTCTAGTTTTAATAAAACCGAATGAAAATGTAATCCATGATGTTCTTAATCTTACGTTTTACCAAAAAACGAAGTTGGAATCCTTAGACGAGGTATTTAAAAAATATTTATTGAAAAAACATATAAATCCTTGTATTAAGGAATTCAACAACATTTCTTCACAAAACTGATGTTGAAATCCTTTTATATATGTACTTAAAAGGGTTTTCAAATTCATTAGTTATAAACTGACATGAAATGTGGAACATTCAAAACCATATTTATTAATATCAACTTATAAATAATATTGAATGGTATGAAAAGTTTTATTTTATTGGTTTTTTCAACCAGAATATATTCTCTTAAAGTTTCAATAATAATTTCTCTAACTCAATGCTGGGAATTCTACACATGCATTTTGTGATACGTATGGACATTTGTATGAGTTTATTGAATGAGAAACCTTATTCTCTCATGGAGACCTATAATTTCATCCATAAAGATATTATACCATATAATAGGGATGTCATCAATTTCATCTTTATACCCATTCATTACTGCTAATAGTATATCAATACAAGGTATGATAACCCATATTATAAAATTTTCATCCAAATGGAGGGCATATTTATTAAAAATATATATTTTATCATAAGATTGTTGGAGAAATATAATAATATATCCTTATTCAAATAATTGATATTTTCCTAATCTACGGATTACCAATAAATAGTAAATATTACATCAATTTCATCCAAAGGTATAAAAACTAGACATTTAGGTTATACCATTACGTAAGTTTGGATTAGAGAATATTTATATATCTTATATATAGTTATTACACCCCCAGTTATTCTCAAATATTTTTTATTATCTATGGATTAGGTTGGTAAATGTATTATACCAAAATTATTTGAGATAAAATACTATAATGTACATGAATTAAATAAGGAATTTGTAGATTTGGAGTTCTGAATTATTGTACCTTTCACTAATAAATTATCATGATCTAACTCAAAAATAGTTTTTGTATATGATATTACACACTCCGATTATTTAGGATTTTCCTAAAAATAATTTTCCCCAATAATCCTTGGGTAAATGTAATTATTTTCATAGTTACCAGACTCTTTGAACATGAATACTTAAAGTGAAAGTGGCATAATGGTCAGAGTATTCTTCTCACCTAGTGTATTATCTAGAAGCATATTTTTACATTGATATGTTACTAAAATATTTTTTATCCAACCAAACATAAAAAAACTTATCTATTTAAGTTAATAAACTGGGTGCTTCATCCCACATTTTTGACAGATAGGTTTTTATAATTTAGTTCCCCAATGTGGTTTGTCAGTACTGCTTCCAAGTTACAAAAAAGTTAATTTATTCTCCTTGAGATAATGTTATTCCCCAATTTCTACCTCTACAATTATCACACATAAAATAATATCATGCTATATTCCAAATTTTCATATGAATTCCATTCCAAAAAATGGTTTTTAACCACAAATTAAATGGATGATCATGCTTTAAGGGTTTGAGAAATTACTTGAGGAATAGCTTGATAACCTATAATTTTTTCTTCTTATGTTATAATTGATTTATCTACCATTTTATTATGATATAGTAATTATTATAACATATTTATATGAAGTGTTTTTGGAATGATATTGATGATAAAATATTTCTTGAATGCCTATAACTCCATGTAGTCTAATTCCTCCTTTTCCATTTTATTCTTTATTAGCATCTACCCTTGGATATACTCTCCATCAATATGATATATAACCAATGTTTCATTCTAGTTCTATGAGAAATTGTGAAAAAATAATAAATTTTCCATAAAATTTATATATAAATTAGAAATAAGTTGATTAAAATATCATTAAATTGATGGTGGACTTAGTTGTATGAATTAATAAAAATAAAGATTCATTATCCTTGGTGTGTTTGTGAGATCAATGGGATTCAGATTAGTATTCATTGATTGAAACATTTGTGTGATAATTATTATTTGGTTTTGTACAATGGATCACATCTTATTTCAGGTCTCATTTGTAAAATATTTGTATTATACATCACACACATTATTAGATATGTTACAACTTATTTAAGCCATAATATAAAATATAATAATAGTTTAGGACATGAGATAGAAAATGTATTGAGGGAATACTATGAGATTATAATTATTAATTCATAAATGATGTGAATACCCTAACATAGAAACATATTAGATTCAAGATAGGTTATACTGGATAAGATTTCTATTAGTATATTTAACCCAATTTGTTTTAAGTATAGTGATATCCTTTATAATAACTTATAATGGTAATATGAAAAACCAAATCATATCTGATGGGATATTAGACATATGTGTTTAGTTATGAATCTTTATAATGAATGAGAAAATGATAAAGTTAATACTCTATCAACCATTTTGGGTTTGTTACCTGTAGGTAGATCTATTATAGAGGTGATAATAAATTTTAGTATTTATACATGGTTAATGTTTCCAGCAGAACCTTACAAAATCTACTTGACCAAAACATTGTGATAATAACCTATATATATATATATTTATTCCTACGATTATCACTAATTTTATAAGGCACGAACATTAAACATTACATAATCCAGAGTAAAATAAGAAATTGACATTGAAGATCTTTTTGAGGTTGAGGGTTTTAGAGAATTATTCCCTAACTATTCTATATTTACTCTAATTTTACAATGTATACACTTCTACTCACTATCCCTTTTTCCCAAAATAAAACTCTATAAACATGGTTTAATTTTTTTGATATAAATATTCATTCACCTTGAATTATTTTTTTCTATTACCCATCCTTATACCATATAGAAAATATTTCAAGAACATTGTATAAGTATCAAAATATCAGTAAGGGATATAAAATATGGAATGAAACTGTTAGTCCATGAATATTTTAAACTCATGAAATTTTTTTCAGAAAATCATAATATTCACCCATAAAAAATAATGTATTTAATATACCTCATTAAATCATAAGATTCTTGAAAAACTTATTATAAATCATAAATGATAAAGGTAAATTAAAGAATCCATATCATAATTTCAATGTATATTTCATATCTATATAGGGAGTAACCTTCATGGTTACATTTAGAATTACCGCCATAGTATATTCCCCCAAATCGATTAGGATAAACCTTATTGTTTAACTCCGTATCATTTCAAGATACATTGAAGAGATATCACAGTCTCACCCTCCCAAATTTTATCATGTAACCACCTATATACATTGGAAATCCCCATGAAAAACGACATAATCATAACACATAAAACATGCATAATGGAAAAACAACATTTCCAATTTGAGTTCACAAGATATCATTTCAATATATTTATATAATCAAACAATTCATAAAAAAAATTTAAATAAAAAATACCTAAAAATTCAATATGGTATTTATTTTTCTTTTAAAATCATTATAGCTTTTATATGATGCAAAATATCAAATAATGGTCACCAAGGAGGAAAATTCATTATCGCCGTATACGTCAAAAATGATAAAATTATTTTTTAAATTTTATAAAGTAAAATGATTCATATAAAAATATTACTTTTGAAACACTTTGAATGAAATTAAAATTAATATGGGTTGATTATATACCATATAAAAAGGTGGTTTGTAACATCAAAGTATGCCTCAATAAAAGGATATTGAGACGAAGTCTCTTACCGTGAGTCTGACTCATCACGTAAAATAATTATATTCCTGAATAATAAAATTAGCTTAATTTATAATTTCTTTAGAACCTATTTCATGTTAATTATTTTTTATATCACTTATTACCATTTTTTAAAAATTACATAATTATTTAAGTTCATATCAGACGTTTGTGGATATTCAGTAATTTAGTCAAAAATGAACTTTGTAGGATGTTTACAGTTCATATGGTCATAATTACATCATATCTGGAATAATATTATTGATTTAATAATCAGTTTTATACATGAATTATATATTTTAAACAAACCATTTATTTTTATTATGAAAAATGAACAATGTTATAATCATGGATATGTTAGGTCGTACATACTCATAAGTAAAGTTTCAATTTTTCATTGATCATTATGGAAAAAGTAATTATTATTTTATATTTAAATTAATATTATAATATTATTAAAATCATAATAATCATTCTAATATACTTATATAAATCATACAAGTGATGTGGTGAATAGAAACTATTCACACAACTGCGTGGGGGAATAGTTCACACTTACGCACGAATGACATTATCATTTTTATGTTCATGGAAAGTAAGAACATAATTGACATATAATTATCTTATAATTATAAATATTTCATGAAAATCATATAAAAAAATTAATTTCATCCTTATGAATATTCTTGAGAGATGTTAATGGAAGACAAACTATATCGGTTCACGAGGCGGTAGTCTGTGTACACGTGAAAGAAATGTTCATTTCCCATTTGATGAAATTTGAGATTAATTTAGGTGATGATATTAACATTTTAAAATATAACTATATCTTGGATAATGGATTTTTTTAGTTCATCATGGATTATGGGTACTTAAAGTATGTGGAAGAAGAAATAATATAAAAATACTTAAATAAAATGGATTACCTTTCTTTCGGTTGATCACCTTTCTTAACTCCATAACACCTATAATAATGGTGTTATACCACAAATAAGTAATAAAGAATGTGTAGATGGATTAAAGTAAGATTTTTTGGAAGATAATAGACTAACCAAATGGTTTTTGAAGTGTATGGAATAGAGAATAAGACTCCCTTTTTATAAGAGAGGGGAGGAGAACTCTTGGAATTAGTAAAACTATTAAATTAATATAAATTAATTTTCACCTGAACCTTTTTCTAAGATGATTTAGTTAAAATATAGGATGACTTTTTTTCTAAATCCATTCATCAAAAAAAAATTATAAATGTTTTGGAAATTTTTAAATCTTTTTCTTTCATGTTTTAACCCTTTTCAACTCTAACCGTTTAATTAAGTAATTTAAAAATTGAGTGTTAAAATAAATATCAAAACATGTAAAACGGCCAATAAATGAGTAATTAATTACATTTTGAGGCATACCAAACCTATTTCTTTGATTATTGTATTTTTATAAATTATAATTCATTTAATTAAATATTTTATAATTTAAAATATGAATTATGTCAATATTGTCATTATTCATTTCATGAATTCTTTAAAAATTATAAAAACATCATTTCTTTGAAAAACAATTGTTTAAATAATCAATATGATATCAATGGAATCCATAAAATTCTTTTATGGAATCAAATATTTCAATTTATATTTATCTAAATGTTATTTAAAAATTTTATTTATTCTTCCATTAATAAATCTACGACTCTATCATGTTTGTGTCATTCTTAAATTTATTTATTTAACATATAAAAATTATAAATAAAATATAATGATGTAAGTAATATTTTTACCTTTCTAGTTACTATTTAGAGTTGATTATATCACTTAGATAACACCATATTAAATTTTCTTTAGTAATAAGATACATGATTATTATTTCTTCACTTTTACTTGAAATAAAATGTTATTAATGTCATAATCACACCCATGTGTCTACCAAAGGACACAATTTAGGTAAAAGTATTTTATTTGTCAAAAATAACTAATACAGTAATATTATTACTATTGTTATGATAGTTCCATATAATTATAATATTATTTTTATCTTTAATTACCTGATTTACCTTTAATCGTGGTAAATAAAATACTAAAGTTATTATTCACCAAAAGTAATTTTGATCTTATTAGATCACATTTGTTTTCTTCATATTACAACCATTTATGAACATTTTTGAAAATTATATTAAAAAAAGTAACTATATTTAATTTAAAAATTAATCCCATTGATGGAATGAGGATATCTGTTTTTAAAGTAAAAATGATCTAAAACTCACAATGTTTTTATATGAAATTTCAATTTAAAATCTCCTCCAATGATATAAATTGCATTTAATGATAAAAAATTATGAAATTATACTTTCATTCCAATTGAAATGGTATCCTAATTATATAAATAAATCATATGAAAAATAAGTATTGAATTAAAATGGAATATTTTCACTATTCATTAAGAAAATGAATATTATCATAAAAATTACAGAATTTCAAAATAAATTAATTTTTATATACCTAATTAAAATAAAAATTTTAATTTTTCAAATATAACATATATAGGTGTAAAAAAGTAGATTTAAAATGGGTTCTCGATCAAAAAGAGGTAAAACTACCTTTTAAAAATATTGCAGATTTTTATGCTTAAAATTGGATTTATTCTTATTTTAAGCCCACCAAATTTATTGTACAAAAGTAAAATTATTTAACAAACTTGTTTAAATGTAATATATTTAGTTATATTCCTTATTTAATATAAAATTTATAGTCATTAAATAGCATTTCAAATAATAATATTAAAAAGGTATTATTTTTTGGTATAACATGGTCTTGTGTACAGTGTAAGATTTCAGAGAAACCCATTATTGTTTGTCGGTTATGTTATCAGAAAATATCCCCTTTAAATTAAATTTAATATAAAAATAATAAATATTTATATATATATAAAATTATGATTCTCTAATTACCTTGGATGTTTCATCCATCCCCCCTTTTGGAAATTGCTCCCTCAAACTTTTATTCACTTATTAAATAAGTGAGGGTATTTATCCCTCATAGAATTATAATATTCCCATGTTACCTCTTAAACCATATGGATTTTCAAAAAACAACTATAAACTAATGAATCACATAATTACTCAACACTTTCTCTATATGGTGAAAAACCTAAACTAGCTATTCTTTATATGAAATATTCTCTTCCAACTGAACTACATAAAGAATCAAAACATGAGATTGATCTAGAATATACTTTCTTAATATTGAAACCTGAAAACAATTGTGTGCCTATGAAAAAATTGGAAGTAAATACACTCATTAGACAACTAGTCCATCCTCATCTAGGATTTCATAGGGTCCAATGAATTGTGGACTCAAATTCCCCATCAAAACAAAACAAATCACATTTTTCCATACAGAAACTTTGTGAAAAATGTTTACCTATCTTGAAAGAACAATCATTTATTTGGTCATCCACATAACGTTTTTTCCAACTTTGTGTTTTCCTAATGTGTTTATGAATGAAAATAAATTTTTATGCTATCCCTTCTACCAACTCTAGTCCCATCAACTTCCTTTCCACGACATCATCCCAAAATATGGAGTTTGACACCCCTTTCCATATAATGCCTCCAATGGCTGTATTTGTAAACTGAAATGAAATATGTTATTATAAGAAAAATAAACCAAAGAAATATTATGACCCCAATATAAATGTTAATCCATTTAACAAGAACATATCATATCCTCCAAGGTATGAATTGTTCATTCTGACTACCTGTATGATTGAGGATGAGAAGCTATATTATTATTTAATTCAGTACCCAATAACTTTTGGAGGACTTTCCAAAAGATATAAGTGAATAGGGGATCACTAATAAGATAAAATGGAGAGATAAATTCAGCATAACCTGACTATCTCAATATGATTCAATGGATAAATTTGATCTAAAGACAGTGTATCTTGAATTGTAAGAAAATGAGCATATTTAGTCAATATATCAACAATAAACCAAATAACATTATTACCATGAGAAGTCTTTGGTAATCACACTTTGAAATACATGGTTATATTTTCTTATTTCCAATATGGTACTTTAAAAGGATGAAGCATCCCTTTTTGCAACTGTCATTCTACTTAACCTTTTGATAAGTCACACACTTCACAGTATAGTCGTCCATATCTCTTTTAATTCCACACTACAAATAATACTCTCGATGATCTATATACTTCTTAGCACATTAAGGACAAACTAAAAATGTATATTTATGATCTTAACATTACAAATCTTTCTCAAACGATTAATCACAATGCACACATAATCTCTTCTGAAATATCAAAACATAATCTTTACCAATACTAAACTCAGCCAACTTAACCCTTTGAACCAATTCTACCCTTTTAGTAATTAACTATCTTCCTTATATGATTGCTTAATTCTATATTATTTAAATGATTGAAATGAAACCTAAAACAAAATAAACGAATTTATTTTAACAAAAACAACCATACCAAATTTTATAAACCATAAATTGAATGGTAATGTTCCAAATGTAACATGGTTAATGTAGCATTACATGTCCAACTCAAAGCATCATCCACTTTGTTTTAATTTCTACGATAGTAGTGAATCATGCAATTATAATTTTTATTAGTTCCAACCATCTTCTTAGTCTCATGTTCAATTATTTTGGAGTTAATATATAGGTCAACCATTTATGGTCAGTCTAAATTTCACATTTCACTCCATACAAATGATGCATTAAAATTTATATTGTTAAAAAAATATAAGCTAATTCCAAATCATGTGTTAGGCTATTTCACTCATGATTTTAAACTAACATGAAGAACATAAAATTACCTAATCATTTTACATTAGAAATCATCCATGTCCTATCAATGCATCATCTCTATAAGTAACAAATTCACCATTTCTGGAAGGTAGTGCCAAAACTAGAGAATTCACCAATATTCTTTTCAATTCCTAAAAACAATCATCAAATTCTTTTGTCCAGATGAACATAACACCTTTTTGAGTTTTACTAGTTAGTGGGATAGATGACCATGAAATGTTTTCAAAAAAAACTTTGGTAATAATATCCAAAACCAAGAAAACTAATAATATTAACTATATTTTCAGTCTTGGCCACTCATCAAAAACAACCCATTTAGCTAGATCAATAGTTATGCCATTATTAGACAAAATGTGACCAAGGAAAGAAACTTTTTTCAACCAAAACACACACTTTCTCAATTTCCATTAAAATTTCCTTTCTTTTAGGGTTATCAAGAAAACACTTAGATGACTTTCATGCTCAAAAATACATTTAGAATATTAAAAAATGTAACAAATAAACACAACCACAAACTTCTCCATGAAATCATCGAAATTTATATTCAAAAGATCCCTAAATATTGTAGGTGCATTAGTTAAACCAAATGAAATAACTGAAAACTCATAATGGCCATGTCTTCTATCAAACATAGTCTTAAAAATCTATTCTTACTTAAATATCAATTGATGGTACCCTGACCTCATATCGACCTTTGAAAATTATTGTGCTCCTTGGAGATGATCAAAAAAATCATCAATATGATTCAAAGGATAATCTTTCTTAATAGTGTTGTTATTCAAGTCTCTATAATCAATTCATTTTCATATTGAACCATCATTATTCTTAACAAATAGTACTGAATCACCCCATGGTGATGTTCTAGTTTATATGAAACCTTTATATAATAACTCATATAATTGATTATTCAACTCTAAAATTTCAATTGAATCCATTTAATATGAGTGTTTTATAATTGTCTTAACATTAAGAAATAAGTAAAAAATAAATTAAACTACCCAATTATGTATAGTACCATAAACCCATTAGGATTAACATCAAAAAACCCATTTACCCATAAAATACATTAATCTAAAAAGTCCCACTATTTTCAAAAAAAATTGCAAGATAACATTCATTTCATTCTTTTAATATTTTCCCAGCTTCCTGATTTGTTATAAATGGTAATGGTTCATTATTATACACAAAGTTAATGTCTTTCTGTAAATAAACTTCTTTATATCTACAGTAAATCTTAGCATGGTAAATAGAAATCCAATTCCTACCACAAATAAAAACAAAATCTACTATAGGAAACACAACAAGGTTTTTAGTTAGATTATTTCCACAAAAAATGACCATAATATTCATATAATTTCCTTTTAATTAAATATTACCCCATGTGTTTTTACCATATTTTATGAATTCATTTTTTGAGGTGCAAATTAAAAATTACCATGAAAATTTATAGAAATGAATGATTGTGTAGAACTTGAATAAAAAAACACAATGGAATAATCTGAATAAGCATACAATGTACATGACTTCACTTCACTTGATGTCTGAATATCTACTGATGTAGTTTCAGAGGATTTCATCACACCATTCTTCTTATAGTATGGATACTTTCTATCATTTAAATTCATTATTGAACAATCATTTTAATAATGACCCATCTCATTACACTTCAATCATTTA
Organism: Viscum album; assembly: GCA_963277665.1. Taxonomy (NCBI): domain Eukaryota; kingdom Viridiplantae; phylum Streptophyta; class Magnoliopsida; order Santalales; family Viscaceae; genus Viscum; species Viscum album. The sequence continues at coordinate 554,939,032 of OY728140.1, read as the reverse complement.
ACTGACTGTAAATTAGATTTTTTCTTGCTATTATCATTATCATTTTTTGGGCAGTTATGAGCCCTATGCCCTATTTTACCACATCAAAAGAACATACCATAATTTATAAGGATTTATATAGTGTGTTTTTACCATAATTCTCACAAACTGTAAACTTAATTTTTTTTACCAGTAGGATTTTTTGATAAATTATTCACTTTCACCTACCACCTAGGCATCTTATCATGCTGTTTTTTAAAGAATAAATGATCATCTAAAACTCTATTCTTCTCCACACATTGAACAAGTTTTACATAAATTTTTAACTACTGAGAAGTAAACACCCACTGATTATTTAGATTAATCTTGTCTAAAAAATATTGATGTTACTATCATGTTTCCAGATGAAATTTAGAGAATACTTTCGCAGTCGAGTGAATTATGCTTCGTATTCAGCCACTGAGTCCTCAACTTAGTTCAATTACAAAAACATTTTCCATCCTAGGTGAAACCACATTATGAAAATATTTCTCAAGAAGCATACTATTCAATTCATCCTAATAAAGAGATTAAATCTCTTTATTTTCCATGATATTATTAACCATAAACAACCACTAATCGGCTCCACCTTCAAATTGATAAACAAAAATAGCCATCTTTTTTATTTTCTCAACACCCCATGATATTGAAAATATTTTCAAGGGATTTCATCTACACATAAACTATCATATGGAAAGATGATTCTCTGAATGATGGGAGATGTAGTCTCATGAAATTATCAATAACCAACATGTTCCACTGTGGTTTATCTGGATGATATACTTCATGGATACACCGCCATTTATTTCCTGAGTCAAATATACCAGCATTACAACAAACTATTTATTTCCAATTCAAACCATCTCGGGTTGCTGATTTTAATGTTCTTTTCCTCGGGGCATATTCTTAGCACTAAAACCATGTTTCCTTTTATAGAAAAACATATTGAACCGAAATATCATAGATGATGCAACATCGTAATATTAAAATTCTATTCATTCTAATTTGACCAATAAATAATTTATGAAAATTCCATTAACAATAACCTAAACACTAATGTCATATAAACCCACCATTGATACCAACTATAAGGCCCCATACTTAAACACAATATAATATTGATTTAATTAATGAATTCACTTTGTGGATATTTTTAGGTTTATAGTTTTAGATACTTATTACATAACTGTTTCATTAAAACTCAAATATTACAATGTAAACACTTCTACTCACTGTCCTTTTTTACAAAATAAAACTCTTTGAACATGAATTATTTTTCTTGATAAAAATATTAATTCATCTAAAAATTTTCTTTTCTATTACTAATATTCATACCCAACAATAAACTTATCACGAACATGGAATGTGCACAAAAATATCAAGAAGTGATATAAAATAATGAGTGAAATCATTATCCAATGAATATTTTAAACTCATGAAAACATTTTCACAAAATCATAAATTTCACCTATAACAAATAAGTTATCTAACATAATTCATGAAATCATAATATTCTTGAAAAAATTATTAGAAATCATAAATCATAAAGGTACCTTGTGGAATCTATATCATTATTACATAGCTGATTTCACAACTATATAGGAAGTAACCTTCATGGATACTTTTGGAATACCCATTACAGTATATCTCCTAAATATCTTTCGAGAAATCTTATCATCCCAAACCATCTCATTAACAAATTCATTAAAGAGATATCATAGGCTCACCATCCCTCATTTCATGATAGAACCACCCATATAAATAATCAATTCCCAAGAACCATGGCATAATCATAACATAGAAAACATGTATAATATTAAAATTACATTTCAACATTGAAATCACAAAATATCATTTATAGATATTAATATAATCAAAACATTCTAAAAAAATCAATTACAAAATACCCAAAAAATTAATATGTTTTTTATTTTAATTTTTTAAATATTATGGCTGTAGAGGAAGATAAAATTAAGTACTATTCATGGCGGTGAAAAAGTCATTGTCATCTTATACATTAAAAACAAAAACATTCATTTTTTAATTTAATAAAGTAAAATGATTCATATAAAAAATATTGATTTTAAAACAATTATAATGAAATTAAAATTAAAATTGGTCTATTATACACTTTATATTGTAAGGTGGTGTATAACATCAAATTATACCTTAATGAAAGGACATATAGGCAAATTCCCTTACCATGAGTCTGACTCATCACATATAATATTTATATTCCAGAAACAAAACTTAGTTTAATTTATAATTTATTTTGAATATTTTTCAAGATTAATTTTCTATTTATATCACTTATTACAATGTTTTTAAATTTACATATTTATTTAAGTTCATATCAAGTGTTTTGTCGATATTCAGTACTTGAGTCGAAAATGTACTTGGTCTAATGTCAATAGTTCATATCTTAATAATTCCATAATATAAGAAATAAAATTAACAATATAATAATCATATTTATACATCAATTATACTTTTAAATAAAACCCTTTATTTATGTTATAAAAAATCAACAACGGTATAATCCTGGAGATGGTAAGCCATACAAACTCATGAGTAGCATTTCAATTTTTCAATTATCATTACGGAAATAAGGTATTTTTTATTTTATCTTTCCATAATTATAATTATACTATTATCATCAAAATATTCCTTTAAATATACTTATATATACCATAAAATTGTTGAAGTGAATAAAAATGATTCACATCCCTTCGTGGAGGTGATAGTTCCCACATACACACAAACGACATTATTATTTTTATGTGCATGGAAATTAAGAAAATAATAGAAATATTATTCTATTATAATGAAAAATATTTCATGAAAATAATATAAAAACATTAATTCCCTTATTATGACTATTGTTGATATAAGATAATTAAAAATGAACTCTGTTAGTTCACGATGGAGTAGTCTGCGGAACACGCAAACGAAATGTTCATTTCCCATTTGATGAAATTGGAGATTGATTTAAGAGATGATATTAACATTATAAAATCAAATTAAATTTAAGATACATGATTTATTAGTTAAACATGGATAAATTAGATTTAATGAAAGTGGTATAAGAAATAATATATAAACACATAAAAAAAATATCACCTTTCCATCAAATGATAAACATTATAAACACCACAATTGCTATAAGAAAGTTTTTGTGCATAAAATAAGGCCTAAAAATTTGGATATGGATTCTAGGAATAGTATTGGGTATATCTTGTAAATAAATGGTTTCTATAGTGTATGTAATAGAGAAGATGAGTGCCTTTTTTGTAGGAGAGTGAAGGTGCACTCATGAAATTATAAAAAGTATTAAATTAATATAAATTAATTATGTGTTTAAAATTTTTAAAGGATTATTTAGTTATAATATATGATGAGTATTGGTCTAAATAAATTCATCTAATAAAAATTATATATTTTTTTGATATTTGTTTGTCCCTTTCTATCACATATTAACCGTTTTTAACTCTTACTATTTATTTATGTAATTTACACTTTGAGAGTTAAAATAATATGTGTATCATGTCAAATGGAAAATTAATGAGTCATTAATAACATTTTGAAGCATACCAGAACAAGTTGGATGATTATTGGTTTTTTATAAATTTTAATTCATTTAATTAAATAATCATTGTTTTAAAATATGAATTTTCTAAATTTTGACACTATTCATTATATAACATTCTAAAAAATAATAAATACATTATTACATTGAAAAAACTAGTTCACATCATTATTAACTTATCAATTTCATCCATAAAATTATTTTATGACATAAAATGTTTCAATTTATATTTTTTTAATATTATTAATATCATTTTTTATTCTTCTTTTAATAAATCTATTATTTAATCATCATTTTATAATAAAGAAATTTAATTATATAATTTATAAAAATTATAAATAAATTATCATGATATAGATAATTGTTTTATATTTATATATAATACTTATAGTCCCATATTTCACTTATATAACCCCTGTAAAAATTGTTTTAGTAATAAGAGACAAGTTTATGACATCTTTGTTTCTACTTTAAATAAAATATTATTAATATCATAATGAAAACCAAGTGGATTCCAAAGGAAAACATTTTGTCCAAAGTTATGTATTTGTGAACCATAAATAATCCAATAATATTAGGACATGTTTTTGTGTAGTTTTATATTATTATAATATTGTTTTTAACTTTAATTTTCCGATTTACCTTTAACCTTGGTAAATAAAATACTAAATTTAATATTAAACAATAGTTATTTTGTTCCTATTAGAAAAAATTTATCATACTTATTTCAACCATTTATTCTAATTTTCAAAAATTCAATTCGAAAAAGTTATGAAAATTAATTTTAAAATTAATCCCATCGACAGATTGAGGAAATATGTATTTATTGTAAAATCATTCAAAAGTTCCCAAAGTTTTTAAATCTATATTCAATTTGAAATTTAATTAAATTACCTAAATTAGATTTAATGATAATAAATTAAGATTTATAATTTGAAAACAATTAAAAATATGACCTAATTAAAAAATTTATTCAGAAAAAAATGCAGTATTCAATTAAAATGCAGTATTTTTCACTATTCATTAAAAAAGGAATATTATATGAAAAAAATTAAAATTCATCCAATGAAAATTTAGATGTCTTGAATCCAAATAATAATTTTATTCTGTCATATTGAAACATATATAGGTGTTAAAAATTATATTTAAAATGGGTTCCTCATCAAAAGGTGGTAAAGAAACCTTTTAAAAATACTAAAGATTTTCATGCTTAAGATTGGATTTGTTCGTATTTTATGAACATAAAATTTATTGGATGAAATTAAAAAAATTTAAAAAAACATGTGTAAACATAATATTGTTATTTATGTTCTTTCCCTCCAATATATCAGTAAGGCATTAACTACCATTTAAAAAACTAATATTAATAATGTATTATTTTACTCTGTAACAACGTTTTTTTTGGAAAATAATATTTTAGAGAAACCCATTATTGAATGTAGGGTACACTATCTGATAATGAATCCCCTTTAAAGTAAAAATAATATCAAATTCATAAATAATAATGGATATGAAATTGTATTATTCTATAATTACCTGGGATATTACAACAGTTTTCTAAAGTAATCCTAAAAACAATTGAACCCAATTTTATTACCATCTATAGAGACTGATGATAAAAATAAAGGAATAATATATTATTATTAGACTTTAATTAATAAATCAAATGAATAGATTCACATGCCATGGATTTAATGGTTTAGTTTCCGGGATAGTAGCACAATAATAATATTATATTTCAATAGTTGAAAACATTTCTATGTAATTGTTATCCTATATACTCTATAATATACATATTATATGAATTAATAAGATTCTTAATCAAGGGAATAAAATCATAAGAAACATTTAATATTGAATTCTCAGTAATGAAAACTTATCAACTAGTCACAACCATTCATAAACATGAGGTAAAACACTATTAATTGGGAAATATCTTAGAAGAAGATTAAGGGATCATAAGTGATCATTATAAAAATGTTCTTCCATTATGGATCATGGTATATAAAAATAATAACCAATAAAGGGAATCAAAATCATGTATTAGAATCATAAATCAAACATCATACAAAACCAAAAAACAAAAAACATAGAAATATTAATTTCATTAGAAGAGGGAAAATCATAAACATTAGTAATAACATATAACAAAATAATAAAATAGGGAAAGTAAATTGAAACAAACTATATCATTGGTATAAATATCGTAGTAAGGAAAAAATCACCACTAACTTCACACAACATAGTGGACCAAGCATCCCAACCCGATTACTATTGTTGAGTAAGAATTCCATACAAGATTCCCAAAAATATATCATGAGATATGGAACCTTAACCAAATCATTAGGGGGAGATATTGGACCCACTATTTATTATCCATATATACGATTTCCACTTAAAATAAAAACATTCATCTTATCATAAATTACTGATTGGAGTTAAATAGGTTACATAACATTTTAAAACTATGTCACCTATAAATGGATGATCATTTGATACAAAAAACATAACCCCATGAATGAAGTGTTTACAAAGGTAACATATAGGGTGATTTATTAACCATAACATCATTAAAAAATAACCCTCTGAAAATGTAAGCCTAATAATAAATTGTAATTTTCTTAAATAGTAGTTGTTAATATCACCATATAAAGTCATTATTGTTATTTTCCTTTCCTAAAACCTATATTTTTTTGATAATGAGAAAAAAATATTAAGAACTTTCTTTAAAATAGATTCCATTAAATAGACCTCAATAAGATATAAAAAATATTTCAATGTAGGAAGTATAGGGGAAAAATATAAAATCATAGTAATGAAAATCCTTCTAAAATTTTTTAACACCTTTATTGAAAGCTGGTATAATTAAAATGATAAAAAACATTTTTATGAAAATTAATATTGTGTAATATATGATCTTTGATAATAGAAATAAACATAACATCATCAAAAGGTATGATAATTTAATCTCAAAATATTATAATTGATGTGGCGTGATTATGAATCAAAAAAATGATTTTAGTCATAAAAATCACATAACATTATTTTTGCTTAGTTGAAAGAGATATAGTCACATGTAAAAAAACATAATATATTATACATTTGAGAACATTATTCATAAACTTTAATGTTTTATTTAATTCATTTATGATATTATTTTATTAATATATTAGTCAGATATCAGTTATTGGTTCCTTCTGGCGTTAATAACATTAATTAGTTCATGCATGGATTATGATGTCAATTTCAGTAACCATTCCATGATACGAAGTTTAACATTTTTATGAAACATAAGCTTTTGGATATTATTATATATTGTGACCTATAATGTTATAATCCCAATATATGAGAGTTATTTTATTTTTTGGGATGATGAAATCTTTGAATAATTAGTTTTGGGATCTTTATCAATATTAATACATCACATAAAATGATCATTAATTTTCATTGTTATACATCAATGATAATATTAGTTATATTTAAGTCCCATATATATCATATATAGTCACTAATTATAATTATAACTATCTATGTAGGTAGTGTTGAAAAAATAGAATATACGATTATATAGAGGAAGTACTATGCATATATGCATGGATTATGATTTCAATTACCATAGCATGAGAGAATGGTGTATTATGTAATATTAAAATAGTAACCTAAAAATTTATATATATAATACATATATATTAAACTCCTTATGTTAGAAATATTTCGATGATATTGAAGCAAAACATAACACGTTATATCATAGATGTGATCATCCACACAAATGCATGATTGAATTTTAATCCTCTCCAAAGGGGGTTGGGAGATATGGGTAGTGTTTATTTACATAATAAAATTACATTAAATATTCTATTAATACTGAATTCATCATTTTATATTGAAAAAATGAACATGAAATAGAATTAGAAAGGAAATGATATTAGTTCAAATATTTAACTAACATTGGGAACTTTGGGTTTCTCTTAGAAAGCTAATCTCTTATGACTAGAGGTTTGTGAGAGTATAATAAAATTAAAGGGAAATTAATGTGGGAATAGTTTTAGGAGGAAACTAAATTATTAGAGTGGTATTAAAGGGGTGGTTAGATGTCCCTTTTATAATTGGTTAAAATTTCAATTTTATTAGTAATTTAACTTATTATAAAGGGGGCCTATGATAATCATGTCATGCGGCTCTAAAATAGAAAATAATTGAGTTTATGGTTATATATTGTCATTGATTTCTCAAAGACTAAATTCGTAATAGCTTTAGAAAAATTTTAAGTTCTTTTATCACATGAATTATTACTTTTCTATTTATATTTTTACCATAGTAAAAAGTTTTAACCTAAAGCAATATTATTTTTATACATAAAAATAAATTGTTTCCATTATCGATAATTTGTACACAATGATTCTAATATCCAAATCAGTTTTTTCTGACTACAATTTCAATATTTTTAAATTGATTTTAACATAATAATTTATAATTGATTCAATGTTTTGAGATTAACATTATTTGGATTATAAAATATAAAATAAAGGTTTTTAACTATATATAATATTTTAAAATTTATTCTATTGAATTATGAAATTATTATTTTTTCTATAATTTATTATCATAAATTTCAAATTCATGCTTTTATAATAATAATGATAAAAAATTAGTATTAGTAAATACAGTATATTTCATGATTCACATAATTTTTTTTTTAAATCTATAATCACATTCTAACTAAGATAATTTTGAAATTATAAATATATAAAATAATGTTATTTTTGTCTAATTCAGTTAATAAAATAAATTAATTTATTTTTTAATTTAAAATAATAAATATAAAAAACATATGATATTATGAAATATTGTTTTTAATAATTTGTTGTTAATTATATTATTAAATATTTATTTATAATTTATTAAATTATAATAAGTTAGTTTATATAAAAATTTATATATATTATCATTTAATAATGGTTTAATTAATTATATGGATAAAATATACAATACATTAAAAAAACAGAAAGAAAAATTCATTTTAATATAAAATAACTTTTTTTATCATTCATTTAAGTACAATAATTGTCCTTGAATAATATATCCTCCTCCAATAGCCTGAAGGCCTTCATTTTTTTACTAATTTTGATAATCCACCTTTCAAGGGGTGATATGGAACCCTTACAAGGCCCACATGCATTAGTATTACATGGCTCATAGGTCTGTAAGGAATTCATTGCCTGTTGGCTTCAAACATTATATACAACCTAGAATAAAAACTTGGAACTGCTCCTCCCCAGCATCTTCATCCTGAAATCATCACTCCACCTTTACATTGCTAATCGTCTAGGCTTCCCTGTGCATGCACATGCTTGTCCCGATGGCAGGCGCCATACCATCTCATTCTTGCAATCTGTTTAGCTTCTACACTAGTGAAAGATCCTTGCTCATCTACCTTATGAAGCTTGTTCCTTGAAGGTTTTTTGGTTTTCATCTATACTTAAGGTGGCCCAAAGGTCTTGAGGTGGCTCGAAGGCCTTGAGGTGGCCCGAAGGCCTCACTAACCCGAAGGCCTGGGTGGACCAAAGGCCTTAATGAACTCGAGGACCAAATTTCATACCACATTTTCATAGTTTTTTGAAATAATTTAATAACTCATGTATAGTGTATTAGATGAGAAATATGTGGTTTCCATTATACATAGAGTTTATTTTCCCCCTTGGAATGACACAAGTCTTGTCAAGGTCAGATGTCTTGATAGAGTGTAGTCATGGTAAGGTTAAATGAATAATTGTTTTTCTATATATTTAAAATGAAATTTAATTTTGATACTATCAAGAGCCTCCTATATAAAATCTTCTTCATATAATTCCCTTGGGTTATCAATATATCCCCCATAGTATTGTGTGGATAATGAGATTGAACTAGTGGGAAACATGTTGGTATATTTTCTTGGGATTTTGGACCAAAAATATAAACGTTGCTGTATTTTTTGGTCGTCAATGGAGTTCTTGTATCCCACTAAGAAAAACAATGTAAAATCATTCATCCTTTTCCAAAAATCCAACCCAGGGTGAGGCATTTGATTTTTTATGTTTAATTTCTTGTTCATGATTGTAGATATAAAAATTAATCAATTAATTTGATTTTTTTATTATTCACATTGAATTGATTAAAGATTATTTTCCCTTCCATGGATTTGATATTTTAGATTAAATATATTTTATTTTTATTTTATTTTTTTAAATGCCCATATTCCATAAATTTTGTCAAACACTTATGAATGGAAATTTACTTTATATTAAGATCACTTTTTGATTGGATAATTTCTCCCTTTAGTCCTATATTCTCATTATTAGTGTTCATAAATGATGATGATTTTATGATACTATTTAAACTGATCAATGAACATTCTCTTTTAGTTGAAATGGATTATTTTTTAGCGCCTAATTTTTTATTTCTTTTCCCTTTAGATGATATGGATGTGATAACAAAAATATTTTGGAGTATCTGGTGATAGAAGTTTTAATTTCATGAAAGATCATGTATATATGGTGGTATGATGAATATCAATTTTTTTGAAAAGAATGTTTGGAATTTGACAACTATCGAGAAAATGTTATTGGTGGACATTGTTATGGAAATTATTTCCAAGATTTTTGATTTATCCAAATGTGTTCGTGGTTTGTATGAAAGCAAGTGAACAGATGTGAATTTTTTTCAAAATATGACATACATATCATCTAGTTTAGAGGAACACACACCAAGTGGACACCAATGTGTGGAAGAGAGGGTTTACATAGTGAGTTATGTATCATAAATCATATGGGCGCCCATATTCCAAGTGACCTTTATCCACCCATAATAGCATGTAATGGGAGTACATTCCTATGAGGCATTGTGACTCTACATTTTATGTGTGATGGGGAACACCACATGATCTTTTAAAAGTGGATGAACTTGGGGTAACGACACATGCTGAGTACTTGTGTTATCTCTACATGTCACGTGTCATAAAAATAATCCATCTTTAAAGGGATGTTAATTCCAAGTTATACAATATAACATGAGTAATATCAAGATCACTGAAAAACCCTATGTACTTCATATAGGGAATATTGTGTATTTTTTCATCTCATAAAATATGTGGTATAATTTTGGGCTTGTTGCCTTGAACCATGTTAGTGTGTGAGTTCCCACATTCCACCCCTTCGAGGGTATAATGAGGTATATTTTTGTATTTATAGAATGAGAAATACCTACTATGGGTTAGTTCTAAATATAGTTATGTATCCCTCCATGTGATCTGGAATGTTATCCTCTATCATTTTTTCCTATGATAGGTCTGGTATCCCGTTTTCATATCCAACACATGTGATTCCCTTTAAGGTGGTTTATCTAGGATAAGGTTCGGTATCTACCATAAAACCAAGGTGTGACCATTATAAGTATACTAGCATATTTTTTCATCCAATTTTTTGTTTATTTATTAAGAAAGTACCTCATATGATACCTCACATTTCTTTCATTCTTCACTATGGAAATAATCAATGAGTTTTTTCACTCAGATGAGTGTCATACCATTTTCAAGAACAGATGAGTGACTTCTCTTATATGAATGTTACCATGGTTCCTCAAGTAGAATCTGTGGATGGATGTGAGTATGTTACTTCACATTGAGAGGTGTATTCTTCATTTGATCATATCCAGGGGTTATAATGTTTATTCCCCTAGTATTGCAATAAATAGGTGACTCCAAGATTGATGCTTTGTATTTGATGATATTGGGTTGTCCAAAAATTTATGTTTGTAATCACCACTACATGGGATGTTTTTACACATTTAATGTCTTATAAATATGAAAGGTTTTTTTTTGATTGAGTCAAAGTAGGATGTATATTAGTTGGATTTAGTTATGCCAGATAGACTCTGGATGGTTCCTGAATTTTTCAACTCGATTGAAGTTAAAGTTTTAATAAATATGGAGTCTTTTAGAGTTTTTGTGCGAACATATTTGGATATTTTTTTTATATACTATATTAAATACATCAATGAGGGATAGTTTTTCTGAAATCATTCAGAGTATGTGCTTTTTACATTTTGGCTTTTTACTAGAGTATGAATATGTGTGATTGAGTTAAAGTACATTAGGATATGGACTTCAAAGGGACTAATATATATTCTTGATAGTATTCAGGTACTCCTGGCCTATTGTGTAACACCCCAAGCTTCCACGGTACGTTTTCCTTCGAATAATGCAATGGCGTGCATTGTACGCAACATCGAGTTTTAACACACCACAACCAATCAAACTAGCTGTTATGAATAGTAATACCTAATTTTTGAAATTATATATATTTTATATTTCAAAATGGACTTCATTTTTGGTTTTGGAATATCGAAATTATCCTAAGATGAATTTTTGGTATTTTTCTGAGAACATCCAATTTTTATGAATAGTGAAAAATACTTAAAAACAACTTTTTTAATAAAAATAATTTATGGTGATAAATTATATTATTGAGTGGTTTCAAATTATAATTAGAATATATTTTTACCATTTTATCCAATGGTGTTCATTATAATTAATTTCACTTTGAAATTGGACCTAAATAATTGTGAATCTTTTAATATATATTGTTTCTTAAAAACACGCTATTTGTTGTGACAGTGGGAATTAATTATAAAATTAATTAATTCAACTTATATGTTTGGAATTTTTTAAAATAGACATCATTTTTGAATTTGTAATATCAATTATATCTTAGGGTGAAATTTTGGTATTGTTCTAAAAAACTTCAATTGTTGATGAATACTAAAACTACTAAGTGGTAGATAAAAAAACTGAATTTTTCATAAAACATAATTTTACCGCTTCTGTGAATGGAATTTCAAAAATACGAGTGACATGGTTAATATCAAGAAGTAAAATGTGGTTCAATGAGATGAAAATAATTTTTGGTGAATAGTAACTTTTTAATTTTATTTACCACAGTTAAAAGTAAATAGGGTAATTAAGGGTAAAAATGATATTAATATTACCATAACACAAGTCCTAATTCTATTGAACAAGTGTATCTCGACCAAAAACAAGCTTAGGAATAAAATATTATCATTTAGGTCCACTTGGAATATATTAAGACATTTATTATTATTTAATTCAAAGAAGAGTTAAAAGAGTTGAAATCAAAGTTTATTTACTAAAACATTTTTAATATATGGTTATACATAAGATAAATTAGATTGTAAATATTATTTAGACAGATAATAAGATTTCCTACATAATTATATTTTTTTTATAATTTTTAGACATTATATATTTTAATATATTTATGACACAATGATGATGTAGTAATTACCATAATAGTGAAAAATTAAAATAATTGATATTATAAATACCCAGATAAATATAATTTAAGACTTTTAATGAATTACACTAATTTTCTAGGATAATATGACATGTTAGTATTGACTTAATTAACTTTTCTCGAAGTAATCATTATGTTATGATTATTACAAAAATCAATTATTGAATAGTGGAAAAATTGACATAAAAGAGTTTTTAAAACAAATGTTATATTACTAATTTAAATTAACTTCCCAAAAATCTAAGGTTCGGCCAAGAGACATATATCATAATATGTGTATCAGTAATGGGCCACTTGGGGGTCGCTTGGATGTATATAGTATGTTTATTAACCATATAATATAAAAATACAAAGAGACATTATAAAAGTGAAACTAATTAACAAAGAGTTAATACTTAATGATAAGGTTAATATAATGACCCAAACCTGTCTAAATTCTATTGTTTGAGTTTTTTTCGACCCATCCCCACCTTAAAATTTAAATAATACACTTTGGATCCATTAGAAACCGAATATGAATTTATTATAAATTAATATTTTTAGCTTTTCCAAAGGTGCCCCCCACCCCTCTTATAAAAGGGAAATACTCCTCATTTGTTCACACCTTAAAAGCCTTTTTGTTCGGCCAAAACCTTCCCAAATACTCTCTCAAATTCCATCACTACAACCTAGAGGCCTTAGTTTGATCAGAAGGCCAACCTAAGGAGCCCTTTTGATCAAATCAAAAGGAAGAACCCGAAGAAGAGGTAATGTTTTTACCACCCTTTTTCAAATTCATTTCTTCTTCAACTTATTCATTCTTTGTTATTCCCATTCTAAATTAATGAATCCAGTATCTACTATATATTGTAATTTTATTATAAATATAGTAAAACCATATTCAGTATTCTATCCATCCTTTGAATGACATGTCACCGTACGTGCGTACGTACGACTTACCGTCTCCACATCGTGGTGTAATTGTCATTCAATAAATTATTATTTGGATGGGTATAATAATGATGTGTAACTCATTAAAATAATAAATATAACATGATAATTATTCTGTATATATGATATAACATCCAATTATATATTATTTTAACATCAAAAGAATGATATTGTCGCTCGTGCGTACGTACGGACTACTGTCTCCACGAACGCGATGAAATTCATTCTCCATCGTATCCATTCAAGTATAATTATCATTTGATGATTTAAAAATAATTTTTAAGGACTTGATATCATTCTGGATATGAATAATATACAACCTATCCATGAAAAACATGGTATACATAACAAAACATATAAAAGAAAATGAGTAAGTTAACACCCGAAACGACGATAAATCTATGATATTATTAACAAAGCAATGTTAAAAGATCATATATGATATCATATTAATGTATATGATTAATGAATAATTTAATAACAATTATTTCAACATTATACAGGAGGTTAACCTACCCATAACCAAGGAAACGTACAAGGTAAAGGGTTTCTTAACTCACTCTTAATTTCGTGAGAATTCTATTGTTCACCACTTAATTATTGCATGTGGTGTGTGTGTACTTCCCATGATTGTATTAATTGTGTAATATACTTTAATTTATGGGTATTTACATCATCATGGTATGATCTTTCTTTCATGGGTGTATGTTTCGTAAGTTACCTAATCGATAAGGGAATTTGAAATTTTCGATTTCTACTCTTTTGGCTTTACGCATATTTCATTGATTATATTACCCCAAGATTATGTGTGGAATCACTATTCATTTGATTATGTCATAATTTGCACTCCCCTTCCTGTCAATATACTTTTTATACACATAATCACTCAATTGATAATTTCTCAAGTCATTGATATGAATTTGGTAAGAGTAATTTTAACTCAATCTCCATTTGTTGAGTTAAACATCCAATTTGTTGGTGTTGTTTTTACAAGAATATGTGTGAAAGTCCTTTGATTGTTTTACACTTAATATCCAATCATATTTAGTGTATTTATATTTTTCACACATAATTATGTCATTGATTTATCCTTAACCTAAGGATATGTCCTTTATGAGATATTTCATCTCAATTTACATTCCATTAAGGCTTCTTTGTTCCTATACACCAAATCACTTTTATGTGGTGTATATAATGTACTTTGATATAGTATATCATGAATTACTTTATTCTCATGATATTACAGTGTTTTGATTACCTCAATTATTTGAATTCAAGTTTCTCTCTTTTGGTTAGAAACTCTAACAAAAATACCATTTGTTAATGTTTAAAGAACTTATTCTTCTAAATATTGCTCATTAATGTACATGTTTTAAAAATGGTTTTAAGGATTTATTTATATGGACATTAATGTCTTAAAATTAAAACTCCTTTTAAAAGTTTCAAAGTGGTATGGGACAGTTTGATTCAAAAATCTATTTTTAAATAGCTTCTTTACAAATATTTTGACTTTAAATTATTTCAAGAAAAAGGGGGATATTTCTCTCAAATAGTTTTGATGATTATTTTAATCTATGTCAATATCCTTCATTAATCTCGATTGATGTTAATATGAAACAATACAATCTTCCATATCGTATCGAATGAGTTGTGTTTGACTGTGGATGTGCTATTTTTATACCATTCACAGTTTTTGGATAAATTATTGACATTTCATATGCTAGTTTTAATACGAATGCTTATGTTATGTTTCAAACCTGTTCATATGAGGAATTCATTGGACATAATAAGTGACGGGTGGAGCCCTCTATAGCTCCTCGATCAATCGGTAGGTCTAATGAGACAAACTAGTGTCTTGGCACAAGGCCTTGGCAAAATCTTATTTGCAGTCTTGGCACGAGGCTTTGGCTATGTGGTTATGATAGTCTGGCATTATGCATTCCATCACTATGAAAGTGGTTATTAATATTGCATGAGATCATTCGACTAGTATAATATCCATGTGAATAAGTAAATGTAATTATTTCATTTTATCTTTTCCATTTTATGTTTATGTTCAAGTTTAAAAGGCTTTTGTTTTAGTTATAAATTTCCTTAAGTGTTTATGCTTATCTATGAAAGCTTATGCTATAATGTTATCCTTACTGAGCTTCTGAGCTCACCCCTTTCAAATTTTTTTTTCCAGGATTATGAAGAAGTAATTTATGAATGACCTGTAGGGATAGTATGAGGGGATATGAAGAAAAGATGTTGTTATAGTTTTTTACCTTTTGATGTAATGTAAAACATTATGAATGTATCTAGTGTTTCCAAGGCTACTAAACTAATAAGTCTTTCAAGACTTGATATTTCTTGTGATCATGCCAATGTTATGAAATAATGTACCGACTCAGGGAAAATGGGGTCGGGGCGTTACAGTTGGTATCCAAAGAAGTTTAGTACAAACATTGGGAGCTATATTTAGATAAACTCTGATTAGAGCACATAGACATAAGATGAACTTTGAGGATTAGTATAGAAGAACCTCCTAGAATTGTGGTATTGTAGGGATTTTGTGAGTTTTCCAAGCAATACATCCCTGTCTGGATACGAGCAGGTAGAGGTGGCTCTGGCACAGATGTACATAGGGGTAAAACCCAAAAAAACCGCTTTGAGCTAGACTCGAACAGGAACTGGTGCACGACAATGGGCCTTGTTGCACTGTTGGTTATGACACTCCCGGGGGATTTCCGTAGGATAATTTACATTTTCTTTACTAATCTATTTGAAGTATTAAATATATAAGATGAGAGTAAATGACCTTGGTTAATCATAATGTGTTTCAAATTGAGAATATGGTGACATGTTAATCTCTAAATGATTTTATGACTACTGTTACTCACACAATGCTTTTTGGTTTTAGTCAATGGCTGGATTCCAAGGAAGTCATAGTGACTTTGAGAATGATGTACAAGGTGGGAATGGTGGTGGCAATGAGAAACAAAATGGAATGTTGATAGGCGTAAAAGATATCGTCTTTATGCCAAATAATGTTTCCAAAAATATGATCAACAATATATATATTAACCAATTCTTGGACACAAAAAGGAAGAGAAAGGTGATGAATGGTAAGAGATCCAGTGGTGGAGTCCATGAAGAAAGTAATCCTCAATTTCCATCATGCATGAAATGTGGAAGGAGACACATAGAAAAGTGTCTCAATGGGACAAAGAAAAGCCTTACATGCGGGAAAGAAGGACATAAAGTAAAGAATTGCCGAAGAAGAATGAAGTGTACTATGGAAGAAGATAAAAATGGTCCGATGAGTCCATTTACAGTCATTTTCCGTAAATGTAGGGGACCTGGCCATTTCCCGAGTGAATGCTCTATTCTATAGGATATTTTCTTGGTCAAAGAAGAAGCTATGTGAAAATAAATGGTTGGGGAAATGTTTAAAAAGTATTAGCTCTTCTTGTTGATGGGTTTACTTTGGAATAATTTTCTCTTGTATTTGTAACCCCGCAGTTTGCCATGTGAGAATGATATTTGAGGATGAATTATCACTTCTCTTGTGGTTATAGGTATAAATAACCATTTGGTTTTATATGATCATTGGGGTTTGAGAGAATTATAAATTATTATAATTTGGGATGAAAATTCAAGGTATGATATAACATTTGTGGTTAAATTATGTTATGGTATTTTGAAGAATTTATCTCATTTTGGTAATATTATAAAATATAGTTTTTGAAAAAGTACAACACGTAGACCGTGTGATAACCCATCGCATCAGACAAAGCTATGGCAATCGAACCCACAACCAAAGTGCGATTGGGATTTATCGCCTACCACCAGACTACGTGAAGTCCCTGGTTTGTGTGACTATTATTTTTAGTTAAATGATTTTATTGATCATTAATAATTTGATTTGGGATCTTATTTCTTATCAAATGAATACCCTTAGTATAGGAAAATGATTTGGTAATTAAGTGATAGATGTTATTTTGGAAGTTGTTCTCTTTGTTGTATGGAAAATAGAATAGTATGGGATTTCATTTGAGGAGTAATGGTGGATTTTTATCTATGTTTTTATTGTGGATTTATAGTGATTTGGGTTGTTTATTGAAATGATTAGGTTAATTACTTTTTAGTATGTGACCTTAAGAGTAATTAATGTAATTTGGAGATACAATTTAACGTGGAAGACTACATTCATAATAAGTTTTGGTTTTCAATATTAGTTTTTATTTTATCGAAGGATTTTAAGGACAATTGATTATTTAATGGTATTTATTTAACTTTTGGGTATTGTTGGTTTAATTTTGAAAATTAATATTAGTGTTTATTTCTCTCAAGGAATATCCTTTTGGGGGATCATTGGATATTGTAGTAACCATTTTGGTTTTGATTAATCTCTAAAGACAATGTAAATATACAGTTCATCCTGCATGGATCATGTGATTCTATAGAAGTTTATTCTAGATCTTCCAGTGTGACCAAGTCTTCTTGAATACTCATCATTTAAAAAAAATGAGTTAGTGGTGGAAATTTATTAATGAATGAAAATATACATAAAATGTAAGTATATATTTTTATATTCTTAGTCAATATCATAAATTAATTCCTCATCCTTATGTAATGTAACTTAAAACAAAAAAATGATGTCTGTTTACTTTCCTACTAGGAGACTAATGGCCGTTTGTCCCAACAAAAGTTTGTGGTTTTCTTATTGTTAACTTTCTCCTAATCATTATTTCTATCCCTCTCCATTAGAACTTGACACTTAGTTTATCATCCATATCCATGGTTTATTACATGGAATCCAAGTATGGGTTATCTTGGTTGACCTTTATACCTCTCTTTCTTTCTTTTAAAGTGATAGTTTTATTGACTCTTTTTCCGGTATGTTACTTTCCATTATATTCCCAAGCACAATTTTAAAAACTTTGAGGATGCAATGTATTGAAGGAGGAGAGAATGTAACACCCCAAGCTTCCACGGTACGTTTTCCTTCGAATAATGAAATGGCGTGCATTGTACGCTACATTGAGTTCTAACACAGCACAACCAATCAAACTAGCCGTTATGATTAGTAATACCTAAGTTTTGAAATTATATATATATTATATTTCAAAATGGACTTCATTTTCAGTTTCGGAATATCGAAATTATCCTAAGATGAATTTTTGGTATTTTTCGGAGAACTTCCAATTTTATGAATAGTGAAAAATACTTAAAAACAAATTTTTTAATAAAAATAATTTATAGTGATAAATTATATTATTGAGTGGTTTCAAAGTATAATTAGAATATATTTTTACCATTTTATCCAATTGTGTTCATTATAATTAATTTCACTTTGAAATTGGACCTAAACAATTGTCAATCTTTTGATATATATTGTTTCTTAAAAACACGCTATTTGTTGTGAAAGAGGGAATTAATTATAAAATTAATTAATGAAAATTATATGTTTGGAATTTTTTAAAATAGATATCATTTTTGAATTCGGAATATCAATTATAGCTTAGGGTGAAATTTTGGCATTGTTCTAAAAAACTTCAATTTTTGATGATTAGTGAAACTACGAAGTGGTAGTTAAAAAAACTGAATTTTTCATAAAACATAATTTTACCGCTTCTGTGAAGGGAAATTCGAAAATCCGATAGACATGGTTAATATCAATAAGTAAAATGTGATTCAATGAGATGAAAATAATTTTTGGTGAATAGTAACTTTTTACTTTTATTTACCACAGTTAAAAGTAAATAGGGTAATTAAGGGTAAAAATGATATTAATATTACCCTAACACATGTCCTAATTCTATTGTACAAGTGTATCTCGACCAAAAACAAGCTTAGGAATAAAATATTATCATTTAGGTACACTTGGATTAGATTAGGACATTTATTATTATTTAATTCAAAGAAGAGTTAAAAGAGTTAAAATCAAAGTTTATTTACTAATACATTTTTAATATAGGGTTACACATAAGATAAATTTGATTGTAAATATTCATTAGACATATAATAAAATTTATTTCATAATTTTATTTTATTTATAATTTTTAGACATTAAATAATTTAATATATTTATGACACAATGATGATGCAGTAATTACCATAATAGTCAAAAATTAAACTAATTGATATTATAAGTACCCAAATAAATATAATTTAAGACTTTTAATAAATTACACTAATTTTATAGGATAACATTACATGTTAGGATTGATTTAATTAACTTTTTTCGAAGTAATAATTCTGTTATGATTATTACAAAAATAAATTATTGAATAGTGGAAAAATTGACATAAAATAGTTTTTAAAACAAATGTTATATTATTAATTGATATTAAATTCCTAAAAATCTAAAGTTCGGCCAAGAGACTTATATCATAATAGTTTTATAATTAATGGACCACTTGGGTTTAGATTAGATGTATATAGTATGTTGATTAACCATATAATATAAAAATACAAAGAGACATTGTAAAAGTGAAACTAATTAACTAAGAGTTAATACTTATTGATAAGGTTAATATAATGACCCAAACCTGTATAAATTCTATTGTTTGAGTGGTTTTCGACCCATCCCCACCTTAAACTTTAAATAATCCACTTTGGAGCCATTAGAAACCGAATATTAATTTATTATAAATTAATATATTTATCTTTTCCAAAGGTGCCCCTCACCCCTCTTATAAAAGGGCACTCCTACTTCTCATTTCTTCACACCTTCAAAGCCATTTTTTTCAACCAACCCCTTCCAAAATAATCTCTAAACTTCCCTAACTACAACCTAGAGGCCTTAGTTTGATAATAAAGACAACCTATGGAGCCCTTTTGATCAAATCAAAAGGAAGAACCTGAAGAAGAGGTAATGTTTTTACCACCCGTTTTCAAATTCTTTTATTCTTCAACTTATTCTTTCTTTGTTATTACCATTATAAATTAATGAATCCAGTATCTACTATATACTGTAATATTATTATAAATATATTACAACCATATTCAGTATTCTATCCATCCTTTGTATGACATGTCACCATACGTGCATACGTACGACTTACCGTCTCCACGTCGTGGTGTAATTGTCATTCAATAAATTATTATTTGGATGGGTATAAAAATGATGTGTAACTCATGAAAATAATAAATATAACATAATAATGATTCTGTATATATGATATTACATCCAATTATATATTTTTTTACATCAAAATAATTATATTGTCGCTCGTGCATACGTACGGACTATCGTCTCTACGAACGCGATTAAAATTCATTCTCCATCATATCCATTCAAGTATAATTATCATTTGTTGATTTAAAAATAATGTTTAAGGACTTGATATCATTCGGGATATGAATAAGATACAACCTATCCATGACAAACATGTCTTACATAACAAAACATATAAAAGAAAATGAGTAAGTTAACACCCGAAACGACGATAATTCTATGATATTATTAACAAAGCAATGTTAAAAGATAATATATGCTATAATATCAATGTATATGATTCATGAATAATTTAATAACAATTATTTCAACATTATAATGGATTTTAACCTACCCCTGACCAAGTAAACGTACAAGGTAAGGGGTTTCTTAACTCACTCTTAATTTCGAGAGAATTCCATTGTTCACCACTTAATTATTGCATGTGGTGTATGTGTACTTCACATGATTGTATTCATTGTGTAATATACTTTAATTTATGGGTATTTACATCATCATGTTATGATCCTTATTTCATGGGTGAATGTTTTGTATGATACCTAATCGATAAGGGAATTTGAAATTTCAATTTCCACTCATTTGGCTTTACGTATATTTCATTGATTATATTACCCCAAGATTATGCGTGTAATAACTATTCATTTGATTATGTCATAATTTCCACTCCCCTTCCTGTGGATATACATTTGATACACATAATCACTCCATTGATAATTTCTCATGTCATTGATATGAATTTGATAAGAGTAATTTTAACTCATTCTCCATTTGTTGAGTTAAACATCCAATTCGTTGGTGTTGTTTTTACAAGAATATGTGTGAATGTCCTTTGATTGTTTTACACTGAATATCCAATCATATTTAGTGTATTTATTTTTGTCACACATAATTATGTCGTTGATTTATCCTTAACCTAAGGATACAGCCTTTATGAGAGATTTCATCTCAATTTACATTCCCTTGAGGCTTCTTTGTTGTTATACACCAAATCACTTTTATGTGGTGTATATAATGTACTTTGATAGAGTATATCTTGAATTCCTTTATACTCATGATACTAAAATGTTTTGATTACCTCAATTATTTGTATTCAAGTGTCTCTCTTTTGGTTATAAACTCTAACTAAAATAACATTTTTAAAAGTTTTAAAGACTTATTCTTCTAAATTTTTCTCATTAATGTCCATGTTTTAAAAATGGTTTTAAGGATTTATTTATATGGACATTAATGTTTTAAAATGAAAACTCGTTTTAAAAGTTTCAAAGTGGTATGGGACACTTTGATTCAAAAATCTATTTTTAAATAGCTTCTTGACAAATAGTGTGACTTTAAATGATTTCAAGAAAAAGGGGGACATTTCTCTCAAATAGTTTTGATGATTATTTCCATATATGTCAATATCCTTCATTGTTATCGATTGAGGTTAATATGATACAATAAAATCTTCCATATTGTATCGAATGAGTTATGTTTGACTGTGGATGTGCTATTTTTATACCATTCATAGTTTTTGGATAAAGTATTGACATTTCGTATGCTAGTTTTAATACAAATGTTTATGTTATGTTTCAAACCTGTTCATATGAGGAATGCATTGGACTTAATAATTGATCGGTGGAGCCCGCTATAGATCCTCGATGCATCAGTAGGGCTCATGCGACAAACTAGTGTCTTGGCACAAGGCCTTGGAAAAATCTTATTTTTAGTCTTGGCACGAGGCCTTGGCTATGTGGTTATGATAGTCTGGAATTATGCATTCCATCATTATGAAAGTGGTTATTGATATTGCATGTGATCATTCGACTAGTAGAATATCCATGTGAATAAGTAAATGAAATTATTTCATTTTATCTTTGCCATTTTATGCTGATGTTCAAGTTTAAAAAGTTTTTGTTTTAGTTATAAATTGACTTAAGTGTTTATTCTTATCTATAAAAGTTTATGATATAATGTTATCCTTACTGAGCATCTGAGCTCACCCCTTTCAATTTTTTTTTATTTTTCCCAGGATTATGAAAAAGTAATTTATGAATGACCTGCAGGGATAATATGAGTGGATATGAAGACAAGATGTTTTTTTACGTAATGTAAAACATTATGAATGTATCTACTCTTTCCAAAGATACTAAACTAATCCGTCTTTCGAGACTTGATCTTTCTTGTGATAATGCCAATGTTATGAAATAATGCACCGACTCAGGGTAACTGGGGTCGGGGCGTTACATATTGGTTTTGGGTTTTTGTGTCATTCTTGGAATACTATTATCTAAGAGATACCTTGTTCAGTTTATTATAGGAGTGGTATCATATGAGGTCTTCTTACAACAAGATATTAGTGATAGTCTATTTGTGGTGTTTTGATTTGTGAACTAGGGAGATGGTGTTACTATGTTTCTAGTTCCGTTCTCAGCCCATGGTACCCAGTGATAGTGTTGTGACTAGCATATCAATTTAATAGGACTCTGATAACCTCATTATTGAATCGAAATATGTAGGGATGGGTTATTGGGAAAATTTCCATATGTGCATCATTATAGAATTGGTTGTGGATTCAATTTTTTTTATTTAGATCCCTAGATAGACTCTATTGATGGTGGTATGTATCGATTATCAATTGATACCTGTATAAAAACATCTAGTTATTATTACATAAAATGATTGAAATTATGATATTTTTTCCTATGAGGATTCATTATAGAGTAATTTGAAAAGGGTGGTTGTTCATCTCGGTTGAAAGAGAACTATATCTCCACCGATTGAGTATCAGTTGAAAAACATCATACTGATTAGGTGCATTCTCCCTAGCAGGTTTATTAATAGGTGGTTTAGGTCATAACAATATATAAATCTCCTGTGATTAGGAACTGTTAGGAAATTCAAGGATATATTGATCCCAGGTTTCTAGGTTAGCGAGACCCTAAGTTTAAATAGGACTTGTTAATATTTTTAGAATGAGTATTCCTCTTAGTAAGGAATCTGATATATGGTGGTCCTAGAAGTGATACTTCTAAAAGGTGATACATGGTATTAGTGAGGCCTTGTGTTGGTTATTTTTAGGTGGCTTTAATAATGAAATGAAGAAGGATATTATCTCTACTTTGCTTTATTCTCTTATGTTGTGTTTTAATGTAGTGCAGGCATGTCTGTGCCACCCAAAGTTGATTGTATCTAGGTGTGGTAGATTAGTTCCATTGATTTTCGTGTTGGAGGTTATTTTTAAAACACTATGGTGTTTATATGTTCCCTATTTGTGGAGAAATGGGGTGAAAGTGGAGGTATATCCTCTGATAGTAAAGACTTGTGACCTAGAGTATCTAGTTCTGATTAGTGGTATTAACTATGTCTTCATTGCATCGAATGCATTTTTTGTAGGAAACATGGTTGTTCTTTAATTGAAATTGAATATGATTTGTGATTTTTTTCAATACACATTTGGATGGTCAATGATGTTTCAAGGAATGTGGTTTTACGATTGAGGATGAAATAATTATTGAATGTGGTTTAGTTTTCTAGTGTGTGCCAAATTTTTGGGCCTCTATACCGAGACTTTGTTTTTGGAAAAGGAGAGATTTATACATCAGAATAAATGAGATATGGAATGGTGAAGGAAATAGGAAAAGGAATAAAACCACATATCATGGGACAAAAACTATGAACCATGTTCCAGGAATAGTTTATGGATCATAGAATTTGGTATGCAGAATGGTGAACCAAGAGCCACAGAGTGGGAACAATATGTTCCCCTCGTAGGTGGAATAATTTGCAGTGTGAAGGAGGTTCTTGGAAAGGCTTACAGTATGTGGAATACAAATAGTTCACATGATGGTGTTTCATTTTCGAAATAGAGGATGAGTTTGAGATGCCTCAAAGGGTGTCATTTGTGGAATCAAGGTGGTTATTTTCGCCGCTGCGTTGGGAGCATGGTGGTATACAGACCGTATAGGCGATGTAGTTCATGGAAGATGTATGATACACTATGAAGGTGGTTCCACAATAGAGATTTGTTAAATCTTGGTTTAGTTGATTTATTGGATCAATTTTACCTATATAAGGAGTGTGAATCCCTTTATTAGAACATGACTATGAGATTAAAAATATGAGAGGAATTTGGTGAAATCCTAAAGTAGTTTTTAGGATGAGAACCTTGTAATAACATTAATTTAAAATATAAAATTAATTTGGTGAAGATTATAATGGTTCATGGAATGATAATCCTGAAAGGGAGAAGCGTTTCAGGAGGAGGATTCCAAGAGTGAAAGGAAGTCCGCTATAGGACGTAGTACATGGAGCGAGGAATTATTAAAAGGAAGGTCATACGTGAAATATGGTTCAAGGAGAAGAAGTTGATTAGTG
Source organism: Viscum album (assembly GCA_963277665.1). Taxonomy (NCBI): domain Eukaryota; kingdom Viridiplantae; phylum Streptophyta; class Magnoliopsida; order Santalales; family Viscaceae; genus Viscum; species Viscum album. The sequence continues at coordinate 554,913,570 of OY728140.1, read as the reverse complement.
GTGAAGAAGTGGTACATGAGAGGAAGAGTGAGGGAATTTCATGAATGTGGTTCACAAAAGAGGTAAACATTTGTGGTTTTTATAGGCAGTACACAGAGGTGGTATGTATAGGTGGTATAAGGAGGTGGTACAAGGAGGCTATACATGAAGGCGGTACATGGATCCAGTCCTTAGAGTTTGTACACAGAGCACTCATGTATGCGGAGGAAGAAGCATAGTATGTGGAGGACAAACTTGAGAATAAATAGTATGCAAAAAAGTAGACTACATATGTAGGGGAATCATGTCTTCAATAGAGAATCTATCTAAATTAAATGATGCATGATGTAATTCCAACACATTGAAGTGAACTTCAAGTAAATAAATTGAGTTTAGATTCTTCCCAACATAGTGATCAAGGGGGATTCAATTGAAGTGTTCTGAGGGATTCATTATGTTACCCTAAAACATTCTAAAGGTTGTTCACCTGATATAGAGTGACTGCGCTAAACATTTTTACTCCAAGACTAGTGATGATTTGTAGAATTTGGTACGACTAAATACTTATCGGTGTATTATCCTTGGACTTAGCTGTTAGTGGTCTGCCAAGTGTAATTGTAGCGCCTTCTCTTTGCATATGATTGTGTGTTTTCTATACTTTCATATCATACTTGTTTAGCAGGTTCTTACCAACATGGGAATGAGATCCATAAATTTTAAAGAAAATGTTGTTACCCTAATTCACCCTCCCCTACGAGGGTGTTCCGGGACCCTTCAAGTGATATAAGAGTGTAAAGGTTACTAGTGTTAAACCATACCTTCATTTATATAAAGGAGAATATAGTAAATGTCAGGGGAGTACCCCGTTTTTATGGAAGAGACTTTCAGTTCTATAAGATTACGATGGAATCTCATCTAAGATCATATGGAATAGAAGTATCATTTTCCACAACACAAGGAATACATATCACCGATCCAACTAAAATGACTATGACTGATATAGAATGTAAAATGCATGATTCAAATGGAAAATCATAGAATTTCTTCACTACAACTATTTCTGATCAAATATATCTAAAGGTGATGAGTTGTACATTAGAAAAGTTTATCTGTGAAAAACTGGAGAACATATATGAAATAGAAAAAATGTGGATGCAAAACTCCCCATTTTTCACAATAGGTTCAATGATTTGAAAATGCATCCAGAAGAAAATACAAATACATTTTTTAATTGAATTACTGCTGTTGTTGGAGAAATATGAGGAACTGGTGAATAAATAAAATATTTTTATGTTGTAATGAAAATCATAATAATTCTTCCACATCATTACAATGAAATGGATTTATCTCTTGAGAAAAGGTATCTATCTAAACAGTATTGGGATGATATGTAGAGTAGGTTGGTGGATAATGAAATGATAGTCAAACCTGAAGATGAAGATACTCATGTAAGAAAGGAAATGGAATTCAAATCCATGGATAAATTGTAAATTTATGGAGAATGTTTTGATGATGATAATGAGGAAAAATGAATCCTTTCCCTCATTTCCAATAAATTCAAGATGGGAATCAGGAAATTTAAAAGAAAGTTACCTCAAGATTTTTTTATCGAATATTGGGACTCATTTTATCTTGGTTCCCAAGAATTTTAAATGATGAAGAAAGCGAAATGGAAGACATTCAAGTGCCACAAAAAAGGTTTTTCATAATGGGAGACTTCAAATCATGAATGAAATTAAAACAAAAGTGTTTTGTCTACAAAGAAGAGAATGATGAAAATGAATTATTTGAGGAAGAAGAAGTGTAATTTAAGTATGAAAACCATGCTTCTATGATGGCTGTAATTGAAAAACCAAATCTCTAAAAAGATGAATTTGGAGATAATCAGTTAACCCCTAATGTTGATCCCACGTTCCAACTTAAGGATTCCATTGGTAATCTTGAGAATCAACGTAAGAGATGCAATAAGTGGAAAAAATTATGGAACATTCATAAGGATATGTTGATCATATTTAATTTTAAATTGGGAGACTAGATGAATTTGTGAAAGTATAATCATCAATCATTGAAAGAACCGAAAATTTAGGGGAACTAAAATTTAGAATTAAAGAATAGGGAAAGGTCTCCAATGAAAATTCCTATAGACTGAAAGAGAAGTTCAAGAATATTGATGGTTTAGAAGAATATGTTTTTACTATGAGGAGTAAACATGTAATTGAATCAATTTGAAAAAAAACTAAGATGCAAATACAGTTCAAAAATTTCTCAAATGTTAAGTTTCTAGAGAGAGAAAAGTGTGGTTCTGATGGAGTTGAAAAGATTTTGAATGACCAAATAAATGATTTCTTGCATAATAGTGGAATCAATTTTTATGCTGAAACGTTAAATGATGGAAGTAAAATGGGCCAAAATAAAAGTTATTTGAATGTAGAACATATCACAAAGACACCTAAAGTTCAAAAATATAAGGTCTTAAATCAGACTGAAAGGAGTACTAAAAATTGTCTTCATGTTTTCTAAGATGATAGACGGTCGAACTAACCTTCTAAAAAAGTTTACATTAAGGGGAAAACAAGTGAAAAGAAATTTACACTTATGAAATGTCAATCCTATGACTATTTGAGATATTCCATGTCATACTATGAAGAGGAAATGAACTACATGAATGGAAAAGGGATAGGAAGTCAACAATGGATAAAAAATTCAATACTAATTCTTATATAATAATCAATTTCTATGGATATTGACTTAATTGTTCTTAAAATTGGCTACAAATATTTAGATTATAGTCAAAGGAGTGGTAGGAACAATTCATACCGAACTCGAAGACAATTCAATAATCATTAATTAGACAATGTTTTTTTTAAAGAAATTATCCTCTTGAAGAAGAGTAAAAGTATGAAGAACCTATTCACATGGAGAAGGTTTTCGAAACACCATCTTTATCTTAAACTCAAACTAATATTTCATGTAAAGAATAGAATAAAATTTAAAAATAAAACCTTATCAAAGTTTCTCTAAAATCTACCAAGAATAGTAGCACTCAGTTTTGTGATAGTGGATTCTCATTCCATATGACATGAAATGCAGACCTATTAAAAAATATCAAGAAAACGTTTGATGGAACATTACGATTCAACAATTATGGTGCATTGAAGATCAAAGGTAGTGGAAGTACTGAAGTTTCTAATGGTGAGCTTAAGAAGCCTAATGTTCATTTTGTAGCTGGGTTACGTCATAGTATGTTGTGTGAGAGTAAACTCTCTGACTTAGGACTCATAGTGACACTCAATCAAAGCAGGTTTACCATAAAATTATGAACTAAGGATTCTCTCATAAAATGTTTCATAATAGATGGAAACCTATATCATGTTGATAGTAATGAATATATATTCTACATGACTATTGCAGAAGAAGAAAAACTTTTAGACTCGAAGGATGGGTCACATCAATCAACAAGATATGGAAAAGTATATATAAGCTAATGATGGTAATTGATATCCCCAATTTGAAGAGAGAATAAGAAAAGACTTGTGATGTGTGAATTTGTGGGAAGTTGTTCTGTAGTTCATATCATCCAAAGAAAAAAAGACCATCAAATCTTCTTGATATCATTTATACAGACATATGTAGTCTGATAAATTTTTCTATAACTCATGGATAAAGGTACATAGTTCATTTCATTTATCATTATAGTAGAATGGCTTGTTTGATGGTTATATGCAGGAAATGAAAAGAACATGATTTCATGAAAACAAATTGCTGAATAGATGAGATTGATATTGGATGGAAAATAAATTCTTTGCAGTCTTAAAATGGTAGAGAATATACATTAATTGATTTTGAAAATTAACTAGGGAAACCTGGGATACAACATGAGGTGGATTCTATGAGAACTCCGTAGACAAATAGAGTTTTTGAGTGCTAGAATTGATATGTGAATAGTATGGATAGAACTGTGCTGATGAGAGTCCCATCACTCACCATTACTAGGAAAAAAAATTCTAGCTTCATTTTATATTCAAATCCAAATAAGGAATTATATTGGGGAACCCAAGACACCCTATGAGTTATGGTATGGAATGATGCCCTCCATGAAATATTTTCTTATTTTAGGAAGTAAATTATTTATCTGAAACAAAGAGGGAAATCAAGGAAAGTATAGTGATGTTTCAGATTAAGCAATATTCCTCGGATATTCAATGAATAGAAAGGTATAATTTTTTTAACAAACGTGTTGCTAAAATTATGGAAATCAGTGATGTGAATATCATTGGAGATAAAATCTCATGTATATCAATAAATTCATCTACTAATTTTATAGAAGATGAGGAAGAATGTGGAAATGGAACATATCAAAATATAAAAGTATTAGAAGGCCTGAAATACATCCTGGATTCACATCATCATCTTGAATCATAAGAAGTATCATAAGAAAAAACCATGGATAGAGAAAATTATATCAGAGCAATACTAACCAAACATGGGATCTAGTTAAGAGACCCTAATCCAACAATGTGATTGGTAGGAAGTGTATTTTCAAAAATAAATTTGATGGACATTGAAATGTTATCAATAATAAGTGATGATTGGTCTGTAATGTGTATTCACAGATTGAAGGTGTTGATATTGGGAAAATAGTTGCTCCAATGGAAAGACTAGAGTCAATAAGACTATTTATTTCCATAGAAATTCAGATAGGATACAAAGTCTATCAAATAGATGTCAATATCGCTTTCTTAAATGGTGTTCTTGAAGAAGAAGTCTATATTGAACAACTAGTGGGATTTTTTCTTGGTAATGATGAAACAATGGTTTTCAGATTAAGTAAGGATCTATATGCTCTGAAACAGGAACCACTGGCATGGTAATCATTTCAGAATTCTTATTTGAAGATGTTTGAATTTTAAATAGGAGGAGTCGATCAAAATATTTATGTGCATAATTGTCAGAAAGATTATACGACGGTTATGGTGTATGTAGAATATTTTATAATTTGGGGATGCAGATAAGGATCAGTGGATGAATTTTCCAATCATATGAAATCATAATTTGACGTGAATATGATTGGTGAACTCACATAATTCTTGGGGATGCAGGAAATTAAATTAAAAGTCTTCACTCTGATTTGTAAGGAAAACTATTCAAGAGAGATACTACATAAATCCAATATTTATTACTCCAAATCAATGTCGACTCGGATTGCGGTTAGAACTAAATTAGAAAGGCATGAGGATATGACATTTATGGATCCCACCATGTACATGAGAGTCCCTATAATACTACTGTATTTAACTATAATATATATATATATATATGTTATCTGTGAATCATTCTTAGAGGCACACTTTTATAGTAATCTGAAATAAGAGTATATGTCAGTAGTGAAATGAATCATGAGTTACATTCAAGGAACTCACAATTATGGGTTATAATGTGTTGCTGGAAGAGATAGTGAACTATAATAATTTTATGTTGCTGATTGGCATAGAGATGTTATTTATAGAAAGTACACAAGTAGTAGAGCATCCATTATTTTCAATAAATGTGGGGGTTGGTTGAGTAAGAAATAGGAAAGTACTTCTCCTAGTACTGTTGAAGCAGATATATTTCTGCTACAAAGGCATGCACTCAAATTTTGGGGATGAAACAAAAACTGATTGATATTAGTGATGAGGTGAAACAACCAATGGTGAGTCCCTATAATAACAAGAGTAAATTTGATCATAGAAATAACCATATTCAGCATTATTGTATGAAAGAAATTTAAATCATGGATCACTTAATCAAGGAAAAGTATGAACAAGTCATGATTAAAATGGATCCAGATGGAACTACTGATCAAGTGGCCGACATACTGAACAATCCATTTTCAACACATGCATTCAAGAAGCATCTGTTGAACCTCAGTGTTCCTCCACCTCCTCATCCATGATGAAGTTTCAAATGTCCAATTTCACTTGTTGTTTTAATTATTTTACCTATTTTAATCTATTTGTGAAAGTGATGATGGTTTATAGAGGAGATACAATCTAGGGGGAGTGTTATTTGAGATCTACAAGTGAAAATGTGACTCATTGTTTTTATTTACAATGGGGGAGAATGGATAAACATAATATTAAACAATCATGTAGAAGAGTAGAATGATGAGATACAATCCACGAGAACCCAATTCATTCTCTTCGTGTTTTCTACACCAGGACTTACTCCCATAGACATAGAGTGTTGGATGATTTTTTTCTCACATATCAGGTATTCTTTGTAGCAGGTGCTTCATTGAATTTATCTGTGGATTTCCCAAAAACTGAAAGGGGGAGTTCGTTGTAACCAAGGATATTATTTACATAGGATAGAATATGGATTGTGTTTTTTGTCATTCCTTATTGAGTTCATAATGGATTTTTCAAGGAATGTGGTCTTCCAACAGAGAACTGCTTAACATGGGCCAAGAACTCTGTAGCATGTTCTAGGAATAGTTTGCTGATTGAGAAAATTGGTATGTGGAATGGAGAAACATGAGCCACAACGTGGGAACGGTATGCGGGCTGCATAGGGTGAATAGTTCTCAAAGTGAAGGAGGTTCATAGAAAGGATCACAGTGCATGGAAAGCAATTGGTTCATGGGATAGTGTGTCATTTTCTACATCAAGGTCAATTTTTGGGAAGCTATGAAGTGTTTCGTTTTCAGAAATGAGGTAGAAATTTGCGCCGCCTTGTAGGGAGTATGGTGGTATGTTGACTGCATAGGGGATATGGTTTGAAGAATATGCATGGTACGCTGTGAAGGTAGTGCCACAATGAAGATTTGGTAGACATGGATTTAGTGGACTTTTTATCTATTTTTCCAAAATAAGGAGCACAAATCCATTCATTAGAAAATGACTCTGAGACTAAAAATCTGAGATGAATTTTGTGAAATATAGAAGTAGTTTTTTGGAAGAAAACCCCATAAAAAATTTAATTAAAAATCAAAAAGGAATTTGGTGAAGTCTAAAATGGTTCATAGGAATAATATCCTGCAAGTAAGAAGATGTTTGGGAGGAGGATTCCATGAGAGAAAAAGAAGTCTGCCAAAGGATTTAGTATGTGGAGGAAAGTGGTATGAAAAGGAAGAAATTACGTGAAAGATGGTTCGCAGAGGAGAAGTTGATCCTTGGTGAACAACAGGTACATTAGAGAAAAATCAATGGTAGTTTGCGAACACAGTTTATGAAGGTGGTACATGGTCTTGGTTTTCATATGTGGTACATAGAGGCGGTATGTTGAGGTGGTACACAAAGAACTCTAGTATGGGGTGGAAGAAGCCCAGTGCATAGAGGAGAAGTTATGGAATGAACCATATACAGAAAAGTTGAATACATTGGTAAGGGAAAACATGAATACAATAGGGAATCTATCTACAAAAAAGTATCCTTGATTTTACTCAAAACCATTGAAATAACCATCAGGTCCATAAATCGAGTTCAAATTGCCCCCAACGTAGGGAGAAATGGGGAGTCAACGGAAGTGATCTAAGGGACACAATGTACAATCCCTAAAACCATGTAAAGGAAGTGTCCATGGTAAAAAGTGACAGTGTAAAACGTTTTTACTCCACAACATGTAAATATTAGTGGAATTTGGTATGAATGTCAACTTATCGGAATATTCTCTTTTGACATAGCCCTTAGTGTTTAACCAGGTATAATTTTTGAATCTTCGCTTTGCATATGATTGCTTGTTTTTTTCACTTTCTCATAATAACGGTTTAACAAGTTACTAACAATTTGGGAACATGATCCATCAATTTAAAAGAAAAATTTGACACACTGATTCACCCCTCACCTCTTAGGGTGTTCCAGCATCCTTCTGTTTTTGTACATAGTCACAATGAACATTTTCATAATTACATATATTTTTCAAGACCCTGATATTCTTGTGGAGACTTTTAGATCGAACCTTGATTTTTTAGCATTATATTGGGGGAGAATTGGTGATCACACACTTCAACTGATATTTTGAGCTTACTCTTTAAAGAGGAGGATACTCATGGGATCTATCCATGGGGGTGGTGACTCCTGTTGATATTTTTTCTCACTTTTGTATTATTGACAACTACCTTTACATATTATATATTTTTTGGTGGGTGTTGTATTGTATATAAGTTGGTGGGATATAAATTTACTTTCTTTGGTGAGTTGGAATCCAATATATTGAAATATTAAATCATATAAAAGAGGATATAGATGAATTTTTTGGATTTATAAACCTTATAGTGTGAAATTCTATGAGATTCCATTTTCTTATGGCAGTAGAAAGGGTGTTTTTTAAAAGGGGTGTCGAAGATTACCAACCCATAAAAATGATAAATTATATTTATACTTGTAACTAATGAGTTCTTGATATATGTGACAATATATTATATGGCCACATAGAGTTTTGAGAGTTGGAGGTACAGTTGGAGGATATGTAGAGGGAGGGCTTTATACACAAAGTATCTTCCCCTATGGAATTCCAATGTTGTTTTAAAAGTATAAAAATTCGTGGGTTAGATATAATGATTTTCATTTCTGGAACTTGGTGACTTTCTAATATACATATCATATTTTGATAAGTGATCCCATCTTGACCGATTGAGATGGTTCATAGTGGTTCACAAGGGATAACCTCAAGTTGCGTTAGCACCAACTTTGGGAGCTTGGTGATTTCCTTCTGCATGGAAAATTCCCCTTTGGATTTCATGGGATTAATGCACCTAATATTTTGTCCCATAATAAAAAATTTCATTGTGGAATTATTATTTGAGATTCTCATGGACATAGAATCCAAATAAAATTATATGACTCATTTTAGGATGGTTCTATATTTACTATTAAATACCTAGTATTATGAGAAGTACTTGAAATTTTAGTTCTGAATTTGAGGGTTATGTTTATAATGACATGTCATATTATAAGAGTTATTGTTAGTGGTCTAAGAGATGGATGAGGTAGTACATCCTTGGAATACACAAAATTGCATTGATGTGATGTGAAGACTCTATGTGTTGAAGGGAAATTTATGAAGATTCGTACTCAATATAACTATAATTTGGGATCCTATGACTACTTTGACCTAATATAAGGAATATATTATGATGAAGAAGAAGTTTTTATAGTATTTATGTAGCTAAAACATTGTGTTATGATGATCCCAAAATGACATTTCATGATGAGGGTGTTGAGTAGATGGTATTCTATATTTACTATAGATCTAGGATTGAATTTATTCTGTTGTATTATGAGGAATATATTCTTATGGGTATCAATATCTAAAACCCTATGAGAAACATTATGCTACCCATGAATTAAATTGTTGTGGATATTATTTCCCTGATGTTTTAAAAACACAATCCTTTGGGAGAAAATTCATTGTCTTTTACAACCACAAGATTCCTAGGTTTATTTTTTCGCATAATGATTTAACTTAGGGTAGATGTAATGATCAGAGTTAGTTCAATTTTAAATATTTTACATATTGTATACTCCCATTGAGGGGAACATGGTAGGACATACATTGATAAAAGATTCCATTATTTAGTTATCAAAAAGTTACAAAGAAACTAACCTCTTTAAATTTGGAACCTACACATTAGGTGGTTGCAATGTTTCTCCAATTGATGGATGACTCTATATTCATTCATAAATTTTTCAGGTAATTTAATCATGGGGATATTGATTTTTATATATTTCATTACATGATATCGAATGGAAATTCTCCTGATTGATTTTTGAAGGTTTAAAGCATGTCATCCTTTTTGGGGGATGGTTAATGGTACTAGTCGGACTGTGATATGAGGTGTTGAGGGAGTTTCATTCCTCTCCCTCATAGGTATATCTGGGAAAAGTGAAGTTGTTATAAGATAAATTAGAATCTATTTAGGTGTCTATGGATGTAGTAGAGTGTTATTGTGTTTATCTTTTAGTGTACCACCTATAAATAGGTGAAGGATGAGATGTCGTGAAGGAAGTGGAAATGGAAGGATTTCACCATGTATTTTTATGGGAAATATAAAATTGATGAGAGGTCATGAATCCATCTGGGTGATTATAAAACAAATCTCCAAATCAATCCACTTCATAGCCATCTGAGATGAATGATTAGTTGAATGTTTGGGAAGCATGTTCATTCATGAGGTAGTATAGCTTTATGGAATTTTATAGATGCATATTATTATACTGTGATACTCATTTTACAAAATTATTTTTTAGTGGACTATAGAAGGATTTAGGGATCAATTATAGATAATCATTACATTACACCACCAAAAAAAATACAGAAATAGAGGACCATCAAGGTTATAGGGGAAATCATTCATAATTTCATGTTAGTTTGTTGATATAGAATTTATGATCATGTAGCATTAGTGGAGTTGTTCTCAACAATAGTTACCCCTTCACTATTGTTTGGGAACCATTAAAGCCCTTGTATTATAGATCATAAGGGTAAATGTTGTGCTAGTTGGAGGTAAGGCTGAAAATGATCATGGGCCATGAGTTGGTGTGATTGAAAACATGGAAGGGGTATTCCATTTAGTAGTGTATGAGTACATCCTAGAGTAGTCTAAATTTTCCATGAAGGCTAATGATATTTTCCTTTTACGAAAGGGGATACAATGTTTTCCTAACAACCAAACATGGTGAGAATTGAGGATATTTATATTGGGATGTAATGAATATATGAAATTTATACACCATTTTTAGTTATGGTTAAGGGTTGGTGAGGGAGATTATTTCCTATCCCCACCATAATAGAAATACTAGTTTCAAGGATTTATATTTGTGTTTCTGTTAATGAGATATTTTCTCGACCTATCACAAATTACTAATAAAGGAGATAAAGACATTGGTGGTGGAGAAACCCTCTCAATGAACCTAATTACTCGTAGGGATCAAAATTATTAGACCCTTTGGGAGTTATAGTTTTGTTTGGTATGTGTTGTTAATTATCATGAGAACCACTATGAGATTTTTTTGGGTTAGGAAAAATAGATGGGAGATCAAAATTACTATCATTTTGAGTATAATTCACCTTTTCATGATTAATTTAATTGAATTTGGTTAGAATGTAGAGAACCATAAATTTGTTTACACATTATAAAAAAACAAATATTTCTAGAGTTATGTGTGGAGTCATTATGGATTTTCAGGGCCAATAGAGCCCTTTTTTGATATATTAAATATTATATATCACACACATGAATGTTTTTTTAAATAGTTTTGTAACTCCCAAATGGTGTCTCATATGAGAAATATGAGGAATCAATTAATAATTTAGCTTGAGGTTTTCCATTTAAGGACATAAGTCCTGTCATATTTAGAAACATCAATTGAATGTATTTATGGGAAGTCTAGATGAATTAAATAACTTTATAACTTTAATTGGCATTTAATTTCCAAAACCATTGGAAACTACATTAAAAACGCATATTTGGTTAATTCCAAAGGGTTATCCACATAACCCTATTAAATGTAGAGGATATATAGGGTTACCTAATGGTGAAATCATTGATGGATGAACATCATATTGGGGATCGATGATCAGAAAATTATGGGAATTATCATGAGGGATATAGTTCTAGAATCGTGGTGACAAGAATTAATCAGAATCATTCATCATTAGTAATAAATCTAACAAAAGGTAGGTTATTTTATTATTTTGGTATAATTATTTTTTCTTGAATGAAAAAATTATCCTGAATTATATAATTTATAATTTATTTTAGGATAATTTATATTTAATTGATCATCTATTATGTTATCTACCTATGATTAACAATATGATATTTATTCAATTTTGGAATTTATTCTTTATTGTATTCCACTATTCATTAGATTCCATAAAGGATTCCCAAATTAACATGTCCTTAATTAAATATTACTTTTTTATTTGTTCCCCTCTCCCTTAGTTCTTCAAATTTAATAATCAGTACTTTCCTTATCCAAGTAGTCTATAATGACTGGGGAACCGATCATGGGGAAATCGGTCTTTGGTGAAAAATCCTATTTTCGGGTCCAGTTTTCATATTTTTTTTCATAAAAGATTCATGGAAATGATTGTAGTAACAATAAAGTATTACGAGTGATGGTGGATTCATCTATTATATTCAGAAGGTATCTGTAATGGTACGATAATTATAGTTTCTTGGGTGAAGAATAGTAAAAATTTAATTTTTGGACATCCATTGATGTCAATCAACACTATTGTGGGAGTTATGTATAAGCTTTTTAGTGCATTTGTATACATTTTTGGTGTATGATACTATGAATTAATATACAAGACGTTCTATGAATATATTATATACAAGACATGTAGTTCAATAAAACCCATACCATGTAGAAACAACTATATGACTACTTGGATTTAAAGAGTTAGTTAAGTAACACATGTTGTGTGGGTGTAACAACATATGATGTGACCCTTAGACACCCATATTAGTTTTCACATGGAGTAAACACACATGAGGCCATATTTCCCACACACAGTGTGTGACGGGGAACACCTTGACTAGTATGGAAAGTGCATGGGGATTGTATAGGTGGAAAATGTCGATTTCTGGACCAAAAACTATATTCATATTTTAATAAAAACATTAATTTTATATAGGTTGTAATGTTCTATGTGACATGGAAGGAAACAGGTTGTTCCATGCTTAGTGAGACATGTTGTGTACCGTATAAGACACATTATGTAGTCATTATTTTGATATCTAGATACCTTGTTCATCTCAGACAAGCTGTTTTTTTAGGATGTTTGGGTTCCCTAAAATAACATTGCTATGGATCCTACCCTTGGTCCATCCCTAATAGGATTAAGTGAGGTATTCCATCCAATTCATAAAATGAATGATCCCCTGTATGGATTATTTTATGATAGATATTGTTATCCCATCATATGAGAAAGGGTTAAACACTATATCATTCTTTTATAGGTTGGGTTAGGTATCTTATATTTTATATCCATTGTGTGTGATTCCATACCTAGTCTTTTATCCCAAATAGGGTTAAGTATCCCCCATAGGCCTTGGGTGAGATCCGAAATATGTGTATCAACATCTGATTTCTTCTCAGGTAAGGTCTTCCAATCAAGAATGTACATTGTATGATCCCTCTAAGTTCATACATTCTCTATGAACAAAAAACATGATGATTATTCCCTATCGGATGAGTGGCATCCATGTAGCAATGCCTGATGAGTCAGTTCTCTCAGATGAATGTCACATTGGATCCACAAGAAGAATCATAGAATGGAAGTGGGGACCTAACATCACCTTGATACATAGAGTCTTCCATTGTGTATATATGGCGATCCTATTTATTCACATATCATTATATTGTAGAGATAAATCCCTCTATGTTGCATTGTGTTTAGATATTTCAAGTTTTCCTACATGGTATGTTTATACTCAACCTATTATGGGATCTTCTTGTACAAGTCACATAGTATTCATATGAAAGGGGTTTATGTAGAGAACTAAGAGGACCAGTTTATGGAAGATGTTAGTTGTTCTAGATGGACCAATGGTGGTTCCATGAATGTTCATTTTGATATCATCCCCAAATTATTATCGTACTAGAATATTTTGTAGTTTTCGAGGGATTTTAATTTGAATTTTTTTCTTTTTCTTTCCATGATGACGTACTCTAATGTGGGATATTTTTTATCCTTGCATTTAGAGTCTGATATTTTTTTCTTTTTTGGACTCATACTAGTGTAGGGATATGTGTTTCTGTGTATAGGTTATTAGGATGAGGCATACTATGTGTGTGATATTCCTACTTAGATCTAGCCACCATCCTTGTGATATTAGTGGTGTGATTTGGGTGTCATTCTCCACATACCATTTTAAGGAGATCCCTAATGGATTGGATCATGACTTATATGCGATTATTTAATAAAACTAAACCACTATGGGATGCTTTATAATATTCTTTGATTTCACATTACTGAACCTTTACTTACACATATGATGTGACATATTATGATGCTTCCAGATTCATAGGATTCAATGATATTATGATTTCATCTTCAATATTTCATTCTTCTAAATTTTTACTCATGAAATTTTAAATTATAGATTTCATGTTATGACATTTGACTTATATTAAATTTTCCATTTTCATACTTATTCTCTTATTGGGCCTTATATCTTTACCATTTTAATTCTTTATTTTAGCCTATATAGTTTTTTAATACAAATGGGAAATATTGGGATATTATGGAAATTAAATTATTATTTTTTATTTTTAGACTCATGTTCAAGTATTATGATCATAGTCTTCCAAAGATGCGAGGCCTCTGGTTTCTAGGGTTGTGTTTATTATATATTTATGTTAAAAATCATGTAATAATAAGTATGATTGGATTATGTTAGTGTAGTTTTTATATGATAATTGTGTAGTTATTTAAGGGGAATATGAAATGAGATCATTAGTAGAAATCCTATGGATAAGTCTATGTATAGGAAATATTCTGGAACATTTTGTGAATTCCCATGAGAGGGGTTTCCATGAAATAAAATAATTCTCTCGATACTACAAATGGACGTGTCTATGAAATAGACATTCCTAGGGGTAATATTCATTAATGGGATCACTGGTTATTTAATTGAACCTTACTATTTGATAAAATAATAATTCTTTCTACACATTAGGTTTGACACTCCTCAAGGATATTATTATATATTTTCATGAACTCATTATGATCCAGTATAAATCACTTGAATGGATTTTATTTTTTCAAAACCTATTTGGAATGTTATTATATACAACATATATTGAAACATGAAGATTAATAATGTTGGATATAAATCACCTTTACATGTCATTACCACTACGCTGATAGTTTCGATTTCATAATTATTATAATATTTATTATTCTCATACCAATGTGTCTTTTGTATATAGTAAATGACTAGAACCAGAATCAAATAGTGAAAAGAATGCACATTATACATTATTTAAAATAAAATGTCTAAAATGGTCATATTTATACATCTTATTTCATATCATGGAGGATCAGTAGAGCTATTAAATAACCCCCAAAAAACATGGAGGTTGAGTTATCCACAAGAATTGAAAATGGGGAAATTACTGAATCAAATGTGTACAACACATCCCCTATTCATGTTTCTATATTAGGCCTCCTATAAAATATTTTCACACATCCTTTAGTGAAATTTTTACTATATTGGGAATTGATTGGATTTCATTATTCATTGTCATCAAGAACATTCATGATATGAAAAAGACACTCCATATCCAAAATCATCCTCATATATATATATATTATTAAGGGGTGGATGAATCTCATTTGGGATATTCTTATCAAACTTGAATATTATTTCACTATGAGAAAACATATCCATCCCTATTGACTGAGATAATGAGAAAATATTTCATGGTGACATGTCTATTGAGAGGGATTATACTGATGTTTTCCCTAAAGAGAATCCTCATGTTCCACTTAATTTAGTGGTTTTATCAACTGAACTAAAATATAGATCTACACAAAATAAATTAGCCATTTAAAAATAGACACCATTAATATGGAAGAACTATATAAGAAGTAAGAATGCTCCATGAACTAGTTATTTATATACATTAGTGATTCACCATGGGGGACACCAATCTTTGTTTTAGAGAGTAAGGATTGGTCATTGTTCCTCTACATTAATTATAATGATAAAAAAAGATCTCCAGAAAGAAAAAGTATCCCCTTCCATAGATTTATAACTTGTTCGATAAACTATGGGAGTCCTAGTACTTCAATAAGATGTATATTGGACTAGGATATAACTAATCAATAGTTTATAAGGAGGCAATTACCAAGAATACATTTTGAATACTAAATAGACATGACAAGTTCATATTGATGGTCGTGGGACACAATAATTCCCCAAAAACCATCATAGAATTTGTAAATGGAGTATTTAGAGATTACATTAACATATTATTTAATGTCTTTATGGATGATGATCTGATATACTCTAAGGGATAGGGGGACTATGAGGATAATTTGAGTGATCTAATAAATATATTGGAAAAGGAGAAACTCTATGAAATATACTAAAATATGTGTCTAATATGGATTAAGAATCATTATTGTGTCATTTTTTCACCAAAAAGATATATTTGTACACCCATTAAAGACAAGGGATACTGAGGATTTTCCTAGAATATCACCTATAATGAAAATATAATGATTTCTTTGATTTTCAAGGCATAATACATGATCTATGAAAACGTATAAGGATTTTCAAACCTGCGGACCATGTTATCTTGAAATAGAGTGGTGTATTTCGAGAATAATGAATGTGAATATAGATTTAAGCAACTAAAAATGAGTATTGTCACTACATAAGTACTCACTTTACCCTTAATTAGGTGACCTTTTAATGGTATTTAATGATACATTAAAGAAAGGTTTGAGTTATGTAGTAATGAAAAAATGATAATGGGATTACCTAATCCTATAGGAAATAAAAATTCATTAGTAAAACTAAATAAACATGATTTGGAGTAAGTAGTAGTAAACTTTTCATCAAGGAATTTAAGGTATTATATATATAAAAAAATTAAAAGTATATACTAATAATAAGGGACTCATGTATGTATTCATAGAGAATATACGTAATATGAACATGATAATATGGGTATACGTGATCTTAGTCTATAGCGACTCAATTTATTACCAACATATAATGGAAAATAATGTATATGATGCTATATATTGAGAGTATTCATTAACCTTATCATTAAAGAGAAGTGAGAAAGATCAAATCATTATAGACAATAAAGGAATGGATATAGACTTCATAATAGAAAGAAAAATATACAACATAGCTTCAATGATTTCCCAACCATCCATTTTAGAGAAGATAAATGATAATAAAATTAGAGACATGGAAATAAAAATGATTGAAGAAGATACAAGAATAGTGAAATCCTTCGTGTTAAAAATTGATGAATATTTAGTCGTAAAAATTAGGTCACAACTTTATATACCATAAAATACTAAGAAAAACGAGGATCTAGTGAATGATGAGCATATATTGACAATATATATTTTCCTAGGGTGCATAAAGATGCAACAAGATATTTGAGAAATGTATTGGATTGGAAATAAAAACAGAGAGATCACATAATATACATAAATGACCCTAGAATGTAATCTAGTGAATTTAAAGAGTAAAAAATATGAAGGGAATTATATAATCAATACATATACATAGATAAAAATGAAAAAAATCCTTATGGACTTTTTCATAAGTCTTTTGAAGGCATCCAATGGATATAATTCCACATGGGTACTAGTGGATAATATTAAAAAGATTACTCATTTTGTTTCAATTTTGGAGTAAATCTCACTCAATCAACTTTTAGGTAAATACATTTGATAAGGGGTGAGGTTGTATTGAATACAACTATGAATTTTATTTCATCATTATCTAGTACGCACTTCAATGTTCTTGAAAAACATCTAGTATGATCTAAACACTTAAGGATAAAATATATTCATAAAATTCAGACACTTAAGGATATGTCGATGGCATGCTATATAGCCTTGAAAGGAAGAAGGGTTTAACAAATTCATCTTTTCATGTTCACATAGAATTATACCATCCACTGTAGAATCCAAATATCACTATTCAAGTCCCTCTATATGATTATTTTTTGGAAAAATCATTTGGGGATTAGATTTATGAATATAATATTATGTTAACTGAAATTATTTATTAAATGGTATTAAAGGTCAATACCATTCAACAACACATCCAAGACATCCAATGTTGGAAAAATATATGTGATAATTACCATTGAATAATCATTTTTTTGTGTTGGAAATAATAGATTCATCTATATATCTATAGTGAATTGATTTCAAAGATTTTTGAAGGAAAAATTACATCCCATATACATTATCCACAAAGTGATTATTGATTGCAATAGAATTTTGGACTATCTACCACCACTCCAACCTATTATATCTGATGTTAATAGTATGCTTAGCATATATTTATTAAAAATGAGTCTTGGGGATTGTTATGGGAGATTACCTTAAAGGTACATCTAATAAAGGGGGAGAATATGGAAACTCAAGGAGGTCCGAGCGGCGAAAAAACTAAAGCCAAGAAGGGTGATCCGGATGAAAATCCTATGGGGAATGATGTTGCAATATTGAATGATGAAGATCAGATAGGACATCATGACCTCTTCAGTCCTTGTGTAAAGCGGAAATCTGAGTGACTTGTTGGCAATGATCAGGGGAAAATCTTTACAGATGTGGCCAAGCAGTCTGGTGGCTTCTCGTTCATGGAGTGTGATTCGGGTAATGCATGAAGGATTATTAGAAAGGGGCGAATCACGCACATCTCTGTGAATCAAGCGGTGGTTGAAGAATGGGTGAAATTATGTAAGTTTTCAATTATTTCTTGCGTAGTTATTCCTAAAGGGGTTCGACCTTGGAAATCCCATGATCTCACAAATAGGATGGTGGAGTTATGGGGATTAAATGATTGGAAGGTGATGGCTATGGGGAGGGGATTCTATCATGTGGTCTTTCCCACTGATGAATGTAGAAGACGAGCATGGAGCCTAGGTCCTATCACCATACGACCTGGTTTCCTTAGGATTCATGAGTGGGATCGAAATTTTGAACCCAATTATGTCAATAACATTTTTTCCTAGGTATGGATACACATCCACATATTGATTTGGCTTTATTGGAACCCACAAATATTGTGGGATATAGCTTCATCTATGGGGAACCCCATTATACATGACAGACAGACAGATAATCCCAGTTTTGGGCATTATGCCAGGATCCTAGTGGAAGTGGATATGTACACCACTATGGTGGAGGATTTTCTCTTCACCAAAAATGATGATAGCATTAATCTGGAGATAGGTTATGAATGAAAAACGAAATTTTGCCTCAACTATCATGTTTTTGGGAATATCCACTTGGAATGCAATAGGAATGGGCTATGCTCATTCTGCAACATCAGAGGACATGATGTTGAACACTGCCGAAGGAAGCCTAATGATCATGGCCCCTCTAACCCCAAGGCTCCTGCCCAAAAAGAAGGCAATAAAGTGGATGATACAGCCCATGGTGATACTATTATAGTTGGGTTGGGTGAAATTCAGAAGGCTCCTTCTAATTCTGATGAGATGATTGATGGAATTTCTAGGAAATATGAGGAAGGACATAATTTGGTGCCTATTGTAGGTACGCAGACTGGCAATGTTTTGCAAGGGCATGTCTTTGAAATGGTCAATGGGGAGACCACTGGTAACCTAGAATCAGCTGCTCTTGATCAAAGCGTACCTGAGGGTATCTATGAATTACCTGGCGTGGATGAAGAGTCTACTGTTCCAATAAGACATGATCCCGCTGCAAGGGAATATGTACACCTAGAAGGACAAAAATCTATGATGGAAAGTGGTGAGATGGATGGAACATTTTCTCAGGTTCCCCTTTATATGGAAGAAAATAAGTATATTACCAGCCACATTGACAACACCTATTAGTTCGTGTAACAGGTTCACATTGCTTTCTGATGATGAATCTGGATCTGGTCAGGGAGGAAGCATTGATGTTGAGGAGAACATGTCAACACCCGAAGAATGCATAGCAACATGATATGATGGACCCTGTACAAGGTAGTGGTCTTCCAATCAATGAGAATACACCCGAAGAATTCATAGTAACTTGATATGATGGACCCTGTACAAGGTAGTGGTCTTCCAATCAATGAGAATACTCTTTTGGAACTGCCAGGGTCTTGGGAATCCTCCCATGGTTAGAGACCTGAAGCATATAATCCTGACCAATAAACCCATGATCCTTGGGATTGCTGAGCCTAGATTAAAGTTTTCTAGTTGTATGGATTTCAGTTGGAAGGATTTAGGGTATTCTTTTATCACATCCAATCAATCATTGAATGATATGGAGTATTTATGGGTGTTAAAAAACAATAGTGTGATTGTCGAATCCATCCAAAGTGGTCAACTGTCAGTTTCACTGTCCTGCTATTTTCAATCTAACTCATTCTGTTTTACCTTTGTGTATGCCATTAATCAATATATTAGGAGAAGAACTTTGTAGAGGAGCCTGTTAGATCCCTCTAAGAATATGGATATGAGATGGATTTTATCTAGTGATTTTAACTCAGTATTGAGGCCAGATTAAAAAACTGGGGGAATTTTTTGTAGAGCATCATCCAAAGACTTCTCCTCTTGTATTGATCAATGTAGGTTGACTAAAGTACTTGTCTCAGGTGCTGATTTCACGTGGAGTAGATACACCCTAAATGGAAGGCAGGAAAGTAAGTTGGACAGGTGCCTCATGCAGATGAATGAGAGAAATGAGTTTATGGAGGTCTCTGGCATGACTTTATGCAGAATTCATTCTAACCACAAACCTTTATTGATGGACTTCTGTTTTAATAACTTGAGATCATCCCCACTGCCCTTCAAGTTCTGCAATGCTTAGTTAGTTGTGCCAGGATGCAGAGAAGTTATAAATCATGCCTGGGAGGTTTCTGTATAGGGTAGTGCTTTGCACATTCTCACCACCAAGCTGAAAATTGTGAATGCTAGAATAAAATATTGGAGAAAAAAATCATTTTCTCTTCATGAGCATGACATGAAGGAGGCTGATTCTCATCTGGCTAATTGTTAGCAGAGTAACATGCATCAAGACATTCCATCTCAAGAATAGATACATGATGCTTCAAAGATTGATACTATGTTGACTTTGAAAGATAATATTTCTCAGAATCAGTCCAATGTCAGGTGGTTGAAGGAAGGGGACAAAAATTCAAGAGTTGTTCTCTGTATTCACAAATAGAAAAAGGTAAAGAATAATCTTAAGTCTTGAAGAATTGATGAAAATATGTTCACTTCTGAAAATGAGATTGCAAATGATGTGACTTGTTAGTTTGAGAATCTATACTCTGAATCTGGGGAAGACAAGTTGAATAAAATTATCAGATGCATTGAACCAAGTCTGGATGATGTCCAAAACAGAAATCTCATTGACATCCCCACATTAAATGAAATCCACTCTGCTCATGTTTCTTTTAATATGGATAGTGTTCCTCATCCTGATGGCTTTTCAAATAAATTCTTTATGTTCTATTGGGATATCAACCAGAAACAGGTGATTGATGTTGTAAAGAAATTTTTCTATCACTCTTGCATGCCATTCGGAATGAATTCCAACTTCATTGACCTAATTGAAATGAAGGAAAATGCTGTGGAAATTAGAGACTTTAGGCCCATATCCATTGGAAATTCCATTCGAAATGTTATCAGTAAAATCATGGCAATAAAATTAGGTGATATTGCTAAGCAGCTTATTTCTTCTAACCAGTTTGGTTTTGTTCATGTTAGGAATATTCAGAATTTCCTCTTCACTACATCAGAGTGTGTTACTATTATGAGGAGGAAAGTTAAGGATGGTAATATGTTCTTGATGGATGATATTTCAAAGTCCGTTTGACACTATAAGGTGGGATTTTATTTTCAATGTTCTTAAAATGCATAGCTTTCAGGGAAATTTTTTGGTTTGGTGTTATCAATTTTGAAAAGTGATATCCTTTATATTCTATTCAATGGATCTCCTTGGGGATTCATTCAATGGTCTAGAGGAGTGAGGCAGGGTGATCTATTATCTGGGCTTTTATTTTCCATTTCTAAGGATTATTTAAGTGTCTGTCTGCATGATCTTGTCAATATTGGATTATATCAAAGGATGAGGGCTAGCAGAGACTGTCTTTCTCCCTCCCACTTGTTTTATGCTGATGATATCTTCATATTCTACAAGGCTGATAGGAAAACCATCTCTTGAATCAATAATATCTTTTCTCACTATGAGTAATTGGCAGGTGAGGTCATTAGCTGGAACAAATATTTTTTTGTCTTTGGGGAAGGAATTCGAATTCAGAAGCAAAACAGTGTAGCTAGAAGGCTTTGTGTTAAGAGATTCAGTTTTCCCTTTAATTATCTTGTATTTCCTCTATTTTGGGGAAGGTTAAAATGAGTATATCTATAGGGGATTGTTCTCAAAATAACTAATCATCTGGCTAGTTGGAAAGGGAAGACTATATCCCAAGATGGGAGAGTATGTATTGTTATCTCTGTCATCACCTCAATGTTTGTGTATTCATTCTCATTATATAAATGGACAAGAACATTCCTTAAGAAGTTGAGTGGAATGGTACGCAATTTTATCTAGACTGGATCTACTAATCATAGGAAACTTGTCATGGTGGCATGGAATGACTGTATAAAGCCGGTGGATATGGGGGGATGGGAGTAAAAGATATCTAGATATTTAAGGATACTTTGCTTATGAAGTTTACCTGGAGACTTCTAAATGGAGTTGACTTGCTGGAATTCATGTATAGAATATTTCTTCACAGGCTTCACAACACTACTACTGTGTACTTACAGTCCTCTGTGTGGACATCGATTAGGATTACATACTCTCAAATTATGACACAATAAAAATGACTGGTATGTGTCAACTCTAATTTGACTTTTTGGAGCACCTCATGGATTTATTCTCCACTTAAAGACTCCATTGACATACCACTGCATTGGATGAATATGTCTATATCTGGCTTACAGGGAAATGATGATGCTTCTGCAATCATGCCTAGAAATTTCCGTATGGAATTTGATAATTATGACTATGTTGTTACTGATTTTCTTGTCTGGAAACCTATAATCAATGGGATGTTTTCAAATCGTGATTTCTGTAAAATACAGTGTGGTACAACATCTGGAGCACCTTTGTGGGTGAAAGGGGTTAGCAGGCCCTTCATTTTACCAAATGACACTCTACTGATTTGGTGAATCTGGAAGCAATGGTTTCCAACTCAGTCTTCCCTCCATCGCACTGGAGTGGACCTTCCTTCGGTAAGTTATTTCTATTTGAAAAATGAATAATCTGTTCTTCATTTTTCCTTGAGTGCCCATTTTCTGATCGTTTATGGTTGTACCTGCAAACTATTTTTCACTACTGCCTCACATACTGTTCGGTTGAGTTTTTGTTCACCTCGGCGCTATAGGAAGAAGGTAGTGAGCAAGTGAAAAATCTGCTCACTACAGCTACTGTCTCAGTTTTTCATACATATGGAGGTCTCAGAATGGTATGGTCTATAACAATAGCAGTATTATGTTCAGGGATGGTGTATTGGAAATCCACCGAATAATTAAACTTGCTTCGGTGAATCAAATTGGAACAATGAATAATGATATTTCTGACCTCATTTTGTTGAAGACACTTGGTGTAAGTGGTAGGGAGAGGAAGCCATGAATGATGAAATATATCCAGTGGATTCCACCAATACATTATTGGATGAAGGTGAATATAGATGGAGAGGCCTCTAGTTCACTGGGTCCGGCTGTTTGTGGTGGAGTATTTAGGACTCCCAGGGCTTTATGAAAGGTTGCTACTTTTATTACATTGGGAATGGGCATGTGATTGAGGCAGAACTATGGGCGATTATAAAGGTGATCATGTACGTGGTACGTTATGGTTGGCGAAAGTTATGGCTAGAGTCGAATTCCTCTATTGTAGTGCAGATTTTAGAGAACCTATCCCAGAATGTCCCATACAGGATGATATATGCCTGGATAAAATGACTTTAGATTGCTGAGAGGATTTTCCTTGAGGTCTCTCATGTATACAAAGAGGCAAACCAGGTTGCTAACACGCTTTCCAAAAGAGCGATTATGGAGGTCATTTCCAGCTAGTCCTTTGTGATGCCAAGTTATTGTAGTGGTTTTGTGCATGATGACAGTGCTAGGAAATTTTATACAAGGTTTTTTAAGGCTCCACTTCTTTGAGTTGTATTGTACTATTTACTTTCATTTTATATAATTTTGTTGGGAGTTGGCTCCTCCTATCTCTTAGACTTTTTGGCTATATTTTTTAAGGAATTAAATATAATATAATTCATTGTAATTAATTTAGAAGAGGTAAAGATATAAAATAATATATCATATGATGAGTGGTATATGAAGTTATTTTAAATTAGAGACAAAGTACAATGAGACAAAAAAAGTAGTCAATATAATATTATGAAACCATACATACATGGAAGTGACAGGGGAACTGAAGGATGTAATGAAACATAAGTACCCACATCATTTTAAATTATATTAGGTGAATAGAAATTTAGAATGAGAATTTTCTTTAGGGGGGTAATAATGCAATAACCCAAAATTTTCTCAATGAAGTTTCATTTATGAATGTATAAATGAGGCAGACATGTAAATGTAGTATTATATAAATCACACGAATCACATGATAGGAAAAAAACTTTTTAAATATTTAATTGAAAATTAAATTTAGAGAAATAAATATATCAATATGAATTAATTGTGTTATAATGGTTAATATATGGAAAATAAGATAAAAATAATATGAAAATTTTAGTATGATCAACCACAAGAATGATCATAATAATAAAAACATTATAGGAACAAAATAATATTATTGATAAAATATCAATTTTTAATAATAAAATATATATAACCTTAGGTAAAATGAGAATTGAATAAATAATTAATTAAATATGTGGTATATGGGATGTTTTAAAATCATTGACTGTTAAAAATATGACTATTGGAATATAATTATGACCATTATAATATTAATATGATATTTATAATTAGTAACATGTCCATTATAATAGTATCTTAACTATTAAAAGTTTTATATAATATTTTTTTATCTGATAAAATAAAAATAAAGAAAATTTACATCATGATAAAAAGTAAATATGGGTTTTCAAAATTACAAACAAATGTTTGTATTCTTTAAATAAATTCTATTTTAATTTTATTTTAAATATAAATATAAATTTTAAAAAAAATGTGTATTATCATAAAATTGGTTAATAATAAAATATTGTGATGAATTAAAATGTGAATATAAATTTTTGAGACTATAATTAAAACAATAAATGGTAAAAAATTGTATTGTTATATAAAAATAGACATTTTCCAAATAAATTAGTATTGAATATAAAAATTATATTTATCATATTTATATATTGTTTCATAAAAAATATCATTTTTTGATGATACACATCCCAAAATATATATGTTTAATTATTAGTATTTTTCTTATATAGATAGATTTATGGTGAATTGTAAAATAAGAAAAAATATAACATTTTACATTATAAGTTATATACATGAATAAATTATTCATTTTTTAGGTGAGGAGATATTATGTAAGACTAATATGAATAAATTATATTATATTGTCACCATATTCATTTTTTTGGTAGTCTAGAACCAAAAAAATAAGGAATGCTATATTCAAAATCTCTTCTCTCCTCCCCTTATAATTACCACCCCTTATTATCCACTATATAAGTTTTTTAGTTTTTCATCATTCTTTACAAATATATCTTGTGAACTCTCCCCATGTAAAAGGAGTAATAGTTTTCGAAAAATACCATAATGAGTTGTCATAAGGTTCCATCTGGGGGTGGAAATCCAAAGAGGTAATTTTCTTAATAGAACTATCTGTTAATCTTCTCTTATTACAACACATAATCACATCATTCATAAGACATAGAACATTGAGTAATAAATTATAAATTTTAAAAAAATATTTAGTGAATGTTATATTGCATAGAAAACATATTTACATTCCATTCTAAAATTCATATGACTGTCTATTTTATGGTGGGTTCACCACCTCAGTAAACTGTGTGCTTTTTATTTCTCCACCAATATCGAAGATGTTATAAAAAATATTGAATCTAAATATGATGATAAATATTATATATTATATTATTTAATTAAATATTATTTAATAAAAATAATTTAATCATATAAAATGAATCTAGTTCATGATGGTGAGTAAAATTGACTAAGTGAGCTAAATGTATAATGATAAAATTTATAATAAATAAATCAACCATATATTGGAACAAATATAGGTATTTTTGTTTATTTGAAGTTATATAAAAAACAATATAATTTAATTTAACATTTGTACATTTGGTCACATTTTTTTTTGAGTAAATCAATAATTTCCCACAAACTATAGAGATATTTATATTATAATAAAAATGACTATGGTATGGTGATTATGGACCCAATATCTCAGCTAAATGACAATGAACTATAATAAAATATTATTAATAATTTTATTATTGATGTACTATCTTCTTAATCATGTATCTAATAATTCTAATTTCATCATTGAGGATAGTAACAGAATGTAAATAATGAAACTAAATTTGACATGAGGTAGATACTAGAACAACCCTATTTTCATTGGTTTATTCTTTTTCCCAGCCTAAATTAATTTCCATTTCAATTTACCATTATTTAATGATTATAAATTTTTTATATATTTTTTATACAAATGTAACTATATTATTCCCACATTTTCATTGGGGATATAGATGTTATTGATGATATCTTCCCAAATCATTATTTTTTTAAATTGATTTTAGTGCACTTCGTATTACTTGTTTTGTGTTATAAACCACAGCATGAAATGTTTTTAATAATAATTGGATTTCTATAAATACTCATTATTTTGTTGATAAACATCACTATTAACTTATGGTTTTTTGAAAACCAAGATGTAGTTACTGTCTTTAACAAACTCTTACCATTTTCTTAAAACAATGATAAAGAAGTTAAATTCTAAAAGTACATATCAATTTTTCCAAATGATTTTTTACCAAATAAACACAATATTTGAAAACTATACCGATTTATCCAAATAAAAACATAAAATACATTTAATTTATTCTTCTATTTGGAACCAATATGAAATATAATTTAATTATGCATTGAGGAGAGATTATGAAACCCATTATTTTCAACGTTTATTTATTCTACAAAGTAATTTTGTTTGACTCCATTATGTGGATCACATATGCACATACTTTAATAGAAGGGTTCACCCAAATAGTGAACCTATTCATTGGATATTGTCTATATATTTTTAGATGATTGGTATGGGATTGGGGAGTAATCATAATCACCTATAAGAATCATTCCACTTTGTTTTGATGGATCGTCATTGAGATGAAATTATGATTATGATATAATGTATTTTGAAGTTAAAACATTCATATTATTCCATGATATTATGATTCCATCATATTTTTGTCATGGTTGAATATGATTATTCACAATGCTTGTATTATTTTGAAATCATATTTTTTTCCATAAAAACTAATGAGATGTCTATTATTCATTTTTATTTCCTCACAGAAATTTATAAATCAACCCCATTTTTATATATAGAGTTTATTTTTATTTTTAATAATACATCTACTTAATCAATAAATAATTAGGTTATTTGGTTATTTTACAAATAACTGACTTAATTTCATCATTATTACAAAATATATTTAAAAAATTCATAATTAAATTCATAAAAATATCGTTCCATATCAAGACTGAAATAGGTAATGGTTTTATCATTCCATATAACCAACTATGTTATTCCATTATGTAATAATTGGAAAGGGAACCTATAATGTGACCAAAATTTTATCTTTTAAAAAATCACTACAAAAATTATCATTTCTTAACCATTAATATTTCTTTCATCATGTTGAACCCCACAATTGGAAAGGGGAAACAAATTTTACAATTCCTATTAAAGTAAGAAATGTATAACAAAATTATATTAAAAAGAAAAAATTCATATCCCATGCTTCCTTAAATTAACACTATGTACTCTAATGATTTAATAAATACCTTATATAAATAAATTTAGAATTTCAAGAATACAATTACCTCACTCTATCCATAAAGCCTTGTTTAATCATGATACATGAAAACTTTATGAATTCACCACACTAGAATACATTCATTCAAAACAATGTAAATAAAATCATGAGTTACTAATCATAATTAACATCATAATTAATACTCATATATGTCTTCTGAATCAAAGTATCATATATATTTTTCTCATTCTATACCACATATTATAACTTAATGATAAAATATACATGTACTATTTCCATTTTATGGTTTTAAATTTATATCATGCTATTAGAATATATACTTCAATTTAGGCTATTCTAAAATAAGTACACTTGATACTTCACAATAAATAAGTAGTAACCCCATAGTTTTATAAAATCATGATCATTTAATGATCATTTTCATATGTTGTATCATTATATTCATGAATACTCAACTTTCATGAACTATATGTGAATAAAAATACCATATTACATTAGGAAAATAGATGATTTCATTTTCCCATGGAATCAAAATAAATGAAAACCACATAATTCAACTCTAGAAAAATTAGAATGGGTGCTTATGTAACCCTTTGATTCAATTATGTAAAACATGTTTATTATAATATAGTCTACAGTAATGGTATATAGTTTCACATAAAAACCATCATCAACAAATATGAAGATGATAAATCCCAAACCAAGCACTTATTATACCTAGGTATTCCAAAAAAGAAACGTGTAATAGATTGTTTTTATTTATATGGTACCACAACTTCAATAATTCTATATTTAACTGATACTAAAATTTCTCAAATTATATTTTAATGGAAATTGAATTTCTAATTTGAAAATGTATAATTTATAGAATTTTACATAAATGTGACAATCTAATTAAATGCACAGTATAATTTCCCAAAACAAATCATCGTAATACCATGCTTTTGAGTACACCAATATATTATTCAAAATATCAATGAGTAATATATCAAGTTATTTAGAAATTAAATTATTTAATGATTCCATATAAATAGAAGGATTTTCAATAAGGCCATGTGCCCAAACTAAATACTCATTGTATCTTTACCAACTACAAAAAACTGTTTTAGAGACATCATATATCATCAACAAGAGTTGACGGTGTCAATAACATATACGATCTCATGAAAGTATCTAGTGCACAAAAATTTTCTATAAAAAAATTTATTATAGAAATAGTAAACTTTAAATATTATTTATTTTGATTCCACATCCTATAATTGAAAAATTATAGTAATGATTTTTCTATTTTTACTATAACATACAGTAGAGGAGCTCAAATAATCGGGACCCGGCCTTAAACAATACATAATCTTGAATTAAATGAATAATTCACATTGAGGATATTTTCAGGTTTGTATTTTTAGGGAATTAGGCATAATAATTACATTACACCTTGAATATTACATGTAGACACTACAACTCAGTATCCATTTTTTTCATAAAATAAAAACTCTTAAAAAGAAACATGTCTACTTCCATGTTTTAGATATCATGAATTTAACTTGATCCCATCCTTGACCCTATTCATCTTTAAGTACTATGTAAAACATTTCAAAAACATGGGATGAGCATAAAAAGATCAGAAAGGGTTATAAAATAAGGAAAGAAAACATTATCCCATCAATAAATAAATATCAATGAAACCATACTTTTCAATCATAACATACCTTAACAAATCATAAGATTTTTGAATAACACACACAAATCCTAAATAATAATGGTTACATATATCATCCATATCAAACATACATTGTACATATCACAACTATGTAGGGAGTTACACTTGGATTACACATCACAGTATATTCCATAAAATCTCTTAGGAGAAACATCATGTTTACCTCTGTCACGTTACCCAATGCATTGGAGAGCTATCTCGGGCTCACCCACCCTAGGTTTATCACAGAACAACCCGTATACGTAACAGAAATACCAATAACGATAACATAATCATAACAAATATCACCAGTATAAAGGAAATAAAACATTTCCACATTCCAATATATCAAATCAAGATATTGAAATAAACAATGATTTATCAAATCATTTTCAAAACCATTTTAAAAGAAATTTTTGAATAAAAGTGTCCCATACCACTTTGGATCATTTAATGGAATTACCATTTTAAAAAATTAATTTCTATATATATAAATCCTCAAAAACATTTTTAAAACATGGAAATTAAATAGAAATATTTAGAATAATATGTCTCTAAAACATTTTAAATGATATTTTAGTTAAAGAGTTTTTAACAAAATGAGAGACACTTGAATAAAAATAATTGAGGAATTACATTTAATCAAAAAATTATAATATCATGAGAATAAAGGGATTCATGATATAATATGTTAAAGGATAGTATATACACCATATAAGAGTAAATATGTGGATAACAACAATGGAGTCTTAATGGAAATATAAATTGAGATGAAATCCCTTATAAAGATGGTATCTTTAAATTAAGGATAAATAAATCACATAATTATGTGTGAAAAATATAAATACACCCAATATAAGTGGATATTAAGTGTAAAATAATAAGTGTTCATTCACACAAATTCATATGATGACATATTAATGAAGTACAAGTTGAACCCAAATAATTGAAATTGGGTTAAAAAGATCCCTTGTTAAAACTTGAAAGCCTAACGGCGTCACGTTAAAATTTATAAAATGAGTTGATGAGATAAAAAGGGTATCTAATCACTTGGAAATAAATTTTAGATCAATAATAATATATTATAACATATCCAAACATAATAACATGTAAATTAAAAGGCATAACAAAAAGAAGTTTTTTAAAAAGAGGAGGGTGAAAGGTTCCCTAACTGATTTTGTAATGTAAAAAACATACGCCACATGAAAGTAGGATCATACAATGAAGATGTAAATACTCATAAATGAAATTATATTACACAAATAGTACAATCATGAGAATTACATACACCACACAAAAGGAAATAGTGGAAAATACAGCACGAATCTCATGGGAATAAAAAGTGAGATAAAACCCTTTACCATGTTGTGATCAACTGAGTCGTATGAAAAAAGTTAATATCCAAATAATGAATCATAGAATACCATGAATATAATGATAATAATTATAATATATATGAAATGGCAGTACAAAATACACAAAAAGCAATGAATAAGTGGCGAATAATAGAAATCTCACGGGAGTAAAAGTGAGTTAAGAAAATCCCTTACATCGTGTACGACTTGAATTGTTTGTTCCTTGTTCTTAATTAATAATAAACTAATGTTAATTTCTACTTTCTTAAGAACTTTATTCAATTTTATTATCCTTTTTATAACACTTATTACCATGTTATAAAAATTATGCAATCAGTTAAGTTAATAAGGGCTGTTTGTTCGATATTTGGTACTTGAGTAAAAAAATGAACACCTTATATTTACATGTTTTCCAAGTGGTCAAGAGATAATTATCTTCATAATGATATTAATTATTTAGATATCATATATATCAAATATATCTAGTAATTATATGTATTTATAAAAGTTCATAACATTTGGAGATAAGAAATGAAATGCACTGTTCATAGAGACGGTAAGTCATACGTACGCATGAACACTACTTTCATTTCTATTTCGTATTGTAATAGAATGGAAAATTAATGATAATTAAGTATATTATAATTCCAATATAATATAATATATAATATCATTACCTACATCCTTTATACATCCCACATATGGAATTAACGAGTCATATCACTTTGAGGGGGTGGTAGTCCGCACTTCTTCAAATGAAATTGTCGTGTTTACCCATAATGGAAAACATAAAGGTATGATATAAAATGAAAATACATAAGCATAAAGAAAAAATAAAAATAATATATATCTTATATAAATATAGTTCCATCATAATGGCCACCATGAGAGGCAGTAGGAGGTAATTGAACAATCATTGTTTTGTGAGGCGTTAATTTTCCGTCCACAGAAACATTATAGTCCTCAACCATTGGATGGAGGTGTGTGTAAGTGTAGGTATAATTATTCTCATAAAAACATCCTAGTATATTGATGATACTGGTTTTGTTATTAAATAAAGGAATAAAAAGAGTATTGGGGTTGTAGAAGTAAAATAAAATAAAATATGTTAAGAGAAACTGTTACCTTTATTTTGGGTAACTTCCATTAGTTTAAACAAAAAGGACTTCTTAAAGTGCCTTCTGCCTTATGTAATTCTTCTAGGAGGAGGATAGGTATATAGGGAGCTTAATGGGGCAGAGTTTGGATGATACTAAAGGCTTGAGAGGTGTGAGGAATTGGTTAGAAGTGGTCTCCTTTTATAAGGGGGGAGGGGCTCTTTAGGAAAGTGTGATAATATTATTTTATTATATAATGATATTAGGTTTATAAAGGTCAAAAAATCATTAGAGACAAATATAATATGACTAATGGTCGAAATAGAATCAGAAAATAAGTTTTGGGAAAGTTTTGGATTTTATTTTAACATCTATAATATTATTTATTAAAATGATTTATTAATGAGGTAAACACTAAATCATTATTGTGTCATAAATAATTTAAATTATTTGATGGATAAAAATTATAAAAAAATACCATGATGTTGGAAATCTTTTTATATTTCCAATTAATATTTAAATTAAAAAATATTACTTATATAACCCCATATAAAAATTAATTTACTAAAAGATATTTGTTTTTTCATTTCTGCCTTTACATTAAGTTAATTAATATTAATTGTCATTATCACTCCCAACTGACTCAATGAGGTCCCAAAATCGACCCAAAGATACCCATGGTCACAAATGACTCAACGAAAAAGGTTTGGACAAGTGTTAAGGTAATTTTGACTTATTGTAATATTATTTTTACCTTGAATTACCCTATTTACCTTTAACCGCGGTAAATAAAAGTCAAAAGTTACTATTCACCAAAAATTATTTTCATCTTATTGAACCACATTTTACGTACTAATAACAACCATGTATGTCAGATTTTCTAAATTCAATTCACAAAAGTGGTAAAATTTCATTTAAATGAAAAGGTCGTATTTTTTTAACTACTACTAAGTGGTTTCACTATTCATCAAAAATTGAACTTTTTCAGAAAAATACCAAAAATTCAGCCGAAGCAATATTTGATATTCCGAATTAAAAAATGATTTTTATTTTGATAAATTAAAAACATATAAGTGGAATTAATTAATTTAAAATTAATTCCCATTGTTTAAACAAATAGCGTATTTTTAAGAAACAATAACTATCAAAACATTGACACTTCTTTATGTCCACTTTCAAAGTGAAATTAATTATAATTACCAAAATTGAATTAAATGGAAAAAATATATTCTAAATACACTTTAAAACTAATTATAAATATAATATAACCATATAAATAAAAAAGATTAAAATGCAGTTTTGAATTAAAATACAATATTTTCAGTATTCAAAAAAATGATCTTTATCGGAAAAATTCAAAAAATTTACAAAAAGTAAATTTTGATGTCCCCATTCTATATAAGGATTTTATTTGGTCAATTTGAATTTATTAAAGGTAAAAAAATACATTTAATGAGGTTTCTCCATTAAAAGGTGGTAAAACAACTTTTTAATGTAAACTATGCTTAAAATTAGATTCATTCATATTTTAAGCCTCTAACATTTTATTTGATAAATGTAAATACATTTAAAAAACATGTATAATCATATTGAAGTTAGTTTTGTTCATTCTCACCAATAAAATGGCTAGGAGTTAACAACCACTTAAAATAATAATATTATATTATTAGTGTGCAACGTAAGATTTCAAAGAGACCCGTTGTTGCGTATCAGGTATGCCAACGAACATAGCATCCCCTTTAATGTAAAATTAATATTTAATTCACAAATATGAAAAGTGTATTATTCCTAATTTATCTGGGATGTAACATCCTTCCCCCCTTTTGGGAATTTCATCCTCCCAATTTGAAAACTGGGCTTGGAAACTTCCTTAAAAGTCTCACATCGCAAAAGGGTCAGTAAAACTATCACATGAAAAGAAAGAAAGAGAAGTAAAAAAGTCCTCCCGAGACAACCCATACTAGGATTACTTGTAGGAAAACATGGATATGGAAGAATGAACAAACAGTTATTTTTTGATGGAGAGTGATGGAAAACATGGTTAAGATAAAGTCGACCACCAGAAAATCACAAACATGTGACGGGTTAAACGGTCTTTGATTCCCCAATAGGAAATGTTAACAGACAATTTTTTTGTATTACATTACTTTTCATAAAGTAATTTTATTTAAGGGATTAACTAAAAATTTATGTAAACATACTTACTTGTCATGTAAACATTCATCCTTTACTATATTTCTAACACAAATTCATATTTTCTCCAAACAGTGAGTATTTAGGATGACTTGTTCACATTAAAAGTGCTATAATCAACTTCTAGAGAATCACATAATCCAAAAATTATGAACTATATATTTCCCTTGTCTTTAGACATCAACAAAAAAATGGTTAGTGAGAGATCAGATAATACCCAAAAGGAAAATCTTTTACAAGAAGAAAAACTACTCTTAATCCCCAAAATTTGTCAAACAAAACCTAAAGATCAACAAAGACCATTCAATAAACAATTATCCCTAATATTCTTTAAAAGTAATCCAAACTAAGATTGAAACCCAAATCTCATAAGGATTTAATTAAATAGTCTTCCCTGACAGATCTTATCATTTATCACCAAATAACTTCAGTAACTCATAAAATCTCATATTAGAAATTAATTAACCTCATTACATAATTTCCATGATAGGTTAATCAGTTTTATAAATAAACCAAATCATCATAAGTCCATAATAAAAACATAGATTATTCTAAACTAAAATATCAACTATTATTCTATAATTTAAATCCCATTTTATTCTATCTTCATTAGGCATATAGTGTTTCCTCGAAATAGATAACATCTTCCACAACAACCTTTATCACTTAATCACTAAATAATTTTTCTGATCTAATTATATCCATTTTAAAAAACATTTGTTCTAAAAATCAACTTATTCTTGTTCCATAAAAACATTTTAATAAAATAATAAGTCATACTAACCAGGGACTTCAAGTAGTCTTGTGGTAGGTGATGCTCCCTTTTTGCCCTTCAGTTTTGGGTTCAATTCCTACGACCTTACCAGATGCGACATGTTGTCACCCATCCTACGGGTTGTCCTTTTTATGAAACTCAAAAATAAACCTAACATGTTTTAACCTCAATGGATTCCTTATACTTCTCATTTTCATCCAAATTCATTATGATCTCAACATCTAAATACTTGTAGTCTTATTTCACCAACATATGATAAAATAAAATGATCCCCAAAATGAAGAACACCATACCTTGATCATGGTGTCCATTTGGTTTCATCGTCATCTTGTTCATGTAGGTAGAAGGTCTATGCATTGCAACAATGATTTAGAGATCCTTGAAAATCATTTGCTTCCTCCATCCAAATACACCTTGTATAACATGGTTCATATGGGTGTTCACATAAAAACAGTTTTGGAAAAAAATCATGTATGACATATAATTTAAAAACATCTGATAAAACTTGATTTCCATAAAATAGTCGGACCGAATTTGAGTTGAAACTTTCAATTAATGGTCCTTTAAAAATACCATAAGTATGTGTTGAGATACTATATTGTAAAAGCATATATAAATAGGTTTCGCAAGGGTCTCCTTCTTCTTCACCTTTTTTAAAGTCATATTATGCTTCAAAATCTTGTGATAATGTAAAATATTTGAAAATTCCTTGATAATATTTACCTTTCTTGAAAATATGAGAATATTGTGAAAATAAGATTTTTATAAATACAACCCATGATCCACGATGATAATGAGGTACATTGTAGGTGTTTAATATCTCAAACAACTTCTTGCATGTGAGTTTTAGGTTAGAAGAATTTTCACAAACATCCGAACATGGCTTTGCAATAATTATTGCAAGCATGTCATCAGGTAGAAATGGGAATGTCGTTTGCGATCCTCATCCTTCCATTTGTAACTAACATTCCTTGATCTAAAAAGTTATAAAACAAGGATTTAACTGAAATAATAGACATAGGGACTAACCATGTGTCAAATGAAAACTACTAAAACCTAATGTTGTCTAAACTGACCTATGATACCAACTATAAGGACTCGGCCTTAAACATTACATAATCTTGAAATAAATGAATAATTCACATTGAGTATCTTTTCAGGATAAGAGTTTTAGAGAATTAGGTATAACAATTACATTACAACATGAATATTACATGTAGACACTACTACTCAGTATCCATTTTTTTCAGAAAATAAAACTCTTAAAAAGAAACATGTCTAGTTCCATGTTTTAGATTGTATGACTTTTCCTTGATCCCATCCTTGACCCTATTCATCTTTAAGCCCTATGGAAAAAATTTCAAAAACATGGGATGAGCATAAAAAGTTCAGTAAGGGTTATAAAATACGAAAAGAAAACGTTATCCCACCAATAAATAAAAATCAATGAAACCATACTTTTCAATCATAACATACCATAAGAAATCATATGATTTATGAATAACACACAGAAATAAAAAATCATAAAGGTTACTTATGGCATCCATATCAAACTTACATTGCAGATATAATAGCTACGTAGGGAGTTCCACTTGGAATACTCGTCATAGTATATTCCCTAAAATCTCTTAGAAGAAACATCATGTTTACCTCTGTCACATTACCCAATGCATTGGAGAGCTATCTCGGGCTCACCCACACTAGGTTTACCACAGAACCACCCGTATACGTAAAAAAATTCACAATAAACATAACATAATCATAAAAAATTTCATAAGTATAATGTAAAGATAACATTTCCACATTCGATTATATCAAATTAAGATATTGAAATAAACAATGCTTTATCAAATCATTTTCAAAACCATTTAAAAAGATATTTGTGAATCAAAGTGTCGCATACCACTTTGGATATTTTAATTGAATTACCATTTTAAAACATTAATGTACATATATATAAATCCTAAAAACCATTTATAAAACACTGATATTAAATAGAAATATTTATAATAACAAGTCTCTAAAACATTTTAAATGATATTTTAGTTAAAGAGTTTTTAACAAAATGAGAGATGCTTGAATACCAATAATTGAGGAATTACATTTAATAAGAACATTATAATATCATGTGAGTAATGTTATTCATGATATAATATATCAAAGGATAGTATATACACCATATAAGAGTGAATCGATGGATAACAACAATGGAGTCTCAATGGAAATGTAAATTGAGATGAAATCCCTTATAAAGATGGTATCCTTAAATTATGGATAAATCAATCACATAATTATGTGATAAAAATATGAATACACCCAATATAAGTGGATATTAAGTGTAAAATAATCAGACGTCATTCACACAAATTGATATGATGACATATTCAATAAGTACAAGTTGAACCTAATGAATTGAAATTGTGATAAAAATATCTTGTGTAAAAATTCGACAGCCTAACAGCATCACGTTAAAATTAAGAAAATGAGTTGATGAGATAAAAAGGGTATCTCATCACTTAGACATAAAATTTAAATCAATAAGGGTATATTAGAACATATCCCAACATAAGAAGATGTAAATTATTGACATAAAAAGTAAGTGTTTTAAAAAGAGGAGGGTGAAGGGTTCTCTTACCGATTTGGTACGTACAAAACATACACCACATGTAAGAACAATCAGACAATGAAGATGGAAATACTCATAAATGAAATTATATTACACAATGATTATAATCATGGGCAGTACATACACCACACAAAAGGAAATATTGGCAAATAAGCATGAATATCATAGGAATAAAAAGGGAGATGAAACCCTTTACCACATTGTAATCAACTGAGTCGTATGACCAAAAGTTAATATACACCAAATGAATCACAGAATACCATGAATATAATTATAATCAGGATAATATATACGAAATTTCCATACAAAACACACAACATGCAATAAATAAGTGGTGAACAATGGAAATATCACGGAATTAAAAGTGAGATAAGAAAATCCTTTACCTCGTGTCCGACTTGACTTGTTTGTTCCTTTTTATTCCTCAATAATAAAATAAAGGTAATTTCTACTTCATTAATAACCTATTTATAGTTTATTAACCTTTTTATATCACTTATTACCATGTTATAAACATTATTCAATCATTTAAGTTAATAATCGTCGTTTGGTCAATATTTGGTACTTGAGTAAAAAAATAAACACCTTATATTTACAAGTTGTATATGTGGTAAAGAGAATATTATCTCAAGAATGATATTAATTATTTATATATAATATATATCATATATATTTAGTATATATATGTATTTATAATAGTTTATAACATTTAGAGATAAGAAATTAAATGCACTATTTATTGAGACGGTAGGCCATACGTACGCACGAATGCTACTTTCATTTCTATTTTGTATTGTTATAGAATAGAAAATTAATGATTATTTAGTATATTATAATTAATGTATAAAATCATATATAATAAAATTAATTCCATCAATTATATGTCTCAAATATGGCATTAATGATTCATATTACTTTTAGGTGGTGGTAGTCCACACTTCCTCAAATGAAATTATCGCGTTTACCCATAATGGAACCCATAAGGGTATGATATAAAAGAAAATACAGAAGATTAAAGAAAATTTAGAAAAAATATAAATAATATATAAATACATTTCCATCATAATGGTCACCATGAGAGGTGGTAGGAGGTACGTGAACAATCATCGTTTTGTGAGGCGTTAGTTTTCCATCCACAGAAACATTATGTCCTTCCCCCATTAGATAGAGGTGTGTGTAAGTGTAGTTCAAATACATCACATAACAACATCCTAGTATATTGAGTATACTGATGTTATTATAAAATAAATGAATAAATAATATAGGGGTTGGACGATCCTAAAGGCTTGAGAGATGTGAGGAATTGGTTAGATGTGGTCTCCTTTTATAAGGGGGAGGAGTGGCTCATTAAGAATGTGTGATAATATTATTTTATTTTATAATGATATTCAGTTTCAAAAGGTCCAGAAATCATTAGAGTCAAATATAATATGAATTATGATATAAATAAAATCATCCAATAAGAATTGGATACGTTTGGGATGTTATTTTAATATTTATAATATTATTTATTAAATTTATTTATTAATGAGGTAAACACTGCATCATTAATGTGTCATAAATATTTTAAATTATTTGATGTCAAAAAATTATAAAAAAAATACCATGATGTATTAAATAGTTTTATATTTCCAATTAATATTTATAGTAATACATATTACTTATATAACACCATATAAAAATTAATTTACTAAAAGATATTTGTTTTTTTTCATTTTTGCCTTCACTTTAAGTTAATTAATCTAAATTGTCATTATCAATCCCAAGTTCCTCAATGGGGTCCCAAAGTGTACCCAAATGTTACCATGGTAGTAAATTACTGAACCAATAAGGTTTGGACAAGTGTTAAGGTAATTTTTAATTATTATAATATTATTTTTACCTTGAATTGCCCTATTTACCTTTAACCGCTGTAAATAAAAGTAAAAAGTTCCTATTCACCAAAAATTATTTTAATCTTATTGAAACACATTGTACTTACTAATAACAACTATGTATGTTGGATTTTCAAAATTCAATTCAAAAAATAGGTAAAATTTCATATAAATGAAAAGGTTAGATTTTTTTAACTACTACTAAGTGGTTTCACTATTCATCAAAAATTGATGTTTTTCAGAAAAAATACCAAAAAGTCAGCCTAAGAAATATTTGGTATTACAAATTCAAAAATGATGTTTATTTTTCTAAATTCCAAATCTAAAAGTGGCATTAATTAATTTAAAATTAATTTCATTGTTAAAACAAATAGCGTGTTTTAAAGAAACAATAACTGTCAAAAGATTGACACTTCTTTATGTCCATTTTCATAGTGAAATTAATTATAATGTCCAACATTGGATTAAATGGTAAAAATATAATATAATTAAACTTTAAAACCAATTTAAAATATAATCTAAACATATAAATAAATTAGATTAAAATGTAGATTTGAATTAAAATACAATATTTTCACTGTTCAAAAAAATGAACTTTATCGGAAAAATTTTAAAAAATTACACAAAGTAAATATTGTTGTCCCCATTCAGAAGAAGGATTTTATTTGTTCAATTTGAATATATTAAAGTGAACAAAACTATATTTAAATAGGGTTCTCCATTAAATGGTGTTAAATTGACCTTTTAGTGTAAATTATGCTTAAAATTAGATTCATTCAATTTTAAGCCTCTAACTTTTTATTGGATAAATGTAAATACATTTAACAAACATATATAATAATATTGTAGTTAGTTTTTTTCATTCCTGTCAATACAATGGCTAGGAGTTAACTACCACTTAAAATAATAATATTATATTATTCGTTGGCAACGTAAGATTTCAAAGAAACCTGTTGTTGCGTATCAGGTACGCCATCGAACATAACATCCCCTTTAATGTAAAATTAAAATTTAATTCAAAAATATTAATACATATAAAAAAAATCTTATTGATTATTTATCTATGATGTTAAAAAAATTCTGGTGCAATGCCGAATAAATCTATTATTCTAAAACTAAACCAAAAAATCCCAATGATAAAATGGTTATATCCAATATTAATGAATAGATACTGGACTCATATATGAATGAAAATAATTTTTTTTCTCATCCTCTAACATCTCATGTAGACCCATGAAATCTTTTCAAAATACATCTGGAGAACAATTAACTATATGATGAAATCCATCCCACCTAACCACATTTTTTCACCAAACATCAACATTAGTTACTAGTTTGATACAACATAGACAACTAATTTATATTTTTTTCTCTATCATCATTCACATACCCTTCCCATTGAATATATTAGTCCAACACTATAGATTGAATAATGAAACCTTCCAATTATAATGGGTCAATATGAGAATTATTTTCAATAATCTAGTATATGTGTACGATTAAATAAAACATGAACATTTCAATGGGAGTGACATTCCATGAGTAGTTTATATTTTCATTGATTATCATTCATGATGATATATTTAATCATTATTTATCATATTATTCAATTGGTTTTAATATTCTAATTAAATGGATCATATTGTTTACTCACAACCCTAACTATTTTAGTTTTTATACCATAATAAATTATTCAGTATTATAGGTATAATATAATAAATAATCAATAATATAATCATAATAAAATAGTGAATTTAACCCTCTTATATTCCTCAAATACCTCTCTATGTTCCCACTATATCAAAAACTGGTGACCGCGATATATCATATACTTTGATTGTACTTCTTAAAGAGATGAATGTTTTTTCTAAACCCTATAAAGTCATATAATAAATCATTATAAAATGCTATTACAATTATTTTCCCAACAATCAAGGACTACCCACATAGGTCTTTGATACTTGAGTTTTTTTCTAAAACCCTCTACAATATATACACAATATTCATTCAACTAATATGACTTTAAGTGGATATGATTTCCACATCTAAAAAAGTCTACTACTATTATAGAAATTCTTATTTTATGTGGTTGAATTGACCCCATTGAAAAAAATTATCATAATTACACATATCATTATCCCATAAAATATTATATTGACTTATCCTTGACATATGATTCCCCTATTTTATGAGAAATATCCTGACACGTTCATTTATTATAGATACATGAACTACTATAGATGACTTGTTTGGTGAAGGTGTTTCTAACCAAACGATTCCCTATTATGTCTGTATAATACATATCCACATCACAAAAATTCAAATAATATAAATAAATATAAAACATTACCCAATATAATCATATTTTGGGTTATAATATTGACTTAAACATCTTGGTCCTTAATGATTCAATAACACCGAACTCTAGTTTAATTTAGGCTTGAATAATACACATTGAAACATACTGAATAATTGAAAAAGTATACATAATACATTTTAAATTAATCAGTTGTATTTTATAATTTAAATTCACAAGTTTTTAATTAATAATTAAGAAATTTCATAAACACGTATGAAGTTAGTACTCTATACAACATAGACTTCATTGATAAATACAACCGTTGTCATTCTAGATCCAAAAATATATACATAGCGAGTTCCAATCTCATATATATAATAGTATCTAAGAAATAAAAAATATTATTAATTATTTCAACTATTTGGTTGTAACTTTATGAAATAGATGTGCAAATAAGAGTTGAGAATTTATATTTGATTCTCTAATGACCTATTTAATTTAGGTTACTAAGGTGGAACCCCTTGACGAAGAATCTAAAAATATTACAAAACATTTATTTGAATTTTTTTATTTAATGGTTTATCATTTGGTAACACATTCATGGGAGCCTCCTCATATGAATTTATAAGATGTATCTTTATATATATCATTATAAAATGGTAATAAAAATACCATTAACCTATGTTATAAAACAAAAATTCATGGCCATAAAATGTGAACCCATACATACTAAATTTATCTTAGAATACCCACCCACCAACCACATATATGATTCACTAATCCAACCGTAATTAAGATAACATTTTCTAATCATTTTACCATTAATAAAAAATAATAACACATGAAATGATGATACATTTTCTAAAATAACTCTTTTAAATGTTAATTTTAAAATATAAAATTTGAAAACCAATCATTTTAAAATCCATTGTATATTCAAAGATATTTTTTTTCAAAACAATGTAACCATGATGTATTTCTTAACCTTGAGTAACTATATAGTGTAGGGTACCACCTTTCTACTTGATCATTGAAAAAAATTAAAATGACTTAGAAAATAGTTGCAAGATATTCCCCACCATTTATCTACTAACAATTCTTGGTCACTCATAATTTTCTATATATAGATTTGTCATTACTTTTTATAACTACACTATGTTTCCCTACTTAACATATCATTATAATTAATAAATATGTAAAAAGCCTGATTCCAAATTTTATTATCTTAGCCAGACCCATCACAAATCAACCTCACCTGAGTATTGATATAATGTTACTCGTAATTAGGATCACACTATGGTTACCAAATTATGGTATCTAATATTTAGGGATTAGAGAACACAAGGTGTAATTTTCATCAAATAACACACTATTCAACTGATGAGATCATTTTAAATTGTTTCTCTATGGTATCCATATGTCATAAAATTCAAACCTGTGAAAAAAACAACACAAAGTGGAATTATAACGTATTATATGTGGTACAAAACTAGCAATCCTTTATAAAACATTAATCACTAACAATAGAAATATAAAAATTTAAAATAAGTGTATTAAAACCAAAGTAATGGTTAAGGATGTTGAAAAAAATGAATAACTACAAAATTTAGCTTCTAAATGAATCCTCCATATCACCCCAAAACTCCAAGATTAATCCAATTATCAGATAGATCCCCCTTGATTATAATATCACTCTCTTAATGGTGACCCCTTCTTATTTTTTGAAATATTTATTAAAATAATTTCTATCCTATCACCCTAAATATACATTTCAACCAAGGTGGTAATAAATAAGTGATTAAAAAACCTATTACCATAACTATGATACATCCCATTGACCACATATGGAAGATCATAGCCTTTTATGGATTTTTCTCAAACACGTTTTCAGGTAATATTTTTGTAGCTTTGTGTAATTTTTTTTGTTGAACACTGGGGTGTTTGGGTAAAAATTAAGAAAAATGGAAGAATAAGGGGTTGTTTACAGTTCATACATGGTTAGAGGAAACCATATTCCCGGCCCAGGAATCTATTTAACCTGAGATAGTGAGGGTTTTTATGACTGGCATGCAATTTATCCAATTATGGCCCCTTAAAAGAGGAACCATGCACCCTAAAATTAATGGGTTCACATTTGGAAAAAAGTTTTGGAAAACCATGTTCCTTACCTAGGAATCCTTGTGTTTTTATGTTAATATCTTTAAAATTGGTTTCAAACTTCCTTAAACCCCCAAAACACCCCCTCTTCAACCTGAACTCAGACCTACACAATTTAAAACAATTTTAGGGCAATCTAGAGGGATTTAATTCCTGTATGACCTCTTTTCATCATGAATAAAAT
The DNA here is from genome assembly GCA_963277665.1 of Viscum album. NCBI lineage: Eukaryota > Viridiplantae > Streptophyta > Magnoliopsida > Santalales > Viscaceae > Viscum > Viscum album. The sequence continues at coordinate 554,869,560 of OY728140.1, read as the reverse complement.
TATAGATAAAAATATCTTGTCCTCTCCCAATAAGTGGATTCTATTTCATTGATAATCCCATATATCATCTCTTCTTATCTCATCATTTTGATGGATGTTTTTCAAAATTTTATTAGATAATTATTTTTTGATCTTGATCTAGGATTATAGATGTAGATCAAGATTTATTATATCCTTATGTATTTAATCATTATTTAGGGGTTTTGATCAGGATTCTGATCTAAATTATTGTTCTGTTCATTTTTTTAGTTTTCTATTGGGTGATCATTATCATCCAATCGAGGAAGGTGGCCAAATAATCAATTCCTATAGTCCTGACTTTGATATGAGTATGAATATATTACAATTTCTTGTTCTCTTTAGCAATATAATCCCTAAATGGATTTAGTTAATGTGGAAAATTGATGAATTTTAATTTTTTTGAATTGATAATTAATTTGGGAATTAATAATGAGATTTTTGGGATGTCCATTTAGAGAATTAATTATGAAATGTATTTATTTTTTAATTGAGATAATTAATGGTTGATTAATTATGAGATATTGATGTGATGAATTAAGAAAATTAATTATATATTAAGTATGATATATTGACGCCATGGATTTTGATAATTTATGGTAGATTAATTATGATATATTTATTGCTTAAATTTATAGAATTAATTATATATTAATTGTGAAATATTGATTCTATGAATTCAGAAAAATAATGGTATATTAATTAAGGGATATTGGTGTTGTTACATTGATATAATTAATTGTAGAAATAATTATGTGGTTTTATGATGATTTACATTGAATAATTAATTGAATAATTAATTAATGTTTTTGAAGCACATAATTAATTGGGGAAATAATTTAGTGAATTTTTGTGATAAACCAACTGTTTAATTAGTAGTGAAATTGAGGGTAAATAAATAATTAATGAATTAATTTGGTGTAGAAGAATGGGTACATGATCACTCAGAATTGAGAGGTATAAATGGTAACAGGGTCAATATACTTATGAATAATAGAATAGGAACATTTACATTCCATTGAGAAGTATAAATGGTAACACGATCAAAATACTTATAAGTATAGGAATGGGAATAGGGTTATTCGAATGAAAAGGAAGAATGGTATTATGGTCATATTACATATAAATTTTGATATTGGTATCATTGGAAATCATGTGTGAATTTAAGGAATGGAAATAACGATACTCCAAGATATAGAATCAATTGAGAATACTTTGGGCTCCATCCTGAGCCGATGAAGTTATTGAGATATGATATCACCTTCAAATACTTTTGACATCATCATGTGCCAGAGATGGTTTTATGATATGATATTATCATGGAACACTTCATGCTGCTACATTAGCTAAAGCTAGTATTGATGTACTGGTGTCCTTGGGAAACCCTAGAGTTAATGTGGTAATGTAATTAGTAAATGATAATGTGATAACTATTTTTTCATTTATTTTTTATAAATATAACTACATATACTATTTTACTGGATATGATTTAGACACCATTGGTGGTGACCTACTAAGTTTTACACACACCCTACTTGGGATTCCTAATAAAATTTTGAATAGAAATTATTACTACATGTCAGGTTAAGTGAAATGGACCTACCATAGATGGTTGATTTAGAGATGGAGCTTTGATGAGGGTACCATATGTGGTTGGAGACCCTCTTGGGGGACTCATTGGTTTCATTATTTTCAGTTCTCATTTTTAACTTGTGAAACTTATATTATTATGACATGTTTTCTATTTTAGTTTGATATAACATTTCTTTCATTGTTTATCCTGAGATATCGGTATTGTCTGTTGTTATATATTTCTTCCTCTATTTTTTATTATTTTATATTATTTCTAATTTGATTAAAGAGGTTATAGTATCCCCATCATTGACTTATCAGAAAAACTCTTCATGTTGGTAGCCTTTGGCGTACATGGAGGCACACGTGGGGTCATGTGACATACTAGCTTGGGTCACGAGTACATGGAACCTGGGTTAGGATGTTAAAAATGGTATCAAATGTCCAATTTTATTTTTTTCTTATGTATTACTATTTGGGAATGGTAGATATGAGACTAGAAATATTCAGGGCCCTAGTAGTGATCTTGTGCATAGGATATGCCAACCCATGTATGGGGAAACCCCAATTACCAAGGGTGGTATTTTTATTATAGTTATCCACTACTATAATTGTATAATATATCACCTTAGTAGACACACTTGTCTTGTGATGTGGAAATTATTATTGAGAGTTAATGGAAATCGTCTTATGGAATGGTAGGGAACAAGAGTTGAGTCTTCATGCATAATACTAGGCCCTCATGATTATTTGCGGCATGCATCATTATAGGAACACACAGAGAAATAGTTTTTGGGAAAGTTTTTGATCTTATAATATTTTAATTTCTTGTGAAATTGAATAGAAAATGGTTCCCAATATAAAAATGAGAATATTAGAATGATAAAAACTAAGAATAAATGGGTGTATAGCTAACAATCATGATATAAGAATATGTTTACCATTTTTATCCAAGACCTAGTTTTACAATGGTTTAAGGTAGTAATAGAACCTTGATTTTGACCATGTGAAGAGACTTAGAGGTAAGTCTTGTAATTAATTGTAATGATTATTAATCTTACATAATTGTATTAAATTTGATTAATGAGTTCTAAGATGACTTTTTAGAATTGTAGATATCTGCCTCCATGATGATACTTGCTGAGAGGATGACCTGAGGGAATGTCTAGAAAAGGTACCCAATTGAAGAAACTTTAGGAACCGATACTGCATTCTGAGGAAGCAGGAGAGTAGTTCTGGGTGAACTTTTCATGCTTAATTTAGTTTATGGAAAGAGACATGAGGTGGGTTGAGAAGATCACGTGGGACCCGATGAGAGAGTTTCGGTTTCAATGCCCTCATACTTTTACTAGATATTGTGTAACTAAGGGAAATGAATTCTTGGTTGATTCCATTGATATGATACATTACCATCTAGACAATCCTACTGAGAGGAGGGTCAGGTTGACTACTTATATTCAATAAGGATTAACACAGCGCTTGAAACACCCCAATTAAATGAATAATACGATGTTTTTATACTTATTAATATATTTGAATTAAATATTAATTTTACTTTAAAAGGGTTTCTATGTTCGATAGTGTACCTGATACGAAACAACTGGTTTCTTTGGAATCTTACATTGCACACTAATAATATAATATTATTATTTTAAATGGTAGTTAACTCCTAGCCATTGTAGTGGCAGAACTGAACAAAATTAACTATAATATGACTATACATGTTTGCTAGATGTATTTACTTTTATCCAATAAAAGTTAGAGGCTTAAAATGTGAATGAATATAATTTTATGCATAATTTACATTAAAAGGATGATTTATCACCTTTTAATGGAAAACCCTTTTTAAATATTGTTTTGGTCACTTTAATACATTCTATATTTAAAAATAAAATCCTTCTTTAGAATGGGGAGATCAAATTTTTCTTTGGGTAATTTTTTGGTATTTTTTTGATAAAGTTCATTTTTTAATAAATAGTAAAAAATACTGTATTTTAATTCAAAAGTGCCTTTTAATCTAATTTATTTATATGGTTAGATTATCTTTTTAGTTGGTTTTGAATTGAAATTGAAATATATTTTTACCATTTAATCCAATTTTGGTCATTGAAATTAATTTCTCTTTGAAATTGGACATAAACAAGTATAAATCTTTTGATAGTTATTGTTTCTGAAAAACACGCTATTTGTTTTAACAACGGGAATTAATTTTTAAATTAATTAATGTCACTTCTATGTTTTGAATTTGGAAAAATAGACATAAATTTTGAATTCAGAATATCAAATAATTCTTAGGCTGATGTTTTGGTATTTTTTCTAAAAAACGTCATTTTTTGATGAATAGTGACACCACTTAGTGGTAGTTAAAAAACCGAATATTTCATTTAAAAGAAATTTTACCACTTCTGTGAATTGAATTTAAAAAATCAGACATACATGGTTGTTATCAAGAAGTAAAATTTGTTTCATTAAGATGAAAATAATTTTTGGTGAACAGTAACTTTTGACTTTTATTTACTGCGGTTAACGGTAAATAATGTAATTCAAGGTAAAAGGAATATTATAATAATTCAAAATTATCTTAACACTTGTCCTAACATTATTGGATCAGTAGTTCCCTATTATGGGCATCCCTGGGTCGATTTAGGGACCCCTTTGAGTTTCATGGGAGTGATAATGACAATTTAGACTAATTAATTTAATGTAAAGTGAAAATAGACAAAAACAAAAATCTTTTAGTAATTAATTTTTATATGGTGTTATATACGAAATATTTTTTACTAAAAATATTCACTGGAAAGATAAAAAGGGTTCCTAAATCATGGTATTTTTTTTATAATTTTTAGAATAGAAACAAAGTAAATTATTTATGACATAATAATGATGCAGTGTTTACCTCATTAATAAATGATTTAAATAAATAAGATTATAATGCTTACAATATTATCCAAGACATGCCCAATTTTGATTGGATGATTTTATTTAGACCATGACTCATCTTATCTTCGACTATAATGATTTGTGGACTATTATAAACTGAATATCATTATATTATAAAATAATACTTTCACACTTTCCTAAAGAGCCCCCCCCCTTATAAAAAGAGACCACTTATAACCAATTACTCACACCTCTTAAGCCATTTGGCTCGTCCAACCTCTTCTCAATTAAGCTCCAAAATCCCTCTCATACCCCTAGAGGCCTTACTTTAGGCAGAAGTCACTTCAAGAAGTCCTTTTGGTTTAAACCAAATGAAGTTTCCCAAATTAAAGGTAACTGTGTCTCTTAAATTGTTTTCTTTTGTTTTACTTCTCCAACCAATAAACTCTTTTTTATTCCTTACTTTTGTAACAAAACCAGTATACTTAATATACTAGGTTGTTGTTATGATATGTATTCGAACTACACTTACACACACCTCCATCTAATGGGTGAAGAACATAATGTTTCTGTGGATGGAAAACTAACGCCTCACGAAAAGATGATTGTTCTATTATCTCTTACCGCCTCTCATGGTAGCCATTATGATGGCACTGTATTTATATATGATATATATTATGTTTATGTTTTCTTTATTCTACTGTATTTTCCATTTATAGCATTCCATTATTGTTTCCAGAGTGGGTAAATATGATAATCTCATTTGAGGAAGTGCGGACTACTGCCCCCTCAAAGTGATGTGATTCGTTAATACCTTAGGTGGGATGTATAAAGGATATAGTTAATGATATTATATATGATATTATAGTGGAATTATAATATACCTATGTATCATTACATTTTAGTTCCATTAAAATAAGAAATAGAAATGAATGTAGCGTTCATGTGTACGTACGGCTTACCATCTCCAGGAATGGTGCATTTCATTTCTTACCTCCAAATGTTATATAACTATTATAAATACATGTTTATACTCAATATATATGATATATATGATATCTAAATCATTAATACCATTCTGGATATAATGAACTATTGACCACATGGACAACTTGTAAATATAAGGTGTTCATTTTTAACTCAAGTGCCAAATATCGACAAAAAAAATGTTATTAACTTAAATGGTTACATAATGTTTACAACATGATAATAAGTGATATAAAAGGAATAATAAATTTGAAAATGTTTCTTATGAAAGTAGAAATTAACTTTAGTTTTTTATTCAGGAGATTAAAGAATGATTAAGTCAAGTCGGACACGAGGTAAGTGACTTCGTCTCAATATCTTTTCATTGAGACATATTTTCTTTTATACACGCCTTTCTTTTATACGGTGTATAAACCCCTTTGAATTTTACTTTTATTCCAATGGAATATTTTTATAGGAATCATTTTACTAAAAGGCAAAAATAATTTTCCTTTTAACATACGTGGTGACAACGACCTTTCCGATGCCGTGAGTATTATTTGATCTTTGGCTTCCACAACAAGCCGTACTATTTTTAAAAGAAAATAAATACCATATACTCTTTTATGTATTTTTGGTATTGAAAATGTTTTTGAAAATGGATTTGTTATTTCAATATATTTAAGTGATATATTGTGATTGAAATGTGGAAATTTTTTATTTCCTTTATATTTGTTGTATGTGTTATGATTTTATAATGGTACTTAAACATTTGACGGGTGGTTACGTGATAAACCGAATGACGGGGGGTGTCGTGAATACCAGGATGGGTGGTTACGTTATAACCTCCAATTCATTGGGTATGGAAGTCGACTGTATGGATATTCCATTTAGTGATATGTGTGGGAGTTGACCGTATGGTTATTCCATTTAAGTATGATTATGTCCCAAGTTACCTTTTTTATCTTATGTGTTCTTTATATGGGTTTTAGAGTAATCTTTTGGTTACAAAAGGGTACGTAATGAACTTTTATTCAGTGAAGAGTATTTAATACTTCATAAAGGTGAAAAATATTACTTATGTTAAAGTATTCATGGTTTACTTTTTGTTTTGAAAAATTAGTTGTTTTACTTCTTTGTGTATCCCTTACTGCGCTTTTTATGCTCATCCCAAGTTTATGAAATGTTTTTCACAGGACATAATTTGGAATAGGGTAAAGGATAAGATCAAGGAGAAGTCATGCTGTCTTAAACATGGAACTAGATATGACTCTATTTTTTAAGAGTTCATGTTTTGTAAAAAAAATGGAAATTATGTAGAGGTTTCTACTTTTTAATATTTTGAGATGTAATAGTTATGGCATAACTCTCTAAAACTCTAAACCTGAAAAGATCCTCAATGTGAATTATTAATTTAATTCAATATTAAGCACGGTTTAAGGCCATGTCCTTATAGTTGGTATCAGAGGTCGGTTTAGATAAATTTAGGAATTAGGGTATTGTTAAATTAATGTCCCTAAAGTAATTTATGTTAATACTGAAATCATATAGCGTTTACAGATTACCATGTTGCTACGCCTATGATATTTCTTTGTTTAGAATATTTTTCTGTAGAAGAAATAGAGAATCTATATTGGAACGAAATCAGGAGGAAGACAACCTTCCAAATCAACAACCTGAGATGGTCGGAATCGGAACGGAGCAATTTGTTTCAGTGATGGCACAGTTGAATCAATCAATAAATGGTGGTGGTATTCATTCACAAGATCATCCAGATCTACCACATAGGAAAATGTCATTAGTGGAGCATTTCATGAGGAAACATCCCCCATCATTCAGAGAAACATCTGACACTGTGCTAGCTAAATGGTGGATTAAAGAACTGGAAAAGATTTTTGATGTATTGAGTTGTTCAGAACATCAAAAGGTTAGTCTCGCTATTTACCATTTTGAAGGTGAGGCTGATCAGTGGTGGTCGATGGTGAAAAAGATCAGGGATAGTGATGAGATTGATTCTCTTGTTTGGGAAGAATTCAAAGGTATGTTTTTTGAGAAATATTTTCCTAAGGTGGTTTGTCTTAGGATGGAGATACAATTCCTGGAATTGAGGCATGAGGATGACTCAGTTGCAACTTATGAAGCAATTTTCACTCGATTGGAAAGGTATGCACCAAATTTCATCTGAGATCTTGATAGTAAGATAAATCTATTTTACTCCAAACTGAAGCCACGATATTGAATAGTGTTAGCCTCTTGTGAGTTCAAAAGTTATGAAAAACTTGTTCGATGTGCGGAGAAGGTAAAAATGGAGTTTTCCAATGATCATGTGTTCTTTGACAAACAACAGAATAAGAGGTCAAATTGGAAGGAAAAGGTGAAGAATTCATCAATGAAGCCTAGAGGTAAGAAAATTAAATATCCATCTTGTGAGAAGTGTGGTAAAAAGCATCCCGGAGAATTTTTATCAATGTTGGTAAAGTGCATCTGGTGTGGTAAGTCAGCTCATATTGCTCGTAACTGTAAGGAAGATGATCATGAAGGAAATGAAAATCCACCAGTAAGATGTTTTAAGTGTAATGAAATGGGTCACTATGAAAACGAGTATCTAGAGAAGAACTCAACTGAGGGAAAGCAGCAAGACTACAAGCAAAAAATGGTGGTGAAATCCATTTCTACTACTTCGGCAGTTGTTGGGCCATCAAACAAAGTAGTATCAGGTACATTGTTTGTTTGTTCAGATTATGCAAATGTGTTATTTGATTCAGGGTCTACACACTCTTTCATTTTGGAGAAGTTTTCTAGTAAATTGGAAATTCCATATCAAGACATGAATACAGAACTTATGGTAAAAAAACCTCTAGGAAATGTTGAGACAAAAAGAAAACATAAGAACATTCATGTCATTGTGTGCAGAAAGAATCTACCTGAAAACCTTATTGTTTTACCTATAGTAGAGTTTGATGTTATTTTGGGCATGGATTGGCTTTCTATTTATCATGCTAATATTGACGACAGAGCTAAAGAGGTTTCTTTTCAGAATAATTTTCAGTTTGTATACAAAAATGAACCCTTGATTTTTATAACATATCAGGAAGTTGTGAAACCATTAAAAGAAGGAAATGAATGTTACCTTTCTCATATTGTTGAAATTGAAGAAAGTGTTGAGATTACTATTGTGCTAGTGGTAAATGAGTAACTTGATGTTTTTCCTGATGAGTTGCCTGGTATTATACCTAATCGAGAAGATGAATTTACTGTTGACTTAGTTCCTAATGCTAAGTCAATTTCAAAACCCCCTTATCAAATGGCTCAAATTGAACATTTAGAGTTAAATAAAAAATTGCAAGAGTTATTAGATAAAGGTTTTATTCGACCTAGCACGTCACCATGGGGTGCTCCTGTCTTGTTTGTTAAAAAGAAAGATGGTTCAATGCGACTTTTCATTGATTATAGAGCATTGAATAACATCACTATTAAGAATAAGTATCCTTTTCATCATATCAATGATTTGTTTGATCAGCTCCAGGGAGCTCAGTATTTTTCAAAGATTGACATGAGGTCGGGGTACCATCAGTTAAAAGTAAATGAAGAATACGTTACAAAGACCGCGTTTCTTACTAGATATGGCCATTATGAATTTGTAGATATGCCTTTTGGGTTAACCAATGCACCTTCTGTATTCATGGATCTTATTAATAGAATTTTCCGTGAGTTCTTGGATAAGATTGTGGTTTTGTTCATTGATGATATTTTGGTTTATTCCAAAAGTAAGGAAGAATATGTAAGGAATTTAAGGGTTGTCTTGAAAACCTTAAAAAAGATTCTATTTGGGAAATTCATAAAGTGTGAGTTCTGGTTACAACAAATTTCATTCCTAGGTCACATTGTTTCAAAAAATGGAATAACTATTTCTCGTACTAAAATGAATGTTATTGAAGAATGTCCAAGACCCACAAATATAACCGAGATTCGTAGTTTTTTTGGTTTGGATGGTTATTACCAGAGGATTGTTGAGAATTTATCACAGTTATCTAGTCCAATGACTATGTTAACTCGAAAAGGTGTTAAGTTCATCTAGACAAAAGAATGTGATGATTGCTTTCAGGAATTGAAAATATGATTGGTGAATGCTCTAGTTTTGGCACTGCCTTCCAGAAATGGTGAGTTTGTTATCTACAGTGATGCTTTGTTGAAAGTACATGGTTGTTTCCTAATACAAAATGATCAGGTAATTGCTTATGCTTCACGTCAGCTGAAACCAAATGAGTTAAATTACCCTAAACATGATTTGGAATTTGCTGCTGTTGTTTTTTCTTTAAAAATTTGGAGGAATCATTTGTATGGAGTGATGTGTCAAATATATATTGATCACAAAAGTTTGAAGTATATATTCACTCATAAAGAATTTAACATGACTCAAAGGATATGATTATAATTAATCAAGGATTATGATTACACGATCCATTATCATCTGGGAAAAGCAAATAAAGTGGTTGATGTTGAGTGTCGAAAAAGTAATACTTGATTAACCATGTTACATTTGGAATGAGATCCTTTGGTTTTTTATTTGATGAACTTTGGTATAGAAGTTTTTGTTAAAAGAAATTCTTCTGTTTTGTTTTAGGTGTCAGTGAAATCATCTCTATCAGATATAATTAAGCAAGCACTAGAAGAAGATAGTGAGTTGCAGAAAAAGGTAGAGTTTGTTCAGAAGGGTATGTTTCCTGAATTTAACATTGATAATGAGTGTTTTTTTATATTTGTAAAGATATTATGTGTACCTTGTGATTCACAGTTGAAGAATGAGTTGCTATGTGAAGCTCATAGTTCCCCGTTTTCAGTTCATCCTGGTAGTACTAAGATCTATAGAGATCTTCCGGAGTATTATTGGTGGGATGGAATGAAAAGAGATATTACTTATTTTACTATGATGTGTTTGAATTGTCAGCAGGTTAAAGAAGAGCGACAGTTATCGAAAGGAATGATACATCCTTTACCAGTTCCAGAGTGGAAATGGGAAAATATATCCATGGACTTCGTTATGGGATTACCAAAAACATATCGAGGTAATAATGCAATTTGGGTTATAGTTGACTGATTGACTAAATCTGCTCATTTCCCACCTATTTGAGATAATTTGTCCCTAGATCAACTTGCTTGGTTGTATGTTAAAGAGATAGTCAGGTTGCATGGAGTTCCCCTCTCCATTGTATCTGATCGTGATACCAGGTTCACTTCTAACTTTTGGAAAGGACTTCAGAAGTCATTGGGTACTGAATTAAATTTTAGTACATATTTTCATCCTCAATCAGATGGGCAGTCATAACAAAAAATTCCGACATTCGAGGATATGTTACGTGCTTGCTCAACAGATTATCAGGGATGTTCGGACCAACATCATTCTTTGGTGTAATTTTAATATAATAATAGTTTTCATTCCAGTATACAGATGGCTCCATTTGAGCCATTTTATGGAATGCATTTTCAAACTCCCACATTCTGGGATAAAGTAGGTGAAAAGAAGCTGACGGGAACAAAATTGCTAGAAGAGATGTCAGAGAATGTTTAGTTGATTCTAAATCACATGAGAACAGCACAGAGTAGATAGAAAAGTTTTGCAGATAACTTGAGGAAGGATCTTTCCTTTGAGGTAGGTTATCATGTCTTTCTCAAAGTTTCTCCTTGGAAAAGCGTGATGCGTTTTGGTAAGAAGGGAAAGTTGACCCCAAGTTTCATTGGACCTTATGAAATTCCAGAGAAAGTTAGATTAGTTGCGTATAGAGTGGATTTACCTCCAATTTTATCCTAGGTACACAATGTTTTTCATGTTTAGATGTTGAGAAACTATATGCCTAATTCATCTCATGTTTTGAGCCCAAAGGTAGTTCAGTTGGAAGAGAATATCTCTTATGAAGAACAACCAGTTCAGATTCTTGACCGTAGAGAGCAAGTGTTGTGGAATAAGGTAATTTACCAGGTAAAGGTTTTGTGGAAAAACCATACGGTTGAAGAGAAAATGTGGGAATCTGATAATTTTATGAGGGATAAATACCCCCACTTATTTTGATAAGTGAATAAAAATTGCGAGGATGAAATTTCCAAAAGGGGGGAAGGATATAAAACCCCAAGTAAATTAAGAATATGATGTTTTTATAATTATTAATATATTAGAATTAAATATTAATTTTCCTTTGAAAGGGTTTCTATGTTCGATAGCATACCCGAAACGCAACAACGGGTTTCTTTGGAATCTTACATTGCACACTAATAATATAATATTATTATTTTAAATGGTAGTAAACTTCTAGCTGTTGTAGTGGAGGGAATGAACAAAACTAACTACAATATGACTATACATGTTTGTTAGATGTATTTACTTTTATCCAATACAATTTAGAGGCTTAAAATGTGAATGAATCTAATATTAAGCATAATTTACATTAAAAGGCCGATTTATCACCTTTTAATGGAAAACCCTATTTAAATCTAGTTTTGGTCACTTTAAAACATTCTATATGACCAAATAAAATACTTCATTATAATGGGTACATCAAATTTTACTTTGGGTAATTTTTTGGTATTTTTCTGATAAAGTTCATTTTTTAATGAAAAGTGAAAAATATTGTATTTTAATTCAAAAGTGCCTTTTAATCTAATTTATTTTTATGGTTAGATTATCTTTTCAGTTGGTTTTAAAGTGAAATTGAAATATATTTTTACTATTTAATCCAATTATGGTCATTGGAATTAATTTCACTTTGAAATTGGACATAAATAAGTACCAATCTTTTGATAGTTATTGTTTCTTAAAAACACGCTATTTGTTTTAACAACGGGAATTAATTTTTAAATTAATTAATTCCAATTCAATGTTTTCAATTTGGAAAAATAAACATCAATTTTGAATTCGGAATATCAAATAATGCTTCGGCTGAATTTTTGGTATTTTTCTGAAAAACTTCAATTTTTGATGAATAGTGACACCACTTAGTGGTAGTTCAAAAACTGAATTTTTCATTTAAATGAAATTTTAACACTTTTGTGTATTGAATTTCAAAAATCCGACATACATGGTTGTTATAAAGAAGTAAAATGTGGTTCATTAAGATGAAAATAATTTTTTGGTGAATAGTAACTTGTGACTTTTATTTACCACGGATAAAGGTAAATAAGGTAATTCAAGGTAAAAAGAATATTATAATAATTCAAAATTACCTTAACACTTGTCCTTACCTTATTGTATGAGTATTGGCCGACCATGGGCATCCTTGGGTCGCTTTTGGGACCCGTTTGAGCCACTTGAGAGTGATAATGACAATTTAGACTAATTAATTTAATGTAAAGGCAAAATGGACATAAACAAAAATATTTTAGTAATTAATTTTTATATAGTGTTATATAAAGAATATTTTTTACTATAAAAATTCATTGGAAAACTAAAAATATTGAATAAATCATTGTATTTTTTTTATAATTTTTAGACAATAAATAAATTAAATTATTTATGACATAATAATGATGTAGTGTTTACCCCATTAATAAATGATTTAAATAAATAAGATTATAATGCTTAAAATATTATCCAAAACATGTCCAATAATTATTGGATGATTTTATTTCTCCCATGACTCATCTTATCTTCGACTATAATGATTTTTGTACCATTAGAAACTGAATATCATTATATTATAAAATAATACTTTCACACTTTCCTAAAGAGCCCCTCCTCCCCCTTATAAACGAAGACCACTTCTAACCAATTAATCACACCTCTCAAGAAATTTGGCTCAACCAAAATCTACCAAATTAAGCTCCCAACATCCCTCGCATCCCCCTAGATGCCTTACTTTAGGCAGAAGGCACTTCAAGAAGTCCTTTTGGTTTAAACCAAAGGAAGTTTCCGAAATTAAAGGTAACAGTTTCTCATAAATTGTTTTCATTTATTTTACATCTACAACCCATAAAATCTTTTTTATTCCATTCTTTTGTAACAACACCAGTATCATCAGTATACTAGGATGTTGTTATGAGAAGTATTCAAACTACACTTACACAAACCTCCATCTAATGGGTGAAGAACATAATATTTCTATGTATGGAAAACTAACGCCTCACGAAACGATGATTGTTCAATTACCTCTTACCTCCTCTCATGGAGGAAATTATGATGGAACTGTATTTATATATGATATATATTCTATTTATGTTTTCTTTATGCTTCATTATTTTCCATTTATAGCATGCCTTTATGGTTTCCATAGTTGGTAAATACGATAATCTCATTTGAGGAAGTGCAGACTACCGCCCCCTCAAAGTGATGTGATTCATTAATGCCTTATGTGGGATGTATAAAGGATAGATTTAATTATATTATATATCATATTATACTGGAATAATAATATACAAATGTATGATTATGTTTTATTTCCATTCAAATACAAAAGAGAAATGAAAGTAGCGTTCATGTGTACGTACGACTTACCGTCTCCATGAACGGTGAATTTCATTTCTTACCTCCAAATGTTATGTAAAAATTATAATACAAGTGTATACTGGATATATATGTTATATAAGATATCTAAATCATGAATACCATTCTAGATATAATGGACTATTGACCACATGGAAAACTTGTAAATACAAGGTGTTCATTTTTAACTCAAGTGCCAAATATCGACAAAACGAACGTTATTAACTTAAATGGTTACATAATATTTATAACATGGTAATAAGTGATATAAAAGGAATAATAAACATTAAAAATGTTCTTAATCAAGTAGAAATTAACTTTAGTTTATTATTCATGAGATTAAATTACGATCGAGTCAAGTCAGGCACAAGGTAAGGGACTTCGTCTCAATCTCCTTTCATTGAGGCATAATTTTCTTTTATACACAACTTTCTTTTATAAGGTGTATAAAACCCTTTGACTTTTAATTTTATTCAAAAGGAATCTTATTCTATGAATAATTTTACTAAACAAAAAAAATAATGTTCCTTTTAATGTATGTGGTGGCAACAACCTTTCCGCCGCCGTGAGTATTATTTGATTGCTTCCTCAAAAATCCGTACTATTTTTAAAAGAAAATAAATACCATGTACTCTATTATGTGTTTTTGGTATTGAAAATGGTTTTGAAATTGGATTTTTTATGTCAATATATTTAAGTGATATATTGTTATTAAAATTTGGAAATATTTTCTTTCCATTATATTTGTTGTATGTGTTATGATTTTATAATGGTGCTTGGACATTTGACAGGTGGTTACGCGATAAACCAAATGACGGGTGGTGCCGTGAATACCAGGACTGGTGGTTACATTATAGCCTCCAATGCATTGGGTATGGAAGTTGGTTTTATGGCTATTCTATTTAGTGATATTTTTCGAAGTCGACCGTATGGTTATTCCATTTAAGTATGATTATGTCCCAAGTTACCATAATTATGTTATGTGTTCTTTATATTGGTTTTATAGTAATATTTTGGTTACAAAAAGGGTAAGTAATGATCTTTTATTCAGTGAAGAGTATTTACTACTTCATAAAGGTGACACGTATTACTTATGTTAATGTATTCATGGTTTACTTGTTTTTTTAAAAAACTAACAAGTTTACTTATTTGTGTATCCCTTTCTGAGCATTTTATGCTCATCCCATGTTTTTGAAATGTTTTTCACAGGACATAATGTGTAATAGGGTAAAGTATGGAATCAAGGAGAAGGCATGCTATCTTAAACATTGAACTAGACATGACTATTTTTTTAAGAGTTCATGTTTTGTAAAAAAAATGTAAACTGTGTAGAAGTGTCTAATTTATAATCTTTTGAGATGTAATAGTTATGACCTAACTATCTAAAACTCTAAACCAGAAAATATACTCAACGTGAATTATTCATTTAATTCAATATTAAGCAAGGTTTAAGGTGGGGTCCTTATAGCGCTGATGGGAACTTTAGGCAGAGACTGGACAGACAAATGATATGTTGTGTAAGGACTTCTTGGATAGGCTATTAGAGGACATCTACCGTGAGAAACAATGGTTGGATAAATAAGTGGGGTTCAAGTGGCTAACTCTTGAAAGAATGTCTGTGATAGACTATGCTAGATTCATTATATACCTACAGTTCTTCACACAAGCTTTCGCAGGAGATGAGAGAGCTACAGAAAGACTCTTTTAGGATAGACTTATTTGTGAAATTCTATACCATGTTAACCTATTTCGATTAAAGAAGTTTTATATGGTGGTAGATCATGCTCTCATAGCTGAGTGGAACCTGAAGGAGGCTTCAATTTCTAGACAGTTATTTGTTATTGGGAGATCCAGAGGAAAAAATTTCGATATTAAGAAGCTTCACTAAGATAATTTTAGTGATGGAAGTGGAACGAAAGGTGGTCAGGTAAGAGGTTCAATTGTGTAGGACCTTGCTAGAGTTCATTTCTTTAAGTTTGGTAGGATAAGTTTCTATCTTCAACACTGTCCCTGACCACCAGTGGAGTATAGATCTTGTGGAAAGATGTGCCATATATAGAGGTTCTGTTGGTAAAAATGACAGACAATCGGTGTTGGAGCAGCTAGATGAATTCAAAATATGGGAAAGGGATCCTCTATAGCTTATCAGACTGGAATTTGAAGTTCTACTAGCCAATGTGGTAGAGGTAGTAGATGAGGTTCTCATAGGTAGGAGTTCCCATATTAGTAATGTATTGAAACTCAAGGGAGTCAGACGACACCACATGAGATATGGAGAGGATAGTTGCATGCGGTGTATTCAACACTTTTGGATAGCGAGGATAGACCATAGATAGTGACATTTACTATTCATGTAGCTTTTATATTAGCTTGTTCTTTATTTGATATTGGTTCCTATCATACCATTATATCAAGAAAAAATTTCAATGGTTTAATCCCAACTAATGAGTTTGTTAGTGGTGTAACTACTATAGATATATCATTGGTAGTGTAGTCTAGAGACTTCTATTTGTGAAATGGATTTTCCCTCAAGATCAGAAAGTACTTTTTTGTGGGATATATATATTCTTGATATGTCGGTATTTAAAATATTTATGTGAATGAAATTTCTAGTCACATTCCAAGAACACATTGATTGTTATCACATGAGAGTGACATTTACATCTCTTAAGGGTGACAACTATATTCACTATTGGGAGTGGGATATTCAGACAGACTGAGTAGGTCCAATCACTCAGCAACTGGGAGAGCTCACAACCTAGGTTTATAGTCTTTTTCTATATGATGATTATTTGAACGCTAATTTTTTTCACTATAAGTGGAAACGTTTCAGGATGAGTTTCTTGAAGACATATCGGGGCTACCCCTTGAAAGAGATGTTGAATTCAAAGTTGAGAACATGATGAGGGATTAGCTAGTATCTATTCCACCATACTCAATTGAACAAATAGAGATTCAAGATCATAATGATCATCTGGAGGAGTATGAGGGTTGTCTGAGTATGTCTCTATGGGTATCACAAGTGATTTTTGAAAATAAGTATGATGAGAGATCAATTTTTTTTTTTTGAATAATAGAAATTGAACAACATGATAATAACTAAAATCTACCCACTTCCGCATATCAATGATATTTTTTACCAGTTAAGAGGATGATATGTGTTCTCTAAGGTGGACCTGAGTTAATGGTATCATCAGCTGAGAGTTTTGGCTTTTGATATACTAATGACTAATTTTAGAATTAATTATGGACTACATGAGTTTGTCATAATTTTATTAGGGTTGATGAAAGAACAAGAAATATTTATGGACTTGATAAGGATAATAATTTGTCCATACTAGGAAAAATTTATAATTGTGTTTTTAATGTCATTTGGGTGTTCTGCATGACTCATGATGATCCTTCCCAAAATCTTGACACCATCATGAGTACACTAAGAGAGAACTAGATATTCTCTAAGCTATACATGTTCTATTTTGGTATCAATTAGGTAAACTTCATGGGTCACATCATCCTAGAGGAAGCTGTGTCAGTGGATACAAAGAAGGCTTAGGTTGTGATTTCATGGGAGTAACCCAATTTATTTTTACATAGGTATATTTATAGGGTCAGATAAATACTATCAAAAAATACATGCCAAACATTTTATGTTTGGAATCACCACTTTCAGTCTTAACCAAGAATCAGATAATGTTTGAATGGTTGGAATCTTGTTATAATTCCATTCTGGAGTTGAAGAAGCATTCGAAATCATTACTAATATTGATCCTACCTGATCCAGGGGAGGAGTACACAATATATTGGGACACTTTTGGGATCATAATTAGAGTAGTGGTAATGAGGGGAGACCATATTGTAACATATGGGTAAAGATTAATGAATCCATATGAATGAAACTACCCTAACACGATTTAGTAGAACTTGATAATTCCTTGAAGTGTCACTAACACTATCTGTTGGGAGAAAAAATACCATGTTTAACAATCATAAGGGATTAATGTATATTTTCTCATAATGAGAATTCAATTTTCTGAATTGTATATGGGTTGAGTAATTGCAGTCATTTGACATTAAATTGGAATATATGCCCTAAAAATAAAATATTGTGGATGACAATTTGAGTAGAAAATAATTGAATCAAGTAGTTCATGAGTTTAGTGATGAGTTAAAAATGATTACCATATGTGATAAAATGCATATTGTGGTTTGGGAGAGTCAGGAACATTTAACTCTCATATCAATTCCAGTGGAGTCATCTATTTTGAGCTGGACCAGGGACATAAAGTATGATGATCCAACATGTTTGACCTATAGGGAAATACTTGAAGGTGGGGAGTCACCTGCTGATTGAAGCATATATGAGTATGAGAGCATATACATTAGAAATTGGGTTGTTATTCAAATGAGTATGCGAAAGAAGCTAATATTTTATTTTCATGCCTCAAAGTGGGTGGTACATCTTGCTATGATCAAAATTTAACCAGAAATTTAGAGATTGTTTTGGTGTCCATGCATGAAAAAGGGGATATTAGGTTTTGTGACATGATGAATCACCTATCAGCAGGTGAAGGAAGAGCATCAACAACCTAGGGCTTTTCTACAACCATTTCCCATTTCAAAAAGGATGTGGGACAACGTTAGAAAAAAATTTTGTGGTGGGTCTCTTGAATATGCATATGTAGAGTGAAGCTATCTAGGTTATTCTGGATCGCCTGAAAAATGTAGCACATTTCTTGCATATATAAGAGAAATTATCAGTGGAGAAAAAAAGAGAATTTTATGTTGATAGATGTTTCATATGAATAGGGTTACATGGACTATAGTTTCATATTTTGAATCATGTTTTTCTTCATGCATCATGTATGGAGTATAGAATGTGTTTGGTTCACATGTTTTATTAAGTGTGGCTTTCCTCTCAAAGAAACAATTGGCAGTAAGAGTGTATTAAATTGGTTCTTAAGGATATGTTATGACCATGGTTCCTTAACATCACCGGGACTTAAGAGAATCACTTAGCTTTAGTGGAGTGTTTCTATAATACTATTTATCAAGAAACTATATAGTTTGAACCATACGAGGCTATTTATTATAAGACAAGATAAACACTACTATGGAGAATGGAGGTCAATGAGTCTGTTTTGTAGCGACTGAGTTTTATGTAGGAGATTGTAGATAAGATTCAAGCGATTCAGAAATTTTTGGCTAATACATAGAGTAGAAAGAATTCATATGTTAAAAGATACAGATGACACATAGATTTTACATCGGGTTATCATGTATTACATTGGGTTTTTCCTAGGGTGGGTCATTGTAGGATACCGACATAGGAAAAGTTTTCACATAGTTTGGGTCATCACAGGATATGAAGATTGGGATTTTGGTGCCTAGGGTTACTGGACCATTTGATATTATAGTGTGAATCAGTTCTGTGACATACTTATTGGATATTCCACATAAATATATTGCTATGAATGACGTTTTAATCATATCACAACTTCAGTAGTATCATCTTTACCCATTTCTTGTTATTGATATGGATGGGGATGATCTTAAGGTTGACATATCCTCTGAGGAGCATATGATACGTGTGTTGGATCACAATGAGAATGTGTTAGAAGGGAAATAATTTTCCAATTGTTCATGTATTGTGGAAACATGGGTGTGTGAAGGAGGAACTAGGGTGATATAGAAGTTGATATGAGGTCTAAATGGCCCAGTATTACTATCTCAAAATCTTAGAGGAAAATTGTAGTGTAGCTTGAAGATGAGTTATTCAAAGGTGGGGAGATTGTGAGATCCAAACATTTTATAGAGTTGTCTCGGACATGATTTTAGGTTCTTCTATATTTGTTTTTAAATAATATTCTTTTGGGTTTTACATTGGGGTGTGTTTAAAATGGAATTATGAAAAATGGAAGAATGAGGTGAAGTGTATGGTTGGCGCATAGTTAGAGAAAACCATATGACCAGTCCAAGAAAACATGTAGCCCGGGATAATGATTTTTTCACACCTAGAGAATATTTTATCAAACCGTGATCCACAAAATTATCTAGCACTCTATTGGCGTATATTTAGGGAACACTCTGCACCCCTAACCATGAAACCATGCATGATAATTTTAATTCCCAAAAAAATTGTATTAAAATTGACGAACACCCGAATGATTCCCATTCAACCAAAAATCAAACCAACATGATTTTGGAGGATTTATAATCATTCTATATGGATTAAAAGGACATATAACCAACATTTTTTTATTCAAATCCTATATTAAAATCTTATCCTCTCTTTGTAAGTGGATTATATTCCATTGAATATCTTATTCATCTTTTATTTTTCTATAAACCTTTTGATGGAATTTTTCCACTATTTTATTATATCTAATCCTATATGGTGAGATCTATATATAGGATTTGATATCATGATCATGATTCATAATATAAATATACCTTTAAAACTGATTTTTTGAGTTTTAGATCCTTATACTATCCTACCTCATTATGCTACTCAATTTTGGAGTATTCCATTATGTGATATTTTTCAAAAAAATCAAGGTAGGTGGTCTAATAATTAATTGACATAGTTTTTATTTGGACATGAGTCTTCACATTCAATTATTTCTATAGTTATTTTGAAAATCAAGCTGAAAATTGATTTAGTTAATGTGTCCAATTGATGAATCAGATTTATTATTGGAATTGATAATTAATATGGGAATTAATTATGTGGTTTTGGGGGTGTCTATTTATATAATTAATTATAGAATTAATTATGATATTTTATGATTTGTGATTTGAAATAATTCATGGTCTTTTAATTATGGGAAACTAATTTAATAAATTGATAAAATTAATGGTATATAAATTATGAGATATTGATGTAATGAACTAAGATAATTAATAGTAGAATAATTATTATATATTGATAGCATGACTTGAGTTAATTAATAGTAGATTAATTATAAGACATTGTTTCAATGATTTTAGAAAATTCATGGTAGATTAATTATGGGATATTGCAGTTATTAATTTGACATAATTAATTATAGAATTAAATATGAGGTTTTTAAATGCTTATCTTTAGAAAATCAATTAATTCCATTGATGTACCTAATCAATTGTGGGAATTAATTAAGGGTATTTCTATGATAAATTAATTGTTTAATTTTTTAATTAAATTGATGTTGAATAATTAATTGAATAATTAATTATGTGTAAATTAATGGGAACATGCTCCTTATAATTTGAGTTTTATAAATGATAACATAGTCATTGTAATTATTAGTAAAGGAAACACAACATGGTCATTCTGTTGAGAATTATAAATGGTAACATGGTCAATATACATATGATTAATGGGAAATTTTACATGGTCATTCTACTAAAAAGTAAGAATGGTAAAATGGTCATCTTACTTATAAATTTCTAAATTGGTAACTTTTGTAATAATGTGTGAATTTAATAACTGCAAATAATGGTACTATGAGATATGATCACACTTGAGAATACTTTGGGCTATGGAATGAGATGAAGTAGATATTGTGATATGATATCATATTCATATACTTTTTTTATCTAGAATGAGTTGAATAAGTTATTAAGATGTGATATTAATAGGGAACACTTCAGGATTCGACATGATACTAAGCTAGTATTGAGGTACAAGTGTTCTTGGGAAAACTGGAGTTGCTATTATTAAACAAAAAATAAATGATAATGTGATAACTCTTTTACTCTTAAATTTTATTTTCATTCATCATGGAATTGCATACACTATTTGACTTTATTTGTTTTAGACACTGTTAGTGGTGGCCTACTGAGTTGTACTGACACCCTACTTAGGTTGTCTTAATGGTACCCAAGTAGACATTAGTACTATTGGAAATGTTATAGTAAAATGACCTAGGATAGATGCTTGATTTGGGGGTGTAGCTTGGATGAGGGAACTGGATGTGGTTAGGGAACATCTTGCAGGATTTGTTTTGTGTCTTTATTTTCATTTTTCATTTTAAACACTTGACACTTAAGTTATAATGTCATGATTTCTGTTTCAGTTGTTATTGCAGTTTATATTTTGTTTATCTTGATATGATTGTATTGTCTTTTGTTATATATATTCGTTTTTATATTGTTTATTATTTATGATGGTTTCTTAAAAGTTAATAGTGTGTTTATTCTCCCCACGATTGACTTATCAGACCCTCAATACTAGTCGGTGACATCTGGCATACGGGGATGAATGCATGAGGTCATGTGATAGGCTGGCTCGGGGTACCGATATGAAATACCAAAGTCAGTACGTTACAACATACATATGAAAATTAATCAAACATTAAATATTTAACTTATAAAATAACCTATTTAATAAATAATATCATCCAATTTGGTGAATTTGGGGACGTTTAGGAATCCATTGGAACTAGATATTATGTGAATTTAAATTCTCAAAATTGTGTGGAAGGAATGTCATTTTAACACTTTTAGGGGGATAATATTGGGATTATAAATATTGAATAATATATATAAAATCATTATGGAGGGTTTTTATCATGGTAATATAATCATTGATTAGTTGTATACAGATTAATCCCAATTGATCCTAAATTAAAGGACACCAGAATTATAGTGGAAACAAACAAGGGACTCCCCACCATCAATAGGCCTACGAGGGTAATTGGGACATCAATTTTCTCACTATATATTAATTGAGTTCCATTAGAAAGCATGTTCTCCCATGAATAGTTCTAATTATTATGGGGATCAAACTACAGTAATTGGTATTCCATCCCTTTACTCCCTTATTCATAACACTTTACTCCTTTTGATGTTTAGTTATTCAGATAGTTTTAGTTCATCAATATGATGTATTCATTTTTTATTTGTTAACATTTTTTATATCCTCTTATTTCCAATTATTTTTAATAAATGGGTTAGGGAATGTATTTTGATGTCACAAGAGTATGAATAAATCACATTGCTATGATGAATGTTTTTATGATATAGAGAAGTGTATTAGGAAGGACGGTTTCTAACATTTACCTAATATTTCACATAAAGTAAATTTCTTGGTGAATTAATTTTGTTTTTTTAATAATTGTATGAAATCAGTTTTCAATATGAATTTAACATTTTAGAATTTTTATTATATCGAATCAAGGAACTGTTTTAGTTTGTTTTCATATCATTGTATAAGATTACATAATTAGAGTATCATATGTTATATTTTCTAGGATATGTGTATGGATGTAATTTTTTACTAAATTCTATGAACAATAATATAGTTTAATTTTTTTATGTGGGATTCTCTCTTTGTTTTCTATAGTGGCCAATATGGGTGTGGGGAAATTAATTATATTTTAATAAAGGTTAGGTGGCCTTTATTTATTATCAATAATAATTATCTTTTATAAGTTGTATTAATTTTAGGAATCATGGTATTTATGTGAATTTTATTTTTAACATTAAGATAGTTTAATGGCATGATTTCAGTAATAAATAATATGGGTTTCCATTAATGTAATATACTATGAAGGACCACACAACTTTCTAAATTCTTTTCTGTTGATATCATGGTTGTATGAGTATCGATGGCCCATGAAATATAATTTTTCTTGATGTGAGTTTGTATTTGACATGGATTTTAAAAAGAATATTATTTTACCATAAAATTGATCTAAAAAAGGGAATGGATTCAAAAGGTAATTTTAAATGGAAATGGGTGTCTAACAAGACTGATTTAAATTAATATTCAAAAACAAAAATAGAATTTTCTAAAGATATTTTCACTTTTTTTCAAAGTGCTTATAGTGAGTACGGAAGGAATGTGAATCCTATTTAAATTATTTATAAAATACGGGGTTTACTTTATTTTTATGTAAATTAATATGACCATTTTCCTTAAATGATTTTATTTAATTAAACTCATGAGGGACCTATCCTATTTTCAAATTATGAATGCATATTTGAGACATATTGTAATATGGTTTCAATGTATGATATATATCAAATATTTATGATACCAGATAAAATATGAACAACATGTGAATCCTTTTTTTATGTAATGTATTGGTTAGAGTATGTAGATTTGTTTTGTGATAATCCCCAAAACTAGTTGATATTGGGACAGTGGAATTTTTCCTTTATGAAATTTAGTTGATTATACAGCTCTGAAGTAGCTATATATTATTAGAGTGATCCATGTTTTTCATAGGTACATGATTGAGTGATGAGACGTGGATTATGGTAATTATTAATTGAAACCAATGAGATTATTTTTATAGAAATGATATTTGATTGGGTAATGGGTGGAATCTCCCATTATCAAATATTGGGATGTGATTGGTAATCTTCATTTGTGGTTAACATAATGGTTTTTTATTGGTGTCCCCATTGGGTTTACTATAAATTTTATGCAGTATATATAACAAAATATAATAAAATATAATTTATTTATTTAAATTTAAAAATAGGATAACAGTAAGCTACCTCCATTATATTTTTCATTATGCCAAGTGTGTGATCCATACATAGTGATGTTGGATAGAATAAATGTTATAATAAAAAATAGTGTATTGGATTACAAATTTTTTTAGGTATATTTAATTGTAATATATGTCCTTTGAGGTGGTGGTATTTATAAATAAACTACTTTTTAAGGATATGACTCCATGAGAGGTGATACAAAACCCGAGGAAACAGTTCAACTTTTACTTATGAGGCATTATAAATATTTTGTTATATGTAACACATTGATTATAAACCCCATTTAATTTTTCTCTATATTTTATTTAACCCTTTAAATTTTAAAATGTAGAGATACAATATATGAGGATCTTGGTTTGATGGTTGAAGTCTATAGGGAGATATTTTTGGTTATATGAAACGTAATTGGCCCACATACACAGACCCGATACCAATTAAAAACCAAGATAATAACATACTATTTAATGATGATAGTGATATTTAATCTAAAGGTTTAGACTATAATAATATCACTATAGTATCATTTTTCATGATTTGGACCTAATTATGACTTTTGATATATTTAAAATAGCTAAAGTGGAACAACCCATACATTTTAAAAATACATTGTTTCTTGAAAATGTGTGTTATATTATATTATACAAAATAAAATTATATTATATTAATAATTAAGTGAGTATAAATTGAAATTTTACCAATCATGTTTCGAACATTATATGAATATTGGTTAGTTATGTCCATTTTAAGTTGTACTCTTAATAATAATTTTGACGTAATAATTAGTACTTATATATAGATATGAAAAATGATAATTAGTGAATAAAGGAGAAACGATGGCATCAACCAGAAGAGTCATGTCGTATGAATCCCATTTTTTACAACACGAGATGAAGGTAGCATCGTTGGGATTATCTCTTGACCATTCAAAATACAAGATTTAATAAGTGAAGCTGGAATGAAATCTCCTATGAGAGAAGATCAAGTTTGATAAAATTACCACTTGAGAAATATCAGCTGAGCCTCCTCATGGATCTATCACCATCACACACCTTACCCTTATGTCAGATGAGGGTGTTATAAAAGTTTATTTTAAAATTATTTAGTTCTTTAATGTTCAATTCCATTATATAAATAAAATTTTAATTCCATGAATTATGTTTTATGAATTGTATTTCATAATAAAATTTAGATAAAATTTGAGAAATTAGTTTTATGGATTGAGATTGTAATTAAAAAAATATATAATTGTCTATTATAAACTAATATTTTGTTAATAATGTTTACTTTAATGAAATATTACTATAAAAACACTCTTATTTAAATAATAAAATATTTTTTTAATTGTCATCAATTTCACTATGCATTTTCTATCCTCTATTATTTTTCACAAAAACAATGATTTTAATGTTTAAAAGTTAAAATTATCATATTAATAGAATAATTATGATCAAATAAATATAATTTTAGATATAATTACTTCCAAATTAGGATAGGGCGAATTTATGAGAATTTTCAATAATATTTTTTTGTGGATTGTAAAAATACTATATCTGTTTTTTGGTACGTTTAATGACATCATAATTATGTAATAGTTCATATAAAATTATTCTCAACCATTTTTTATCAAAATATCAAAATAGGTACCCCATGTGGCCAATACCATGGGAAAATTGTAACTCCTAAAAATTGTAAATCACAACTTTGTATTCGATGTCATGTATGACACACAACCGCAAGTGTAAAAAGGGATTATAATAACCCGATTATTTAAAATATATTTACTATCATAATTAAATATAATATATTATATACATTTAAATTCATGCAACACTTAGTTATCTTTAATTACATAAAATATCAACATTCCTCGATAGATTGCATTACCTGCAAGACCGAGCTTGACAAATAAACAATGTATTATTAAAATTTTATTATTTTATATAATGTGATATAAAATTATCATTGTATATATTATTAACTACATTATGAAAATATATGGTTAATATAAATATAAAATTAATTATTCATTTACTAATTAATGAGAAATGAAAATTAGAAACAATTGGACATAAAAAAATATTTTTATTTTTTCCCTCCAAAAGTTTTTTATTTTAATAAAAATAAATAATTACAATTCATGGATTATTTTAATTAAATAAATATGTTATATATTCAATAAAATATTTTTTATATTCATCCATTATTTTTTATATGAATATGTTATTAAAAATTACTTTTTTACACATAAAAACCAATATTTTTATAAAGGCAATTTTACTTCCTTTTAATGGTGAATCCATTTTAAATATAAATTTTGAAAATTTAATTAAATTAATATATTTAAAAAAAATTAATGATAAAAATAAAAATTATGTTGGGGTTAATTTTTTATATTTTTCTGAAACATTTCATTTTTTATGAATAGTTAAAAATATTGAAATTTATTTCAATTTTTTTCATATATTATATTTATATGGATAAAGTTTTTTGGTAATTGGTTTTAAAGTTTAATTAGATAATGTGTTTATCAATTAGTACAATTAACTTCATATTAATCATTATAACTTTGAAATTAATTATAAAAACATAGCAAACTGTTGGACGTTTTTACTTTAAAAATCGACATTGTCGTCCCGCCTGCAATATGAATTTTAAATTAATATCATCCAATTATATGGTTTTATTTTGGAAAAACTGAATCAATATTTGGAATCATAATAATTAATAATTTATAATAAGAAAAAATTTGTTTTTTTAACAAAAATATTAGTGAAAGTAATTATAAGTAATTACAATTATTAAGGTAAAATCAAGTTTACTAATGGAATAAACCATTAATTTAAGGGACCAAATGACCTCAAAAATTTTCCAACACCCATTACCTATACATAATTCGTCCAATAACCTTAAATAATTTATTTTTTATCATTTTTAAAAAACAATTAGGTAAAAATGTGGGTAAAATAACTTTTTTCAAAAATACTTAGTGAGTCATTTTCCTCCCTTATAATAGGCCACCACCTCTCAACACTCCTCAAAACTCCAAAACCACTAATTATCGGCCAATATCTTATCATATATCTTTCCTAAATCCCTCCCATATACCTTATATCCTAAATTTTGTCATAAACCCTTCTAATAAATCATTTTGGTACAAACTAATAGAAGACACATGATTAAGATGTAATGTCGTCTCTCTAGATCTCTAGTTTCATCACCATTATTTCACCCCCTAAACTCTCTTTATTCCATGATTGTATAACAACACCAGTATCCTAAATACACTTTATGAAATTTTATTATGTTTTATACCAAACCAAAAATACACTTCCATCTAATGGGTTACAAACATACTATTTATGTGTATGACGAACTACTTCCTCATGAAATGATGATTGTTGATTTTCTCATTTACCACCTTTATTGGTGGAAATTATGATTGAAAATATGTTTATATATGTTATATATGATATTTATTAGGTCTTTATACTTCTTTAATTATTTTAAAACACATATATTTATACATTCTATTTTGTGTATAAATTATAACAACGTTTGCTGAAGTGTAGACTACTACCCCCTCAAAGCTATGTGATTCGTTCACAGGATCTGTGTAGTGTATAAAGAATGATTATTATTAAGAACATAATATAAAAACCTATATATTATATTCATAACATAATTAACTTTATATAAATATAATATATACCATTATCTTTATTACCCATTTACACACTTAAAAAGTGATATCGTAATTATTGGGCATGTGGACAACCACCTCCTCAACATGATGTGATTCATTTTTCATCACAAGAATTATATATATTAATATATTTGATTGATTAATAATTTATTTATCATATAATTATAATTATTTAGATATATTATTATACTCAACATCTTTCCATAACGATCATTGATAAATGAGAATGTTACTCATGCGTACGTTCTCCCTACCTTCTTCATGATGGAAATGTTGATTCATTTTTCATAAGAATATTTAATTATTGTTTATAAAAGTATAATTGATTTATAAATATGTAAATATTTCATGTATACTATTCTATAGACGTTATATAATGACTAATTTGACAATATTTGACCTTCCAAATATTTTTTTGACACATTATTAAAATTTGGTCAAAACACACCATATAAACATAATTGTTTAA
Source organism: Viscum album (assembly GCA_963277665.1). Classification (NCBI taxonomy): domain Eukaryota; kingdom Viridiplantae; phylum Streptophyta; class Magnoliopsida; order Santalales; family Viscaceae; genus Viscum; species Viscum album. The sequence continues at coordinate 554,841,000 of OY728140.1, read as the reverse complement.
TTAGTTGTATAAAAAATTGTAATTAGGGAAATAAAAGTAATAAAAACATGAAAAAAGCTTACAAAAAGTGTAAAATTACCATAGGTGTTGTTTATAAGATGTGAAAGGATGTTATCTATAAGGAAAACTTATGGTGAGGGATTCTCATCTCACTTTTTACATCCATAAAAATAAATGTCATGTTCACCACATACATATTTTTTGAGCTGTATACAATGGACCTTTAATAATATTATATAATTAATACTTTTATCTTTATATTATTTTTACCTTTCATATAATATTATTCTTTCATGAGTTTTATGATTTAAAATTTTTCAATGTCTTATGGGACACTTTTGAATGATTAAATAATATTTTCCTCAATAATAAATTTAATGATAATTCAATAGTATTTCTATTTGAGTAAATTATATGATCATTATTCAATTAAATCATTAGTTTTATAACTTCTAGTTATTCATGACCATTTTAAAATATTATTACCATTTTCCCACTATTTTTTACTCAAAATGATTTAGAAAATGATTTTTAGAAAACCCAACTTCGTGTCTAACTTTAGTCAGAGAACCTGTTTTCTTGTAAAAATCATGATTTATTAAAATATATTCAATTTTTTTTTTAAAAATTATTTGGTAAATTCATTTTTACACTTTTTTCTTTTACAAATGTTTTCAAAGGAATCTTATTATCCATTTCTGAAGAGTCATTTTCTAACCTTTAAATATTAAAATGGAATTTTTTTTTGTCCTTGTACGTCTTGTATAGATTTACCCACCATCGTTTAATTGAATCTTTATTTTCATGTTTAATTGTTTAATATATAATGGTAATTTTTTCAAAAGTGATTTTGAAAGAAAAGGTTTTTAAAAAGGTTCTAAAAAACTAAATGATCTTTTCCTCAAGAATGATTTTTAGAAAAGTTTTTTATGTTATTTCTATTATTCAATGATTATAACCATTTATCATAATCCACTTGGTATATGTTGAATTGATACCATCCTTAATATTTGTATGGGTGTATTGTAATTAAATTTTTCATTGATAATATTCAAATTTACTTCCTTAATTCCTTTTAGTCCCATAGAAATATCTAATTTCATATGATCATTTGACATTGAATTTCCCCAAAATATTCATATCATTTTTCATGGATAGATTATTTCTTAAAATGTATAAAATTTTCCAAATAGTGTTTATGTGAAACTTTATTTGATTATTTGGGGAAATATTGATATATCTATACAAATTATTCAATATAGATATTTGAAAAGGCATACTGTTTATTCGAAATGAGATATTATTTGACATGAAATACATGAGTTTGGGACCATTTAATGTAAAACCTATTTCTTGGGGACTTGTTAATTAAATCCATTCAATGCATCAATGGTATCATGAGATGAATCAGTTGTGAAAACTGGAAGTTGTAAACAATCTCTAAATTGTATTGGTTCCATGTACCTAGGAAACATTGAATATAAAAATTAAGAATTGACTTTTATATATGTTTTAGTTATCCTTCATCCATGATACTTTTCATCAACATTTATATGGATAAATTTCATTTTTATTTCACAGATTACATGTCATGTGTTTTTGTTTCTTACCATAACATATTAATTTTTCATTATCTAGTTAATTTACGGGAATGTGTGTTCTGTTATTTACCTCACCATATTGATTATTCTCATTGATTAAATATTAACTTTGTTATATTTTCCCCTTACTGAGTATTTGAGCTCACCATTATTATTTTTCTTCCCTAAAAATACAAAAATCATACAATAAAATATATTCGTAGATTTACTATTTGGATTATAGTTATCTTCAACGTTATTTAGAAATAATAAAAAATTATGTTGTAACTGGTGTATTATTTTATCATATATTTATCATGATTACTAGAACTAATAAATAGATCATTATTTTGAGTCTTGATTTCATATAATCATTCCAATGTAATTAGTACCAAACACCATCTCTCGACTATTTGGTGTTGGTTCACTACAGTTGGTATCAATGTTATTTTAGAAGCTCTATTGGGAAATAGATTTAGGAAAAAATGTTAGGGAACCTAACCCTAAAGTATAATTTGATGATATTTATATAATAAAATCCTAAAATTTTGGTAAGGTAGATATTATTCTGGTCTTCCAAGTAATACATCCCAATTTGGATACTAAAAGAGGTTGTGGTTCTAGCACAGATATACCAAGGAGTGATAACTCTGACAAGGTATTTCGAGCCTGACTTGGGGTAACATGGTACACAATAACTTTCCTTATTATGCACATGGTTTGAAACTCCTAGTGATAGAGTTCTAATAATTCACATTTTCATTATAAAAAATTATGAAGGATTTTAATAGAAAATGAAAATGAATGACGATGATAATTCTAATGTGTTTTAGATTGAAGATGTGGTATAATGATTTAGAAATTAAAATAATGATATTATGTATAAAAACTTGACTAAGGAATGATCTATGTTGAAATAATTGGTTGAATTATTTATGTATACAAGTTGTATTGAAAATATTAATTAAAAGGATATTTAGTGATTAACGTCATTTCAAAGAACAAAATAAGATTTATTTTGGAAATTATATTAATATGGTTTTAGAAAAGGAAAACTTTTAAGCTGGGTGACAACAAATTTTATCTAAAAAGGCCATGGTCTTGAACCCATGACAGAAGGACGATAAGGGTTTAATGAAAACCACGCACCTATGAAATGCCCTTGTTAATATGTAATTGTTTTTACTTAATTTGTTTTAAAAATAATATTACAGATAAACTAGTAGTGTTTCTTTTTAGGTGTATTGATTATTGTATTAACTATATCAGTTTTTAAATATAGTTATATACAAATAGTTATACTTGTCACTCTCTTATAGGCCTTGTGATATTTAAAATATTCTTTAAGTGCTTCAAGCAAACAAAAATTCATTGTTGGTAACTAATTTCTAGGATTAAAGGGAGGAATTTGAATTTAATCAAAGAAAAACCAGATCATATGAATGTTAATATGAAATTGAAACCTATCAAGTAAAAAATATTTCCATATATGTTTTTTCAGTAAAATATTTACCCGCTATTTAGAAAATGAATTCGAAATATACTATTGTCATAATACCTTTTTTTAACTGATGGTCTTCTAAATCATCGAATATGTATGGATTTGTGTCCCTGAACATTCGATTAATCAATAACTTGTTTTTATTGAAAACCTCAATCATTCCCTATACATATTTATGATTTTCTTCCAGGTATGTATCTGTACATTCCATTGATGTTCTCCTACTTAGAAACCTAGTTATATATAATTTCATGTGACCCATTTGCTTCCCATTCTATATTTTCTAGAGGACTTATAAAAAAACCTTCTCAAAATGTGAGATTTATGTCATATTGAATGTCCAAAAATATATTACAATTATTGAGTTTAATTTCTTGAACACAATTTAATTAAAGTGCGAAGAATGTAACAACTCAAAATTATAAAGTACAAAATTGTATTTGATAGCGTGTATGACATGCAATACCATGTGTAAAAAGGGAACATAATAACATGATACTTTATAATATATTTAATATCTTAAATAAATTTAATATAATATTTTTATTTAAATTCATGCAACATTGAGTAAGCTTATATTACACATAAGAGATACCTTCTTCAATAGCTTGTGTTACACGCAAGGCTGAGTTTCATCAAATAACAATGTATTATAAAAAATTTATTATTTAATATATTGTGATTTAAACTAGACATTTTTAATAGTATTAACTAACCAATAAAAATATATGGATTATATAATTATAAAATGAATTCACGGGTTACCAATTAATTACAAATGAAAATAGAATCCTCTTAGACATTAAAAGAAATATTATTATTTTTATGCATCCAAAGGACTTTTATCATAATAAACATAATTAATTAAAATTATTGAAGGATTTTAATGAAATTTATATGATATATATTCAATAAAATATATTTTATATTCATCCATTCTATTTTATAATCATAAGATAAGAGAAAACCCTATTTTACAAATAAAAACCTATATTTTTGTAATGACAATTTTACCTCATTTTAATGGGGAAACCATTTAATATATGAATTTGAAAACTTTAATTGATTTAATTTTTAAAATTAAACTTTATAATTTAAATATAAACATATTAATTAGATTATGGGGAATTTTTGATATTTTTATGAAACATTTAATTTTTTAATGAACTGCTAAAAATAATGAATTTTAGTTAAAAAATGTTTTTTCATTTAACTTATTTATAATGATACATTATAATTTTTTTTGGTTTTAATGTTTAAGTAGATAATTTGTTATCAATTAATACTATTTATATTGAGTTAATAATTTTAACGTTGAAATCAATTATAAAAACATAGCAAATGTTCAGACGATTTTACTTTGAAAACCTGCATTATCGTCCATGCCTGCGGGATGAATTTTCAATTAATTTATGACACTTATATGATTTTAATTTTTAAAAATGGATTAAATATTTGGATTAATAATAATTTATAATGTCTAATAAGACCAACTTTGTTTTTACCAATAATATTAGAGAATGTAATTACATTTTATTTCGATTATTATTGTAAAATATAGTTTAATAAGGGACTAAGCCTTTAATTTAAGGGCCCAAATGACCTATCCACTTATAAAAACCCCATTTTATGGATATAATTAGGAAATTAAAAATTCATTATGGAGTTTGTTTTGGATTTTTTAAGGCTTTTGTTACGTAAAAATGTGGGTACACCTCACATCCTGTCAAAAATACCAAGCGAGTCCTTTTTATCTGGTATAAAAGGAAACCACATCTCCTCATTCCTCTGACCTATGCAACCACTTAGGTTTAGTCATGATATTCCAATATAGCTTTCCAAAATACCTCCCCTTTACCTTAAAATATATTTTTTATAATGCCTTTCAAGGAATCCTTTTGGTACAAACCAAAAGCAGTTTCCTGATAAGAGGTAATATCTTCTCTCAAGATATATAGTTTCATTTTCATTCTGCACCCTATAAACTCTCCTTATTCTATACATATCTAAAAAACTAGTATCCTAATTATAATGTGAATTTTTTTTATTAATGGTTCGACCTCCATTAACACACACTTCCATCAAATGGGTAACGAACATACTGTTTATGTGTATGACAAACTACTACCTCACGAAAAGATGACTGCTCATTTTTTCTTTAACCACCTATTAAGTTTCCATTATTATGGAAACTATATCTATGTTATATATTATATTTATTATATATTTTTTCTTAATTAATTTTTTATAACACATATATTTATACATTCCATTTTGTGTAAAAATTATAACATCATTAGAGGATTTGTGGACTACCGCCCCTCAAAGCGATGTGATTCATTAACATGACCCATGGAATGTGTAAAGGATTATTATAATTGAAAAAAATTATACCTAAAAAACATATAAATTATTTTCCTTACTCTAGACACTATGAAATGTGTTCCATGTACTTTTTTGTATAGTGAATATATGTTTCTCACATAGACAACAAATGCCAAGTATGAGTAATGATGTTTTCACAATGAAGAAAAAAGACGGATGCATGATTTATATGTGCCAAAATACTACTCCATACGTGATGAATAAGTATAAGGATTCCCACATCCAAGATTAGGTAGTGGATTCCCAAGATCGATGATGAAAAATAATCAACAAATTAAATTCAATTTCCGAGTTTCTTCTAAGAAGACATAGTGTATTTACCATCTAATTAATTGTAGATCTCTTCAAAACCTTCGATTTGACTAGTCATGGAGCCCAAACTGACATACAGATCAAATGTTATGCCAATTGGAAGACAAATAAAATTTGTAAAGGGACCTACGTAGAAGACCTACACGTTGAACCTACATGGAACACCAACGCGGAGGACCTACGTGGAGGACCTACGCGGTAAATGAATTTCAAACCCCTATGCAGAAGACCAACATGAAGAACCTATGCGAGAGACCTACGCGAAAAACCTCCCTTTGGCCAGGTCCCCACCTTTCCTATAAATAGAGCCCCTGGGCTACCCATTTCAGGACTGATAAAAAATTGAAAGACTCTCTGATGCTTCCATTGTGTAGCTCTTTCTCATAAATCCCTCAAATTATCTCAAGTAGCTCTCTAGACCATGAGAGAAGAGATAATTAAATGGTATAAGCATGTTTTGAAGGTCTTCAAATTCTTCAATAATCATTTATAACTGTGTTCCATACCTGCACATCATACATGTGTAGTACAGCAATGCGGGGTACATATGCGGCATACATGCGCAAGGTACTTACGCAACCAACTCAAGTACCCTTTTTAAAATCCATTCATTGTAGGGTATCTCCTTCCACGGTTACCTTATCTGAAAGGGACTATATTGAAGCCTCCACCAAAACCTCTTGACTTATCAAATGTTTGGGAAAGGCACATCAATGTGTCTCCTATTTGGGATTGTATTTCTGTAGTTACAGGTTTCCCACATTTGTTTCACAATGGGGTTAGGATTCATTAAACGTCTGTGTGTTTGTATATCCATAGTCACATCGAACATTCACCCAGAAATAGTGTTGGGATGTTCTCGGTTTGTAGGAGGGTTGGGTCATGGCCTCTCCTTTCTCAAAGAGGTGAGCTAGAACCTCATGTCTCTGGTAGGGAAGGTATTGTTCACACTTAATTTTTCGCACAAGAAAAGGAGAAGTCTCCATTTCCCACTAGGATCCAATTTAGGGGAACCACCACAGTGTAAAACTCTCACCTTTATCCAATCTTCATTACAGTAGACCCTTGTCCAATGTAAATAGATCATAGGGATGTCTCATCACCTCATCCTCTTCCACGGTCAAGCACCCTCTTCCATCAGCAAAGGGGGAAAGGTGTGAAATGTCATTGTTGAATCTCTAACATCCTCTTGTTTCTCACACAGAGAATGAATCACATGGGAATAAGGATATGTTATGGTTATAACATGTGCACAAAAACTTCCACAAAAAGAACTAGGAAAACTCTAATTCCTCTTCAAACCAGGATAAGTAGGAAGTCATATCAAGGCTCGAGCTCATTAGGCATTCTCCTTATGAAATAAGCCACAAATTCAATATTCAAATCATAAAGGATTGCTTTTCAGAAATTAATCCCAAACATAACTTTCTTGGATGACCATACTATCCTATGAGATTTATCGAACTACATGGGATTTGATTCCCATTAATATGGGATATGTAGGAAGCATCCTTGAGGTTTAAACCCAACACTTTAAATCAACCCTATTCTCCTTAGTCCATATTCCCAATAAGGACTGATCCTACTGGCAAGATCATATCCTTTCCATGTTCCTCAGGTTGTTTTAGTGTAACTCCCGCACTATGTTTTGACTAAGAAGTGTTCTCTTAGAGGTCCTTATCACATGACCATAAAAGGTATGATGTGTCCTATTATGATACACAGAACTACGATGGTTTTGATTCCTGTCAGAAGGATATGTAGGTAGCCCATTTTACGGGCATGATCCCAAGAACAAAACAAACCTTCATTTCCATGTATGTCAATAAATTCCAGAGTGCCACACTGAGTTTCATAAAAACTAGTATCATCACAATGGTGATTAAAACAATCACTAATATGTATATTAGAGGATACCATTGGTGGAAATCCTCGATACATACAAATGTTTCTATTGATGAATTTCTTGGAATGCATACTGATGATTCTAAACATTACACATGTTAATAAGTGATTATAAATTCTTAGGAATAATTATGATATACTTGGTGATTTAATAATGATTCATGAAAATATATTAAATTTACAAAGAGTCCCAGATTAGAAAATAATTCCCCCCAAAAGGGTGTGATGAGTTCGACCTCCCATTATCTTGACCAATGCATGTTATTAAGTATCGTAATGTTCAAACATAATGAATGCCTGGCTTTGGAAAGTGGATCCCTTTGGAAAGAAGGTCCCCTTTGGATACATAATTTTTTGGAGTTTCCGGTTCCATAAATAAATCCCTGGAAAACCACCTGGAAATAATGATTCTTAAAACTAGAAAACATGTTTCAAGGAACTATGAAACAAAACTGTTAAACCTGACATGAATCCTTAACAATGTTAACAATGTTACACCCATGTTATGCCCCTATTAATTGATAAAGGAAGGACAGCCAAAAAAATTAATCACACATGTTTGTATTTGGAAAGATGTTTCTTTAATAAAGTTTTTCGTTGTTTTTTTGTTTTCCACAGAATTCCCTTTAATATAAAGAATGGATTTCTCCAAGATAACATTTGTGAATTTCCTGACCGCTATTCAAGTTTTATCTTCATCCATGGGGAGGATGTTATCACTAACCCAACATCTTAAACGTTGAGTCTATAATGTTATTGTAAAAGAATATCGCTAGCCCGGTACAATCCCGATATTAGAGGCTACTCGACGGGCCCTCCAGGTCAACAACAATCCTCAATCATCTGGATAATGATGACAAATGATCAAGAAGAAGATGGTTCCAACCACTGTCTCCAACCGTTTCGGGTCCTTATCCCCAAAACACAACAACCAGTCCCTCCTGTTCTACAGGGAGGTGGATCAATAGGTCACTCAAGGCCTTGATTCAAGAATGAATTAGCCTCCATTGAGGACTCCCATAAGTAATTTCTGCCAGCAGAATCATGCGGTAGTGAACCCCCAACATGATGGGGGTGTTTCATCTAGACGTTCGGCCCAGGTCTCTTAAAACCAGGCACACAAGACAAACTTCTAGGAATAATGTCTAGTCAACGGGGAGCGGGTTCTTACCTCTACCCCTTCTAGAGAAGTCCATCTACCTAACTTTATGGCAAAAATGACCGGGTAGATACACTCATCTGTCCTAATTGTTTTGTTCACTAGGCTCGTCTGACAACAAATCTCCAACCCACCTAGATAAACCCAGTGGAGTATTGTGGACTGGCACATATACCTACTTACAAGTTATCGGCCAATCAACAGGCTCGTCTGACTACATTTAAAGAGGCCCACAAATATAAATATGGTGGCAACTGGTAACATTGAACATAAACCTATTTACAATCACCAATTCTGTTAGGAGTCTCGTCTTCCAGTATTTAAGGATGTCCATCAACCATACTTGACAGAAAATAGCCAACAAGTACATACACCTTCCAATGTTCATCAATCCTACCAAAAGTCTTGTTTAGTAGCACCCGGAGAAGTTAGTCGGAAAGCTACGATGAAAAATTTGGGGCAGACCAAACTCTCTGCCCCCATGCCTGAGTACTGTCAATATACATTGATAGGAAAAGGATGAAAGGAGCATGCACATACACCTACTCCTGATACAAAATGAATTTATATTCCCGTTCTAGACACTGAATCCACCAAACACATCTAATCAATGGTGAAAGTTTATACGCATATCCCTTCCCATATTCAGGAAATATGCCCGGATATTTTAAAAATTACTTCAGTAGTATCAGGGGAAAAGACATATAAATATGTCCCCACACATGAGATGTCACGTTGGCATGCCATCCTAGAGGAGATACACACCTATGTTCCAGTCCAAGATGGTCATGGGGAATATTACCCCATATCATACGGATAACAGGATCAGGAACATACACCCTTTACAATTGGAGTTAACCGATCCATTTCGGTAACTACTCTTAAGGAAGGCACATACACCTTCCCATTATAACAACTTCTCCCAGCAGGTGGCCCCAAATAAGTATAAGAGAACATTCAAAAACAAGTCTTGTGAAACACCATTTGAAAATCAAGATTCATGCTATGATTACGCTCTTCTTAATGTTGGACTTCTAGAAGCCCTCAGACATTTATCTATTGCATCTCAAGATCTTACCCTCTCATTACTAAATTTTGGGAGTGTTAGTCGTAATGATGTTGTTTCTCATATGAAACATCATCATGAAGTCTTACTTCATAAAAATTAGGTCAATCCAGAGTGTCTATCTCCAGATGAGAGCCACGACAACCCTCAATGTGGCCAGAAGACCAAAGAGAAAGAAGATTTATCCCTCGATGTAATCCATCGTTTTGATCCTCCCCATGATGGCATTCACTTCATAAATCCTCTTCATAGTATTATTTCACATTTTCAATACTATTACATAATTGACAATGTAGCGATGAGAAATCCCTTCAATCTTGAGGCACTTGAAAACACAAGGCCATTACTATCTAATGCCTTGTCCTTGATGGGTGAAAAACTTTCTCAACCAGAAGATAACTTAAGGGAATGGTCATTCTCCAAAACACTTCTACGTCATTTATCTTTTAATACAGTGAAACCACTCTAGTCAGATCATGTGAAGAAACCTCTTGTGAAAGATGAAGAAGATGTGTTAAAACTGAGGAAACAACTAGCTAAAGGAGAAATACCAGTTATCTCTTGGCCTTTGGAAAATTCTTAGTATGATATTACAGAATTGATAACAAAATATTTCATTCAAGAAATTTGTCTCAACTTATGGAAAATATTTCATCATTTGAAAACCAAAGTATTACCATATAATGAATATCAAAATCAAGTAAAAGTAATAGAAGGGTTACAGTTCCAAATTGACTTGGCATCTCTCTCAGTTTCCCAACATCCAAGGGTTGAAAAACAATAGAGAACCCATCAACGTGCATTTCATAATGCTCTAAAGAGGTTATGCCAATTAATTTCTGATTCCCTGTCTAGTGTTTGCATTAGAGGATGGGGTGAAAATGAAGCATTGCATTTCACTACACTCCAAAATCAGAAAAGTCCTCCAAAAGTGGTTTCATGAAATCTTATTTCCCATGATAAACCACAATTACTAGGTTTTTTGCGAAATCAAATGTACACTCAAGAACATGCCTCAACTAATTTAATCAGAATCAGGCCCAAAGAAAAGATGTTTTTGAGTTACTTTTATGTCAAGCCTATAAGAATTTTGAGCAGGCATCCCATTTAGAGGATGTCAGGCATCATAGGTTGAAAATTTCTGAAATAGCACATCGATCTTCTGAAACAGATGATTTGTGTGATTGTCAGATAATGCACCTAGAATATTTTCAAACTAGAATAAACAAAATCAAAAGAGAAGTTGCACAAATTTCAGCTATAGCAGTTCATAAATCACCCCATCTTGCTAGTCTTGGGGATAATTTAATTCAACCTTCAAATTATTTAAACAATGTTCAATGATTTGAAGAAGAATAATAGGATCATCCCCAACCTGAAAGGCTGGGGGATTTTTCACATCTAAAATCCCCTCCTCAATAGAAGTCAGTTTTTCCCTATTAGAGAAGAATCCACAAGGAAAACGTACAACTAAACTATCCAATGATTTCCTTCATGTTACTATCTTCAAAAAAGTTCCAGTGAATTATTCATATAGTGTAAAATATTCTCATTAAAGACAAATAGGGAGATGATCAAGTGAAAAACTGATAGAATGGCATCAATGCATTATGCGTCAGTGAATGTCATTAAGTCCATTACAGAAGATCCTCCAAAAAATAAGTCCAGTTCAAGGGAATCAAAAGATGAAGTTCTTTCCCATAAACGGTACAAAATGAGGAAAATGAAGAAGGTTTTTGTACATGAAATCAGAGGCTTTCCCAGAATTTAGGTATGACTTCAAATAACCAACTCCCCCCTTTCTTAAAGAAATCTTACAATGGGAAAGGAAAAAAGTAAGATTGCATCTCACTTTTCCACTGGAGAAGGTCAATCTATTTCACTTGAATATAGAATTGCACATTAAGAATAGGAAATGAAGGAGTTGAAAAGACTCAAAACATAGTTACTTCGAAACAACATTTCTACTAGACATACTCACCAGGAAAGTCCTCAACTTGAAAATCCTATAGATGCTCCTCAGAAAAGGAGATTTATTGTAACTACAGATGAGGATAATGAATTCACTCCATTAGGTACATAATCAAGGCAGGAGAATATACATCATGATAGACCTATTCCCGTGGGTTGTCCAAGTCAAATATCAGCACCACCATCAGTGGCCTTACCGATCGTTGCACCATCTCAAACTCTAGTTGCTATACCTGCACAGAATACGGCTCATCTGGAAATTCCCCAAATTCTTATGTATAAAATTGAGGCATTAATGACTCGATTGGAAGCTATGGAGGAATGAGATGCACTAGTTCAGCTAGAAAAGATTGAATACCCTGAATGGGTGGATGTAATTTCTCCCCCACTAAATTTCGTGAGTACCACATTCCCATAATTTTATGGTTCAGGGAGATCTAGAAGAAAAATTAACACATTTTTTTCTCATTGTGATCCTATGATGGGAACTTGTCAACACCAAGAAGTAATTAAGCTTAGGTGTTTTGTATGTCATTACAAGGACCAACCTTTTCTGATATACAAGTTTGCATTCTTGATCAATTATTGGTATGGAATATATCCATCAAATGTTCTTTCTTCAATTTAGCTCAAAACTACAAATGATGATAGTTTTTGATCTTACCAATTGTAAACAAAGGGAGAATGAAAGAATTTCAGATTTCATTGCTTGATGGAAGGGATTAATATATTCCTTAAATTTAGAACTCCCTCAATAAGAGTTGGTGAGAATCTGTGTAGAAAATATACATGATGAATTATAGACATCATTGATCCCTGTGAAATATACAGGAGGGTTTTGAGACCTTAATTCAATTGATCAGTACATAGAAGACTCTGTTATAGAAACTGAGTCTAAAACTCGTGTTATTACATCAACTCCACGAACAAGGATAGGAAAGGTAGAAGCTGCTACAATCACCCTCAATAGGGCACCTGTACCTGCTTCTACTTCAAGGCCTTCATTATATCGATGGGATACACCTCTTGAGAAATAACTGCAAAGAATTCCTCTTCCAGATGATCAAAGAGAACAAAGGCAGAAATAGTTTGATGAATTAAAGAATAAATTTTATTGTTTCAGGAACGAGCAAGTTCCTGGTTACTTCATCTCAGCCTTAGAAAACAATTTGGTTTAGTTTCCAAGGCTGAAGAATCCAATTAAAGATGGAGATAATGATCATCTGAATTATTTTCCCATTCATCAGATATTGGGGCACTCCGTTCATGAGTGCTTTTTTTTCAATGACCTTCTACAAAAGATGGTAGACTCTGGACAAGTGAAATTGAATAGTTTATCACCTCAAATATCATGTGTTACTACTACCAATCTCTAGGAAGAAGGATAATGGAAAGAAGTTAAATGTCAAAATGTGAAAATATATGATGATTGGAAGATCAGGAAAATGATCAACTAGACTCATGCTATTTTAGGAACATAGTTGAAATAACCAATTGTGTCTTCTACCACTCCTGCCAGAGAAAACCCATCTTCATCAAAAGGTCATTCCTTATAGAAATAGAGTGGTCATAAGGATAAATAGAAGTCAAAAGAAGACGAGATCACGTAAACACCAAAGTTGACCTTGACCCTGGAAGATTTTATACCATCCGTTTCAAAATCACGGGCACCGCCCCTCTAAATGGCACAAACAAAAGTAACCTATCAGGAAAATTCCTCATCAGATGAAGAATTGATATTTAGTTCTGTTAATGTTATCCATCTAACGAATCCTTAGGCAAATGATGATTCTGATTATAATGAGCCATAATTCATTATACCAAATTGGGGAACAAGATGGAGAGGCCAAGGTCAAGGATATAGGGGAAGATGTGAGAATTATAGAAATCACTATTTTGACTCTACCCCTGATCAGACCATATATGAAGCAAAAACTCATGGAAGAGCCCTCTTGTGGGCTCAAAAAGAACAATAAGTTTCTTCCATACGAAAAAAGAATAGTTCTAGTACAATTATTTTGAAGGACCGATTAGAATTAACGCCATCTTCCTCTTAACAAGTGAATAGATATAGTCAGTCAAATATTCCAAATTCAAGAATATTTCACACTTCAGAATCAACATAGAATATGACTACATCAGATGCAACAACTTCTAAAGCACCTACAAAACCACCTCTCCAAGATGAGAAAGGAATACCTTTAAATAAAATGTATAACATCTTGAAACAATTGGCCCTAGTATGGAAAATATTTTCAATTTTGGATGTATTTAATCTATCAAAAGATCTTCGAGAGGCACACATTTAGGCTTTTTCAAGTCCTCAAGAGTTAGAAACCGATGTTACTGCTGCTGAGGTTTACCGTATAGAAAATAATTCTGCAGAATATCATGAAGTCGTATCTTTTACTGATGAAGATGAAGACCATGTGGTACATGGGAATATCAGAACATTGTATCTGTCTGTCAAGGTCAATGACATAGATATCAGATGATCCTTCATTGATAATGGCTCCGGGTTCATCCTTATTCCCATTTGTACACTTTGTCATTTGGGAATGACTGACTCTGACTTATCCCCTTCAACGTTAATATTGAAAGGATATGAAAATAATTAAAAAGAACCTCTGTGTGAGGTTACACTCACAACTCAGTTTGGAGATCTTGTGTCTAATTCAGATTTCATGGTAGTTCGTTAGGACACAGCCTTCAATATTTTTCTTGGAAGGCCTTGGTTACATCAACATTCAAATATACCTTCTTCATACCATCAGTGTATAAAATAATGTTTCAATGGTCAAATTGTGACATTGTATGGTAACAAAGCTCCATTAAAAACATGTGAGTGTCAATTCAAAGAGGCAGAGTTTTAACACACAAAAAGAATGAAGTTAATGATGAAGGAAATAACCAATGTTAATGCTCCAAACAGACGAGAAAAGATTCATGAAAATCCATTCATGTATTTGAGTACAGATTATGTGATACCCATAAATAAAATTGAAAGGGTTAAACCAAATCTATGAACTTATATAGTAATTTCCATAATGTCAATTTCAGTAATTGAGCCTGACAACATGGGAGGAATTATTGATACCCCAAGCAATGATGGAAGCATTAATGGAGATGTTTTCATTTCATCTGCTGAACTACAACAAACGTATACTTCATAAATCAGAGTAGAAGAAATTGTAGCAATTCTAGGGGAAGAAAAAGATGTTGATTATCACTCCATCAATCCCTATTTATTACTATAGGAATACCATTCATCATCAATAGGGTCAAATATGGTGGCCTCTTCGTCGAAATTTTCAAATACTGACTCCTCCCCTAAGTCTGAGAGTTTTTCCATGTCATCTACTATGAAAATGGTAATAGAAGAGGTAACAAGTAATGAAGAAGAAGAAGAAGATATCATAGATTCTCCTCCAACATTTGAAGAAGGTTTCTCTACCACTATGGATGGACTACGAGAAATAAATCTGGGTATAGAAAAAGATCCACTCCCCTCTCTAATTAGTGCGGACATGAACTCTGAAGAGAAAACGGTGTATAATTCCTTTCTAAATAGACATCAAGATATATTTTCTTCAAATTATATAGAAATTCCTGGTCTTAATCCTAATGTATCCACCCATTAATTGGGTTTTCTAGAAGAACATCATGGATTCATGCAAGCAGCAAGAAGGACACACCCCACTCATGCCTCTAAAATTGAACCTGGAGTTGATAAGATTATAAAGGACAACTTTTTCAGGGAAGTTCAGTAACCCAAATGGTTGTCCAATACTATCCTAGTTAAAATGAAGAATGTGAAAATTAGAGTCTTCAATGATTTTGGCGATCTTAACCAGAACTATCTAAAAGATGATTTTCCAGTCCTGATTACTGAACTTCTACTTGATGTAATGGATGGCTATGAAGCTCTTTCCTTTATGGATGGTTACTCATGGTATAATAAAAATCAAATGGCCCCAAAGGATGAATAATATATAGCCTTTATATCCCCTCAAGGTGTCTTTTTCTATCAGGTAATATCCATTGGCTTAAAGAATGCATGTGCAACATACCAACGTGCCATGCACCATATATTCAAACCCTTCTTAGAGAAATTTGATGAATATTTTGTGGATGATTCGATAGTCAAATCTAGACAATGTTCCAAACATTTGGATTATTGGGAATCCATATTCAATATTCTTCGACAACATAGTTTGAAGATGCACCCCTTGAAATATGCTTTCAGTGTAACCACAAGAAAAGTCCTTTTCTTCGTTGTACGCCATCATGCTATCGAAGTTGATCATGAGATAACAAAATCAATACTTGGTATGTCACCTCCACAAAATTTAAATTATTTAAGAGGAATCAAAGGACACTTGGCCTATATTTGGGACTTTATTTCCAATTTGGAAGGCAAGTTTTTAATATTCACCAGATTAATGAAGAAGTGGGTAACATACCAATGGAATGAAGATTACCAAGAAGAAATTAATACCCTCAATAAATATCTATTGAGTCCACCAGTATTGATGCCTCATATTGAAGTAAGACCCCTTATTCATTATGTGATAGCCTTAGAGGGATCATTAGGTGCCTTTCTCACACAAAAGAATGACACTGGAAATGAAAAATGACTTTACTATCTCATTAAAACTATTCTTGATGTAGAAACATAGTATTAAAGTATTGAGAAGTATTTCCTATCATTAATATTTACATTTCAGAAATTGAGGCACTACCTTCAACATCATGAGGTCCAATTAGTGTCTTACAATAAAACCCTTAAATTTATCCTCAATCTCTATATGCTTACAAGATGTCTAGCATGATAGGCGGTTATTTTTCAATAGTTGGATATCCAGTTTGTTCCTCAAAAGGTAGTAAAGGGCCAAGATCTGGCTGATATCCTTACTGAGAACCCATCGGCAGAAGATACATCATTTAATACTAAACATCCAAATGAATAGGTCTTCTCTATTCATGATAATTCCCAAACATGGGAAATTTATTTTGATGGCACTTCTAGAATTCCAACAGAGAAGAGACTGTGAAATCCTAAACTCAACAAGGTTGTATTAGGAATTTTCCTTATTTCCCATGAGAAAGAAGTATTTACTTATTCTTTCCTATTAACAGAAGGTGTACCAATAATGAAACAGAATATCAAGCTCTTGTCGTAGGTTTGTAATTGGCCCTTCATGTGAAAATGGATCATTTGAAGGTAAAAGTTGATTCAGAATTGGTAATCAATCAAATCAACATGGAATATTCTATAATAAAAGAAGAGTTAATCACATTGTGTAGTTACGTCAGAGGGTTAATGGCTAAATTTCCCTCAGAGCTGACATTTTCATATATCCCGTGATTACAAAATGCTCAATAAAATTCACTAGCTAATGCAGCTATAGCCTTGGTAGTTCCAAATCAGGATTTGAAAATTATCAGCATAACCCATCATTGTGTGGTCTCACCTTTTGTTCAAATAAGAAGTGATGAAATTAACAAAATTATCCCAATTTCTGAACTATATGGTCATACCATGGGATGGAGAACATCCATCATGGATTATCTTAAATAAGAGATACTTTCACAAGAAAAGGCTAAGAAATAACAAATTTTGCGACTAGTGTCCAATTTTACTCTTTATGATATTCCATACAATCAAAATATTCTTTACAAGAGAGGCTTTAATAGAATTCTCTTTAGATTAATTGATAGAGAAGAGACTACAATTGTCATGACATAAGTACATTCAGGATCTTGTGGTACCCAACAATCTGGGCACAGACTCTCTAATCAGATCTGAAGGCATGGATACTTTTGGTTTTAAATGACATAGGATTGTATATATTTCACTAAAAAATGTCATCTTTATCAAGTGAATTCCAACTTCATTCATCAACCCCAATAGTTTCTACATAAATCTAAATACTACTGGCCATTTTCCGCATGGGGAATGGATATAGTAGGGCCTCATCCTCCTGCCACGGTTAAGCAGTTCATGTATATTGTCACTACTACTTATTTTTTCTCTAAATGGGATAAGGAAATACCTCTCAAGGAAGTCAGAGCCAAAATAATTGTTAGTTTGGTCAAAACTAATATCATCACTAGATTTGGCATCCCTCATACTATTTTTATAGACAATGGCACCAATTTTTGTTCTAATAAAGTAAAAAAGTCGTATCAGGAACATAATATCAAGTCCAACCACTCATATCTCTATCATGCGGTGACCAATTGACAACGAAAAGCTTTTAATAAGACCCAATAAAATATACTCTTGAAGATAGTGGATAAAGATAATAATTCATGGCCTGATAAACTTTTGGTTGCTTTATGTGATTATAAAAAAACTACCATACTGCTACCCAAGAAACTCTTTATTCATTGGCATATAGAACTGAACCATTTTTTCCAATTGAAATAAAATTTCCTTCACATAGAGTTTCAATCTATGATTAATTATCTATAGATGAGAGGTCTGAGAAATGCATCAATGAGTTGGAATGATTAAATGAGAAAAGACTGTATACTTTGCATCATTTAGATGTCTATAAAAGCAGAATATCGCGAGCTTTTAATAAGAAATTTTTCCTTCATTCATTCTTTCATTGAGAATTAGTATTGGCCCTTAAGACTCCAATGATTGCAGTAAATAAACCTCCAAAACATGAACCAATAAGGGAAGGACCTTATTACATAAATAAGTTCTATTAAAATGGTGCCTATACTTTAATCTCAATCGATGGAAAGATCATCACAACTCCAAGCAATTCAAGATTCTAGAAGAAATACGTTTTGTAAATATACATCTTAGTCCCCATTGTAAGACATTAAACTGCACATTACCATGTCCTATTTGTAAGAAGTTAAACTACATAACAACCATAAGTGTCCATGCTGCATGAGGTTAAAGTGTGTAGAATGTTCTTCAATGTCACATGGCTTGAAACTTCATGACATCATTTGTACAACTAATATTTTCTAAAAAAGATGTTATAATTTTCCATAATAAAACTTCATTGAATTCATCACTACTCCTTTGTAGTACATGAGTCCCTCTCTTTCCTATATTAGTGTCAGATCTGCATAGAGACCGTGTTTCAAGAACTATGTATGGCTTGATTCTCATTTTCAATGAGATACATAAAGATGCCTAGATCTCAAATATTGGGACAAACAGCGATAAAAAAAACTTTTTTATTTATTGTTTAAGAATCAAATCTACATAGAGAATGTTTTAAGAACTCTGTATGACTTGATTCTATCCCCATCAAGACATATAGTGACACTTGGGTTGTATCCCTTAATCTAGTTACAATATGTCCTTCCATTCATATCATTTCATTGTCGTCCTTACCACATGATGTTAAACTATATGGAAATCAAACACCCTTGTTCTTTATATTTATCACTTTGTATTTTAGAAAAGACCTTTACTACTCCTGGTTTCTCACACTGAGCATGGCTCAAGTGAGCTTAATAATGGAATAAGGTACTTATTTATATAAGTAAGGTGTTTTAATTCCTTATGGGGGTGAAAATGTCTTCATTTCATGATTTTAAACTACACATCATAATATTATTTTATAAGAAAAAAAGAAAGTCTCCATTTTACATTTGAGTCCGATCTATATAAAGGATTTCAATTTCAGGGCCAAAACTGGTTCAAATATTTTGCATATGCATTGAAAATAATCCATTTCCATATTTCATACTCTTAATTTTGAATACTCTTTAGATCTTCATATGGTTTCTAGTGAAGGATTTTCTAATACATAATAGTTCTTTTGTCTAACTTTAAAGTATTTTCCCTTAGGTGGCCTTTCAAAAGTTTCCTACATAATAGGAATGACAGTCAAAAGATGCCTCTATTTGGCCATGTAGCATATTCCCTAGTTGGCCCTACATAATACAACCCCCATAATAGGTTTTTAAAATAATGGTAACATCATTAATGGTTATAGTATCTTTATCCCCTTTAATATTTGATGATAATATTCAAGAATCTGTATTTTAAAACAGTCATTCAAGTATACTTGTCCCATTATCTTTCTCACAATCTGAAATTATTCAATACCATGGTTTACAAATTTCCCTCACCATGTGTTCAATACAATATGAAATAACCTTGAAATTACTTTGAAACATATTATATATTGTTTCCATTTCTGGTCTTAGTCGTATGACCTAAAACTATAGACACCATATCATTTACATTTGGGTAAGACCTTCATAAAATCTTATTCCTCCGATTCTTTTGACACTCTTGGTTGGAAATACCCCATCCATATTAAGGTATCGTTCTCCATTAATCAATCTATGTTATTTGAAATATCTGAATCTCCATAAACAAATTTCAGCTTTTATCAATATAATGTTAACTTCTAAGAACAATTTTTTCCTAACTATGTAGTACATGCCCTTAGGCTGCCTTGCATAAATTGCCTACATGACTGGTCTGTCAGTAAAATGATGCCACTATTTGGATATACAACGTATTCCCCAATTGGACCTGCATAAGACAGCCCCCATAACAAGTTTGTCAAATAATGGTAACTTCATTCTTGGAAAAGACTTTATCTAATGCATTTAGACCTTTTCTCATATCATTCATCGAATCCAGAAATCCCTAAATAACAGTTCTCAATTTTCCCTTCCATACCTAAATAGGATAGTATGTTTCCAAACAAATTATCGTAAAATTGGGATATTTTTCTTATACCTTGGTTCAGAGCTACATACCTTAAATTAAAGCAATCAAATGCCCTCACAACATGACTTAAAACTACAGAGTAGAATTTCTTCACTACATGACTTAAATCTACATAGTATGATATCATAAATTTTCCTTTTATGATAAATTTTAACCATTAATCATATACCAAATTTTTATAAAAATGGTTTTCCTATTCATGACTTATGTCACCCTAATATAGCCCTTTCATTATTTAAATTTATTTCTTTGTAAAAACTACCCATTGTGGTCTTGAGTTACCCAAATCTAATTTTCTCATATCTATCAACAACAAAATGTTAAACTTCAATGAACTCTTTTTGTTTGACTATGTAGTACATGCCCTTAGGTGGCCTTTCATCTGTTTCCTACATGACAGGCCTATCAGTCAAAGGATTCCACTATTTGGCTATGTATCATATTCCCCAGTCGGTCCTACATAACACAACCCCCATAACCAGTTTGTCAAATAATGGTAATTTTATTCTTGGAAAAGACATCCCATATGTTGACCTAGGTTTTAAAATTTGGTGACCATAAAAATCATGGCTCAAAACTCCCCTTGGAAATATTTAAATAATATTAAAGTAATTCTTAGCCACAGAGTTTTTTTTGGGATCTGATTTTAAAATTTATGGTAAAATATATTCGGCCTAAAATACAATCCCTTTATAGCCCAACATGCATTACTCTAAAATTCCAACAGCAAAAGACTTAGTGCTCATTAGATTGTGAGCCTGCAAAGTGAACTCTTGACAAAAGTTGAGTCTGAGCTCACTATATGTGCATTTTTGTATGATTTAGGTAGTATTGAGCAATGAAATTTTAAAGAAATAATGTATGTAGGGTTTTCCATATGACCCTAGAAATAGTCTAAATATTCTCTCTAAGACCTATAGCTTATGAAAAAATTAGAGCATACTTTCCAACTTGATGTTACTCCAAATATAACCAAATGATGTTGGAATGCATCAAAGTTACCTAATTTCACCTTAGAATAAGATTATCTTCATTTTGAATGAATCAAATTCTAAGGGGGGCTTTTATAGAAACCATGAAATGTGTTTCAAGCACTTTTCCATAGAGTGAAGATATGATTACCACATACACAAAAAATTTCAAGTATGATAAAAGATGTTTTTTCCATGAAGAAAGAATATGCATTGTGTATTTCTATGTTTCAAAATACTACTCAATACATAATGAATAAGTGGAATGATTCCACAATCCAGGAGTAGGCAGTGGATTCCCAAGATCGATGATGATGAGAAATCGACACATTAAATTCAATTTCTGATTTTCTTCCGAGAAGACATGTTGTACATACCTTTTCCAAATATGTTGATCTCTTAATTACATTCGATTTGACTAGTCATGCATCCCAAACGGGCATACATATCAAAAGTTATGCCACTCGGAAGATGGATAAATTTTACAAAGGGACCTACGTGTAGGACCTACGTGGATGACCTATGCGTTGGACCTACGCGGAGGACCTACATGGAGGACATACATGAAAAATGAATTTTTACACCCCTAGGCAGAATAACTACGTGAAGAACCAACATGGAAGACCTGTGCAGACAACCTCCCTTCGGCCAGGTCCCCACCATGCCTATAAATAGAGCCCTTGGGCTCACCATTTCAGGATTGAAAAAAAGTGAATGACTCTCTGAAGCTCCCATTTCATAGATCTTTTTCCCAGATCTATCAAATTGTCTCAGGAACCTCTCTAGACCACGAGAGAAGATATAATTAAATGGGATAAGCATTTTTTTAAGGTCTTCACAATTTCAGTCATCATTTACACCTGCACGGTATACCTGCGCACCCTATATGCACATTATACCTACGCGGTACAACAACACAGGGTACCTACGTGGCATACTTGCATGAGGTACCCACATGAAAAATCAAGTACCCTTTTTGAAATCCATTCATGACAGGGTATCTCATTCCTTGGTTCCCTAATCTGAAAGGTACTATGTTGAAGCCTCCACAAAAACCTCACGACTTATCAACCCTTTGGGAAAGGCACATTAGTGTGTCTCCTATTTGGGTTTGTATTTCTACAGTCAGAGGTTTTCAAAAAAAATTTCACAATGGGGTAAGTATTCATGAAATATCTGTGGGTTTTTATATTGGCAGTCACATGGACCTTTCTCCCAAAAATAGTGTTGGGATGTTTCCAGTTTGGAGGAAGGTTGGGTCTTGGCCACTCCTTTCTCAAAGTGGTGACCCGGAACCTCAGGTCTCTGGTAGGGAAGGTACAGTTCACACTTAATTTTCCACAAAAGAAAATGAGATGTCTCCCTTTCCAACCAGGATCAATTTCATGGAAACCATCATGGTGTAATCCCCTCACCTTCATCCCTTCCTCCTTACATTTTACCCTTGTCCAATGTAAATAGAATAGTTGGAAGGCTCGTCGCATCGCCCTCATCTATGGTTGATGTGCCCTCTTCCATCAACGGAGGAGGAAAAGTGTGAAGTGTCATTGTTGAATCTTTCACATCCTCTTGTTTCTCACATGGATCATGAATCACGTGGTCTTAGAGATATGTGATGGTTACAAAATGTGCACAACCATATCCATGAAGGAAACTATGAGAACTCTGATTCCTGTTCAAACCAGGATACGTAGGAAGCCGTCTCAAGGCCTAAGATCACTTGGTATCCTCTTTAGGTAATAATCCCCAAATTCAATATCCAAATCATCAAGGTATCATTTTCAAAAATTAATCCCAAACTCATCTTTCTCAGAGAACCATACTCTCCTATGAGATTTATCGAACTACATAGGCTTTGATTCCCATTAATATGGGATATATAGGAAGCCTCTTAAGGTTCAAACCCAAAACTTCAAATCAAACCTTTTCTCCTTGGTCCATAGTACCAATAGGGTCTGATCCTACATGGAATCTCATATCCTTTCCAAGTTCCTTAGGCTTGTTCAGCGTATGTCCCACACTATGGTTTTACTAAGAACCTTTTTCTCAGAGGTCCTTATCACATGACCATAAAAGGTATGATGTGTCATATTAAGCGACACCAAACTACGAGGGTTTTGATTCATTTCACAAGGATATGTTGGTATCCTATTTTTTGGGCACAATCCCAATATCAAAACAATCCTTCATCTCCCTAGATGACAATAAATTCCAGAGTGACCTACGAAGTGTCATAAAAACCATTTTAATCACAAAGATTATTAAAAAGATCTCTAATCGGTATATTAGAGGATACCATTGATGGAATACCTATATACATAAAGATGTTTCCATTGATGAAGAACCTTGAATGCATAATGATGATTCTAAATTTTACACATGTTAATAAGGGATTGTAAATTCTAAGGGATACTTATGATATACTTGGTGAATTAATAAAGATTCGTGAAAGTATCATAAATTTACAAAGAGTGTCCCGATGTAGATAATAATTCCCCCCAACAAGGGTGTGATGTTTTTAACCTCCCATCCTTTTGACCGATTCACAATCATAAGTACCATAATGTTCAAACTTAATGAACATCTGCCTTTGGAAATTAGGTCCCCTTTGGATAAAGAACTTGTGAGTGTTTCGGGTTGCATAAATAAATCCAATGGAACCCACCTGGAAATAGCGATTCACAAAACTAGAACACATGTTTCAAGGAACTACCAAACAATGACATAATTAAATTTATAGAAATATAATATAAATCATTTTCTTTATTTAACATTCACACAACTAATAAATGATAACATCATTCATGGATTTGTGGACTAACACCTCCTTAATATGATGTGATTAATTTACCATCAAATTAATTATATATAGAAGTATATATGATTAAATAATACGGTATTTGTGATATAATTTTCTTTGCTGAGATATATAATTCAACATAACTTCTTTCCATAATGATCATTGAAAAATTAGAATGCTGCCCATGCTTCCGTACGACCTCCCATCTCAATGTTCGTAATGTTGATTCTTTTTTCAAAACCATATTTAATTAATATTTATAACATGATAATTAATATATAAATATAATAATTATATGATTATAATTATTCTATATATGTTATATAATTCCCTATTTGGCAATAGTTGACATACCAATTTTCTTTTACACATAAATCGAATTTGGTCAAAACACCTGATGTAGACATAATTGTTTATATAGTGGTATAAAACATAGTAATAATAAAATTAAAATTAATGATAAACCTTAAAACTATTCTCATGAACATATAGTATCAATATATTTTTATTATAAAATAATTTAAAATATATTCACAAGAATGGAAACTCATGGTAATAGATTCTTACCACACTTTTTACACCCGTCGGATAAATTTCATTTTCACACATACAAATTTTTTTTGGTGAATCTAATACCCCTTTTTTATATTATATGATTAATCCTTATATATTCAAAAAATTTTAAACTTTCATTTAATATTATTACCTCATTATGTTTTTGATTTAAAATGTTTCCAAGTTGTATGGGACATTTTGGAATGTTTAAAGATTATTTTCCTTAGTAATTACCTTAATGATCATTCAATGGTATTTCTATTTGAGAAAACTATATAAAAACTGGTTAATAAAACCTTTCATTTTATATGTTTTCTTATTCATGACTATTTTAATGTATTAGTACCATTTTCCAACTCTTTGGTTATAGAAATGTTTTAGAATTTTTTTTTCAAAAAACCTGACATTGTTTCTCACTTTAGTCAGAGAAACTGTTTGCCTTTAAGAACCATGTTTTAATAAAATATTTTGAAAAATATTTCTAAAATTATTTGGTAATGACGTTTTTCCCTTTTTTATTAACCAATTTTTTGTAAGTAATATTCTTGTCTCTTTCTGAAGAAGGAATATTTCTAAACATTAACCATGAGAAATGGATATTCTTCTCACCTCGTATGAATTGTATATATTGACCCATTTTTATCTCATTGTAGCTACATTTTTATGTTTAAATGGATAATTTTTAAAGAAAATATTTTCAAAATTTATTTTCTATGAAATAGGTTTTTCAAAAAAAAAAGAATATTTTCCTCAATATTGTTTTTTAAGTAACTTTTATATTATTTCTATTTATCAATGACAATATCCATTTATCTTACTCCATTTGGTATATGTTTCATTGACACCATCCTTATTATTCATATTTTTGGATTGTGATTGATTTTTTCAAGGATATTATTTTCATTCACTTCCTTGATTCATTTTAGTCTCATTAAAATATTTAATCTCCTATGATCATTTAAAATTTAATGTAACCATAATATGTATATCATTTTTCATGTATATGATTACTTCATAAACCATATAAAATGTTTCATATATTTTTTACTTTTAATTTAATTTCATTATTTGGGAAATATTGATAAATTGATATACTTTATTCAAATATAATATTTGATAAGGAATATTGTTTATTAGATAAGAGGAATGATTTGAACATGAAATTAATGGGTTGGGTACTGTTTATGGTAATCCTTACAAGTTGGGAATCTGTTAATGAAATCCCCTCTAAGAATTTTTAGTACCATGTGACATATTAGTTGAACAAATTAAATACGGTAAATTGTATTATGACGGTAATGGTTCTGTGTACTTAAAAAGCATGACATTTTATAATTAGGCATTACTTTTATATTAGTTTTAGTTATTATTCATCTATGATACATTTCTTTAACATATTTATGGACACATTTATTTTTAAGTTCATTGATTACTTGTCATGTGCTTCAATTTCTTAACATGCCATATTTATTTTTTCTTATCTAGTTGTTTGAATGGAATGTGTGTTCAGTTATTTACCTCGCTATATTGATTATTCTCATTGATTCATTATTTCTTCCACTACATTTTCCCCTTACTGATCATTTAATATAATTTTCATTATATTTCTTTCCCCAAGAATGAATGAATAATTCTATGAAATATTTGCATGGATTTACTATATGGATTAGAGTTATCCTCGGATTTATTTAGAAAGAAGAAAAAAATCATATCATAAATTGTGTATTATTTTCTCATTTATGTATCTAGTTTACAAAGACTTATAAACAGATCAGTTCTAAAATTCATGAATCCTTGTAATCATTATAATATATTTAATAGTAGACACTGGATCTAGGATATCTCGGGTTGGGTCCCTACAGTTGGTATCCAAGGAAGTTTTTTAGAAACATTGGAAACAGGATTTAGGAAAACATAATCCAGAGAACATAAACCTAAGGTATAATTTTAGTATAACTGAAGAATAAAATAATAGAATATTTGAAATATAAATTTTATGAGGGTCTTTCAAGAAAAATATTTTTGTCTCGATTCTACAAGTGTATGCGGTTCTGGCACAGATTTACATAGGAGTAAAAAATCTTATAAGGTGTTCCGAGCCTGATTTAGGGTAACCTCGTACTCGATAATAGGCCTTACTATGCACATGGTTTGAGACTTCCAATTAATATTCTTCTATTAATTCACATTTCTATAACAAAAACATATGAATGATTTTAATAGATAGTTTCACTGAAAGCCTATGGTGTTTTATATTGAAGATATGGTGTCAATATTTATAAATTGAACTAATGATCCAATGGATAAACTCTAGACTAAGGAAGGATCTATGTGTAAATAAGTGGAAGATATATTTATGTATTATGGTTGTATTGAGAACCTTATTTAAAAGGATATTTATTAATTAACATTATCTCAAGGATTATTGTTAGACTTATTTTTGAAATAATATTTTTATGGTTATAGAAAAGAAAAAAATGTAATCTGAGTGATAATAAATTGTATCCAGTAAGGTCATGGGTTTTGAATCCATGATCAGAGGACAATAAGGGTTTGATGTCAACCACTAACCTATGTAATGTTCTTGTTAATATGTTATTGTATTTTGTTAAAACAATTAAAAAATCACTAATTCTAAAATAGTCATGTTTATTTTGAGGTTTAGTGATTAATTTATTAACTATATTAGTTTTGGAATATATTTAGTGACAAATATTTATAATTTTCACTCATTTACAGTCCCTGTGAAATTTTAAAAGTTTCTTTTAATGCTTCATGCTTAAAAAATTCATTTTTGGTAATTAATATCTCAAAGTAAAGGGGTAAATTATAATTTGATCAATGAAAAACAAAATTCTATGATTGTTCATATGAAATTGAAACCTATAAAGAAAAATAATTTCATTATATTATTTATTTGAAAAATACTTACCTAGTATTGAGAAAATAACATTTAAATAAATTGTTTTTCTAATTCCTTAATTTATATTGAACTGATGGTCTTCTAAAACAATTATGATTTATAGATTTTTTGCCCTCAAATTTAGATTTATCAATCATTTTTTGTGATTAATTACATCAATCAGTAACTATACATATTCACTCTTTTCTCCCATGAACGTTTCTGTACTACCGCATTATTCCTCCAATATAGAGACCGAGTTATATATTATTCCATGTGACCCTTCTACTTCCCATTCCATATTTTCTATAGGATGTATTAATAACTGTTCTCATGATATGGGATTCCAAAAATATTAAATACATAAAAATATATTACCGAGATTAAGTTCAATTGAGGGAATTCAATATAATTATGGTGGGGAGAATGTAACAACCTGAAATTCTAAAGTGAAACTTTGTATTCGATAGTGTGTATGACATGAAATACCAATTATACCAAGGAAATATAATAACCTGAAACATTTCCATATTTTTACTATATTAGAAAATTATAATATTTTAGATATCTTGAAATTCACACAACACTGAGTTTTCTTGCACTACACAAAAGAGTGACCTTCCTGAATATCTTGTGTAACATACAAGACTGAGTTTCACCAAATAACAATATATTATTAAATTATTATTATTTAATATAATGTGATATATACGAGATTTTATAAATAGTATTTACTAACTTATGAAACAATATAGTTTATATAAAGATAAAAAATTTCATGGGTTACCAATTAATGAGAAATTAAAATAAAAACCAATTGGATATAAAAAAGATATTATTATTTTTATGCTTTCAAAAAAGTTTTATCTTAATAAACATAATTAATTAAAATTATTGAATGATTTTAATTAAAATTATATGTTATATATTAAATAAAATATTTTATATATTTATCCATTATGTGTAATAAGCATATAATAAGAGAAAATTCTATTTTACATATGAAAACTTATATATTAATAAAGGAAATTTACCGCCTTTTAATGGAGAACCCATTTTAAATATGATTTTTGAAACATTAATTGATTTAAAATGTCAAAATAAACATAATAAAAAAAATTGAAATATTGGAATGAGGTTAGCTTTTTTTTGATATTATTCTAAAAAATTTCATATTGTAACGAATATTTAAAAATACTATATTCTAGTTCAAAATTATTTTTTTAATGTAATTTATTTATAATGATAAATAATAATTTTAATTGGGTTTAAAGTTTAATTAAATAATATTTTTATAAATTGATACCCTTTATTTCAAGGGAATTAGTTTCAATTTTAAATTAATTATAAAAACTAAGGGAAATTTCAGACATTTTATCATTAAAAACCTGCATTGTTGTACCACTTGTGGGATATATTTTAAAATAATTTCTTCCACAATATGCTTGGAGTTTGTAAAAATGTATTAAATATTTGGAATCAAAATAATTTATATTTATAATAAGATATTGACACTACCCTTTTACATATAACATTACATGATTTTAAGCATAAATACACATCAGAGTATAAGCCAAGGATCATAAAGTCTAGTGTCTTGGAAGACTAGGTACATAATCAAACATTATAAAAACAAATTTTTATTTAATCTTATTAACAAGCTTATATCAAACATTGTGCTCATATATCTGCATAGTATAAACATGGGATAACATAAACAAAGGGATGATCTAAAAGCCCAATAAGGGAATAACCATAAGAACAAATCATTAACACATGGAATAGAAGGCATGACATGATGATATAA
This sequence comes from Viscum album, assembly GCA_963277665.1. NCBI lineage: Eukaryota > Viridiplantae > Streptophyta > Magnoliopsida > Santalales > Viscaceae > Viscum > Viscum album. The sequence goes on along the minus strand of OY728140.1, from coordinate 554,811,364 downwards.
AAAGTGTTGTAACATATGGAATAATAACATATAAACATGGAATCATTTAAACATGGAGTCATAGTAATGTGTAAGAAATATAAAACATGTCTTTAGAACGATTCAAGGCTAACCATCAAGATCTTTGCACATGGTATCATAAGACAAGGCTAACTGCCTTGACCATCGCAACATGGTAGCACAAGCCAAGGATAACAACCAAGACCGCCGCACATAACGTCCCATGAAACTCAACATTACCCATCACATTAGGCGGATATCTGGGTGAACCCGTCTAAACTTTTCATGAATATGTTTTCTACATAAATAATCATACATAAACAATGTAAAATAAATACAAGGGTTACCCTAAGAAAGATTATGGTACCACAATCCTGTCATAAAGCATAAAAATTGGGCATATCATAAAAGTGTTCATGAAAGAAAGTAACTAAAATATAAATTTAAATGTATAAGTTAAATAGGCATGTATCATGGTAAGTGATGTCATATAGAATTGAAAACTTGTAAGAAATGTATTTATGAAATTTTAGCATAAAAATATGTTTGTTCCGTTTTAAGAAAAATACTCCAATGCCTTTAAAATATAAATAGGAACAATATTTTACATAATAACAGAATTTAATTGAGAAAGTTTAATAATAAAAATACTGATTTTATAAAGACAATGTTGGCTTAAAATAGAGGATAGAGTGAAGTTTAAATCAGGTAAGAATTATGGAAGTTCCCTTAAAACAGGTTTGCTTATAAGGATTTATTGAGGATGGAATCACATAAAAACATGTATATACCAAAAAGTGAATGATGAAAGGGTCTTGATAAATGAATTTGTTACATGTAAACCTAATTTATAATATTCACATAAAAAGTTAATATAACTTCATTTTTTTAATAAGAATTATAAGGTAACCTAAAGGAACAAAGGAGCTTTGGGTTTAATACTTACATATTATCAGCATGGTGTCATGTGTACTTAAGAGGGATTAATGATAGAGAAATTGAGTTCTAATAAATTATAAATCATGAGGGATTTTTGTCGGAGGTGAGAAATAATACCCCATCATTATTGATTACACATAAATGGGCATAGCATACAAGACATTCTTGAATAAAACTGGAATAGATAGGATCCCTTACCTTAAGTCAGATGGTGTTCTCCACTTTATTTTTTATTGGAATGAGATCATGCTCAGAAAAGAATGACCTATTTATTAAGAAAAATAAAACATACACTAGTCTGAAAGTGGAAAATATACATTTATCCCTCTGTAAAATTGGAATGAGATCCCTCAGCACTAGATCATCCAAATAATAATCACCATCATTCAAACCGTTGTTAGACAGACCATCCGCCAACAAGTTTTCTTCTCTATAAACATGAGTGACAATATGCTCCTTTTAGGAGAGAAGATCAAAGCATTTGTCCCAACGATTAGTGAGTTTACAAGGGAGATGTAGTGCACATGTTTTAATAGAAATAACCATAGTTGTAGATTCACATTCAACCCTTACCTTATTCCGACATTGCGTTGGTCTTGCTCAACCACCATAATAACCCCAAGAATTTCGGCCTCAAGAATGAAGGCATTACCACAAGAACCATAAAGACATCCAATGACATGACCATTATGGTCTCTAAAAATCAAAACAATGCTCGAAGGTCCTATATTCCCTCTTGAAGTACCGTCTGAGTTGATCTTTATCCATCCATTAAATGGGGAATGCCATAATAATTAAATCATTACATGGGAGGGATGAAAATTCCCCTTGACCCCCACCCAATCATGAACCAAAAAACCATGAATTTAGTGGTCACGAAACATACCTCATGGAATGATAACATCACGCACTACCGCAAGAATACTGGACAATGCAACACCCACATGAAAATGCTATATACCATGAATGGTGTTGTTTCTTGGATTCCAAATATAGTGAACAAGCTCCTCCACAACATCCTAAAAAGGTAACTGAATTTGTGGTGACAACTTCATGTATGTCCAGCTCTTCATAAAGTCGCAGATAGAACTTGCTCATGGAATATGCACATGAAAAATATCAGAGACTACCTTCCACATTGTAGAGGATACTTTGCAACTAAGAAATAGGTGATCAATGTCCTCAATGTGCTGATTACATAAGGCATATCTAGAACATATGGAAACAATGAAATTTTGAAGCTACTTATCAGTAGGGAATTTTTGATGGGCCAATATCCATGAAAATGTGCACCTGGAGGGCCTTATAAATCTCTTGTTCAGGTTACCCATCCACTTGAAAACCAAAGCACTAGTAGTATGATGCTTATAAAAACCTTTATAGGATAGAGTTCCATTGATAGCCTGCTCCTAAGCCCCAAAATCCCCCTTTGAAGAGAATAAATATTTCTCAACAATGGAGAAAACAAGATTTGGAACATTTTCCATACACGAAATCTGTCCTTGATTGATATATCAATGTCTAGGCATGAATCTCCATCGAAAACCAAATCTTACAAGGGACTACCATCCAATTTTCATTTTCAAAATTTTAAAGAAGACTCCCTAAAGACCATCCATTGAGATTCAATATTTATTTTAGAGAACATATTCATTAATTTCAGCCACATTGAAGAAATAAAGTAGTTAAAGTCTCCAAAATTGAGCCTATGCATGAATATATCTCAAAAAAAAATCATAGAGCTTCATATTGTACATTAAAGATCCTCTATATAAAATCATCCTGCAAAGAATCTTTGAGACACCCAAGGTTCATTATACCTAGTCCCCCTTCATCATGTGTTTTTCAAACATATTTCCATGGAACCATTACAATCCTCTATTCCATAATGCTACCACTCTATATGAAATTCCTAATATAGACATTAATGCTATTTATTAGAGTATCTCACAACTTGTATGCCATTAAAGAGTACTCAAATTTGGAAGTGATGATTTATTTCACAAGCCAAAACCTAAAATCCATGGATAATGATTTTTCATTCCATAAAGAAAGATGTATTATAATCATGCTGACAATTCCAGAGAAATAACATGCCTTTGACCAACCCCAAAACAAGAGTACACCCAAACAAGTGAAGGGCTGGGCTCCCTCCTGAATCCACATCTCTCTTAGAATGTCATTTTTCCTAGAGGAAGAGAAGTTTCTTCTAATTTAGGAAAAAGACTAATTCTAACTAATCTCTTGTTCAGAGACCTTGTCATATTGGAAAAGAGAACTTTTGATGTTTACATTTTCTCCTTGCATAATGAGTATAATATCATCAGCATATAATAGATGTGAATGATCATCAATCCCCCTTACCGCATGAATGGTCTACAGCTTACCATTGCCAACCATAATAGATAGAAACCTACTGAGGTAATCTATAACAGTAGAGAAAATGACAGATGATAGAGGGTCACCCTACCTGGCACCCAACGAGTAGTCAAAATTACCTTAAAGAGATCCATTGATGAGAACAGAGAAAACGATAGAGTTGAAGAAATATTTAACCAAATTAACGAAAACCTCATCAAAACTATACATGGAGAGGATCTTGCAGATGAAACCCCAATTCAGTGTGTCAAATGCTTTGTATAAATCCAATTTAAGGGAAATGTTACCACCTATGATGGGACTTTTGAGCAAGTTGACACACTCTAATACAGTCGTAAGGAAATCTTGAATCAATCTCTCCTTAATGAAGCCAAACTGATTAGGAAAAACAATCTATCAAGTAATGGAGGATAGCTTGTTAGCCAGCATTTTTCATATAATCTTGTAAATGGTGTTAACCAAAGAAATATGCCTGAATAAATTTATTTAATTAGCATTATCCACTTTTGGAATGAGATCATGAAATTGCACATTCAAATCATTGGGAATTTTTCCACCCCTGAAAAAGTGAATGACCATCCTACAAATATCTACAATAATGATATCCCAAAAGGGATGAAAGACATAATTTCCAAAACCATTCGAACCAGGGTAACTTTCATATTTGATACATGAAGATGACCTCTTTAATATAAGTATCAAGAGGAACAACAATAAGAATTAGATTATATTCCTGGTTCACAAGCCTCGAATAATGCCATCTGTCAGATCAATGGTGAAAGATGACCCATTGAAAAGGTCATTGTAGTAATATATAACATGCTCAGAGAGATCCCATTTATTATCAATAATAGAATTCCCATTTTTTTTCAAGTAAATAGGTTTGGAGACATTCATATTTTTTCAAGGAGTTAATGATATTTATGTTTTTGTCACCATCCCTTAGCCACATTTTCTTGAAGGAATCCCTTTCCAAGGTATCTTATATGTTGAGTAGCTTATTTAGATTGAGATTCATTTTAGATTCAGTAAAAACCCATCATAAAAATCATTGGTAGTGTTGATTTCCTGAACATTCTAAAAGGAGGCCTCAAGAGGGGATATCTCAGTGTCAAGGAAACTAAATCAATCATTACTCCAGAGTCTTGAATTACTTTTAAGGATTTGGATCTTGGTTGTATAGGAAAAATCATCACACATACAATTTAAAGAGTTCCAAGTACATTGAACAATAACCCTACATTCTGCATGTGTAACCCATGCTTTTTGAATCTGAAGGGGAAAGGAGGCTTCAGTTACTTTTCAACCAGATCCACTAGGATGGTATAAGGATTAGAATTCAACCTGGAAAGATTTGAGAAGAATATGGATCCCCAAGTGTCCATGGAGTCCTCATTGATAAAATATCTATCAATTTTACTAGAAACAAATATATTATAATGCTTCATATACCATGTATATTTATCACCAACCAAATTTACCTCAAATAATTCATTTGGATCAATTTAAGGTCTGAATTCTTTGGAGGAAATAGAATTGTTAGAAGCCCTAATTTTCTAATCTGGGTTTAAAATTTCATTGAAATCCCCTAGTAGAATTCGTGGAAAGTGATGCCATAGTTATGTGATCCAATATCCACCCATAGGTTCCTGTGTTCTTGATACCGATTGTGAGCATATATGAATGAGCATACGAAGTGAAATCCAATATTGTTGAGGGAACAAGTAACATGCTGATCAGTTTTAATGAACATGGAGGTACTGCCCATGGATGTGTGAGCTAACACCCAAAGGATCTTAATGTCTAATGTGCACCTGTTAGTTTCAATTAATTTGAAAACCAGCCTCTCAAAAGTTTCAATAATGGAGGGGAGGATTTGTTTTTGTTCGGACATTCCTATAAGGACTTGTTTATATTTCTGAATGAACAACCAAATGGATCTGATGGTCTTTAGATTGCCCAGAGCTTGGTATATCCAAAAGATAATCTTTATTTCAAACTAAATCCGAGGTTAGGACCCCTTAAATTTCCCCATTTCTTCTTAAGTGGCATTCTAGCCTTTCAATTAGGAATAGAGGTATTCTGTAACAGATTATTAATTTCATTTGTGCTATTTATAGCATTCATTCATTTATCCTTAGAACTATGGGTGATCAGGCATGTCTGGTTTTCCTGTATAATGATACCTCTTGGATCTGTGACTCTATTTTCACATCCATCTTGAACCAAGCTTTAGGGAGGTGGACTATTTATGGGTTCCAGATTGTTGTGAGGTGCAAAATAGTTAATCAAAATGATAAAGTGTTGTGCTTACTGCAGGATAGCTGAGATGTCCGGACTATAGTGAACAAGAATCCTTAATTTAATAGAAATATGACCAGGAGTCATCCTCTCTGATGAAGTGGTCAGAGCGGCTGTAGAATCTGGTCCATAAATAATATATTCTCTAATAGGTATATATGAATCTTCCTGGTTATTTATGACATCATGTGGATCTTCAGTTGACGCATTTTCCACTCCCATTGACCCAATGATATTCATAATATCATTGAACAGGTCTATAAAATGAATTCTTCTTAAAATTCGTTTTGAAGACTTATCACCAGATTGAGAGTATTAGATGATATTTTATACATCAATGCATTATTTACCTTGGTTTCCTACTCAATAGGCTCATTCATAACTGGGACAACTCTAGGTTGGGAGACCATTGAGATAACATTTTTAATTTCTTCTTCCTCGACCATATCATCCCAAATATTATTCAGGATTATGGAAAATCCATGATAAGTCCTCTCAAGAGTAGCATAGTGTATCTTTTCAAGGATGATATTTTGTGTCTTCACAGGAGTAGAATGAATGGATTTATTCATCATGGGAGCCAGTGAAGTACCATCCTAGTCCTTTGTGATTCCCTTCTTCTCATCTGGCACATTTTCACTTCTTTTTCCCTTGTTTTCCTTACACCATTCTATAGTGGTGGGAACAATGGTCTTCTTTTAGATCACTCTACAGTTGGATACATAGTGACCAACCACATTTCAAACATCACAAAAAGATAGAACATTCTCATATTCAATTCCTGCCTCATATATGTTTCCATTGTCATTGTAGGAGATGTTGTCAGTCTGCTTGGTTTCCTGGTTGATATCCACCATCATCCTTGTAAAGAAGCCTAATTCACTCTCCATTTTCATCTGGTCAATTTTCATTGGGTTGCTAATTCAATTGACGATATCATTTAAAATCTTAGGATTCCAATAAACCCAATTCAAACCATTCAACCTTACCCATATTTGAGCATTGGATTGACAGAGTTAAAAGGGATTAAAATTGACATCCCATTGAGATAACATGAAAATTTCAGGTTTCAAATGCAAATTACCAGATCTCCATGCTTAAATTAGCACCTCCTTGGATGTAAAGATGATATGAAAGAAGCCTCTCTCAACAATAATTATCCTCCAGTATCAAATAAAACAACAGTGCGAGATTCTATTTTTTGAGATCAGTATAAGACCACGGACGATCACCCTTTGAGTAAATAACTCATCATAGGATCAAGAACATACATAGGTTTATATTTTGATGAAGAGATTCAGGATCTACTATCCTATAAAAACCTCCATTATCAAGCCACATGACATTGGAATATTTGGATGACTCTTCCTTAGAGGGATCTGCGGAAACAGATAGCGCTTCCGAAAATGATACTCCATTCTTTTTCAAGGTCACTGGCTCTAGATTTTCCAATGATTTGATCTGGTCCTTCGGGGAACCACAATCATCTTGGAAGGAAAATTCCCAATTCAAATTAAATAATTCTATTTAATAATTTAGGAATGAGGATAAAAAGACAAGGGATCACCATTTCCAGATTCAAGGAAGTAAGGGTTCTTAGGGATCACCATTATATATTCAATTTATATTAATGAACTGAATAGTCAAATTTTGATAATTAATTATTACATAAAGAACCTCTTATATAAATAAAAGACTTATTATAACCTTTATAAGTTCATTCATGGCCATTTTTATGGGTTAAGTGGTTTAATTTCATTGTTTGGGTCACTTTGTTTTCTTGGTTTTTATGATCAGTTTATTTATTTTCATGAATGGATAAACATGTAACATGGGGATGGTTGTCAAAAATTTGAGTAAGTTTTTTTATAGAAATTATTGAAGCTTAAATGGTTGTAAATTTAATTTGGTTACTTGGGGTGAATTTGAATCAATATATATAAAACACTAATGTTAAATGCTTCGATTAACATGAAGATTTTTTTTCATAATTAACTTGTTTTTTATTATTATATTACATAAAGTGTGAAAAAGGATTTTAGAAAAACACATAATAGAATATAAATAATTAATAGTCTGGTTCAACCGTAAAAATGGTTTTGTGACTAGAAATGAATATGGTAGTATAAAATGATAAACTGTCATTATTGAATGTGATAAATTAACACTTCTCGGATGGTGTTTTAATTTCATTCGTATAAAAGAAGGGGAAAAGATAGATGATAATGAATTATCTGATTATCATAATGAAATTATAGTACATGTATGTTACTATATTTATCATACCATTTGAGTGATGGGAGGTGATGAAATTAAAAAAGAAAAGAAAAGAACATGAATGAAAATAAAATAATCAGAAAGAGGAATTCACCTCCTGAGATTATTTACTCTGAGAACCTCTCAAGGGGGGAGGATTTGGTCTGTTGCAAAGACCAAGTTTTGTTGGACAATGGGGAGGATCGTTGGGGCAGATTTGGGTAGAATTTATGGAAGGCACAAGGCTTGAGAGGAGTGAAGATAATAGCGTAGTGTGGGTGATTTTTATAGTGGAGGGGAAAAAGTTTTTCATAATATTTTAATCATTATATTTTTACATATTCATAAGATAAGAAATTATGATGATTCTATAACCATGAATAGTGACAATTGCATGTGATTTCAAAACAATTAGTCTTACATCAGAAGAACTTCATCCTTGACTCTATAAATCATGTATTTAGCTAAATTTTCAAATTATTGTATTTTACTATTCAATAAAAAATACAAGTATTTTTGAAAAATCCCAAAAAATATCCTTAACCATTTTTTGATGTGTAGAATACAAAGAACTTTTTTTCAAATATAAATTTCTAAATATAATTAATTTAATTTTTTATTAAAATAATAATTTACATGAAAAATATAGATTTTAAAACAATAAATGCTTTTATAATGTTTTTAAAAATTACATAAGGTCTTATAAAATTATCCAAAAACCAGTAGACATAAAATTGTAAATTTATGAACAAATGTTAGGATAATAAAATTTCTTTTAAAATTATTAATAAATCTTAATTAATTATTCACGGCTTAAAAAAATACCAATACATTTACTATGATCATATTATAACATATAATATTCCTAAATTTTATTAATACACTCACGGATGAGTTTATAATTCTTTTGGATGATTTACTATTCATAAGGGTCATATTACAATTCATAAGGTTAGGTTATTATTCACTAAAAAATAAGTTTGTGTTATCGGACTCCAAACATCTTATTGATCGCAATAATGCATGTCAGATTTTTGAAATTCAAAACACATAAGTGAAAATATTATGATTAACGGTCACATAGTACTTAGTAGTTCAATGTGTTGTGATTTCATGTGATAATATGACATAATTATAAGAAGGGTATTTCTATTAATAAAACATTGTGTCATTACATTATTTATCCTTATGAAATTTCACCCTAAAAATTTCATTTTACATTCTAAGCCATAAATATGTGCATGTTCTTTTCCTTCATTACTTCCTCCAGTTCCCATGTGGCCTCTTCATACATATGGTTCTGCCATAATACATTGACAAGGTGAGTATTCATATTACATAGAACATAATCTATACAATCAGAGATCATCACTAGCTTCTTCTCATAAGAAAGATAATCCTCCATAAGTACCACCTATGAAGAGAGTACATGTGATGTTTCTAGTATGTACCTTCTTAAGAGGGATACATGAAAGAAATCATGTAATTAGGACATAATATGCGGTAGTGCTAGTCGATAGTCCATAGCTTCGACTCGGTTTAGGATCTCAAAGGGGATTATGTTCTTGGGAATTATAATTCTTTTCTTCCAAAATATCATGACCTTTTTCCATGGAGATTTGTGGATAAAAACCATGGCTCCAACTTTGAACTCAAGGTCTCGTCAATGATTGTTTGCATAACTCTTTTGTTGACATTGGGATACCTATATGTGTTACTAAATGGGTTTCACCTTCTCCACCCTTTCTTCAACAATTTCATGTCCTAGTAGCTTACACTCACTGACCTCGTCCCTACACACATGTGTTCTTCACCTTTTCCCATACAAGGATTTTCATGGTTCCATTCATATTCTAGAGTGGAAACTATATTTTTAAGAGAATTAAACCAGTGGAAGATGTTGGTCCCATAATTTTTTAAGTCCATAAATAATTCTCTCAACATATCTTCATGTGTATGAAATGTCCTATCAGATTGGCCATCAGTTTCAGGAAGATAGGACGTACTGAAGTTCTGTTAGATGCTTACTTTTCTAGAACTTCAAGAAGAATATCAGATCTTGATCGGATACTATAGATAGTGGTACTCCATTCATACTTACAACTTCTTTGATATATATATATATATATATCTATTCAATAATACCTAATTAGTAGTCCTCTTGAATATGATAAAGTGAGTTGTCATTGTAATATGATCCATAATGACCCACCAAAAAATGTTTCCTATGGATATCCTCATATTTCCAGTGATCATGTCCATGGTTATATTCTCCCACATCCATGTTGTCATGGGTAGTGGTGGCATCATCCCCTTAGAATTATTTCTTTCAGCCTTCACTTGTTTACATACAAAGAACTTTGATGTATATTCAGCAATCTCCTTCTATATATTTTCCCACCAACAGTTCTCTCGGAGATCTCAATACATATTTGTGCTCCCTGGGTGAATAGAGATGGATGAGCTCTGTGTGCCATGAAAAATCTCATTCTTTATATCTTGATCAGATGGTATAAATAATCATGACCCAAATCTTACAACTCTTTCCTCATCAATCATGAACTCAGAGGATTTCCCATTTATAATGGCTTCCACCCTTTTTGAAATTTACATATATTTTATTTGAGAATCCATAATTTTCTCAAAGAGGGATGGTTGAGAAATAATTTGAGAATGGATTGATGATGTTCCACCCTTAATGATTTCAATGTCGATCCTTTAAAAATCTAAGATGATCAAATCCTTTCGAATTCTAATCCTTGATAAAGATGCATGATACTTTCTACTCAGAGCATCCACCACAATATATTTCTTATCAAGATAGTAGAGTATAGAGTATTCATAATCCTTGATGAGATCTATCCTTCTCTGACAGTGCATATTATTCTCTTTTTGTGTGAATATATATTTGAGACTATTGTGTTTAGCATATATCTCACAATTCCCCCCATAGAGATAATGTCACCATATTTTTAACGCAAAGATCTCATCTGCCAACTCTAGATTGTCTGTTGGATAGTTTTTCTCCTGGATTTTCAACTACCATGAGGCATAGGCTATCAATTTATATTTTTTCATCAGCACACAACCTAAGCCATTATTTGAACCATTGTCGTACACTACAAAGAGTTCTCCACTTGATGGGAGTGTGAGTTCGGGAACAGTGATAATCCTCTATTTGATCTCTTTAAATCATTTTTCTCATTCTTAAGTCCAAACAAACATTATTCCCTTCAATTTATGATGTTCATTGCGTTTCAAAATCATGATATGTTCTTCAAAAATCATTGATAATACTCAGGTAGACCTAGAAAGCTGTAGATCTCCTTTACATATGTTTTCTTTTTCCACTCTTCAATCACCTTTATCTCAGATGGTTCTAAATATATCTATTGTTTGGTGATAACATGCCCCAGGAATGATACATCCTCAATCCAGAACTCTCATTTACTATACATTTCATACACCTTCTCCATTTTCAATGTCTTTAACACGGTGTTCAAATACTCCTCATGTTCCTCCATTCTATTGGAGTAAATCAGAATATCATCGATAAATACTACCACACATTTTTCAAGACTATATCTAAAGAATCTATTCATTAAAACAAGAAAATTGTTGGAGAATTAGTGAGTCCGAAGGGATTCACTATGAACTCAGAGTGTCCATACCCCGTTCGAAAGGCAGTTCAGGGAATATCATCCTTCTTCACCTTTAATTATTGATATCCTAGCCGAAGGTCCACCTTAAAAAATAACTTTCTATATGAAGCTGATCAGACAAGTCATCTATCCACACTAGGGGATAATTTTTATTTATTGTGATTTTACTGAGCTCGTGATAATCAATGCAAAGGCACATTGATACATCCTTCTTCTTGACTAATGGTATGGGCGCACCGCATGGTGAAGCACTCGGGTATATAAAACCCTTCTCCAGATTCTCATGTTGCTTCTTTTACAACTCCTCTAGATCTATGGTGGCCATTCTATAAGGTTTATTTGATATTGGTATATATACAAGAATAAGTCCAATTGAGAACTCCACCTCTTGATAAATAGGAAGACCATGTAACTATTAAGGGAATACATCAGTGTAATCCATCATGATGGGCATATTTTCGAGTGAGATTTTTTTCTTTGTCTCAATAATTTGAGTTAGAAATGCTTCTTCATAAGGAATTAATATCCTCACATGAGATAATGATTCTAAAGGGGATTCATCTTTATGTTTACACTTGAATATAATTGGAGGATGCTCCAGGATGTTAAGAGTTATATCCCTTTCACAAAATTTGATTTTGTATTTTTATAAATATAGCCAATCCATGCCCAAGATAACTTCAAACTCCATTATAGTAAGCATGACAAGGTTTTATGTGTGGTTCAGTCCAAAAAAATTAACTGGAGAGGATTTAGAAACCATGGACACAATAATTTCCCCATTCACTGTTCTAACATATAACTTATGCTCAAGATTTTGAGTTGGTGTATGAATAGTTATAATAAACATGAAATATATGAAAGAATGCGTAGAACCAGAATAAAATAGTATATTCTCTTTTCATGAATGAATTACTAGAATACCTATCACCACAACGTTTTTTAACCCCACCTCAGTAGTAGTGACTGCATAATCCCTTCCTTGTTTCCTTGGACGTTTTTTATTTCCCCTCACAACCCTTGGATTAGGGAAACTTTTCACATAATACCCATGTTCCCTGTAGTTATAACACTACACCATTGGTTGAGTGTCTATCGGAACGTTTCATTCATCTTCCATGTTAGTGGGATTTTTCATATCTCTTCGGCATTTTTTCCATTTTCCCAACATTCCACATTTGAATCAATTATCTATTACCATTATATATATCCCATGATGCTTCCTCCCACAATTTTTACACATGGAATGATAATGATTATTTCCATCATAGAATTTCATTATTCAACCACCCACATTATATTCCATTTTCCTCTTTTTTTGTTTGGACCATGATTCCATTAGGAGTCTAATAAATCCATTTCAACATTAAGGGAACAACGAACAATCACTTTATAGCTGTCAATGTATCAAATTGCCAGTAATTTTTGTAGACTCAGCTTTAGTCCTCCAAAAACGTGATCCACCATGCATTCGGTGTTCATGAAAAATCCAAAGGCATACCTTGCAAGACTTGTAAAGTTTGCTTCACATGACCTGATTAACTCAACTACCTTCTACAAGATTCCATGGAACTCTTTTTCCATATTGAGATGGAGGTTTTGGACAATATATTTATTGAAAAACTTTCTCTTGAATTCATCCAAATCCATGGAATCAATTTCCTCTAAGAGGCTTCATATTCTTGATTAGTGTCCACCCATAATCATCTTCCCCATCAAAACGATAGACCGCAATTACAACTTTCTCTTTTTCTGAGCACTTGAGGACAGAGAATATATTTTCAACAGAATTAATCCACAGTTTTGTGAGGAGGGGATCATATAATCCAAAAATCATGGGAGGCCTTTTCCACATAAAGGATTCAAAGGAAACCAGATCTTTTCATGGAGGAGGAGGGTGTTCCACATGTTTTGAGTTATTATTCACGACTATAGTAAGTTGATCATGTATTTCCATGATGTTTTGAGCACCCATTCCCATTATATCAGGAATATCATTACGATAGTATTCATATTCCATATCACATTGATTGTTGGTATGTGCTATCATATTTCACTCCGTTAACTAAGAAAAATAACGTACAATTAGAGGACTTGAATACATAGCTATTGAGCAGAAAAATGAATTATTGAACATAAGAGGATAAACATGTAAAGTATAGGTACATCCTAATTTGTGATTCACTATGTTTAAATCTAGTTTACCCTTGATTTATTTCATATGTTATATTCTAATGGGATTTTTTTTCATTCCTTTAAAAAAAATTTGTACCAAGATTAGGAATTTACTAAAACATTCCCCCTGGGAGTGTCAAACCAAGAGTTTAGCAAGGTGCACTGTCGTGCACCAGTTCTCATTTGAGTCAAGCTCAAAGCGGATTTTTTGGGATTTACCCCTTGATAAATCTATTCTAGATCCACCTACACCTATTTGTATCCATACAAGGATTTGTTTTCTTGATAAACCACTTACTCTATACATACCAAAATATAGGGTTGTTTTCTTATACTTAATATCATCATTATGGTTCTTACTAAAGTGATATAATATTAATCTCCATAAATAACTAGACCATCCTTTGATACCATATATAGGGACCATATCCTTTTACATATAACATCACATGATTTTAAGTATAAATACATATAAGAGTACAAGGAAAGGATCATAAAGTCTAGTGTCTTAGAAGACTAGGTACATAATCAAACATTATAAAAAACATTTTATTTAATCTCCACAATGAGCTTATATATTCCATTGTGCTCATATATCTATATATTATAACCATGGGATAACATGAACCAAGGTATGATCTAAAATCTTAGTATGGGAATAACCATAAGAACAAAGCATTAGCACAAGGGATATAAGGCATGCCATGATGATATAAAAAGGCATGTAAAAAGTGGAATCATAAAATATTAATATTTAATAATATAAAAATTCAGTCATTGTAATTTTGAATCCAAATAAAACATTTATTTATCATGAGTCAATTCTAACTTCCATGACCCTTGCACATCGTAGCACAAGCCAAGGCTAACTGTCAAGACCGTTGCACATAATGTCTCATGAGACTCAACATTACACGATGAATTGGAGCGCTATCTAAGAGATCCCATCTTAACATTTCATGAATATTTCTTCCACATAAATAATCATAGAAAATAAATCTTACATTAACTTAGGATTTACCTATGGAAACAATTGGGCACCACAATACAAGCATAATGCATAACAAATGGGCGTATCATAATGGTTTCCATGAAAGAAAGGAAGTAAAATATTCATGGACATCCATAAGGGAAATTTTTATGTATAATGGTATGTGGTTTCATTTATAAGTGAAACATGTAAGAAAATGTTTTAATAAATTTTTACATTAAAACATTTTTGTGTGGTTTTAAGGAAAATACTATACGGTCTTTAAAATAGGAAAGGGTAGAATCATTTATATAAAATCAGAAGTAAACAAAGACACTTTTAATAAAAAATAAAAATGATTTTATAAAGACCATGGTGGATTAAAATATACGATAGAGTGCACTTGAAATTGTGTAAGAATTTATGATGTTCCCCCAAAACAGGTTTTCTTATCGGGAAATATTGAAGATGGAATCACTTAAAAACTTGTATATCCCTGAAAGATAATGACGAATGTGACTTGATAAATTAATTTGGTACATGTAAACAGAATTTATAAGTTTCACATAAAAATATAAGATAACTTTATTTTGTAAATAATAATGATAATGCATTCTGAAATAAAAAAGGAGGTTTAGGTGGAATCTCTTACGGATTATCGGCATGGTATCAGGTGTACTTAAGAGAGGTTAATGAGAGCTAAAGGGGATTCTAATCACTTATAAATCATTAGTGAATTATGGGGGAGGTGATTAATCATACCCCTTAATTAGGTATTACACATAAAAGGTCATAGCATAGAGGACATTTCTAAATAAAAGTGGAATAGAGAAGATCCCTTACCAAAAGTCTAATGAGGTTCTCCACTGGATATTAATGACCTAAATAATAATATTAGGTTCATTAATTAATAATTCTATAAAATATTATATATTTAAATTATGTATTATAACTTTTTTAAGTTCATTCATAAACTTTTTTATGGGTTAAATGGTTCAATTTACTTGTTCTGCTCTGTTTTTTTTCTTTATTTTTATGATTGGTTTACTTATTTTCATGAATGGAGGAAAAAGTAAAATGGGGATGGTTATACAAAATTGGAGTTATATTTTATTATTGGAAATCCAAAAGGTTACATGATTGTAAATTTATTATGTTTACTTGGAGTGAATTTGATTCGTTATGTATAAAACATTAATATATAACACTTGGATTAACATAGATATTTTTTTCATAATTAAATATTTTTGTATTATTATTTTAAATCAAGTTTTAAAAAGAATTATATAACACATAATAAGGTAAAATAAATATTTAATAGTCTGGTGAAACCATAAAAATAGATTCATGTCCTGAATAGAAGCTGGTAAAAAAAATTAATAAACCGTCATCCTTGAATGTGATAAATTAACACATCTCGATTGGTGTTTTCATTTCTTTCGTGTAAAATAAGAGGAAAGGGGAGAAGATAATTAATCATCCAATTAACATAAAAAATAAAGTATATTTATATTAATGTATTTTCCATACTATATGGGTGAAGGGAGGTGACAATTGAAAAAACATGAAAGAAAATACAATAATTAGAATGAC
Source organism: Viscum album (assembly GCA_963277665.1). NCBI lineage: Eukaryota > Viridiplantae > Streptophyta > Magnoliopsida > Santalales > Viscaceae > Viscum > Viscum album. Next base: position 554,795,089 of record OY728140.1, on the reverse strand, counting down.
GAATTTACCTCCTGTATTTATATCCTTTGAGAACCTTTTAAGGGGAGAGGATTTGGTATTTTAGGGAGACCAATGGATGTTGGACTAGGGGGAGGATCTTGGGGAGATATATGGGTATAATTTATGGAAGTCACAAGGCTAGAGATGAGTGGAGGGAATAGGGGAGTGTGGGTGGTTTTTCTAGTGGAGGGGATGCGGGTTCTCTTAATATTTTAATCATTAGTTTATTATTTTTCCATAATACAAGAAATAATGATGATTATATGAACAAGAATAGTAATAATCTAATGTTAGCTTGAACCAATTGGGATTAAATCAGCAGAACATCATCCATGACTCTATAAATCATGTATTTAATTTAAATATCAAATTATTGAATTTTAAGGTAATGGAAATATGAACTTCTCTTTTCCTTTCAAGTTCCATTTTTATGAGGCATGTATTTAAAATTTCCAATAACATTTCTTCTATTATCTTTATTCTACCACATTAATGTATTATAAGTATTATATTAATGGGAAACTCTTTTCACCTATATTTTTAATGTTTTATAAAACTATGTTTCGTACCTGTTATGCTGCCGAATTTGCTTCGTAAAATTTTATCTTTCTCTAATGAAATTATATTATCTTCTTTTATAAATACCCAATCCTATTTATTTTCATAGGATTTTCTCCTTGATATAAAAATTATATATTTTATTCTAGGATTGAAATATATAAAACCCGCATCCTCTTTTTGTGGGTTATAAATGACACAACGATATTTTTTTTAAAGAACATTTGAAATGCCATGATTTTGATGTGAAACCTATTTTCTATTATTATCGATAGATTATTTTTGAAATGATATATTATTTTCTATGTAGATAACATTAAAATTAATACATATGAATTTTTCACCATGATAATTATCCAATACTTTGGGTAATGAATTTAATCTCCATAGATGAAAAGTTTTATGATACCTTTGTGAATAACCTTGGTAAATTATAGGACACCTCATTGAAAAAATAGCATTATTTGTTTAAAAATTTGTCAGTTAAGTTTTATAGCCACATTTAAATTTTATTACTCATGTTATTTTTATTATTATATTCCTCATTCTCATTCTATTATGGTATTCCCCAACTTCTTATTGATATTACTTAAGACCACAGGTAAATGTTTACCTTACTTTCTCTTACTGGGACTTATGATCAAACATTCCTTTGATGTATGTCACCTGGTTATGAGAAGTTGTAAATGTACTTTGGATGAACCTATGAGGAATCCTTTCAAGTGGATTATAATAATTTATTATGTTTTCATGTATTATGTACCCTTTTTTGAAATACACTATACATTAAAATATCCTCTGTTTGTAACATTTAAATGAAAAGTTATGTAATAAAAAGGAGGGATTCCATAGTTGGTATCATTGGATAGCTTAGTTGTTTAATAAAATTGGTATTTTAAAACATTTGGAAGTACCATTGGGACAAATTAAAATATATAAAAATAACCAAGTATTCTAATGAAGTATTAATTAAGTAGTTTTCTAGAAATTAAACCTCTATCTAGGTATGAAGCAATGGACAAGGTTCTATAATATACGTAACTAGGGTTAAAAACTCTAACAAGGTGCACTGGGCCTTAATCAGTGTAACATTGTACATGAAAATGATCCTTATTATGAACCTAGTTTGACAGAACTGGGGGATATTTTTGGTTAATCGCATGATTTTTATGAACAATTATGAAGGAATTATAGAAAATGTAATTTTTGTTAAAGAATAACGTATTTAATCATGATTTTTATATACATAAAATTATTTTAGAGAATAATGTTTATTAAAGGAATCATGGTTCTCACTTAGTTTTTATTCCTTAAAAATATAATAAAATAAGAGGAATTGGGTAAATATTGTGAACAATGGACTATGTGAGGATTACCCTCTCATGGAAGATGGAATGGAAAACATCATGGAAATGATGAATTAATTGACTCAAGTTATTAGAAATAACTTTAATCAATCCAAGATACTAGATTTAACTTAAAGGGAATAACATTCTATTAAGTCCTTTATGAGTCAACAACCAACTTATTTTATGGGATCTACTAACCCATTGATTTCTAAATAGTGGATATTCTCATAGAAAAGGTCTTCTCTATACTCTGCTACTCGAAACAAGAGAAAGTCGCCTTATGAGGTACTTCAAAGAGGGAGAAGATGATCAGTGGTGGAAACTGATTAAAAACATGAATAAAATAAAGTATATTTATTGTATAGAGTTAGAATATTTCAAGGGAACAGTTTTCAAAAAATATTACCACTTTTTAATTTAAATGAAAATGGATAAAAAATTCCCAGATCTACAATAGAAGGAAACTAAATTTGTGGGAAGCTATGAGAATAAATATACAAGACTTTCTCACTACACCAGAATCTTTATAATGGATTGTAAAGGAAATGTTGATATATTCATTGATGGAATAAGACCCCATGTACAGAAGATTCTTGTCAATTGAGACTATGATAGATTAGAAGATATAGTGTCAAGGGATATAAAAGTTAACATGGAGTTATAAGAGACACAATGGACCCTTATACCAAATAAAAAGAATAGATTAATGGATCCAATGATAAGGAGTAACTTTTACCACAAATGTAGAGGAACACAAGTGAAACATTCCACTTGCGACAAATTTGGGAATAAGAATTTTGGGAACTAATTGCTTGGGAGTGAGAAATGTTACAAATGTGGAAGATATGGCAATATTTCTTGGAACTATAATAGTGAGGTGAATCATAAAATTCTTAAAAATCACAATAAAGGGAATATGGTGCAAGCCTAATCTAATGTACAATACTTAAAATATGGTCATCTTAGTAACTTTTAGAACTACTATATAAATATGAAATTATTCGAGGGGAATCACCATCAACCTCAACAAAGGCCAAGGGAGAATGGTCAGGATTTTTCTATCACAATAGATGAAGTTGAAGATCCAAATGATATGATGGAAGGTGTAATGCTCTGACCCCAGTTACCCAGAGTCGGTGTATTATTGCGTAACATTGGCATGGTCACAAAAGATCAAGTCTCGAAAGACCGAGTAGTTTAGTAGCTTTGGAAACACTAGATACATTCATAAACATTTCATTACATCATAAAGTGAAAACAAAACTACAACAACATCTTGTATTCATATCCCCTCATACTATCCTTGAAGGTCATTCACAATATACTTCTTCACATCCTGGAAAGATTAAAACATTGGAAGGGGTGAGTTCAGATGCTCAGTAAGGATAACAATATAGCGGAAGCTTTCATAAATAAACATAAACATTTAAGGCAATGTATAACTAAAACAAAAGCATTTTAAACTTGAACTTCAACATAATATGGAAAAGTTAAAAAGAGATAATTCCATTTACTTGTTCACATGGATATTCTACTGGTCGAATAATCACATGAAATATCAATAACCACTTTCATAATGATGGAATGCATAATGCCAAACTATCATAACCACGTAGACAAGGCCTCGTGCCAAGAATACAAATAGGATTTTGTCAAGGCCTCGTTCCAAGACACTAGTTTGTCTCGTGAGACCTACCGATGAATATAATTACTTTTAAAATTGATCAAATATACTCTAGTTTTTTTCTGAAAACATTATGCAAGATTCTGAAAACAAAATATCTAATTCTGAGACGGCTCGATTAATTAAAGGCCAAGATGGGTCCACACCCAATCCCTTCCTTTCTACCACACTCAAGATTCAAGTTTTCTGAAAACATTTTTAAGCTTGCGTTAAATATGTATACAATATCACTAGATTTTCATACATTTGAGAGAAATATCTCTCTATTTTTTTTATCATTTAAAAAAAGTTATAGCTTGCAGAGGAAGCCGAAACTCAAATAATGGTCATGGCAGCGAAGAAGTCATTGTCACCGCATATGTACGACAAAAAAAAAATTCCTTTTTGTCGTTTAGTAAAACACATCATATAAAAAGATTCCTTTTGAACAAACGTAAAAGTCAAAGAGGTTTATATACCGTATAGAAGAAATTTGTGTATAAAACAAAATATACCTCAATGAACGGAGATTGAGATGAAGTCCCTTACAAAGATCATTTTTTTAAATAAATTAGATCTCTTATGTGTATTCACTATAGGTACACATAAATAATGTACAAATACAAGATAGGACATAATAATATCATGACATAATTTGAAAGTAGAGGATTAACTCAAAGAACAGAAATTGGGTTAAGAATTTCCCTTACAAATATCATTTTTAAATAAAATAGATATTTTATGTGTATTCACTATATTTACACATTATGAAAGTAAAAATACCAGATAGGACATAATAATATCATGACGTAATTTGAAAGTTGGAAATTAACCCAAAGAATGGAAATTAGGTTAACAAGTTCCCTTACCTCGTGTCCGACTTGACTCGATCGTTATTTAACCTCCTGAATAATAAACTAGAGACAATTTATAGTTTCTTAAAACCCTTTTTCATGTTTATTATTCCTTTTATATCAATTATTACTATGTTATGAACATTATTTAATTATTTAAGTTAATAACGGTCATTTTGTCGATCTTTGGTACTTGAGTCAAAAATAAACTTCTTATAATTACAAGTTGTTCATGTGGTAAAATATCCATTATATCCAGAATTATATTCATGATTTACATATCGTATATATCATATATATCTTGTATATACATTCATTCATATTATTACGTAACATTTAGAGGTAAGAAATGAAATGCACTGTTCATGGAGATGGTAAGCTGTACGTACGCATGAACACTACATTCAATTCTATTTCGTATTTAATGGAATGAAATTATAATTATAAAAAGGTATAATATAAATCCAGTATAATATCATGCATAATTTCATTTACTCCATCCTTTATACATCCCACACATGGCATTAACGATTCAAATCACTTTGAGGGGGCGGTAGTCCGCACTTCCTAAAATGAAATTATCGCGTTTACCCATAATGGAAATAATAAAGTTTTCCATAAATGAAAAAACACAGAAGAATAGAGAGAACAAAAAAATAATATATATATCATATATGAAAATAGTGTCATCAAAATGTCCACCATTAGAGGTGTTAAAAGAATATTGAATAATCATCGTTTCGTGAGGCAGTATTTCACCACCCACAGAAACAGTATGTTCTTTAACCATTAGACGAAGGTGTTTGTAAGTTTAAATCAAATAATTATCATAATAACATACTATTATATTGAAGATACTGGTGTTGTTACAAATGAAAATAATAAAAAGAGTTTAGGGGGTTGGAGAGGTAAAATAAAACAAAACAACATTAGAGAAGACATTACCTTAAAATCGAGTAACTCTTTTTCGATTTGAGCCAAAAGCTTCCTTTGGATTAATTCTTCCCAAATTGAAGCTTCTAGGAGTAAGAGAGATAAGTTGGGAGAGTATTTGGGCAGAGATTGGACGAGCCAAAAGGCTTTGCAGGTGTGATTAAGGTGGTAGTGGTGTGGGCCTTTTATAAGAGAAGACGAGGGGCACTCTTGGAAAGTCATGAAATGTTACATTATTATATAATGATTTTAGGATTTTAAATGTCCCACACTTATATATTTCGAGGATAAGGTGATAAGGGTTCGAAATATACTCATATAATAGGTTTTTGACAAGTGTAAGTCTTCGATTTTACATTATCTTTTTATTTTATTTAAATCGTTAATTAATGAGGTAATCGTTGCATCATCATGGTGTCAGAAATAATTTAATTTATCTAATCCCTAAAAATTATAAGAAAATAATAATGTTGTATAAAATCGTTTTAGCTTTCTAATGAATATTTATAGTCAAAAATATGACTTTTATAACCCCATTAAATTTTTTTTTTGTAAAATAACTCATGTTTGTGACATTTTTATTTTAACATTAAATAAAAAGTTTTTAATGTTATTTTCCAACCAAAGTGGCACCATGGGGTCCCCAAGATGACCCATGGATTGTCTTGGTCGGCCATGACTCATACAATAGGGGTAGGACAAGTGTAAAGGTATTTTCCTATTTTTATAATATCATTTTTACCTTAAATTTCACTTATTACCTTTAATCGCGATTAGTTAAACTTAAAAGTTACTATTCACCACAAATTATTTTAATCCCATTGAACCAGATTTTACTTCCTAATGACAACCATTTATGTAGGATTTTTGAAAATCAATTCACAGAAGTTTCAATGTTTCATTTAAATGAAAAATCAGTTTTTTAACTACCACTTAGTGGTTTCATTATTCATAAAAAATTGATGTTTTTCAGAACAATCCCAAAATTTCACCCTAATCTATAATTGATATTCTGAATTCAAAAATGATTTCTATTTTACAAAATTCCAAAAATATAATTTGCATTAATTAATTTTATAACTAATTCCCGCTGTCACAACAAATAGCGTGTTTTTATGAAACAATATATATCAAAAGATTGACAATTGTTTATGTCAAATTTCAAAGTGAAATTAATTCTAATGAACACCATTGGATAAAATGGTAAAAATATATTATAATTATAATTTAAAACCACTCAATAGTATAATTTATCACTATAAATTATTTTTATTTAAAAAGTTGTTTTTAAGTATTTTTCACTATTCATAAAAAATTGTAAGTTTTCCGAAAAACACCAAAAATTCAACATAGGCTAATTTCGATATTCCGAATCCAAAAATGAAGTCCATTTTGAAATATTAAATATATATAATTTCAAAAAGTGGGTATTACTATTCATAATGGCTATTTTTATTGGTCGCGGTGTGTTAGAATCTCGAACTTGCGTAGAATGCAAGCAATTGCATTATTGAAAGAAAAGTGTATCATGGAATCTCAGGGTGTTACATTATCCCCTCCTTCAATAAATTGCGTCCTCGCAATTTAAAATTTTTCTTTGAAAATAAAAGGTTAAAAATAGAAAATACTTTTGTGGAAAACCCACCTCAAAAATAAGGTTAATAAAATTTAGCCTTAATAAGAGGGAAAGGGAAATGAAAAAGTCACCACCAAATTAAGATCTCAAAAAGGAGAACATTTTTGGCAATTAGAGAGATATAATTGGAGGAAAAACATAAATATTTGTAGGGATTGATTGAGGCCATCAATCACAAACAAGTGTAAAATTGAGGGCCTCAATGCCTTCAATCTACGTTGATTTAAAATATTATCAGTTCAACAAGACATAAGGTATTAGGATAACACATTTTTTTGTTTTAATATCCCTTTACTAAATTTTAAGAATTAATTTATTCATAGAAAAAGAGATAGGTATATATATGTATTTATTCTTGAAAAGTAGAGCTTCAACCTTCAACTAATTTCTACCATAAACTCATCTTTCACTCAAAAAGATAATAGAACTCAAAAATACTATATTTATCCTAATCGTACAAGGTTCAAAATAATAACACATACCATTTAGATTAGGAAAACTATTTTGTAATAACTAGGGACTTCCTGTAGGCTAGTGGTAGGTAATAAAGGCTTGTTGCACTATGGTTGTGGGTTCGATTCCTGCAGCTTTGTCCGACGCGACTGGTTATCCCCCAACCTGCTGGTTGTCCCTTTCCTAAAACTATAGTATTTTAATATTCCAAAAATACTATTCATAAATGTTTTAACCGTAAACAATATTATCCAAAGTTCAACTTAATCCATTCCAAATTTTATAGTTATCCAAAATACCTCTGTCCAGACTTTCTCTAAAAGGTCTCTATATTCAAAATTCAATTGTAACATCAGATTCCCCAAACAAAGTAAAGTTTCCCTTATTGTCACATACTAAAAATATGATTACCTTCATCATATTAAATCCTTAATGAAAACAACAAGTATATAAGTGCAATCCTTATATATATCACATTATTCTTATAACCATAATATAATCCTTGATTCCAAAATCACCCATAAATTAATTATTCTACTTCAACTGTAGTAATAGTATAGGATTTTCCTTGATCCCTAGGCCTTTTCTGAGGTAAGTTTCCCTGACGCTTTGGAAATTCATTTGCATAATTCCCAATTTCCCTACAATTGTAACATTCAACATTGATAGCCTCTTTCTTTCCCTTACAATCACAAGCTTGGTGACCTTTTTCTTCACATTTATAACAAACTACCATTCCTTTTAGGCAAGTACCAGGGTGATTCTTCCCACAATTATCACATAATGGAAAATCCTTTTTTCCCTTTTTCCCTTTATCTATCTCTTGTTCCACCATTCTCTTCTTCTCTTTCTTTACTTTATTTTCATATGATTTGGAGAATTCCTTTTCTATCTTGATAGCACACGTGACTATATCTTCGTACGTTGAGAAAGATTATGATACTAATGCTCGACAGAGAAACAGTTTTAACCAATCAAAGAAACCATCGATCATACATCTTGGGTAATGTATATAATCTACTGCATGCCTTGCTAACCTTGTCAAGTTAGCCTCATACTTTGCGACATTCACATCCTCCTTTTGTCTCAGACTCAGAAATTGTCTTTCCATATCTGCTCGATGGTCATGAGGGAAGTATTATGCTAAGAAAATCTCTTTAAACTCCCTCCATTCCATATTTGATACTTCATCATCTTCCTTTGTGTTTTGAATCAGTGACAACCATTGATCGACATCTCCAGTTAGGCGGTAAACTGCCATGACAACCTTCTCCATTTCACTACTCCGCAAGGCATGAAATATTTTCTCAAAGGAGTTTATCCATTGCTCAGCTACTAATGGATTTGTACCCCAATTAAATGTTGGCGGTTGTTGCCTCATGAAGCAGTCTAACATTGATCCTCCACGTTGCGGATCAGGGTGCTCCATACGAGTAAGGTTATTATTCATAACCTGAGTGAGTTGTCCCAGTATGGTAATAAGTTGATCAGCACCAGTTGTATCTCCAGATCCACAATAATTATCTTGAGCAGGAGGGAAATCCCTACATGGAGTGCGTGCATTGATACAGTTTCCATTCCTTCCACTAGGCGCCATTTCTAAACAATGGCATAAACTAGATTAGTTCGTGAATCAAAATACATAATTCCATACTTGTAAAATACATAACATAAATTGAGCTATTTATGGATATTATCCATAATCATAAAAATGTTTTCTTTGAGAAGTATGTACTCAAAACCCTTCATAGTGGTTTGTAATGAAAATGAGAATTATCCTAAGCATATCCCCCGGGAGTGTCATAACCAAGAGTGCAGCAAGGCCTGTTGTTGTTCACCAGTTCTTGTTCGAGTCTAGCTCAAAGAGGTGTTTTTGGGTTTTACCCCTAGGTACATCTGTGCCAGAGCCACCTCTACCTGCTTGTATCCATACAGGGATGTATTGCTCAGAAAACTTATAAAATCTATACAACAACAAAATTCTAGGAAGTTCTTCTATACTAATCCTCAAAGTCTATCTTATGGATATGTTCTCTAATCATAGTTTTTCTAAATATAGCTTACAAGGTTAGTACTAAACTACCTCTGATACCAACTGTAACGCCCCGACCCCAGTTACCCAGAGTCAGTGCATTATTGAATAACATCGGCATGATCACAAAAGATCAAGTCTCGAAAGACCGATTAGTTTAGTAGCCTTGGAAACACTAGATACATTCATAAACATTACATTACATCATAAAGTGAAAACAAAACTAAAACAACATCTTGTATTCATATCCCCTTATACTATCCATGTAGTTCATTCAAAATATACTTCTTCACATCCTGGAAAAATTAAAACATTGGAAGGGGTGAGTTCAGATGCTCAATAAGGATAACAATATAGTGAAGCATTCATAAATAAACATAAACATTTAAGGAAATGTATAACTAAAACAAAATCCTTTTAAACATGAACTTCAACATAATATGACAAAGTTAAAAAGAGATAATTCCATTTACTTATTCACATGGATATTCTACTGGTCGAATAATAACATGAAATATCAATAACCACTTTCATAATGATGTAATACATAATGCCAGACTATCATAATCACGTCACCAAGGCCTCGTGACAAGAATACAAATAAGATTTTGTCAAGGCCTCGTGCCAAGACACTAGTTTGTCTCATGAGACATGCCGATGCAATTTTTTTAGAATTTAATTAAAATTTCTCAAATATACTCCAGTGTTTTTCTGAAAACATTATGCAAGCTTTTGACAACAAAATAACTAATTCTGAGACTTCTTGACTAATTATAGGCCATGATGGGTCCACGTCCAATCCCTTACTATCTACCAAACTCGAGAGTCGAGTTTTCTGAAAACATTTTTAAGCTTGCGTTAAATACGTATACATTTTCACTGGATTTTCATACATTTGAGAGAAATATATATCTATTTTTTTTATCATTTAAAAAAATTATGGCTTGGAGAGGAAGCCGAAACACAAATAATGGTCATGGAGGTGAAGAAGTCATTGTCTCCACATACGTATGACAAAAAAAATTCCTTTTTGTCGTTTAGTAAAACACATCGTATAAAAATATTCTTTTTGAATAAACATAAAAGGCAAAGAGGTTTATACACCGTATATAAGAAATTTGTGTATAAAACTAAATATGCCTAAATGAACGGAGATTGAGACGAAGTCCCTTAAAAAGATAATTTTTTTAAATTAAATAGATCTATTATGTGTATTCTCTATATTTACACATAAAAAAATTATAAATACAAGATAGGAAATTATAATATCATGACATAATTTGAACGTAGGAGATTAACCCAAAGAACAGAAATTGGGTTAAGAATTTCCCTTACAAATATCATTTTTAAATAAAATAGATCTATTATGTGTATTCAATATATTTACACATAAATAAAGTATAAATACCAGATAGGAAATAATAATATCATGACAGAATTTGAAGGTAGGAGATTAACCCAAAGAATGGAAATTAGGTTAAGAAGTTCCCTTACCTCGTGTCCGACTTGACTCGGTCATTCTTTAACCTCCTGAATATAAAACTAGAGTTAATTTATAGTTTCTTAAGAACCTTTTTCAAGTTTATTATTCCTTTTATATCACTTATTACTATGTTATGAACATTATGTAATTATTTAAGTTAATAACTGTCATTTTGGCGATCTTTGGTACTAGAGTCAAAAATAAACTTCTTATAATTACAAGTTGTTCATGTGGTGAAATATCCATTATATCCAGAATTATATTCATGATGTGGATATATTATATATAATATATATCCAGTATATACATTCATTCATATTATTATGTAACATTTAGAGGTAAGAAATGAAATGCACCGTTCATGGAGACGGTAAGCCGTACGTATGCATGAACGCTACTTTTATTTCTATTTCGTATTTAATGGAATGAAATTATAATTATATAAAGGTATAATATAATTATAGTATAATATAATATATAATATCATTTACTCCATCCTTTATATATCCCACACATGGCATTCGCGATTCAAATCACTTTGAGGGGGCGGTAGTCCGCACTTCCTAAAATGAAATTATCACTTTTACCCATAATGGAAATAATAATGTATCCCATAAATGAGAAATACAGAAGCATAAGGAAAACATAAACAAAATATATATATATATCATGTATGAAAATCGTGTCATCAAAATGGCCACCATTAGAGGTGTTAGAAGAATATTGAACAATCATCGTTTCATGAGGGAGTATTTTTCCACCCTTAGAAATAGTATATTCTTTGACCATTAGACGAAGGTGTGTGTATGTGTAAATCAAATAATTATCCTAAAAAATCATATTATATTGAGGATACTATTTTTGTTAAAAAATAAATGAATAAAAATATTTTAGGGGGTTCGATAAGAAAAATAAAACAAAACAACATTAGAGATGAAATTACATAAAATCGGGTAACTCTTTTTTGATTTGAGCCAAAGGCTTCCTTGGGAAGAATTATGCCCAATGTTAAGCTACTAGGAGTAAGAGAGGGAAGTTGAGAGAGTATTTGGGCAGAGGTTGGACGAGCCAAAAGTCTTTTAAGGTGTGAGTAAGGTGGTAGTGGTGGGGGCCTTTTATAAGAGGAGAAGAGGGGCACTCTTGGAAAGTCATGAAATGTTACTTTATTTTATAATGCGTTTCGGAATTTAAAGGTCCCACACTTATATATTTCGAGGATAAGATGATAAGGGTTCGAAATATACTCATCCAATATGTTTTTGACATGTGTATGTCTTATATTTTACATTATCTTTTTATTTTATTTAAATCGTAAATTAATGAGGTAATCGCTGCATCATCATGGTGTCATAAATAATTTAATTTATTTAATGTCTAAAAATTATAAAAAAAATCTCATGATGTAGAAAATCTTTTTATATTTCTAATGAATATTTATAGTCAAATATATTAATTGTATAACCCCATTTAAAAATTGTTTTAGTAAAACAACTCATGTTTGTGACATTTTTATTTTAACCTTAAATAAAAAGTTTTTAATGTCATTTTCCTACCAAAGTGGCTCCATGGGGTCCCCAAGTTGACCCATGGATTTTTTTGGTCGTCCATGACTCATAAAATAGGGGTAGGACAAGTTTAAAGGTATTTTAATATTTTTATAATACCATTTTTACCATAAATTTCACTAATTACCTTTAATCGCGATTAATTAAACTTAAAAGTTACTATTCACCAAAAATTATTTTAATCCAATTGAACCACATTTTACTTCCAAATGAAAACCATATATGTAGGATTTTTTAAAATCAAGTCACAGAACTGGCAATGTTTCATTTAAACGAAAAACCAGTTTTTTAACTACCACTTAGTGGTTTAACTATTCATAAAAAATTGATGTTTTTCAGAACAATCCCAAAATTTCACCCTAAGCTATAATTGATATTACGAATTCAAAAATGATGTCTATTTTAAAAAATTCCAAAAATATAAGTTTCATTAATTAATTTTATAACTAATTCCCGCTGTCACAACAAATTGCGTGTTTTTAAGAAACAATATATATCAAAAGATTGACAATTGTTTATTTCAAATTTCAAAGTGAAATTAATTATAATGAACACCATTGGATAAAATGGTAAAAATATATTTTAATTATACTTTAAAACCACTCAGTAGTATAATTTATCACTATAAATTATTTTGTTTAAAAAAGTTGTTTTTAAGTATTTTTCACTATTCATACAAAATTGGAAGTTTCCGAAAAATACCAAAAACTCAACATAGGCTAATTTCGATATTCCGAATCCAAAAATGAATTCCATTTTGAAATATGAAATATATATAATTTCAAAACGTGGGTATTACTATTCATAATGGCTATTTTGATTGGTCATGGTGTGTTAGAATCTCAAACTTGCGTACAATGCATGCTATTGGATTATTGAGAGAGAAGCGTATCGTGGAATCTCGGGGTGTTACAGAAGGTATTATTATTATTATATAAAATATAGAAAGTATATTTTTTTATTCTAGTTCTTTGAAATCATTTTTTCCTCCATGTTTGGAAAGAATATAGAATCAATCCCTGAATTTATAGAAGTTGTGTTATCAATCAAGACTCCTAAAGAGATTATCTAAGAATAAATAGTTTTTAGAAACTCCAGAATTGAATTTGGTGAGCAAAATGTCATCAAAAATGTAATATTTATTCCCATACTAGAATTTTACAATATACTAAGGATGGGCCGGCTCTCAAAGCATAGTACTATGATCAACTGCATAAGAAAAACAATATTAGTAGCCTTGAATGGAAAAACATAGTCTTTTTCAAATACGATATATCAATACCTATGATTGTTCTAGAAGAAACACTTATAGCATGGTTTATGGAAATTATTAGTAACATAGAATAAGGAAATGAATAAATATGAATAGATAATGTTCATGTCACTCGGGATTAAATTGAGATATTTCAGAAGGAGTTATCTGGACCTCCCCCAAAAAAGAGAGGAAGAATTCCCAATTTAACTCATACCTAAACCCAAGATGATTTCAAATACCCTATATACAATAAGAAATGCGGGGGTGGATGAATTAAAGAAAACAACCTCAATATTTTAGAGAAGTATTTTATTCAATTAATAATATCTCCATGGTGATAACATGTTCTATTTGTGAAGAAGAATAACAGATCAACAATGTTATGAATAAATTATAGACAACATAACAAGATCATAGTGAATAGTGAGTTCCCACTTCTAGGAATTGATGATTTATTTGAACAACTTCATGGGGCTCAATTATACTTTCTGATTGATCTTTAATCTGGTTATCATTAATTGAGGGTAAAGAAAGAAAATATTTAAATGACTGCCTACCAATCAAGATATGAGAATTATGAGTTTTTATTTATTCCCTTGGGATTGACTAATGTGTCTTCTATATTTATGTATTTGTTAAATATTTTATATATGTACTACTTGATGATATTCAGATATATTCCCAATGTTTTGAGGAAAATGATGATTATATAAGGCTTATATTTCATACTATGAGGAAGGATATTCTATTTCAAAAGTTCATCGACTGTTAATTTTGGTTACAACTAGTTGCATTATTGGGGAACATTGAAACCAACGATTGAATTTTAGTTGATCCTTCAATGAAAAAGGATATGGAGGAGTGGCCTCATCCTACAATAATAACTAAGATTCATAGTTTTCTTGGTTAAGCAGGATATTATAGGAGGTTTTTGAAAAACTATTCATGACATTCTATCCACTAAAAAAGTTTACTCAAAATGGGGAGAAGTTTATATGGACAAAAGAGTTTAAAGAATGTTTCCATGTGATAAATAAGAGATTAGTTACTACACCCATGTTAACAAAACCCTCTATCATAAAAGCATTTGTTATCTTTATCGATTCATATCTAAAATTTATTGGGTGATTCTTTATGAAAAAAGGACAAGGTGATTACTTATAAATCGTGATAGTTAAAGCCTCATGGGAAGAATTATCCTACACATGATTTCGAAAAAGTTGTGGTTGTATTTTCTCTAATGATATTGAAACACTATCTTTATGGGGAGAAATGTTATATATATATATTGACAAATAATGTTTGAATAACGATTTCACATAGAAAGAATTGAAAATGAAATAGAGGATATTGTGGTAACATTATAAATAATATGATCATTCAATTCCTTATCACCCTAGAATATAAAACAATGTTTTTTATGTGTTTAGTTGGAATGAATCTTTTGTGATTGAAATGATGAGGATCCATGTAGATCCTTTGAGCAATGACTTAGTAAAACTAGAAATGATAATAATAAGGTAATGAAAAACATAAAAAATATCCAAAATGATTTATCAACCATCATTATTAGAAAATATCATGAAAACTCAATTTGAATAACCTTTATAACAGAAGAATATAGATACTATGAAGAATGTGATGTTTCTGGAATTCAATATTGAATAAGAAGGTGTACTGATATTTCTTAAAAGGATATAGGTTTCAACTATTATTTAATGAAATGAGCTGTTCGATGAAGTTCATAGAAATATATTTTCTATACATATTAGAACCAATAAATTGAATAGGGATCTTCGTGATCATTATTGGTGGTATAAAATGAAAAGGGAGATTCTTGAATACACTAAAAGGTTCCTGGTGTGTCAACAAGTGACAAAAGAGTGATAGATTTTGGAAGGGTTATTAAAACCACTAACATACAGACATGGATGTGGTACAATATCACTAAGGAATTTTTCACTAGTCCCTTCAGAACATCCAAAGGAAACAATGTGATATGGGTTATGTTGGACTATCTCACCAAGGTATCCCATTTCATACCTATTTGGGATGATTTATCTCCTGAACAACTTTCCATGTTATACATGAATGAAGTGATAATGATTAATGGGGTAACACTCTATATTACATCAGATAATTATCCAAGGATGACATTAAAATTCTAGAGAAGTCTTTAATATGCTCTGAATACTAAACTGAATTTAAGCAAGGCCTATCACCCCCACCAATCGATGGCCAATCATAAAGAACTATTCAGACACTCAAGGACATGTTATGAAAATTTGCAATGGAATTTATTGGTGGATGGAATAATCATATTCCATTAGTTATGTTATCATTAAAAAACAAATTATATTCATGTTTTTAAATGTAACACTGTGAAGATCTATTAGGTAAGTGTTGTAGACCACAAACGTATTGGTAAGAATCTAGTGAGAGAAATACTATTGGAAATGATCTTGTGCAATAGATGATAGAAAATGTTAATTCTGACCATTAACACATAAAGACTGGTTAGATTTGGCAGAAGAACTATGCTAAAAACAATAGAAGGGACTTGGAGTCTAATGTTGGTGAAAACGTATTCCTTGAAATTTAATCATGGCATAGTGTCATGTTTCTTGGTAATTATGGGTAACTTAGACCCAGGTACATTGGACCCTATAAAATCCTTGATCGCATAGGAGCAGTGGCCTATCGTCCTGCTCTCCCTCGAAATATTTCTTACATCCATGATGGTTTCCACATATATCTCTCAAGGAAGTACATAGCATAACATTCATATATACTAAATCTGGAGGTGGTACAACTAGAACATGGAATCTCTTATGAGGAGAAGTATGTGGGGATCTTGGAAAATATATATATATATGGTTCTATACAACATTACTACCCACCTTGTCAAAGTGTTGTGGAGGAACCACAACTATGAAGATGAAACATGGGTACAATAGTGGGAAACGGGACAGATGTACCCACCCCTTTTATCAACTAAGATTATGAGTTGAAATTGCAGGGATGAAATTTTATATGGGGTGAATAATGTAACGTACCATACTTTTTGAATAATTTATTTTTCATAAAAATGTGTGTTATATTATATTGTACAAGAAAAATATATCTCATTAATAATGAAGTGATTATATATTGAAATTTTACCTATCACATTTTGACTATTATATGACAGTTGGTAAATATGAACATTGGAAACTATAATCTTAATAATAATTTTAACATTATAAATTTCTATTATAAGTAGAAATAAAAAAATTATAATTATTTTAGAAAAGAGAAATGGTAGGCTCAACCAAAATATTTGGGCCATAAAAGCCTATTTTGTGGAACTTGGGGGAGAGGTTGCGTCATTGTGATCTACTCATTACCAATCCCACACTGAGATTTAATATGTTAATCTTGAAAAATATCGCATGCTAGATAAGTTCAAGTTATTGGAATTTGCAACTCGTATAATGTTATCCTAGCCACCCAATTAGTCTGTCACCATCAAACAGTTTACACTATGGTCATATGAGGTTCTTATAAGAGGTTTTATGCCAATTCCATATTTTCATAATGTATAATTTCTTTGAATAAATAAAATTTTTATTCCAAAAACTCCATTTTAAAATAGTTTTTCTTAATAAAATTGAGTTACAATGTGATAAATTGATTTTTTAGATAGAAAATTTAATTTCCAAAAAAATATGATTAATATAAACTAAAATATTATTAATCATGTTTATTTTAATGAAAAATTACTAAAAACACTCTTCATAAAATACAAATTCTAAAAAAAATAAGAGTTAAAAATATCACTATACATTCTCTATCCACTATTATTTTAAATAAATAAGTATTTTTAAATTTTAAATTTATAATTATCATATTTTGAGAATCGTTAAAATAAAATAAATATAATTTTTGAAATATGCATGTCAAAATTAGGGTAGGGTGAATTTATGAGAATTTTCTAGAATAGTTTCTTTTTTGTGATTTGTTAAAACACAATTAGCGTTTTTATATATGATAGATGAAATCATAATGATATAATAAGTAATAATTTTTTTTTCAAATATTGTGGATTAAAATATATTTATAGTGTCTAAATTATCTAATACTATGGGAAAATTCATTGGGAATGCTCAATATTTTTCATTTACCACTACATAGGTGTCCAAGGAAGTTAATAAACAAATCCCCACCTTTCACAATAAATACCCACCTATTTATCCATTTCTATTCACTCCCAATTAGTACCCCATTAATATATGAGAGTTTTACCTCTCAATTTTCCCTACCATGCTGTCCCTAAGTCCCAAGGTTCCAATATTTGAGTTTAGGAGTTACACTTCAAGCTAAGTGAAATCTCAACTTCTCTTTTCCTTTCAAGTTCCTTTTATATGAAATATATCATTAAAATTTCCAATAAAATGTTCATAGTGCCATTTAATTCTATCCCATTACAGTATTGAGATTAATTTATAAATCAGAGACCCTTTACCCTCTCTTTTTAATTTTTTTCAAAAACCATGTTTTATAACCGTTTTGCTGCCATATTTTCTTCTCAAAATTTCCTTTTTTTCTTAATAAATTCTCTTATTTTCTTTAATGAATACCAAAATAACATTACTTTCCTAATATATTAACCTATATTTCCAAATTATAAATCTTATTCTTGTATTTTCATACATAAAACTTCATCCCCTTTCCATGGGTTATAAATGATAGAATGATCTTGTTTTTAAAGCAGTTTTGAAAAGCCGTGATTTTGATAGGAAACCCATTTTCATTTATTATATAAGGGTTATTTTGTAATGATTTATTATGTTCTATTTGGATCACATGAAAATTAATAAATATTAATGGTTCTCTTTAATAGTGCTCCAATGAATTTTCTAACAAATCTAATCACTAGAGATGAAAAGTTATATGATACCTTAGTGAATAACTGTGGTAATGTTTATGACACCTTAATGACGAACCATTATGATATGTTTTTGAATGCATAATTAAAATTCTGTATCCAAATATCTATGAAATAATTCTTGTTTTTAATTATAATATGCCCCATTCTTATTACTTTATTATATTCCTTAACTTCTTATTGGAATTTCTCAGGATCACTTGTCAATTGTTCCCCTTACTTTCACTTAACAGGTCGTATTCTCATCCTTTTATTTGATGTATGTCCCTTGGTTATAAAAGGAAATAAATTTACATAGGATAAACCTATGAATAATTTATTCAATTGTATTAGAATAATGTTTTATTTTTTCAGGTATTGTGGACGTTTTTTTAAGACATAGAACATAAAAATATTTTTTTGGTACCATGTATATGAAATGTTAGGCAATAAATATATATGATTCCATATAAAGGGTCTCAATGTGTCGTATGGTGGATCAATTTAATAAGGACTAGTGAGATTATATGTATTATGGAATGAAAGAAATAAATCTCCCTTCATAGATATGGGTCGAGTTAATTATTTTATAGATTTTCACTATCAAGATATTATTATTATTTTTTTCTCCAGGCCTTCTTGACATCCTTTTTAATAATTTTTATTTATTTATATTTATTGATGATATAACCCTCTTTCGTTTTCCCTTTTCCTTTTTAATACCTTTATTATTTACCATGAAATTTCAGTCTTTATTACATGATTGGAAGTGAGATTGTTGATGGGTCAGGACAGACTCTATGAGTAAGTATTTATGGGTATAAGAGAGACCTATTTTTGATCATCTATTGTGACATGAGAGTGAATTTTTTATATAACATAGTTGGATATGAATGTATACACATATATTATTATAAGAAGATAAAACATATCATAAGATTATTAGTTTTGTATGAGCCTTTATGGTGTATGTGTCTTCAAATGTTGAAAAAAAATCCATTTATGAAATTACATGTTCTTGTATGGGTTATGATTTTTCTGATGCGTTGAGTTTCACTCACCATATAATTCCACATGTTTCAACTTTATCATTATCATATAATCAGACATGTTTATTGGGGAAAACATATTAGTTCATTGGAATAAATTTTAATTTTCATAGACAACATGGGTTTCGATATATAAGCATGGAAAATAATGTTTTTACTTTAGGAATATGTATTATCTTGGAGAGGGATATATGGATCATCAGGATTAGTGTATTAGTTATTGATGATTCAGTTGGTAAACTTTTATAGTTGTGGTCTATAGACCATTCATGTTTTTTAATGATTTTTTAGAATAATTATATTGAATAGGGGTACAATTAAATATTTATTTTATTGTTAACTATTATCCATATCTGATAAATTCTATTTATATTATATGTTCTTTTTGAAACCTCTAGAATATTTATTTTTTATAAAAGACCACAAATTCCATCCTGTCTCTTTATTTTATTTCTAATTTTTTTTAGAATTTTTTTTATAATGATATTGGAATAGTGAACATTCTATTATTTTTTATATTAAACTTAGATTTAATTTATATATTTCATTCAAAAATAAAATTCATTTATTTTTTTTTACTATTTTTATGTTTTACACAATTATTTTAAACATGAATTTTAATAGAGATGTAGTGTTATTCATAAGATTAGTTGTCTCATCACAATTGAATCCCATTTTAATAATGTAAATATAATAATTTATTTCCTTTACACAACATGTATAAACATTTAAATAATATATTTATAAAAATTCTATAAATAAATTTTATCTATATCCATTTATATAAATTAAATTATTTATTATTAATTCATTTTTATAATATTTAAAATTTAAAAAAATAGTTTCTTATTTAATTTATAAAGAATAATTTCTTGATGATTAAAGGTAAATTAATAAAGGTTTGTGGAAGTTTAATTTATCATTAGATTCAATAACAAGAATATTTTCTTCCTAACACACATAATGTAATTAATAACTAATATCACAATAATAAAAATTTCATTTTCATTTCCACTATAGATACCAAGTATTTTTATGAATCCGTATAACTGATTGTTACTAATTCCTCCCCTTATGTCCAGTTTGTTTCATCCATCAAGTTATAAAAAACCATGAGAGAAGTGTATGAACATATTACAACATTTGGAATATGGAATTTTTGGTTTAATTTACAATTTTGATAGGTATATTCCACATGGATTATATGATTCAGTGTTTTTTCCATGATATGATGTACTAATGGAAGCATATTAGTGGCTATAATTACCAATAATAAGTATGACTTGATGGTTGTGGTGGGTGGGTGATCTGAATCTAATGAAAAAATATAAATCCACATACGACTTCTAAATATTATATCTCTTAATTCAAACAAAAATAATGACTAGCACATATGTCCTTTAATGAAACCAATGAAGCACAGGTAACAAATAATATATAAATCAAATTTGAGTTAGTTACATATTGGTTACAATATATATTATAATATTCTCTATTTTATAATTCCATATTACATTACATATGACCATTCACTAAAATGAACAATATATATCACAAATTCATCAACTAAGCCCCTAAAATCTACTTTTCTCTTTTATAATGTGTGAGAAATGGTAAATAATAGGATATAGATCCATTTAAAGAGGGAGATCCTATGAGAATTGATGAAAAGATCACTCTATGAGGAATACACATAAAATAAGGGGGCTATAGAGTATATTCAGACTACAAATCAAAATAGGACATAGGTAAAGCTCAAAAAAACAATTACATGAAGGAATATTATATAATTATAAGGAAATTTTGAGTTGTAATGAAAAATTAGGCAAGGATAAGAGAATAATTGTACATTAGTATTCATTATAGAAATGGGAAGAATATCACACATTCCATGTCACATTGACTTGATATATACAAACAATGAATAAATATTTATGAATTTTACAATTTAATGGTTATGAATAACTTCAAAATGGAATTATATATAATGTACATGGAGATATTAAACAAATGAAATAGAAAAAAAATCATTTATTAAGGTATAATAATTGTATAGGGAGAGATTTATAGTTGTAGGAGAGAATACATAGTCAGGGTGAGATAGCTAGTGGTATCCTAAAAAATTTTGATGTTTTTTTTCAAATACAAGATATCCCTATCTAGTAGTGAGATATACTATATATTAATTTGGAATTTTCTATTGTTTTAATTTTGAATAATCTAATATTATACCATTTAACTATTATTATTATTTTGTGTATTATTCAGTATTCATATTTTAATGGAAATTTTATTATTATCAGATGTATTATATGTGAGATTGAGAGACAGATTAAAAGATAAATTTATTATAAGGCTTGTTATAATGGGATTTTAGGATTTCAAACACTACCATGCATTTCTAAAGATTTAATTATAAAGGTTTTATGATTTTACTTCTAATACCATGTTGTATAATTTTTTGGGATCATAAATATCTTTTTAATCATTGATATAGAATTGGTCACAACTATATTCATACTTAAATACATTGGAATCATGTTCAATAATAACAAGAATGAGTTATACGGATGTGGAGTAGCTCCCTCACGATGATGAAGGATTGTAGGTAAAAACAACTATCCAGTGTAGGGCACCAGCCAACTAGTTACATGATGGAAGAAGATAAAATATTCATAGGTTCGACCAGTAATTTAGTAAATTCCCACTATCCATCCTGTGGTGAAGGTAGTTTCGAGGAATTAAAATAACAATATAATGTATAGCTGGTTCTAGATATAGAAGATTACCCATCTCTAGGTTGGCAATTATCTACCTCTTGGTGGATTCTTGGTATCTTTTTGAATCACATCAATAGGTTATGAAGTTTTTTTTATGATAGAAAAAACATAATAGTGGTATTCCACGGTTTCATTACACCAAGTGAATTCTAGAAGATTCATAGTCTTTTTGGATCATAATAAATATATCACTTGGTTTCTCAGAAACAAGCTATATGATTTCTTGATCTAATTAACATCCAAAAGTTTGAATCAATGCTAAATTATAAGATCTCTAAAAATTTATCAAAAAGAAAACATCAACTTCCCAATGTCTCAAGGATCTCATTATTTATCTGACAACTATCATAAATATTATAGTCATCCATCGAGGTGATTTGTGACATTTTTTGTAATAGGTTATCCCTAAAGAAACTACTCTCTACTCATCTCCATTAACCAATAGTTTCTCACTCTAAAATTTGAGGTACATGTTCCATGGATAACATCAATGTTCGAGAGGGTTATCAAAAACACAAATTGTGGTGGATGAGTTACTTGATCATCAATAATATGGACATATTTATATGGTTTACCAGACTTATTAAGTAGTGGAGACATAGGTTCTCACATTGAGCTATTGAAATAATCCTTTTCGATTGATATTTCACCCTATATAATATATAAAATTGCAAGATTAATCATCGATTCAAATAATGTAATAAATTTTATTATTCCATGATTAAATTACCTTGATTTATTCATTAATTAAATTGATCAAATTTATCAACTATGACTCAATTGATTCCTGTATTTATCCTTTTCATTTACTTAAAATTTTTAAAATGGTAATTCACCACCCATATTTCTAAATTTCTCAATCCAAATTAATCTGTTATAATATATTGAGTATTCATACAATACTAATAGATACCGATATGTTGGTTTGAGTAATATATTGAATTTATGTATATAATAGAGGACAATAGTAAACACACTATTTTTGAATTTGAGTGTAGTGTATCAGTTTGATACAATGCACATGTTTTATTGATAACAAAACCCACTTTTATCCTCACAAGACAAAAACAGAAATCCAGCACTTTTGAGGTTGTGAAAACATTGGAACTACTAATGGATAACCCAAAATTCTAATAATGAGGATTTTCAAGAAACCATATGGGGACCTTATAACTCCTTATTATGTTATTTATATACATATATATATTATGAGATGTTATCACAAATAAAGATTTAGTGATTGTTCCGATCATATCAGAAT
Organism: Viscum album; assembly: GCA_963277665.1. Taxonomy (NCBI): domain Eukaryota; kingdom Viridiplantae; phylum Streptophyta; class Magnoliopsida; order Santalales; family Viscaceae; genus Viscum; species Viscum album. Next base: position 554,771,312 of record OY728140.1, on the reverse strand, counting down.
CAATAAAAAAAGTATTTTTTTCTTGATCATCCTTTCACCCTCATGTGTGATCCTATCCTAGTAAGTGTTATTCCATGAATATACAATTTATAATTGGTGACCTCCATTAAATATAAACATTATTTTAATTTATCTTATACATTTTTAATCAATTTTTCCCAAATTTTATATAAAAAACAACAGGTAAAACATATATTGCAAACCTATACCTATAAATATAATGACATGGTACTCAATCAGAAATGTTTTACAATGTTCCCAATATATAATGGTAAAATTATCATAAATTGTTTGTAACAATTGGGTGGAAAATTTTTATGATTTAAGTTAATATTTTTAGAAAATAAAAAAAATATTGAAAAGCCATAATACTACATAAATTCAATGATGGAAATAAAATATATTATGTTAACTCTAACTAGGAAATAATTTTTAATGGAACTCATTGATAATATTGAATTATTAATATAATTGTTTGTTGTAACTGATTCCACTCACATTTTATATTTTACTATTTATATTTTATTTTATATTATAAATTACCTTTCGTTGAGTAACATAAAAGGGATCATATATATAATTTTTGGGTGTTAATGAAATTGGTTCTGTTTTTGTGACAGTTTTAGGTAGAGAAGAATCGTAGTATTATGACATATTCATAAACAATGTTTATCTAGTTCATGATATAATTTAATAAAAAATTGAGTTGAGAATAAAAAGTATCATGGATATATGGAAGTTCATATAGTAGGATTTTATCTACTTATTAAGGAAATAAATATTGGTGGATGATAAGTTTTCTTGAAATCTAAAAATTAATAAAAACATTATCTAAGATATTGATATTTTAATGAAATTTATTTTTATATAATAATTTTTTAAAACTTATTTTAAAAGGATTTTGGGTCAATTCAATGAATTATAATTTTTCTCAAGAGTTTCCTAGTGGATAAAGACATGATAAATGTGTAAAATAGGGTCACACAAACACATAAAGTTTGGTTAGTAAAAATTGTGCACCATGACCATACAATACAGATTAAGGGGGAAGAGAAATGTTTAAAAAATGTTATAGGTTCCCTAAAAACTATGTAATATGGGTCCATATCCATTCACATGTATTTTTCATGGTTTATAAAACCATGTTGGCGGACTATATAATAATAAGATATGTCGTTAAAAAATATACAAGAGTTCACATGGTTGGAAAAAGGTTTGTAAAACCAGATAGCCGAAGCATACACATAATTAAATGTAGTGAATTTACAACTTTTACATCTTGACATTGATACATTTTCACATAAAAATATCAATCATTTCATTCACAATAGCTTATGGTTTGAACACTAATCATTCTACTCTCACAAGAGTTGATCAACATTAATTATAGTGTGTTTCAACACCATTCATAAAATTTGATACCCAATGTTAATCTATGAGTATATTTCCATATATTATTCTAGATGATTCATAGCATGGTTATTCTTCTAGTCCTATGTCTCATTATACCTATTTCCAATAATTCTATTCATTTTGATGTTGTAACAATTTTAGATTAAATTAAAGCAAATGGATAGATGAGTGGTTGTCTATGAACTTAAGGTAGGTTTTATACATTATAGTTCTCATTGTATTGAGGATTTTCAGGTGTTGTTTATATGTGTTATCATTATAAGATGTTTTAAATTTTCTTATTGGTTTGTGAATAATATATTGGGCATCCAAATGATCAATTATTCCCTTCACAAATTTCATCAATTCCATTGATAACCATGTGACATACCTATGATCACCCATGGGGTATGGAAATTTATTGGTAATAGTGTATATTTTTTGTAAAGTATTTGATATATGTTTTATTATTATAAACTAGTCATAATTCTTTTATAAATTAAAATATTGACATAAGTATCTATTAGGATTATTTTAAGGATTAAATGGTTCATAACTTGATAATAATAAGAAATGATAAATGGTTAAGGGGGATGCTGATGTTTTTAAATGGTTTTAATGAAAATTAAATTAAATTATATATTAATAAAGGATTAAATAGTTATATTGTGTAATGGGGTTATATTTTTTGATTATAATATATTATGGTTAATAAGGAATATTGAAAATTGTAAACCATTTTTGTTTTAAAATGTTATATATTCACAACTTTCGGATCATGAAAAATTGTTGTTAATGGTATTGATTTGGATATTTAAAATATGTTTGAAACTCAAGGGTAAGTATGATTGAAATGATACTCCTCATCCTTGATATAGGTTGGTTTGAAATGACACTCCACCTCTTTGTTTTTGAAATAATATACATGGGCCTTTGTATGCATTGTTCGGGTGAAAAAAAATTCTCTTAGAAATAATAGTTATGACATGGTGCGGATATATGGAATGTAGATCCTCAATAACTAAGAATTAATTGAATAATGAATTAAATTATGAAATTATCTTTTTAAAACTTATATTATATGGTCAAGACATTCAATTTGGGAGGAAGTGGGATTATCTAGCCCATGTGTCAGGGTTAAAACCGTGTGCCCATGAGGACAAATAAATATTTTTTGTTTTCATAACAAGATTCCTTTTATTTCCTTTTATATTATTCATTAATAATTAATATACACTAATTTTTAGATCTGATATTTCTTACGTCGCAATTGGTGGTATCCTACTTAGTTGTAATCACACCCTACTTGGACTGCCTTTGGTACCTAAGTAGCTCTAGTGGATGTTGGTTTGGAAAATGAAAAATGTCTTGTGATAAATGTTTGATCAGGGAATTATTGTATGGTGCATAGATTAGGGGATCATTTTAGATTTTAGGAACAATTTTTCTAATTCTTATATATTTATTTTTTTAGGGTTTCTATGTGAAAAATGAGAATATTATGATATAGAATGTTTACAATATTGATTTTTGGGATAATTCCTACATTTTTTGGAATTGGTTATGTATTATGTGGTAACCTTTACTTTTTTTTAATTTTTGTTATTAGTCTCTATGAATTACAATGTTGATTTTCTCTAATAAAGGGGATAAAATATCCCCATCATTATCATTACTACATTTCTACTCAATGGCAGTCTCTGACATAGTATGAGGAACACCTAGGGTATCATAATGAATTTGTATGACTAATTTTTCAAGTGAGTCAGACCGAGACAATACAAATTGGTATCATATCATAAACATCGACTATATTTTATTTAGTGTTTATGAGTTTTTTAAAATATTATAGTATTTATAGGTTCATAGTAATGAGATCATACATAAGAGTAGCTGGCTTATATGGGGGGGGGGGAGAGACCCTTGTTCCAAGGGTGGGATTATAGTTCTAGATGACAACATGTTACAAATGAAATGTTTTTTCACCATTGGTGATACAACTTCTTTGTGATGTAATTGATTTATGTGATTTTTCTCATAGAATTGTTTGATAAGAGATTGTGTATAAATTCATCATTTTAGGAACTAAATTATTTATGTGATATGATTCACATTAATAATATATAAAAACCATTATAAAATCTGTTTCTTTGAAATAGAAAAAATTTATTATGGGAAAAAATATTTTCTATCTCTTTTATTTCATAATGAAATAGTGACGTAAAAGTTTTAAATAATTTTTAGTTGAATGATTATAAATTTTGATTAAATAATAAAATGATTTTAAATATTAATATGGTAACATAGAATATTATAGTTAACCAGATTTGGCTAGTGCATTGATATATGAATGGTTTGGTGAAGTAATATTATTGTTACCATATCTATTTATATAGTGTATGATTAGTTTCCTCATTTTATATTTTCATGAAACTTTTATTTGTAAACCCTTGAGATATATATTTGGTTCTCTAAAATCCATTTTTGAAATTTTTAGGGATTCTTCCACAATTATATTATCTAATAGGTACACAAAAGGACATTGCTGAGAATTAACCTCAGATAGTGGAACTAGAACCACAGTTTCATCCATGTGATAGGTTAGAATATCAATAAAATAATAATTTCATCCACATTATGTATTTTATAGGGGGAGTTTTAGTGTGGGTTGTGCCATGTATAATTGATCTGATTGGGGAATTTTAGCTCTAACATGCACTAATATTCCTAGGAGAAAAAGGTCGTGAGAAAACTAAGTTATATATTTAGTCTATCTCGATGATACATAACAACTTGGACACTCTACTATAGTGTAATTTTAATATGGTTTCATATATGTTAAGGGTAATAGGGATTAATTAGTGGGATATTTGTTTCAGGATTAGTAGTTAGAGGATATTTCATTGAAGGACATCAAGGATATATTCTTGGAAAAAAATTTCCTAGATACTTGGAGATATGAAAGGGACCAAATGTATATGAATTTTACTCGAGGGAATATATTTTTGATGGAATATTCTATTTTTTTGACCACTTACATAGTTTTCTTAAAGGTGTTTTGGAGATTTGGAAGCTAATGAAACATTCATTCAGTATGGAACCATATTTGAGATCATATATGAAGTAAATATATTTTTCCTGAAAAACATCACAGATATAGTTAATTGGGATCCCCTTTCGATGGGAAAACTAAAGGGGGTCTATCATGGGTGGAAAAAGTTTCAATTGAGTGATTTGGTGGTATATTATAAAATAGTATAAAGCAATCTTAATAGAATTTTCTCCTAGGTTATAGTTATAAGAGTGGCCTAGGGATATTGTTGTTCTCTTAGGCTAGAGATCAATAAGTATTCTATAAGTGTTGAAATACAATTCAAATTAATGGTTAGTTTCCTTAACCACAAGTTGAGTGGCATGGTTGTGGTAGGATGACACACATATATATGTTTGGTTGGAACCCTCAGAAGATGGATAATGATGGGGGACTAAAGATAAAATATATCAATTGAAGGGTGGATTTTCCCAATATTGGTTTACAAGATTGAGTTATAACAGATATACTAGTTTGGTTGGAGGATTAGGTACTCCTTAATAATAGAATCCATATCATGAGAGTAGTTCAATAGATAGGTCTATAAGAGTATCTAAATGTTGAGGGATAAATGATATGAATTTAGTTCAATATGAACCTATTGATAGTGAGGATGTGAGATCAATGGTACGTGGTATTATTCTCATATATTTCACACATTCAAGTGATATAGTTTACCCAATATCCTTAAATTATTTCATATATTATATCATTTTTATGTATTTGATCGAGAAGTATTGTTTTTTTAATGTGTTATGTCTATTGAAATGCTATTGGGGGTGTGTTTGGATTGTATATTTCATTATAATTGGCTTCCCTTTAGGTTGGTTATTAAAATTTTCTTTAGGATTTGTTATTTTTTGTGATGTAACGATTTTAATTGATATTGGGAATACACATGTTGCATTCATACCAAAAACTCATTGAATATTAATCTAGAAAGTTAATGTTCACATCTCCTGAAGGTGATATCTATGTTTATCATGGATAAAGGTATATATAGGTTGGTTATGATAGGCTAGTTCCATAGTAACATTGTGAGAAAACAAGTCAGTTTTGAAGGAAAATACAAGATGGTGGTGGAGTAAAGAAAGATGAAATCCCTTCTATAGTGGATAATTTTTGGGATGTATTTTATGTGGAGTTTCCAGGGTTTCCACCAGATAGATAAATTGAGTTTACTATTTACATTATTCATGGAGATAATAATTTTTATATTCTATATTATAAAATTGAACCTGCAGAAATTAAAATTCATAAGACCCAAATGATGTTTTTCGAGAAGAAAGGGGTCATTTCGAAGTGAATATCACTTTAGGGATCCCCAATTAATTTTTCCAAGAAATAATAGAAAACATTTTTTTTAATATATTGATTATTAAAGGATGATGTGGAAAAATATTTAGACCATGTATCCAATCCCTTGTATTGATGATATCCTTGAATATATGACAGTTTCCTATGTTTTATCCACTATTGATTTTAAATCTGTGTGTCATCTTTTTATGGTGATAACTTATCATATACAATGGACTTATTTTAGAACCAAGTAGGATTATTTTGAGTTTCTTTTAATTAATTTTCGTCAAAATAATTCCCCTGTAATGTTTTTGAATTTGGTAAACTGAATATTTCTCATGTTTTTTGATAAGAATGTGGTTTCATTCATAATGATATCTTATTAGAAACCCATAGTAGAAGAAGATAATTCCAAACATATTCACATTCCCCTGACTATATTGAGGGAGTATCTACTACATGGAAATCCATTTGAGTGTATTTTTTGTGTTGAGGTACTTCATTTATTATATCACAACATATCATATGAGGGTGTGCCAGTGAAACATGAGAATTTACAAAATTATATTGTATAGGAGAACCCCAAGATTGTTTTTGACATCTAATTTTTTTATTAGAAGGACTCCACTAAAGAATCATTTGGAAATTTCAATGCTTTGAAGCACCACTTTTAGGACTAACCAAAAAGTTCATAATTTTGAGTGGTTTGGAGCATGTGAGAATGACTTCTAGGAGTTGAATACACATTTTATGACAACACTAATTATGTTCATACCCTAACTAGTAAATGATTATATTTTATATTTTAATGAATACATAATTTTATTTGGGGTACATTGATGCAGGGATATTGATTCAAGAAATATGGATCATGGTAGTTGATTCCACATGAATGAAACAATCCTATAGGTGTTCTTGAGTTGGCTTGGGTAGTTAACACCTTCAAATGTTGGTGGAATTATCTCTTGGGTGAATGTTTTTTAATTTATACCAATCATAAGAGACATAAATATATATTTTATCACTATAATATAAATCTCTAGAAATTTAAGTGTTTCATGTATATGAAGTCTTTTGATTTTGATCTATAAAATACACATGGAAAAGATTATAATGTTTTTAATTCTTTGACAAATAAGAAATCTGCTGGTCTAAGAGTTTAGTACTAAGTAGAAATTTATGGCCTTGTTCATTGATATTCATATAAGTTATCATTTGGTTAATTAATAAATGTTTGTCACGATATAAATTGATGTACCCTCTCTTCCAAGCTAGATCATGGAGAGGAAATATAATGATCCATAGTTTTTGGTATTGATTGAAAACATTGATGTCAAGAAGTTGCCTAATAATTAGAATATTAATGGTGATTAGGTTATTATTATTTGTGGTCTTATTTATGTTCCTATTAGTATGATGGAGGAACATAAGAATCAATTTCAATGTTAAAATTTTTGGTGTATCCTGGTCTAACCCAAATGTATTGTGAAATGAGTATATTGTATTGGTTGTTTATAATAAATATTTGTGTTAAAGGTTTTTTATACAATTTTACTCCTTTTATTAGGTGAAGGTTGTACATGTGTGTCATTGTGGTGTTTATATTAGTTTCAGATTACATAATAGAAGCGGGTTGTAGTTATAATAGATTTTGTGGTGGGTCTAGTGCGGAATCCATGGAAGAGTGATGTAACATGTGTGATTATGGATCAGTTAAAAAATGTAGAAAATTTATTTCTAATTCTTGAATATTTTCAAAAAATATTAGTTTGTTTACACATTTTTTTAGGAGATAATTTTTTATGTGTTCCTTAGAGTATTTTTTAAATTGGGACCCCTGATTTACTTTGTTCTACTATAAAGTATTGAAAACTTCCCTAGGTACCCAACTCTTCTTGAGTAATATATACCTACCATATATGGATTTTAAATTAGAGTAAACTATTAAGTGTTGGCTAACATTATAAGCATGTTTATCCTAGTTTTTGGTGGAAAATAGAATAATCTCCTGGACCATATTGAGTATAAGGTCCTATCCTTGAACATTACATAATCTATTAAACTATTTTATAGTTCCCTTTCATATATTCCAAAAGTTATTTTGGTTTAGAGTTTTGGATAATTAGGATATTATTCATAATTATAAACCAAGAAGCATATAATGTGTGTATTAACAAAATAGTATCCATTTCATCCATAATAAAAAAGTTTTTTTTAATAAAATGTGACATCTAGTCCTGAAAAATCATACCAAAATTCATCATGTATTCTTATTTTCTCTTACCCATAATTAAACCCTATGAAAACCATTTTAAAACAAGGGATGAGAAAAAAAGATCAGTAAGGGACATAAAATAATGTAATATTTTTTCCATTAATACTTATAAAAATATGAAATCATTTTACAAACACATAATTCTCACCCTTAAAATATCACATAATTTGTGAAAACATGAGATTACCATAAAAAATAGAAAACATAAAAAAAATATTTATGTAACATTGGGAATTAATTAAATAATATTGTAACACACATGGATAACATCTTATTTGAAACCCACTTGTATATCTTACAATGTAACTGTATCACAACCGGATTGAGGTATGTATCATTTTTATGCCTTTTAATGTGTTTAAAGTGACTGGGATGAGTTGGGAAGAGGTTGGGAGAGTTTTTAATAGTTTTGAATAAGTTGGGAGGATTTTATAAGGGCACACGTTTTGATCATGGTGGGGAAAAACCACATAGGTTCTCTAGGAAACTATGCTGGGGAAGATTGTGGGCTTCGCACGACCTGTGTATAGTTTTCGAAACCGTGTGACAGAACCATGTCGACCCCTTCTCTTGAGGCAGTGGCATGCGCACTGTTAGCGCGTGGATTTCCAGACAATGTAGTCTAACCATGTTCCCACATAAAAATAGGGTTTTTAAATATGGGTTCCCTCGAGGTTTCCAAATTTCATTCCAAACTTCCTCCCACTCCAGCCTCACTTGGTATTTTGGGTTCTTGGAGGTTTTATGTTCTCTCCGACACATTTTGGATGAAAATCAAAGGGGTTTCTTGGTCGATTAAAGGACGTTCTTCACATGTAAGTCTCCTCTAGTGTCTCTTTATTGTTTCCTCTATATCATTATCTCCCTCTCTTTCATTTTTATAGATCTACACCCATTGTGTGTAGATATAGGGTTCTGGTTTCATTGGGTGTTTATTTCAAGGCTTGTTGATGATTAGGAGAAATAGCATGAGCGGTTCTTGTGGAGCATTTTCTCAGAATGGGGTGTTGTTTCTTGTGGGTTGAATTTGCTGGGAACCTAAAGGTTGATGGATTCTATCTCGACTCCACTTGGTTTGAATTAGTGTCCTTGGTTTCAATTAATTTTTTCCATGAAATTAATTGTGATAATTATGTGTGAATCTTGTTGGAAACCCATTTTTTGTTAATTTGGGCATTTTTGGGAAAATGTGTTATTATTCTAAGAAGGGGCTGCTTGTGTGATTTCAAAAATGTTGATTATAAAATCGTTAGTGGTTGATTATGAAAAATGATTTCTGAAAGATGGTTTTAAATAAAGATGTTTTTTTTATTGAAATGTGGTTCAGTAGGGAAAATTGTTTAAAGGGTGTTTTCAATAAAGATGTTATTTTTTGAATTTAATTGCCATGTTATTGGAATGATGGTGTGATTTTTTGTGGCCTTGGTGCTTTCTGATTATTGGTTGGTTAAGTATTATGGCTTGGGTGGATTTTTTGAAAGTGAGTGGGACATACCACTATTAAAGGGGCATGGATAGTGGATGGAAGGGACACCATCAAAGGATATGTGGGCATGAAGTACCTATAGTTGTAAAAGTAGTGAACGGGTTGGACAGAAGATCCACCGTTTGGGGTTCCTTGTTATGTGCTTCTTTGAAGGATGGTATTTTTTGTGATAATATGAACTGGTGAAATGTTTTTTGGATTGGTTGTTTGGATTTCCTATGTGTTCTGAGAATTTGGATGGGAAATGGCATGGTAAAGGAGTGTTTGGGTGATTATAAGTTGTTGCACTATTGAATGTTTTATATAAACTATTTTCTATAAATGTTTCAACAACTTCATCCATGTGGAGTGTGTGGGGAAGTCATTTGTGGAGAACTGACTGAGTATTTTTACTCACCCATGTCTTTAGAACGTGGGTTCTTTCTTAAATGCTACATATTAGGACACAGGTAAGAGTAAATCCAGCACGACCCATCCCCCGGGGCCCATGCTGTGACTACTGCATGCCCCCCTTTCATAGGCCAGGGCTAGCGACTAGCACCGAAGGCGGATTCCCCAAAATATGGAAGAAATTTACTTTATAACATGTAACACACATGACCAAGCACACATCAAGATACGAACTCAAGTAAACTGAATAGTAAACAGAGAGAGTACAGTAAGTAAAAAATGGGCCAGAATACAAGCCCAATTTGAAAGTACAAGGAAAACAAAAATTACAAGATAGTTGATAGGTGGAAAAATGCTTGTGGATCGTCCACCACTGATCCTACCTGAAGGGTAGGTACAGTTCACAAACGGCCATATCTGTGGTTTGCCTCGAATAACATCCAGCTCTGCGATACCTCCAGTCATGGTACCCTCATCTTTAGTCAGTGTTTTATATCGTCTACACCAAACACAATGAAGTGCGGGCATAGCCTGTTCAAGATTGAGTATAACGATACATAGTAAGGACCCAAAGACCCTCAAAGTCTCACAAAATCCACAAAGGATAAATTGCAAAAAAATGAAACAACTGATAATCCTACTAAGTTATAAACCCATACATAAACCTATGTTGTCCAGTAAACCCATCTCAATTATGAGGAAAACAAAGAGTCCAACTCCAAAGCCCCAAGCTCAACAGTTCCATGAAGGAAGTAATACCACGGAGGAAAGTACCACATAGGTACGCCACACACAAAAAACACCATGGTATTACCATGATAGAAATTACCACATAGATACAGACTCACCTCACACAAGGTATAACTTAAGTATAGTAGTAGAGATGATTAGATGTAACTACTGAATCAGCTTACTCTGTTAAGTGGAAGACCCACACAGGATCGCTTGGTGGTGACCCACATAGGATCACTCGATGCTGACCCACACAGGATCGCTATGTGCTGACCCACACATGATCGCTAGGTGTGGACCCACACAGGATCGCTCGGTGATGACCCACACAGGATCGCTAGGTGCTGACCCACATAAGATCTCTAGGTGATGACCCACACAGGATGGCTTAGTGCTGACCCACATAGGATTTCTAGGTGCTAACCCACACAGGATCACTTAGTGATGACCCACACAAGATCACTAGGTGCTGACCCACAAAAGATCGCTCGGTGCTGACCCACACAGGATCGCTCAGTGTTGACAAAAATAGGGTCGCTAGGTTCTAACCCAAACATGATCGCTCTTCATTATTTAATTCACAATCAGCTACATGGTTCTCTCACTATGCTTACTTATCTCTCAGATGGTCCACTCCACAAGCCTCTGGTCAATACTCCAACTTTCATGACGTCTCACGTGGAAGTATCTCAAAGGACCACCATGTTTAACTCGAGGGTACTGTTGAACTCACATCACTGGTATTCACTTAAGGGGACCTTCACCTTGACCATAGTAGATCGAGAATGGAATATAGAATTTTTGTTTTTCGTGAAATAAAAAAATAAAATAAAAATGAGTAAAATTTTTATTTTCTTTTGTGGAAAACTTTTATGTAGATGTTTTAATGGTGGGGACCACCGGTACTAAAACCTATCAATAGAGGATATGGTGGTGGGGACAACCCGAGGCTATCCTCTCATATGGGTTATGGTGTTGGGAACTACCCAAGACTGAAAACCCCTTGAACCCCTTTAAAATCCCTCTCAATGGGGAGAAACCTCTTGAGCTCCCCCACTTAATTAGGCCGACTCTCCCCTTTAATTAATTAAGCCAACCCATCAATTAATTAATTAAGCTATTTTGAAATTATGACAACAAACAAAATAGATAATTGGTTCTATTATGTGGCCTAACATTCATTTTGGTGGAATTGGGGAGAGAAGAACTGTTGGGAGAAATCTCTCCAACGAAGAACGCCTACGAGTAATATCTCAAATGATGAATGAACCAACGATCGAGGAAATGATGATGTCAAAGACGTCCATCTATTCCTAATGACATCGTCTCCTTCATCGCATCCTACATCAATGTACCATAAAGGTAGGGTTTGTTTTTTAATTCATGAAATTTCCCAATTAAATTCATCAATCATGGAAAGCATGGCGAACACAGATCAACCAAAATGAGTTGATCCATGATTCATATGAAATTGTAGAATTTGATGTTCTGATTCATAATTTTGTTGAGCCGCTTGCTACATCCCTAACGTGGAGGTTGTGGGGAAAACAAACATGGCCCAACCCCTCTATCGTTCTGATTTTGTGTGTTCTCAGTGATAGTGACAGTGACTAGTGCTGGCGTTTGGCATTGGTGGAACATGAGAACAGTGACTGGTACCACCATCGGCTGTGAAGAAGGCAACCGTGCCGCCCAAGGCCACCGCCATCCATGGACACTGCCGTCCGCGGCTGCAGCTGTCGATGGCCAACGCTTCCCTGCGGCAAGCGCACCGCCAGCAGCCCCCATTGTTGGTGGACCGCGCTGACCCACAGCCCCCACCGCCCCGCGGCCCCGCCGTGCCACCCACAACCCCTCCGTGCCATGCGCGACCCCGCCATGCCGCTTTACTCCCCCGCCACCCGCGGAACCACGCACCGCCCCACGCCCATGCCACTCCACCCGCGGCCTTGGCGCGCTCCCCGCACCACTGCCACGCCTCCCGCGGCCCCACCACACCACGACCCTTCCCCCGAGGCCCGTTCCGTGACTACACCAAGCCTGCCATCCATAGGCCAGGGGTTGGAGACTAGAACCGAAGGTGTATTCCCTAAAACTGGGAAGGCATTTCCATTATAACCTATAACACCAACAACCAAGAACACAGCAAGATACGAACTCAAATAAACTGAATAGTTAACCGAGTGAGTACAGTAAGTACAAAGGGGCCAGACTACAAGCCCAACTTGAAAGTAAAAGGAAAACTAGAAAGTACAAGACTGCTAATATGTGGAAAGTATCTCCTGGATCGCCCACCACAGATCCTACCTGAGGGGTAGGTACAGTACATGAACGGTTGTCTCTACAGTTCGCCTCGACCAACGTCCACCTACGAGCTACCTCCAGTCCCAGTACCCTCATCCTCAGTCAGCGCTGTCTATCGTCTATGCCAACCACAACGAAGTGCGGGCATACCCCATACAGGGGTGAGTATGATGATACTCATTAGGGACCCCAGACCCTCAAGGTCTCATAAAATCCACAAAGGATAAACCAAAAGTAAAATAAACAACTGATAACCCCACTTAGGTATATGCATATACATATACCTAAGTTATCACGTAAACCCATCTCAATCATGAGGAAAACATAGAGTCCAGCTCCAAATCCCCAAGCTCAATTGTTCCACAAAAGAAGTAATTCCTTGAAGGAAAGTACCACATAGGTATTCCACACAGATGAATACCACCATGGTTTCACCATGAAGGAATGTACCACACCAGTACAGACTCAGATCAAACCAGGTATAACTTATGTACAGTATTAGAGATGATTAGATGTAACTACTGCATAATCTTACTCAGTTAAGAGGAAGAACCACACAGTATCACTCGGTACTGGCCCACATAGGATCTCCCAGTGCTGACCCACACTGGATCGTTAGGTGCTGACCCGCACAAGATCGATAGGTGCTGACCCACACAGGATTGCTCAGTGCTAACCCACACGTGATCGCTTGGTGCTGACCCACACCGGATCGTTGGGTGCTGACCCACACAAGATCGCTCAGTGCTGACCCACACAAGATCGCTAGGTGTTGACCCACACAAGATCTCTTGGTGCTGACCCACACAGGATAACTAGGTGTTGACCCACAGAGGATCACTCAGTGTGGACACACACATGATCGCTCAGTGCTGACCCACACAGGATCATTAGGTGTTGACCCACACAGGATCACTCTTCATTATTCATGTCACATCCAGGTATAGGGTTCTCTCACTAAGATCTCTTCTCTCCATGAGGGTCCGATCCACAAGCCTCTGGTCGACACTCAAACTATCACGAAATCTCATGAGAACGTATCTCAAAGGACTACCATGTTGGACTCGAGGGAACCATTGAACTCGCAGTGCCAGTATTCTCTTAAGGGAACATTCAACTCGACCCCAATAGGTCGAGGGTGAAGGATAAAATTTTGGGTTTTCATGAAATTATAAAATAAACTTAAAACGTGTAACATTTTTATTTTCAATTGTTGAAACCTTCCATGTCGTTGTTTTAATGGTGGGGAATACCTATTCTAAAACCTCTCAACATAGTATATAGTGGTGGGGACCACCCGATCCTAACATCCCACATGGGTTATGGTGGTGGGGACCACTCGAGACTTAAAACCCCCTGAACCCATTGGAAACCCCTCTTAATGGGGAGAAACCTCTTGAGCTCCACCACTCAATTATGCCAACTCTCCCTTTTAATTAATTAATTCAACCCATCAATTAATTAATTATGCTATTATGAAATTATTCCAATATAAATAATTTGTTACTTGTTCCATTATGTGGACGACCATTCATTTTGGTGAAATTAGGGAGAGAAAACTATTGGGGGAAAGCTCTCCAATGAAGAACGGCAACGAGGAACATCTCCAACAATGAACGAACTGATGATCAAGGAAACTCCGACATCACCGACGTCCATCTATTCCCAATGACATCATCTCTTTCCCCACAGCCTCTGTCAAAAAACCTTTGAGGTAGGGATTGTTTTTGAATTCATGAAACTTCTTAATTAAATTCCTTGTTCTTGGATTTCATGACGAATACGGATCATGAAAAATGATTTGATTCCTGATTCATATGAAATTTTATAATTTGACATTCTGATTCATGATTTTGTTGAGCCGATTGCTACCGCCCTAACGCGGAGGGTGCAGGCCAAACAAATATGGTCGGACCCCTCCACATTTCTCGTTTTGGGTGTTCTTAGTGATGGTAACGACGACCAGTGCTGGTGTTTGGCACCGGTGGATCACGAGAATGACGACCGACACCACCGCCGGCCACGACAATGACAACCGTGTCGCCCGCGATCACTGTGGGGCCCACGACCACCCCCTTCTGTGGCTGCGCCGCCCCGTGGTCCTTGCCGCCCAGGGCCCCGCCGCGTTTCCCCACGACACCCTATGCCGCACAGCAGCCTCACCGCCCGCGGCCCCACCTCACCATGGCCTGTCCACCGGGGCCCGTGCCATGACTACCTCAAGCCCACCTTCGATAGGCTAGGGGTTGGCGACTAGCACTGAAGGCGTATTCCCTAAAACTGGGAAGACATTGCCTTTATAACCTGTAACACCGACAACCATGCACACAACAAGATACAAACTCAAGTAAACTGAATAGTGAACATAATGAGTAAAGTAAGTAAAAAGGGCCCAGAATACAAGCCCAACTAGAAATTACAGGGAAAACTGAAAAGTACAAGACAACTGATAGGTGGAAAGTAGCTCCTGGATTGTCCACCACAGATCCTACCTAAAGGGTAGGTACAGTTCACGAACGGTCATCTCTGTGGTTTTCCTCGACTAACTTCCATATCCGAGATACCTCTAGTCCTAGTACCCTTTTCCTCAGTCAGTGATATCTGTCATCTGCACCAAACACAACAACGTTTGGGAACAGCCCGTGCAGGGGTGAGTATAACGATAATCATTATGGACCCCGATACCCTCAAGGTATAACAAAATCCACAAAGGATAAATTAAATAGAAAGGAAACAACAGATAAACCTACATAGGTATATTCCCATACATATACCTAAGTTATCAAGTAAACCCATCTCAATCATGTGGAAAATGTAGAGACCAAATCTAAAGACCCAAGCTCAACTATTCCACAAAGTAAGTAATACCATGAAGGAAAGAACCAAACATGTATGCCATAATGAGGAATACCACCAAGGTATTACCATGAAGGAAATTACCACACAAGTACAAACTCATCTCACACCAAGTATAGATTAAGTACAGTAGTAGAGATGATTAGATGTAAATACTGAATCATCTTACTCTATTAAGTGGAAGACCAACACAGGATCGCTCGGTTCTGACCCACATAGTATCGCTCGGTACTAACCCAAACATGATTTCATGGTGTTGACCCACAAAGGATCACTAGGTGATGACCCACAAAAAATCGCTCGGGCGCTGACCCACACAGGATCGCCCGTTTCTGTCCCACACAAGATCGCTCAGTACTAACCCACACAGGATCTCTAGGTGCTGACCCACAGAAGATCTCTCAATGATGACCCACACATGATCTCTAGGTGTTGAACCACATAGAATCGATCTTCATTCTTCATGTCACAGCTAGCTAATGGGTTACCACAATAGGCTTGATCGTCTCTAGGAGGGTCTTATCCTCAATCCATTGGTTGATATTCCAACAGCTACGAAATCCCATGAAGAAGTATCCCAAAGTACCGCCAAGTCATAGTGGTCTCAACGCAAAAGAAGGTGCATCAATCGGATGGCCGGTCTGTTAGTTATAATCCTTTTAGTCCTGATGGCCCGGTTGGATTCGTGCTCGATCAAACCCATCCATAATCAATATTTATCCAAATGTCTAGTAGAGTATACCAAATGTATGACATTTCTCTAAGGTTTTTGGTGTTGTTAAAGGTTCATCAAATAGACTCTTGGTGACAAAGATATGGTTGAAAGTGCGTAAATGGGTCGTAGTGGGTCTGGGTCCAGTCCGACCCGGCCTATGCAATGCGGAGTGGCCGCGGGGCTGCGCAGATCAGTGAAGCCACGAGGCAGAAAAGCGAGGTCACGGGTGGCGGTGGTCGCAGACGGTGGAGGTCACAGGGCGACGACGTCCATGGCGGCAGGGTGGCTCCGTTGCGCCGTCACCTTCATCACGGCCGGCAGTGGTGCCAGACACCTTTCTCGAGTTCCACTGGTGCCAAACGCTGGCACCGGTCACCGTCACCAGCATAAAGAAAACGCCAATAAGGATTAACAACGGAGGGGTGGATCCATGTTTATTTGGCCCACACCATTCTCACTAGAGAAGTAGCAAGTGACTAGAAAAAATTGGGAATCAAGAACGTCAAACTCTACAATTTCATATGAATCATGGATCAACTAGTTTTCGTTGACACGCATTCTCCATGCTTTCCAAAAATAAGGAATTTAATCGAGAAATTTCATGAATTCAATAATAACCCCATCCCGGATTGTTCGTTGTTGTTGGTGAGAGAAATAAGTCGAAGAAGGTGGAGGGGGTGCCAATGATCATTGCTTCTGAAACCACGCATCGATGATGGGCATGAATGTCATCCTCTTCATTGATTTTAAAAGAATGTTTTGTGATGGTGTTCTTCGTTGGAGAACTTTCTCAAACCAAGGAACTACTTTGCCAACCCAAAAATCCTCCCAAACAAAGAGGTTCCAATATAATTAAATTAAGTAGATTAATTATGTTGGCACGTTGGCATTATTAATTATACCAATTAACTAATGGTGTTGGAAAAATTTAATGATGGAGGGAGTCCATGTGTTATCTCTCATAAAGAGGGAGTTCAAGGGGGTTTCAGTCTCGGGTGGTCCCCACCACCATAACCTCACAATTGAGGTTTAGTTCTGGTGGTCCCCACCTTTATAACCTCACGTGGGAGGTTTAGTTTGGATGGTCCCCAACTCTCAACATTCACATGGGATTTACAAACAAAATAAGATGTTACACACTTTTATTTTATATAATCCTTTTATGAAAACCCAAATTCTATCTTTCACCCTCGACCTACTACGGTCGAGGTGAAGGTCCCCTTAAGAGAATACCGGTGCTACGAGTTCAACATTGCACTCAGATTTCAATTCCAATCACCAGTTCAAAAGTTACAAAAACCCACTCGCAGGTTTATGGAATGTTCCCAAAAAAAGTTCAGAAATTCATTCCAGGAAAACCAAGCCTCGTAATCATGCACTGTCAAATTTTGTGGACTCGTAAAATTTCAATATATAAAAAAAGGTACATAGAAATTCCGGGTCTTTTCACTCTCCCTATATCCAAGATTTACATCCTCGTAAGCCCCAACTCAAACTAAGTGAACAAGTGGGGGTACTAAGCATGTATCTGAGCCTCCCGCTCCCATGCGCTCTCTTAGAGGTTCATGTGCTTCCAACGTACACGCACTAGAGGTATCAACTTCTCACGAAGGAACCACTCCTATCAATCCTCAATCTCCATTGGAACCTCTATAAACGTCGCCCCATCATATATGTCTAGCTCTCCATGGTCGATGATGTGAGAAGGGGTTATGTACATATCTACTCAGCTGGGATACGTGGAGGGCATCGTGCACCTGATGCAACTGAGATGGAAGAGCTAAGTGGTAAGCCACCTCACCAACTCTACTGAGTACCTGAAAGGGTCTGATGAACCTCATAGATAACTTACTGCCTTGGCTAAATCTCTGCAAACCTCATCGAGGTGAGACCCATAGAAATATGTGGTTTCCATCCCCAAACTCCAGAGGTCTCTGTCTTCTGTCAGCATGAGACTTATGCTTGTTCTGTGCAATCTTCATCTACTCCTTGATGATCTGCAATTTCTTTGTGGTATCTCATACCATCTCTAGTCCCACTAGTGCTGACTCCCAAGGGATAGTCCATCACAAAGGTGATACCCCACTGGTGGATTTGGATAAAGTAAGATTATGGTTAGGTTTGATCGAGCACGAATCCAATCGGGCCCTCCAGACTATAAGGATAATAACTCATAGACCATGCGTCCGATTGTCGCACCGTCTATTGCATTGAGACCCCTATGAGATGACGGTCCATTGAGATACATCTTCCTAGGACTTAGAAGAAGTTGGAGTATAGACCAGTGGCTTGAGGTGAGGACCCTCTTGAAGACAAGAAAGCCTAGTATGGGAACCCAGTAGCCGACTGTGACGTGAAGAATTAAGAGTGATCCTGTGTGGGTCAGCACCTAGCGATCCTATGTGGATTAGCACCAAGCGATCCTGTGTGGGTCATCACCTAGTGATCCTGTTCGGTTCATCCCTGAGAGACCCTATGTGGGTCACCACCAAGTGATCCAATGTGTTAGCACTGATCGATCCTGTGTGGGTCAGCACTTAGCGATCCTATGCGGGTCAGCACCGAGCGATCCTGTGTGGGTCAGCACCTATAGATCCTGTGTGGGTAAGCACCGAGCGATCCTCTTTGTGTCAGAACTGAGTGATCCTATGTGGGTCAGCACCGAGCGATCTTGTGAGGGTCCGAAGTAGGGTAAGATGATTCAGCAATTACATCTAGTCATCTTTACTGCTGTACTTAAGTTATACCTGGTGTGAGATGATTTTGTACCATGTGGTCCATTCTTTAGTGGTAATACCTTGGTGGTATTATTTTTTGGGGTGTACCTGTGTTGTTCATATTTTCATGGTATTCCTTCCTTTGTGGAATGGTTGATCATTGGGATTTTGGGTTGGACCCTGTGTTTGCTCATGATTGAGATGGTTATACGTGATAACTTAGTTATATTTATAGGTATATGCCTATGTAGGGTTGATAGATGACTTCATGCTTTTTGTTTTATCCTTTGGGGATTTTATGAGACCTTTAGGGTCCTGGGGTCCCTACTGAGTATCGTTATACTCACCCCTACACGGGCTATACCCACATCCTATTGTATTTTGTGCAGATGACAGACATCACTGATTGAGGAAGAGAGTACTAGGACTAGAGGTATCTCGGTGGTGGACGTTAGACGAGGTGTACAATATAGACAACTATTCATGAGCTGTACCTACCCTTCAGGTAGAATTCATGATGGACGATCCATGAGATGATTTTCACCTATCAGTTGTCTTGTAATTTCTAGTTTTCCTTGTACTTTTTAGTTGTTCTTGTATTCTGGCCCCATTCACTAACATTACTCACTGTTTTAACTTTTCAGTTTACTTGAGTTCATATATTGTTGTGTGCTGGGTTGTGTGTGTTACAGGTTGTAAATGCAATGCTTTCCCAGTTTTAGGGAATACGCCATCAGGGCTAGTTGCCAGCCCCTGACCTATAGAAGGCAGGCATGGGGTAGTCACGACACGTGCCCCTAGGGACAGGTCATGAAAAATTCGTATCAGAGGATTCAGTTATACCGTAGAACATAAGACTCTGATCTTTCTGTTTAATGGAAATAGTATTAATTGTAGTGAGTGTGGATATCAGTTTAGGGAATCCAGTTTTGGTGCAGTGGCTGACGTATCAATACACTAGGACCCTGACTTCTTATGCCTAACTCAGTGCATGAAAAAACCGATTGCGTGTGTGATTTGAAGAGTTTTCTTTGTGATCACCATGAGTCATCTCACTGTTGGATCTAAATCTATAGATTATACACAAGAGGGGGGTGAATTGTTTCTATTACAATTTTTCGGTAACTCTTTGATTGAACAAATTATGTCCTCTATACTTTATCATATTTTATCGAGCAACGGAATAAGTAAAAACAAGAACACAAAGATGTATAGTGGTTTGGGGAACAGAAGGCCCCTAGTCCAGTCCACCAACGCTCAACTCCACGAGCTTGGTGATTTTCACTATCTGGTCCTCTTTTCCACAGACCGGTTCACAACTGAGTACAGGCAATTGACACCTTTACAATCTTCAGGATAACAAAGACTTCTATTTTAAACATGAACCAACCCAGCTTAAAACGAGAAGTTGGTTACTCAAAAATAAAAAGAATTTCATAAAGAATTTTTCCAGTTGATCTTCACAATTGCAACAGAATGCAATTGATAGCAGATGGATCGTAGTCTCTAGAAATATTGATTTTTCAAAACAAAGAAATTATGAGTCAATCCGGTTTTAGTAGATATAGAGATATAGTTCACAACATCAGCAGTAGTAGATCCACAATAGATATTCGATGCAGAAAAAGTGAATCTTCTATCGAGTCCCTTCTTCTTAAAAATATAGAGCTTTGACACTCCTTTTTGAATTAGCAGATCAATTATGAATTTCTACAGTCTCTATTTTCCACCTTTTTAATAATAGATCGATCACCATATACACATGTTCCTGGTGTTTCAGAGAGAACATATATAATAAAGCTGAGCATATCTCCTGCACATTTAGATCCATAAAAGTCACCTTCTGATTCGCGATATTCAAAAATTTAAATTTACAGAGAAGTTGTAACTTCCCTTAAGACTCAGCATAAAAAGATCTTTTTAAATTGATCTTAAATCCGTTGATAAAACGACTTTGAATCAGTCAAAGTCATATTTTAAAAACGACTTTAAATCCGGCTTGAAATCCGCCCGATAATCAGCTTGTTGATCACTGCATAAAAAAATATCGTCTTTCAAACTTTCTGACGCCAAACATAAGGTTGATGACGTGGCCTTCAAATGTATGGTTGATGATATAGGCTTTAAACATAAGGTTAACAATTTATGGTTGATAATGTAAGGTTGACAACTTAAGGTTGACAACATAAACTTAGGGTTGATCATCCATACTTTTTCTTCAACTCTCAAACGTATGGCAAAAGATCCATACTTTTACATGATCCATACTTTTCCAAGAACGTATGGTTGTTTAAAAAATTATGGTTGATGAACCATACTTTTGAGAAACAAATGTAACGTTTAGTATTTACATACGGTTCTCCTTCCATACTTTGCTGATAACCAAAATGTAAGGTTCCTTCCTAACATAAGGTTCTTCTTCCATACTTTGCCAGAAACATATGGTTGTTTAACCATACTTTTCTCATATATCAGAAAGTATAAACTCTTTTCATCCTTACGCTACGTTTATCCTCTTAGGATATGAATGGTGATTCCAGAACGTGTTAAAACAGATTCCGCGCTACATTTATCTACATAAGGTATGAACAGTGATTCCAGAACGCACTTAAAGCAGATTCTGAATAAGTAATAAATTCTCGTTATTTAAAGAGTAAAATAAATAAATATATTTTTGAAAAATACTAAATAAAAACATTAGAAAATAACTAAGGGTATTTTTTAGCATCAAAATTATCATAAAAAGACAGATTATTATATTCAATAATATCCCCCTTTAAATAACAATTTTATGTATTGTTGAAAACAATACTTTTCTCAACACTCACCAGTTATAACTTATTGACCATGGTGTGCCTGTTTCTTTTTAGGATGCCTCAACGCAGACAACTAGCTAGGGTTCCAAGAGTAGTATGCACTGATATCCCACCGAGGGGTGAGGCTTTGCTGAAGGTCCCTTTTCTAGTAGAGGCACCAACTTAGGCACCCATGGTACCATTACCCATTGGGGCACCAATGCCTCCAGACCCAGTAGCAGAGGGTGAATGTTTCTTGAGTGCATTGCACGAGTTCATGTGCCAGAGGCCACCAAGGTTTAGGGGAGAGATAGACCCACAAGCAGCTGAGGATTGTGTGGAGGCTGTAGTGAATGTCTTTCGACTGGTTGGGACACTAGCTGATCTATTTGTAATCCTTGTGGCCATCCATCTATAAGAAACAGAAGGAATATGGTAGATTGTTATGCTCCAAGTCCATGATGGGATGACTCTTATTTGAATAGACATTGAGAGCCTATTTCAAGGAGAGTCTATCCCAGCGACTCTTCGCATAGTGCACATTCAAGATCGTCTGCATCAGCAGCGAGGCAACATGATTGTAGCTCAGTACTCAATGAGGTTCACTGACCACTCACGATACTCCACTGATATCTTGTGGGGCCCATTCTTCTGGGCCTGGAATTTCGAGCAGGGGCTCAGGCGAGAGATTAGGGCATCGATGATTTCTCTTAGCATCCTGACGTAGGCGGGGGTGTTAGAGAAAGTCCTCTTAGTGGAGAGTTTCCTTACGGAGAAGTCACCAATAGTAAGACCCACCATTGGACGTCACTTTGTAGAGTCTTCTACAAATGGCATCATACATATGTCACAAAGGTCCAAGAGGACCAGACGTACAGGTGGGCGACCATAGGATCTAGTGTTGGTTGTGCGGGGCACCTAAGACAGAGCCAACAATGGCATGAGCGGGCAGTGTTACGTATGCAGCGGGGAGAGTCACATGGCTTGTGACTGTACAACCCACCATACGGATGATAAAAAGATTGTTGAAGGACTTCCCAGGTAGAGACACAGATTCTACCAAGGAGGTCCACATGGAGTAGACGAACATGGAAGAGGAGTCGGACGTGCAGCTGGCGATGGGGGACAATTTGAGATGTTGCAGCCACCACCACCAAGTTGTCCACCCCGACCATAGGGAGTAGGATGACAGGGGCGAGCTCAGCTCCAGGTACCTGAGGCCTACGATCACGATGATCCGGAGATGATAATAGGTACGATATATGTCTACTCCACCTTAGTTGCAGTACTTATAGACACATGTTCTAGTCATTCTTTTTTTCCATAACCCTTGTTCAGAGATCAGATATTCCGATGGAGCCGTTGGCTTGATACATACGACTAGAGACTCCTATGGGAGAAAATTTGACGATTACGCACTGGTGTTGGCAGTGCGAGCTTACTCTAGGAGGTGAGAGCTTTAGCTTGGATCTCCTAGTAATATCATCAAGGCCTTATGACGTCATCTTGGGTATGGACTGGTTATCTACAGTTAATTCTTAGATTGATTGCATTAGCCACAAAGTCCGGTGTGTTCACACGGATGGGACCAGGTTTACCTTCACTGGTGAGAAGGGAGCCTTTGCAGCATAGGATGGACTTACATATAGGAGAGTGCAACAACCGATCATTCATCAGTTGGCTAGCCTTATCCTCAGAGTAGTTGATGTGGAGAGTCTGAGCTATCCTGTAGTGGTGGACCAATACACAGATGTTTTCCCTGATAAAGTTATGGGTCTACCTCCTCATAAAGTGGTGGACTTAAACATTGAATTGTACCCTGGGACGACACCGATATCTACACTAGTATATCAGATGGCTCCTGTGGAGCTTCATGAGATGTGAGTATATCTAGAGGACATGTAAGGGAAGGGATTCATTTGGAACAATGTTTCTCTTTGGGCAGCCTCTATTTTGTTCTCCAAGAAGTTAGATAGGAGTTTGAGGATTTATGTTGACTTTAGGCACCTGAACTAGGTGATTGTGATGAACAAGTACCCACCTCCGAGGATTGATGACCTCTTTGATCAGCTGAAGGTTGCATGGTGGTTCTCGAAGATAGACCTCAGATCAGGCTATCACTAACTCAGAGTAAGAAATGAGGATGTTCGAGAGACAACTTTTGGATGCAGGTATGACCATTAAGAGTTCTTGGTTATGCCATTGGGTGTAACCAATGCTCCAGAAGTTTTCCAGGAACTCATTAACATGATCTTTCCGCCATACATTGTTCGCTTTGTAGTATTCTTCATCGATGATATTCTGATCTACTCGACTACCGAGGAGGATCATTCCTATCATTTGTAGGTAGTACCAAACACACTCTAAGAGCACCAACTTTATGGTAAGCTCTCGAAGTGTCAGTTCTGGATCCGAGAGGTTCACTTTTTGGGACACATCTTCTCAGAGGCTGGAGTTGCTGTGGATCCAGTGAATATTGAGATGGTACTTTCGTGGGAGCCACCAAGGAGTGTGACAGAGATACGGAGTTTTCTGGGTTTGTCTGGATGCTACCGATGGTTTATTCCAGATCTTTCTAGAGTTGCACCACCTCTACTAGTGTTGATGAATAATGGTCATCCCTTCATGTTGTTAGGGAGATTCTAGCAGAGTTTTCATGAGCTGAGGCAGAGGCTGACTAGTGCACCCATCTTGAGGCTACCATAGTAGGGCGTATGGTACATAGTCTACTACAAAACATCAGGGACCGGACTCGGATGTGTCCTAGTGAAAGAGAGAGTAGTTATCACATATGGTTCTCGACAACTAAGACAACATGAGAAGAACTATGCTACCCAGGACCTGGAGTTAGCATCAGTGGTCTTCTTGTTGAATATGTAGCGACATTACTTGATGGGTGAGCGTTTTACGATGTACTCTGATCACAAGAGTCTTAGGTATATATTATCTAAGAAGGAACTAAACCTGAGATAACAACATTGGCTTGAGTTCCTCCAGGACTATGACTTTGACATAGTCTATTCTCCTGGGAAGGGGAATGTTGTAGCAAATGCACTTACCAGGAGGTCTGGTTTACAACTACTAGGTGAGGCGACGGAGCAGCTAGCCATTTTGTTGATATCCTTTGTAGATCGGGATGGAGCAGTTTTTCTTTAGTATCTTACACTCACTCTCCCAATTCTTCAGTGAGTCAGGGAGGCATAGCTTGGGGACACTAACTATGAGACATGAGATGCTCAGATATCAATGGGACATGCACCTGATAGAATTTCTAAAGGTGGGGAGCACATTACCATCTTCAGAGGATGTACCATCGTACTAGTGTCACTTCAAGATGATTTGTTGAAATAGTTCCACACATACCCTCTAGAGGTACATTCGTGAGTGTAAAAGATGTACCAGGATCCCCGATGAAAACACTGGTGGCCGGGAATGAAGAAAGTAGTAGCAGATTTTGTCTCTCGGTGACTCACTTGTCAGCAAGCGAAGGCAGAGCATCAGGTACCAGCAGGCTTAGTTCATAATTTAGAGGCCCCATAGTGGAAGTGGCATAGGATATCCATGGACTTTATGATAGTACTTCCACATACATCCAGGGGTCAAGGTGTGATTTGGGTGATCATTGACCGACT
Source organism: Viscum album (assembly GCA_963277665.1). NCBI lineage: Eukaryota > Viridiplantae > Streptophyta > Magnoliopsida > Santalales > Viscaceae > Viscum > Viscum album. Next base: position 554,745,628 of record OY728140.1, on the reverse strand, counting down.
CACCATGTCATCCCACTTCTTACTGATCTGAGTGCAGGGTTCAGTAGAGAGCTTGGGATCCCTCTATGTGAAGCAGATTGTAAAGATAAAAGGATTACCATCAATTATTGTATCTGATCATGATTCGTGTTTTATTTCTCAGCTATGGAAGGGGTTTCCAGAGGCTTTCGAGATGCAGCTTCATTTGAGCACTGCCTTTCATCCTTAGACGAATGACCAGACTGAGTGGTCCATTTAGACCCTCGAGGACAAGCTTCGTGCTTATGTTCTCTACTTAGGTCATAGTTGGGAGGATCACTTACCTTTGGTCGATTTTTCATACAACAACAACTATCACTCCACCATTGGGATGACACCTTTGGAGGTGTTGTACGTGCGACTTTGTAGATACCCTTTGTGCTGGACCGAACCAGGGGAGTCAACACTCATGGGGCTAGAGATGGTTCAGGCTAACACAGAGAAGGTGTAGATCATCCAAGTGTGGATGAGGACTACACAGAGTAGGTAGAAGTTTTATGCCGATAGGAGACAGAGACCTCTACAGTTTGAGGATGGCGACCACGCCTTTCTACGGATCTCACCGCAACGAGGTTTACGAAGATTTTCTCAAGGATACAAGTTAAATATGAGGATCATCGGACCTTTTCAGGTCCTCAGCATAGTTGGCGAGGTGAATTACTGCTTTTCACTTCCCCCTCAATTGCACCGGGTGCACAACGTCTTCCACATATCCCAGTTGGGGAGATACATGCACGACCCTTCTCACACCATCGACCACAGAGAGCTGGACATCAATGATGGAGATACGTTTAGGGAGCATCCAATGGAGATTGAGGATCGATAGGAGTGGGTCCTTCGTGGGCGATCAATACCTCTAGTACATGTATGTTTGCTGCACGGGAACTTCCAGGAGAGGGCATCGGAGCGGTAGGCCCAGATACGTGCTCAGTACCCCCACTTGTTCCCTTAGATTGAGTTGTGGAATAAGGGACCTAAAGATCTTAGGTGGGGAGAATATAAAGACGCAGAATTTGAATGTAATTTTTTTAATATACGGGAAGATTAAGAGTCCGCAAAAATTGATGGTTTATGATTCCGAGGCCTAGTGTGATCAGAATGAATTTATGAATTTTTTTTCAGGTACTTTCAACAAACGTGCGAGAGGATTTTTATAACTGTTGAACCGATGCTCGGAATTGAAATATGAGGGCACCGTTGAACATTCAGTAGGTGTATTCTCTTAGTGTTACCTTCACCTAGGCTTCATAAGTTCGAGGGTGATAGATTGAATTTGGGTTTTCGTGAAAGAATAAAATAAAATATAATTGTGTAAAATTTTATTTTCTTTGGAACTCCCATGTGGATGTTGTGAGTGGGGACCAACAGAACTAAACCACCTATGTGAGGTTATAGAGGTGGGGACCACCGGAACTAAACATCCCATGTAAATATATGGTGGTGGGGACCACCCGAGACTAAAACCCCATTGAACTCCATCTTAATGAGAGATAACCCATGGACTCCTTCCATCTTTGAATTTTTCCAACATCATTCTTTAATTGATCCAATTAATTATACCAATGTGCTGACATAATTAATCTAATAAATATAATTATATTGTCACTTCTTTGTTTGGAAGGATTTTTGTTTGTAAAAGAAGTTCCTTCATGGGAGAAATTTCTCCAACAAAGAATGCCACCGCAGAACATTCTTTAGAAATCAAGAAAGAGGATGAAGTTCGATTCCATCATCAAAGTGTCGTTTTAGAAGCAATGATCTTTGGAATCCCCTACACCTTCTTCGAATTATTTCTCACACTAACATCAATGAAATATCAAGGTAGGGGTTGTTATTGAATTCAATAAATTTCTCAACTAAATTCCTTGTTCTTGGAAATCATGGCGAACACGGATCAACAAAAACGATTTGATCCATGATTTATATCAAATTGTAGAGTTTTATGTTCTTGATTCATGATTTTTGTCAAGTCGTTTTCTACCACCCTAATGTAGAGGGTTCGGGCCAAAAAAACTTGTCCTGACCCCTCTGTCATTTTTATTTATTGGTGTGTTCTTCGCAATAGTGACGGTGACCGGTGCTGACGATTGGCACCAGAGAAAATCAAGAATGGAAGCCATCACCACCACCGGGCACGACGAAGGTGATGGCGCAATGACTCCGTCCATGGCCACCGCCACCACGTGGCCTCTTCGTGCCCCTCCATGACATCCACATCCTGCGGCACTCCACCACCTGCAGTCTCCGCACCCCACAGTGCCCCGTTTCCCATGGCCTTAGCTGCTCCCCGACCCCCCATGGCCTCATGCCGCCCGTGTTCTATCGTGGCCTCATGGTACCCTCGTGGCCCCTGCGTCCTCGCTGCGCCTCCCCACGACCTTCATCTCCGCCCCGCGACCTCGCTTGCCTGCGGCCTTCCGCGCCACCCCGAGGCCACTCACCGCCCCCCGCGGCACCCCTCATGGCCTCCGCGGCTCTAGCTGCCTCTACGCTGCCCCGCACTACCCAGATAGGGCCAGACCAGTGGGCAGGGCTGGGTTGACCGAAATCCTAGTCGTCCCAGGCCGGGTCGGATCGGACTGAGACCCATTTCGACCTATTTACGTTATTTTGGAAATAACATTGACACCACATGTCCATTTGATGATCCTTCAATGGTGACAGAAACCTTGGAGAGAGACTGTCCATTTGGTATACCCCACTAGAAATTTGGATAATGTTGGAAAATGGTCGGGTGGGATTGAGCACGAATCCAACTGGGCCCTCGGGACTAAAAGGCTAAAAACCTAAAGACAGAGCATCCGATTGACACACCGTCTTTTGCGTTGAAACCCATATGACATGCCGGTCCTTAGAGTGAGATATTCCTTTTGAGTATACCCCATTGGGGGATTTCAATAACGCTGTATTATGGTCGGGTTGGATTGAGCACGAATCTAGCCAGGCCCTCAGGACTAAAAGGCTAATAACTCATAGACCGGGTGTCCGATTGATGCATCGTCTATTGCTTTGATACCCCTATGACATGGAGGTACTTTGGGATACTTCTTTGTGGGACTTCGTAGAAGTTGGAGTATCGACCAGTGGCTTGGGGAGCGGACCCTCCTGGAGAGGAGCAAGCCTAGTGTGGGAACCCAGTAGCTGGCTGTGACGTGAAGAATGAAGAGAGATCCTATGTGGGTCAGCACCTAATGATCCTATGTGGGTCAACACTGAGCGAACCTATGTGGGTCAGCACTTAGAGATTGTGTGTGTGTCACCATCGAGTGACCCTGTTTGGGTCAGCACCTTGCGATCCTGTGTGTGTCAGCACTGAGTGATCTTGTGTGGGTCAGCACCTAGCGATCCTCTGTGGATCAGCACCAAGCAATCCTCTATGGGTCAGCACCTAGCGATCATGTGTGTGTTAGCACCGAGCAATCCTCTGTGGGATAGAACTGAATGATCATGCGTGGGTCAGCACCGAGCGATCCTGTGTGGGTCAGCAACAGAGTAAGATGATTCAATAGTTACATCTAATCATCTCTACTACTGTAATTATACCTGGTGTGAGTTGAGTCTTTACCTTATGATACTTTCCATCACGGTAATATATTGGTGATATTCTTTTGTGTGGCGTACCTATTTGGTACTTATCTTCATGGTATTACTTCTTTTACGGAACGGTTGAGCTTTGGGATTTTGGGTTGGACCCTATGTTTCTTCATGATTAAGATGGGTATAAATGATAACATTGGTATATGTATGGGCATATAACTAAGTAGGGTTTACAATTGAATTCATGCTTTGTGGTTTATCCTTTGTGGATTTTGTGAGACCTTGAGGGTCTTAGGGTCCCTACTGAGTATCATTATACTCACCCCTACATGGGCTATTCCTGCACCTAGTTGTGATTGGTGCAGAAGACAGACAACGCTGACTGAGGACGTGAGTACTAGGACTAGAGGTAGCTCGGTGGTGGACATTATATGATGTGAACCACAGAGATGACCATTTGTGAGATATACCTATCCTTCAGGTGGGATTCGTGATGGATGATCCAGGAGATGCTTTTCACCTATCAGTCATCTTGTACTTTCGAGTTTTCCTTGTACATATCAGTTGGGATTCTATTCTGGCCACTTTTACTTACTGTACTCTGATGTGGCCTTATTTTTACTCAGTTTTCCACATCTTTTTATTACATTTTATACAATTTATTTAATTATTTTAACACTTTTTAATAAATAAATGCACATTTGTATCTATATAAATAAATTTGTCAATTATTCACTTTTTATAACATTTTATGTAATTTTGGACCTTAAAATAATTGATTTATTCTTTATGTGTTTTTAATATAACTAACTTTCAATTTGTTTAGTTAAAACATTATTTGTTTATTTTATGTAATTTATTATTATTATTAATCATTGAGTTTTCTAATTAATTTAATTTTAATTTTTAATTTTATATAAAACTTATCTCGACATTCCAGACTACCGGTAGCTTAGCTACTGATAGCAGGTTACCGGTACACTCTATCGGTGACTCTGCCTCTATCGGTGACTCTACCTCTATCGGTGACCCTTGTCACCGATACTCATTTCTATCAGTAAGCGCTTTAATTTTATAATCAACGGTGAGTTTTTAGTTAGGTTAATTTAATTCTGCTTAACTTTATAATAGTCAATATCTATTAAAACAATAATTTAATCAACATAATCCTATTATTTTAATTTAGACTTTGTTTTTATTAATTAATCTCTCAATTAAGTTACATTAGAATAGGTTAATTTTATTATTTTATGTGTTTAGTCTTCCTGATCGTCATTTATGTAAGTTATCTGTGCTTTTAAATTAATTAAATTGCTTCACCCTTAATTTTATTAGTTCAAATAGTTAATTAATTAATTAATTAAGAGTTTTTAAACATTAACTATATTATTTAATGTATGCAGATTGGGTATTAATTCAATTTTGTTTGGTTTTAGCCTACCAGGGAGGTATACTATCCTCTGAGTTACTTCTTGTTTTATTTTTAACGCCCTTTCTATCGGTATCCTTGCTACCGATCCACACCTCATCGTAACCCCTCTGTAGCTTCTCCTTGGTTTAAATTTTAATTTGTTTTTTTAAAACATTAACTAGGCATCTGGTTTATCTTATTAGTTTAATTATATTTAATTAAATTCTTTTAGGTGAATAATTTAAATTTATTTAACATACAGGCAACTGGATTTATTTATTATTTTATTTTAATTGTTACTTTAGTAGTTAATTTTATGTTTAGTTCATTTAAGCTTTATTTTAATTTATAATTTTACTTTCTTTTGGTTATGCTTGCAGCGATGACATTTCATCACCGCTAAGTCACTCTACCGGTGACTCTACACCTCTTCATACCTCACCGATATTATATTTTTTCTATCGGTAGCTTTAGCTACTGATACCCATTCTTATCGGTAGTAGCTGCCTTGCCTCTACCATTTTATCCTTACTGATACGTCCTCGCCCCTGCCCCCAATAGCTTTTCCACCTCACCATCTTTTCTTTTTATTTTCTTTCTATCGGTAGCTGGAGCTACCGATACCCCTCTTCACCGATACTGCCTTTGTTTTTTTTAACTGATCCTCTCCTGCCTTTCAGCTACCGATGCATCGGTAGCTCCTTCTCACCGATACGCTCCACTTCTCCTCACGGATACAGCTGCTACCTAGGTACCGATGAACAGCAGCCCTTTACCAGTAGTTGCCCACCTCAATCAGTAGCTGCCCTCACGGCCTTGATTTGTTGCTTCGCGAACTGAGGAGGGATGTGCGTGATGCTTGGAGCTAAGAAAATCCAGTCGAGACTTCGTTGCGCCATCTGAAATTTTGAACCGCCGCTGCTTTGGTCTTAAATCCAAGCCGAGGCCAGCTTCGCTGCCCTGTTTAATTTTTTTTTTTAATCTGAACAGCTTAATGAAGATGAAGTTGAAGTAGAGGTCTTGCCTGCTAGCTGTCGCCGCTCTGCTGAAGGCCGTGGATGAGATCTGCCATGTTATGCTGCTAGAGCAAGGGTGCCGCACCGCACTGTTATGTGAAGGAGAGGGGCAGGGAGGTCAACCGCAGAGCCGGGTGCTGATGAAGGAGATGCGCCGCCCTACCTGCTATTGTCGCGCCGTTGCGGGGAAGAGTAGGTCTGCAGTGTACCAGAGTTGCCGCTGCAAGAAGCCGAGATGTCGCATTGTTGCTGGATTCTGTGAGCCGGAGAGCCACCACCATCGGCTTAGAGGAGGCTGCCAGTTCTGATCAGTGTTGTTTTCCACCGCTGGAGTCGAAGAGCTAGAGCCGTGCTGGTCGTGTGCGGGAAGAACAGCAAAGAAAACCCTCCCCCACCCTTGCTGCGTGGATTTGGGGGAGGAGGAAGAGGTAACACAAAAAAAATAAAAATATAATAAGATAAGATAATAATAATAATAGTATATGTAATATAAAAAAAATTAAAGTAAAAAGATAAAGAAGAAAAGCAAAAGGTAAAGTGTAGTTAAGTTAAATTAAAGATAACTTTTTAATAAAGTTAAAGTGAGATTAACTTTTCATAAAAGTTAAATTATTAAGTCAAATTAATATAAAATAATTTATAAAAGATATTAATTTAAAATAATTATCATATTAACAAATTAATAAATCATTAATTAAAATATAAAAACTAAATTAATAATAAGTAGTGATAATTTAATAGTTTACTATTAATAGTGTGAATTTATAATTAAAAATAATTATAAATAAACTATAAAATATACTTTTTAAAATAATTAAAATTTAATTATTAATTCTAATTACTAAATTAAAATAAACTAGCTAATAAATTAATCTAACAATTTAATTTCTTAAATAGTAACAATTAAATTATTAATACAATCTATATTATTAAATTTCTAAATACTTATTTATTTATGATGTTAAATTTTAATGATTAACTTTTAAAAGTAGTTTTTAGTATTTATATTTATTAACTAACTCAGTGGAATTTAATAAAAATGCTATATATAAATAATAAATATCAATTAAGATATTTAATGATTAACTTTAGTTAATTATTAATGAGTAATATAACTTTAAATTTAAAAATAATAATAATAATAATTTTTTTTCATTATTTGTGTTCTCGTTTATTTAGGGTTTCTTTTCTAACTTGCAGGTTCATTCAATTTCTCAAACCCCGTCCAGGTTCAAGCAACCAACTCAGCGAGAGTTAGTTACGAGGGCAAAGATAACACGACGTGCCGGTCGCGAAAAAACGCACATTTTGCAGTGCGTGGGTAAAGAACTTTTCAAGTCGGTGGAAGATGTGGCGGTGACATGCAATGGAAGACAGAGAGTACTTAAGCAGAACAAGCAACATTTTTTTTTGAGTGGGACACATTCATTGACGGAGACATTGATACATTTACCCGGGGGGAGATGATTGGGAGACGATGCTGAGCAGTGCAGTCCAGGAACTCAAGAGTAGAGCATTTTTAGGGAGTTCCTTCTCCCTCATGTTTTAAACTTTTATACTATGTTTCTGTAATGTTTCCTATTACTGTTGTAATAATGAATAGTATAGTTAGCCAAGTCTTTTAGTTCGGGGAGAGTTCTAGCTCTACTGGCATATTTTTCATCCTTATCATTAACCAATTCTTCTGTGATTAGAATTGATCGGCGAGATCAAATCTAATTTCATTTATCTGCTTTGTACCACAAGCACTGAAATATTCTAGACTCTGTAATCATTCGGTGATTTTGGTTATGGAGTTATCTTTTTAGTAAACAAATCATAATGAAACTTCAGTACTTACAGCGAGTTTGTACTGTTGTTCATCTTAAGACATCTTTCTGTATTTGTACTTCTCGGAGTGGCGAACTATAGTAGTACAATATCCACGACTTAACTCCTGGCGAGGGAAGTAAGTCGTCTCTTTAATCTAGTGGTATGAAGCAGTACATTAAATGAAAAGGAAAATTAATTCAAACCAGTAGACTAGAATGAACCCGAACATTATTTACTGTTGTCTTTTATCATCATTTAATCTCTGTTGTTGCACCTTGCTCCCAGCTGTACTTTGTTTTAGTATTGTTCAAACAATTTTACTATCAAATTGAAGTTTCACAGTACATAAAACCATAAGTAAATCAAGAGATATAAAAATTTAAAAAGTGAAAATTAGAAAACAACAACACTCCGCTGCTGACAACAGTGGAGCTTTCTAAGTTTTTTAGTTAGTAGTGCCCAATTTTACCTTCCCTGTGGGTTCGACCCTAATTGCCACATATACAGAAGTTAGTAGGAATATAAATTTTAAACTTTGACTGACTTCAAAGACGAGCTAGGTCATGTTTTTGGCGCCGTTTCCGGGGAAGGCAGGAGCCATTGCTAAAAAAACTCTTAAAAAAGCACATATAAAAAAAATAAAAAAATTGAAAATTTTGAAAACTGTAAAAAAAATTGTTACTTTTCGTTCTGAGTTGTTACTATTAGAAACTGTCTACAACTGTTTGTATGAGCATGAGAACATCTGTTGTTATATTAGAACCTCTAAACCCTGAACTCGATAAACACTTAGCTGCTCTAAGAAGAAAAAACAAAATTGAAATGGAAAATCCAGAAAATAGAATCCCTGAGAATAATGACTTTCGAAATAACCATCCAGAACTCTTAGATGAACACGAAAGGCCTAGGATAAGGGAGTTTCAACTACCTCAAGTTTTAAGCAACCAATCATCCATTAGATTAAGTCCTGGAGCCAAAAATTATGAGCTGAAACAATCACACATTTCTTTGCTGCCTGCATTCAATGGGCTCTCTAATGAGGACTCTTTGGAATTCATTAGAGAATTATACAATACTGTGCAGCAACTTCCACTTTTAGGACTTACTGAAAATGAAATAAGGATGAGAGTTTTTCCCTTTTTCCTTAAAGGGAATGCGAGAAATTAGTTTTTAAGTCTAGATGAAAATATTTTTGAGAATTGGGATCAAGTGTATAACTCATTAATTATGAAATTTTATCCCCAAAGATTAAAAGGAGAACTTAGAACTAAAATCACTAGTTTTAATCAAGAGGATGGAGAAGCCTTCCATGAAGCTTGGGATAGATTCAGGGATCTGCTTAGGTAGTGTCCCCATCATCAACTCCCTTCACATCTCCTCATGGACACCTTCTATGAAGGGCTTTCTTTCTCTGGTCAGAATTTAGTGGATCAAGCTGCTGGGGGTAATTACAATGATAAAACTGATGAAGAGTTGAGACAAATTTTCAATAATATGGCCCTTAATTCTCAACATAAGAATTCAAGAAGAAAAAGAGTTAATAGAACTGTCAATTCAAATACTAGTTCAATGAATGAAACTGAAGCTCAACTAGCTGAAATCACTAATCAACTTCAAACATTAATGAACCAGAATTCAAAACAATCTGTTAACCAAGTTGAAAACCAGAATCAGTATTAATCTCTTAGGCAACAGTGCACTCAATGTGGTATGTTTGGGCACTCTGAAGGTTTTTGTCCTAATGTTGATCTATCTGCCCGACAACCTGAAAATTTAAACTTTGTCAATTACGGTCCTAGGATGCCTCAAAAAGATGATCCATTTTCTAATAATTACAATCAAGGCTATAGGAACCATCCAAATCTTTCGTGGAAAGATCAAGGAGTCATTAAGCAACCAACTGCCCCTCATTATCAGAACCAACCAAGACCAAATTTTCAATGTCAACAAAGGGGAGAGTCCTCAAATGTTCAAGGAAGTAATGATAATCAAATGTTTTCTAAATTGGATCAGATCTTGAATAAAATAAACTCACAAGTGGAAAGGTACATGTCTCAACTTAATAAACAGAAAAGTCAATATGAGTCAGACAAGATGCAAACTGATGTGAGAATGCAGAATATGGAAACACAGCTTCGCCAATTAGCTAGAGATTTGACTTCTAGGGATAAAGGTAGGTTTCCTAGTACCACTGAACTAAATCCTAGGGAGAATATCATGGCTGTTGTTACTAGGAGTGGGATGAATACTCAAAATGTTGCTGAAAAAACTGTAAAAAATTCTCAAAATGAGAAACTGTTTGAATCTGCAAATGAAAATCTGCTTTGTTCACAATCTGGAAATTCACAAAAAGATGTTGAAAATGATGAGAATCTGAACCTGTCACCTGAAAATCAAGATGAAACTTGTTCAAAAAATCAAAAAAATAAAAGAAAAGAAAAGGTTGCTGAAGAGGTGAGGGACATGCCTACTGTTCTGAAAATTTTCCCCACCCATCCCTTTCCTTGAAAAACTGAAACCTCAAAGTAACACCAAGGCTGAACTTCTTCAGTTTCTTGGTCTTCTTTCTAAGCTTCAAGTGAACATCCCTTTTATCCAAGCCTTAATTCAAATTCCATCCTATCTGAAATCTTTAATGAAAATTGTTTCAAATAAAAAGACCCTTGAAGAATTTTCTACCTACAGCCTCACTGAGGAGTGCAGTGCTGTGCTTCAAAAGAAAATCCCACCAAAATTGAAAGACCCAAGTAGCTTTGTCATCCCCTGTACTCTAGGTAACTCAGGTCAGCTGAACTGTTTGTGTGATCTAGGTGCCAGTATTAATCTGCTCCCATACTCACTGTTTCGACAGTTGAGGTTGGGTGATCTTCAACCCACCACAGTCATTCTCCAGTTGGATGATAGATCCTTTACCCATCCTATAGGTCGAGTAAATGACTTACTAGTTGGAGTTGAGAAATTGATCTTACCTGCTGATTTTCTTGTTCTAGATATGGAGTGTGATCAAGAGGTACCTATCATCTTGGGTAGGCCCTTCTTGGCCACAGGTGGAGCTGTCATTGATGTTTCTAAGTGCCAACTGATCTTCATAATTGGTGAACAAGAAGAAGAGTTCAATGTTTTTAAAAATATTAAGGAACCATCTTACTCTGAAAACTGTTCAAAAATTGAGTCTTTTGAAGCTGAATGTTCTTATAAGAATCAACATGAACACATTGAAAAATCTGAAAATCATTCTTATGTTGAAGAATGAATTTGTGAAGCTGAAAATCTTTGTGAATCTTTTCTAGAAGCTGAAAATTATGTTGTAACAGCCAAACTGGAAAATCTTTCAGAACTGGACAACTGTCCAGTTTCTGTTGTAGGAGAGTCTTATGTTTATGAACTTAGGAGTTTTCTTAGTGAAATTGAGGGTGTTTCTGTTAACACCAACACTTCTGAATACTTTGATGATACTGAGGGAGAACTGTTAAGACAATTATATGATTCTTCTTTGATTAACCTGCTGAATTCAAATTTGGAAAATCTGGACAGTGTACTGCCTACCTTGGACAGTATCACTATTATCTCTGAATCTGAACTGGAAATTAAAAACCTTTCATCTTTTAATACTCCTTACAAGAAATATGTTGAAGATCTTGGACCTCCCAGGCCTAAGAGTCTTCCTTCGAGTGTAGTACCACCTGATCTTGAACTGAAGCCCATCCCTGCCCATCTTAAATATTCATTTTTAGGTGAGAACTCTACTTTACCTGTAATAATCTCTGCTGAACTAAATGCAACCCATGAAGAAAAACTGTTGAATGTTTTGAAAAAGATTAGATCTGCCATAGGCTGGACCATAGATGATATCAAGGGAATTAGTCCTTCATTCTGTATGCACAAAATTCTTATGGAACCTGATCATAATCCTAGGGTAGAATGTCAATGAAGATTAAATCATAACATGAATGAAGTTGTGAGAGACGAAGTAATCAAGCTGTTAGATACTGGAATGATATATCCCATCTCAGATAGTGCTTGGGTCAGCCCTGTCCAGGTTGTCCCCAAGAAGGGAGGTTTCACTGTAGTTAAAAATGAAAAAAATGAAGAAGTCAAAGTTAGGAAAGCCACAAAATGGAGAGTCTGTATTGATTATATGAACCTTAATGCAGCCACTAGGAAGGACCATTTTCCTATTCCCTTCCTTGATCAGATGCTTGAGAGGCTTGCTTGAAATGAATTTTTCTATTTTCTGGATGGGTATTCTGGTTACAACCAGATTCTTGTTGATCCAGAGGATCAGGAGAAGACTACTTTCACATGCCCCTTTGGAACATTTGCCTACCGGCAGATGCCCTTTGGGTTGTCTGGAGCTCCAGGCACCTTTCAAAGGTGTATGATGGCTATCTTTTCTGATATGATCGAGAGAATCATTGAAGTTTTCTTGGATGACTTTTCTATAGTGGGGAGTACTTTTGATACTTGCTTAGGAAATCTTGAGTTAGTCTTAGAGAGATGCATTGAAACCAACCTTGTTCTTAATTGGGAGAAATGTCAATTCATGGTTACTGAAGGTATTGTGTTAGGTCATAAGGTGTCTAAGAAAGGTTTAGAAGTTGATACTGCTATGATAGAAGTTATTCAAAAATTGCTTCCTCCTGTTAATGTAAAAGGTGTTAGGAGTTTCTTAGGGAATGCTGGTTTTTACCGGAGGTTCATAAAAGATTTTTCTAAAATCACAAATCCCTTGTGTTCCTTATTGGTAAAGGATGCACCATTTAACTTTGATGAAAACTGCTTGAAATCATTTAATCTGCTTAAGGAGAAACTCACAATTTCACCTATCATTACTGCACCTGATTGGAAACTACCGTTTGAACTTATGTGTGATGCTAGTGACATGGTTGTTGGTGCTCTCCTTGGACAGAGGAGAGATAGGAAATTTTATGTGGTATACTATGCTAGTAGATTGCTAGATGATTCTCAAAAGAATTATACCACCACTGAAAAAGAGTTTTTAGCTGTTGTTTTCGCTTTGGAAAAGTTTAGACAATATCTGTTAGGTTCAAAAGTCATAATTTTCACTGATCATTCTGCTTTAAAATACTTGCTGTCTAAAAAAGAAACTAAACCCAGGCTGATTAGATGGATCTTATTGTTACAAGAGTTTGACTTAGAGATTAGGGATAAGTAGGGAGTTGAAAACTTAGTTCCTGGTCATCTATCTAGGCTTCCTGTTACTCAACTTGAATCTGAAAATCATAGGGAGATTAACTCTTCCTTCCCTGATGAAAAACTGCTCACTGTTTCAGTTAGGCAATCTGCTTGGTTTGCAGATTTTGCCAACTTCTTGGTAGTAGGTGTCATTCCCAAAAATCTGTCTAATAATCAATGAAATAAATTCATTTCTGAGTTTAAATATTATCTGTGGGATGATCCCTTGCTGTTTAGGAGGTGTGCTGATGGTATTCTTAGGAGATGTGTACTTGAGGAAGAGATGTTTTCTATTCTTGAAAGTTGTCACTCTTCACCTTGGGGAGGTCACCATGGGGGTGAGAGGACCGCTCAAAAAGTCCTGTAATCTGGTTTCTATTGGCCTACCATCTTTACGGATTCTAGGAGTTTTGTGGTTGGGTGTGACAGGTGTCAGAGGCTGGGTAATGTGGGTAGGAAACAGGAGTTACCCCAAAAGGGTATTTTGGAGGTAGAAATTTTTGATGTTTGGGGATTAGATTTCATGGTTCCATTTCCATCATCTCATGGGAATGAGTATATCTTAGTTACTGTGGATTATGTATCAAAGTGGGTTGAGGCGGTAGCTCTGCCCAACAATCAAGCAAATAGTGTGATAAAATTTGTAAAAAATATATCTTTACATGATTTGGAGTACCAAGAGCTTTTATTACTGATAATGGAACACATTTTAAGAATTACAAGTTTAAAAATTTGATGGAAAAATAAGGTTGTGTTCACAAAACTGGTACTCCATATCATCCACAGTCCAGTGGACAAGTAGAAATTTCTAACAGAGAACTAAAACAAATTCTTGAGAAAACTGTGTCAAACTCTAGGAAATATTGGTCTCTTAAACTGGATGAAGCTTTATGGGCATATAGAACTGCTTTCAAGACCCCAATAGGTATGTCTCCTTACAGGCTGTTGTTTGGGAATTGTTTTCATTTACCTGTGGAGTTGCAACATAAGTCATATTGGGCAGTTAAGGCTATCAACTTTGAATTTATGAGTGCTGGTGAGAGGAGATTGCTTGAGTTGAGTGAACTTGATGAGATTATGAGAGAGAGTTATGATAATTCAAGGATTTACAAAGAAAGGACTAAAATATTTCATGATTCTATCATTCAAACTAAAGAGTTCAAATCTGGACAGAAGGTTCTCCTCTTTAATTCTAGACTTAAACTTTTTCCTGGGAAGCTGAAGTCCAAGTGGTATGGACCATTTACTGTTGTGAGAGTTCTGAAAAATGGAGCTGTGGAAATAGATGGTGAAGAGAATAAACCCATGTTGGTTAATGGGCAAAGACTGAAACTCTATTTTGAGGGGAAGCCAAAGGGTTTGGCTGTTTTCACTGTTCTTGAATGATGTCTAGCTGGGGACTTTAAACCTAGCGCTGCATGGGAGGCAACCCATGGTTTGTGTATTGTTAATAAATAAAAAATTGTAATTAAATAATGTCTAACTGAAGACTTTAAATTCAGTGCTTCATGGGAGTCAACCCATGCTCTTTCTTTGTGTTTACTTTTGTTCTGTTCTTATTTTACTTTGAATAAATTTATGCTTTTTATGTTCATATATGCTCATATATGCTCTGTGTTTTTAGGAATGCTGCTTGTGTCATCTAAAGAGTGGAGTTCCCATACTGTAGGTTTAATGAAGACACTTCATTTAAGGGAAGTTTTCACATTCTGCACTTATTTTCTGCTTCTGTGTGATTTAATAAATTTTATTTGTTTTAAAAAATTATGTTGCATGTCACTGTGTTAAAGGGAGAAAAAAAAATCTTCTTGTACCTCATTTTTAGAATCTGTAGCTCATTGATAAAATCTTTCCACTGTTTGAATTTAAGTTTGGGGGGTACATGTAGAGTGTAAATTTAGTTTCATTGAATTTTTTTGGCTGATGGGTGTGTAGCATGCATCATTCTGCTTTATTTAAAACCCATTTGAACCCAATCTGTTAACTTGCTACATCCTTGTCATTATTCACCCACAAGAGCAACATGAAATTGTTTGAACTACATTGAAAATTTTTATTACTGGACATAAATGTTAATGCACGTACTTGGATTTGAACCTGCTAGTTATTTATTCATTGTGGGAAACACTATTTTTGAACTTCATTGAGACCTGTTATACAGGTCATATATCTACTTAATTGAAAATCGGTTTTGAACCATAATTGATTAACTGTTCTTCTCCATATTTAGAAGTCAACTTTGGGGACAAAGTTGGGTCTTAATTGTGGGGGAGGGGGTCAATTCTTGACTGTGCTAAACTGTGTTTAATTGTAATGCTCATCAATTCCCACTGCTTTTTAAACTTTTTGTCAAAAAATGGTCAAAGTTTTTCAAAAGTTCTTCACAATTTTAGGCTTTACACTGCACTCAAATGAGTCATGCCTTAGGATGGTGCTTGATTGGAAGTTAAGTCTTGCTTTGAGTCTGAAATGAGTGTTGGTGGATTATTGCTGAGTGGAACTGTTTAGTGGTTTAATGAATTTTGTTTAGGAACTTGTTTTGAGAGTGATATGAGAAACCTTTTAGTGGATTTAAGATCATAATTTTAGGTACTAGAAGTTTGACTTTTTTCCGAGGAGCCTTTTCATTCTTTTAATTTATAAAAATGATCACTTATATTGAGTCAATGTAAATGGTTTTTATATAAATCTTTTGAAACTGGAGTAATACTGGGAATCTAGGATCCCACGGTGAATCTCTGAGACCTTAGATGCTGGGTGCGTTTCTGTTTACTATAAGCCCTCTGTACACTCTAAATAAGTGCATTGCACAGTGCTTGGCACAAATTACATTGCTTGGGAAAAATAAATAAAGTTTCTAGGGTCAAAAATGAATTCATTAAGGTGAGGGGAATGATGAACTCCAGATGAAGAAGGGGACACCGGGTTTGTATGGGAGTCATTTGGGCTGACTCAATAAAGTGGCTAAAAAATATATATTTTTATGTATTTTCTGGTACCAAGGTGATGAGTCAAAGTAAAAAAGTTCATTTTATTAATATTTTAATTCCACATTTTTTTATCCTTTTATCACTCCTGAATTTAGAAATTGAGCTTGAATTGAAGTGAGTCACAAGGAAAAGTCATATATGAAGCAGGACACCTTCATTTATGGATGATTCATGGTTTACTTGATTTCCCTTTGAGTAGTTGTTCTAGGCGAGACATTGTTTGAGGCTATGTTTTCAATAGCCTAAGCACACTTTTTGATTCCTCTGTTGAAACTTCTTTGAACATATCTGATATGTATAATTCACTTTTTTTTCAAAGATTATAAAACATGGGATTGTTTGAGGACAAACAATGTTTAAGTGTGGGGGAATTTGATGTGGCCTTATTTTTACTCAGTTTGCCACATCTTTTTATTACATTTTATACAATTTATTTAATTATTTTAACAATTTTTAATAATTAAATGCAAATTTGTATTTATATAAATAAATTTGTCAATTATTCACTTTTTATAACATTTTATGTAATTTTTGACCTTAAAATAATTGATTTATTCTTTATGTGTTTTTAATATAACTAATTCTCAATTTGTTTAGTTAAAACTTTATTTGTTTATTTTATTTAATTTATTATTATTATTAATCATTGAGTTTTCTAATTAATTTAATTTTAATTTTTAATTCTATATAAAACTTATCTCGGCATTCCAGACTACCGGTAGCTTAGCTACCGATAGCAGGTTACCGGTACACTCTATCGGTGACTCTACCTCTATCGGTGACTCTGCCTCTATCGGTGACTCTGCCTCTATCGGTGACTCTGCCTCTATCGGTGACCCTTGTCACCGATACTCATTTCTATCAGTAAGCGCTTTAATTTTATAAGCAACGGTGAGTTTTTAGTTAGGTTAATTTAATTTTTCTTAACTTTATAATAGTGAATATCTATTAAAACAATCATTTAATCAACATAATCCTATTATTTTAATTTAGACTTTGTTTTCATTAATTAATCTCTCAAATAAGTTACATTAGAATAGGTTAATTTTATTATTTTATATGTTTAGTCTTCCTGCTCGTCATTTAAGTAAGTTATCTGTGCTTTTAAATTAATTAAATTGCTTCACCCTTAATTTTATTAGTTCAAATAGTTAATTAATTAATTAATTAAGAGTTTTTAAACTTTAACTATATTATTTTATGTAAGCAGATTGGTTATTAATTCAATTTTGTTTTGTTTTAGCCTACCGGGGAGGTATACTATCCTCTGAGTTACTTCTTGTTTTATTTTTAATGCCCTTTCTATCGGTACCCTTGCTACCGATCCACACCTCATCGTAACCCCTCTATAGCTTCTCCTTGGTTTAATTTTTAATTTGTTTTTTTAAAACATTAACTAGGAATCTGGTTTATATTATTAGTTTAATTATATTTAATTAAATTCTTTTAGGTGAATAATTTAAATTTATTTAACGTACAAGCAACTGGATTTATTTATTATTTTATTTTAATTGTTACTTTAGTAGTTAATTTTATGTTTAGTTCATTTAAGCTTTATTTTAATTTATAATTTTACTTTCTTTTGGTTATGCTTGCAGCGGTGACATTTCCTCACCACTAAGTCACTCTACCGGTGACTCTACCCCTCTTCATACCTCACTGATATTATATTTTTTCTATCGGTAGCTTTAGCTACCGATACCCATTCTTATCATTAGCAGCTGCCTTGCCTCTACCCTTTTATCCTCACCGATACGTCCTCACCCCTGCCCCCCGATAGCTTTTCCACCTCACCATCTTTTCTTTTTATTTTTTTTCTATCGGTAGCTGGAGCTACCGATACCCCTCCTCACCGATACTACCTTTGTTTTTTTTAACTGATCCTCTCCTGCCTTTCAGCTACCGATGCATCGGTAGATCCTTCTCACCGATACGCTCCACTTCTCCTCATGGATACAGCTGCTACCTAGGTACCGATGAACAGCAGCCCTTTACCAGTAGCTGCCCGCCTCAATCAGTAGCTGCCCTCACGGCCTGGATTTGTTGCTTCGCGAACTGAGGAGGGATGTGCGTGATGCTTAGAGATAAGAAAATCCAGTCGAGACTTCGTTGCACCGTCTGAAATTTTGAACCGCCGCTGCTTTGGTCTTAAATCCAAGCCGAGGCCAGCTTCGCTGCCCTGTTTAAATTTTTTTTTTTAATCTGAACAGCTTAATGAAGATGAAGCTGAAGTAGAGGTCTTGCCTGCTAGCTGTCGCCGCTCTGCTGAAGGCCGTGGATGAGATCTGCCGTGTTATGCTGCTGGAGCAAGGGTGCCGCACCGCACTGTTGTGTGAAGGGGAGGGGCAGGGAGGTCAACCGCAGAGCCGGGTGCTAATGAAGGAGATGCGCCGCCCTACCTGCTATTGTCGCGCCGTTGCGGGGAAGAGTAGGTCTGCAGGGTACTAGAGTCACCGCTACAAGAAGCCGAGATGTCGCACTGTTGCTGGATTCTGTGAGCAGGAGAGCCACCACCATCGGCTTAGAGGAGGCCACCAGTTCTGATCAGTGGTGTTTTCCACCGCTAGAGTTAAAGAGATAGAGCCGTGCTGGTAGTGTGCGGGAAGAACAGCAAAGAAAACCCTCCCCCACCCTTGCTGCGTGGATTTTGGGGAGGAGGAAGAGGCAACACAAAAAAATAAAAATATAATAAGATAAGATAATGATAATAATAGTATATGTAATATAAAAAAAGTAAAGTCAAAAGATAAAGAAGAAAAGCAATAGGTAAAGTGTAGTTAAGTTAAATTAAAGATATATTTTTAATAAAGTTAAATTGAGTTTAACTTTTCATAAAAGTTAAGTTATTAAGTCAAATTAATATAAAATAATTTATAAAAGATATTAATTTAAAATAATAATAATATTAACAAATTAATAAATCATTAATTAAAATATAAAAACTAAATTAATAATAAGTAGTGATAATTTAATAGTTTACTATTAATAGTGTGAATTTATAATTAAAAATAATTATAAATAAACTATAAAATATACTTTTTAAAATAATTAAAATTTAAGTATTAATACTAATTACTAAATTAAAATAAATTAGCTAATAAATTAATCTAACAATTTAATTTCTTAAATAGTAACAATTAAATTATTAATACAATCTAAATTAATAAATTTCTAAATACTTATTTATTTATGATGTTAAATTTTAATGATTAACTTTTAAAAGTAGTTTTTAGTATTTATATTTATTAACTAACTCAATGGCATTTAATAAAAATGCTATATATAAATAATAAATATCAATTAAGATATTTAATGATTAACTTTAGTTAATTATTAATGAGTAATATAACTTTAAATTTAAAAATAATAATAATAATAATTGTTTTCATTATTTGTGTTCTCGTTTATTTAGGTTTCTTTTCTAATTTGCAGGTTCATTCAATTTCTCAAACCCCATCCAGGTTCAAGCAACCAACTCAGCGAGAGTTAGTTATGAGGGCAAAGATAACACGACGTGCCAGTCACGAAAAAACGCACATTTTGCAGTGCGTGGGTAAAGAACTTTTGAAGTCGGTGGAAGATGTGGCGGTGACATGCAATGGAAGACAGAGTGTACTTAAGCAGAACAAGAAACGTTTTTTTTAGTGGGACACATTCATTGACGGATACATTGATACATTTACCCGGGGGGAGATGATCGGGAGACGATGCTGAGCAGTGCAGTCCAGGAACTCAGGAGCAGATAATTTTTAGGGAGTTCCTTCTCCCTCGCGTTTTAAACTTTTATACTCTGTTTCTGTAATGTTTCCTATTACTGTTGTAATAATGAATAGTATAGTTAGCTAAGTCTTTTAGTTCGGGGAGAGTTCTAGCTCTACTGGCATCTTTTTCATCCTTCTCATTAACCAATTCTTCTGTGATTAGAATTGATCGGCGAGATCAAATCTAATTTCATTTATCTGCTTTGTACCACAAGCACTGAAATATTCCAGACTTTGTAATCATTCGGCGAGTTTGGTTATGGAGTTATCTTTTTAGTAAACAAATAATAATGAAACTTCAGTACTTACGGCAAGTTTGTACTGTTGTTCATCTTAAGACGTCTTTCTGTATTTGTACTTCTCGGAGAGGCGAACTCTAGTAGTACAATATCCAGGACTTAACTCTTGGCGAGGGAAGTAAGTCATATCTTTAATCTAGTGGTATGAAGCAGTACTTTAAATGAAAAGGAAAATCAATTCAAACCAGTAGACTAGAATGAACCCGAACATTCATTACTGTTGTCTTTTATCATCATTTAATCTCTGCTGTTGCACCTTGCTCCCAGCTGTACTTTGTTTTAGTATTGTTCAAACAATTTTACTATAAAATTGAAGTTTCACAGTACGTAAAACCATAAGGAAATCAAAAGATATAGAAATTTAAAAAGTGAAAATTAAAAAAGAAAAACACTCCGCTGCTGACAACAGTGGAGCTTTCCAAGTTTTTTAGTTAGTAGTGGCCAATTTTACCTTCCCCGTGGGTTCGACCCTACTTTCCACATATACAGTAGTTAGTAGGAATATAAATTTTAAACTTTTACCGACTTCAACGATGATCTAGGTCATACTCACTCGATTTAATTTTCAGTTTACTTGAGTTTGTGTCTTGCTGTGTGCTTGGTTGTATGTGTTATAGGTTATAAAGGAAATGTCTTCCTAGTTTAAGGTAATACACATTCGGTGCTAATCTTCAGCCCCTAAACTATAGAAGGCGGGCTTGGGTTAGTCATGGCAAGAGCCTCAAAGGATATGTTGTGACAAAAGCATCTCATTTTTCTAGCAGTTTGGCATGTTTCTTTAGTGATATTTTGGTGCTTGAAGAATTGAGCTTGTTGTGGAGATATATATGATGTCCTAGTTCTGTTGGAGTCATTTTGTAGTATTTATCTTTGTACATTGATTTTGGCTGGTTTTATTCAGCATGTGGGAGTGTTATGGATTAGTTGTTCATCTTTTATATTTTATGGGTTTTGATGTTTTTTCGACATGCATAATATAGTTTTTTGTTAGTGGATTGTTTGTTTGGTTGGTTGAATCTAATGTGAAAATCATTTCCCAATTTATTCTCATAGCCCTCAACATTTATTTCCTTCCTTTGCTATCTTGGGAATATCTCTTAAGTCCATGTAGCACTCTTCCACCCTCTCAAGCCAGTGAGATGGTGTGGGATGTTACAATGGGTATCAGTTTGTTTGGTCCTTGGCTTTTAGATAAGAGTAGTTGTTCGATCCTTGATGTTGATCATTGGTCTTTCTATTGACATTCGTTCATGGTCTATTCCTTGCGTCAGGATGGTTTTAAGGTGTAGTTGGTGACCTTACTTCATAAGATAAGTGATGATCAATTATATATTTTCCTGTAAACTTGTTTCATTTTTTCCATGTGATCATAAAATTTATTATTTGAATGATTTCATGATGCGGTATCACCTATAAATGGGATAGGCTCATATAATCATAGTAATCCAGCAATCTATGTTAAATGTATTTTTGATGGTGTCTTGACTGAATTAATAGCAACGACCCATGATATTTTCTCTTTAGTATGGTTAGTTTGTATATATATTTTCCATGAAAAATACTTTTAACATTAAATTTGTGTTTAAATGGACTTCATTTTAAATATTATTATAAAATAAAATTTCCATTTAATGTGATGATTATAAAATAGTATTAAAAACATGTTTCCATAATATATTTTGATTTTTTTGTCCAAGGAACTCATGTGATTATGAAAAAATGAGATGAATTTAGAAATTATTTAAAAAATATATCATTGACTAATATTTTTACATAATTTGAAGTGGTTTTATTTTGATTATTTCTTTTTTATGATTAACATAATGATAAAGAGGCCCCATATTATGAAGTAAGGGTGCTTAAATAAGGACTCTTGATTTATAGTTTCCATATATGTTATCACATATTACAAAATAAATCCTGATATTATTAGAACTATATATTTATCATTCATATGTGGAATGGGTTAGTAAAAATATCATTGGATTTCCAGTGTTGTTCCAAATATAGGGCTATTCATAAGACCTTTGACTATTTTCTTTTGTAAAATGTAATTAATTATAGGACTCTTGAGTAACCTCAACTACTTTGAGTGATTAATTTGGTTCATTTATACTTTATTTAGTGATAAAAATCTTTTTGTTATCAGTATATATTGGAGCTAGGGGTTGGGGTTGTGTCATGGGATTGGTGTGAGGTGTCAATATTGACCTCGTAACACCTAATGATTTAGAGATTCTTTTAAAATAAATAACATGTTTTTAATATTTTTCATTACACTAAACATTGATTTTATAATTATTTACCTACAACCCCTTGTTTAGAATATGTAACATCCAATACCAAGTTTAAATAAAACCTGACATACTATTGAAATATTATTATTTTACATGATACTTATCACATAGCTATTAGAATAGAGTGTATAAATAGGATTAACTAAATTATTAAAATATATGGTTTATACATTTATATATAATGAATTAAATGGTGATAAATTATTTACAAATGAAAATAAAAAACTACTTGAAAATGGAGGGATTTCATTTAAAAAATAAATTTTACATTAAAAAATATGTTTTATCTAAATAGATTAAATTAATACTTTTTTTGAATTATTTTGTTGAAATTTATATATTATATTTTCAATCATGTTTTTATCGTTTATCTTATTTTTATTTCTAGACTACTGAAATGTGTAAATAAAATTATAAGCTTAAAAACTATATTTTTCTAAAAAGTTGTTTTTCTCCCTTTTCCTACATATTTTAAAACTAAATTATTAAAATTTGTGAATTTTTATATGAAAAAATTAAATTCAAAATTGAAATAATCATTTCAAACTTGTCTTATTGTTATTTTTTCAAGTTTTAGGAAAAGAATTTTTTTTGATAAATAGTTAATGATAAAAAAATTTATCACAACTTTTCAAGACATTTTGATAATTTTAAAAAAATAAAAAATATATTTAAGATTGATTTAAAGTTAAATATATATTTATTATATTTATATTAATAAAATTTAGTTCATCATAGTCAATTTTATATTTAATTTTTATATAACCATGTTTCCAACTGTTGAACATTTTCACTTCGTAAAACCTCTTTCTCATCGCTTCTGTCTGATTGATTGTAAATATAAATTATCCACTTCTTCAAATGACTTTTTTAAAAATTAATTTCATGCCTTTAGTTAGAATAATATTACTATCTAATAATTTTAACTAAATTTTTGAACACAATGAATAGTAAAAATAATAAAAAAATTACCATGATTAAGGTAAACATGAGTTTATATGGGGTTAAACATTAACGAAAATGGTTAAAAATGATTGGAAAAAATTAAAACACCAATTTTGTAGCCTATATAAACTTATATAGTCTATAATCATGATTTAAAAATCTTGTATCCTTGTATCATGTGAAAAATGGTGTTACAACTTTTTACTTTTAAAAATTACTGGTGTACTAGTCACCTCACTTATAAAAGGCCACCCTCTCTGATATCCACATGACATATCAAAAACCCTATGGATCATCCATGAAATTAAAAAAATGAATTCTTTACTTAACAAAAATCATAAAATAACCCTTATTTCAATCATAAATCTATCCTAATAATCCTTTTGGAGCAAACCAAAAAACAATTTTCAAAGAAAAGGTATGGTCTCTAACTGAGCGTTTTATTTTGATTCATCCTCTTAATCCTCCAAATAAATTTACAAAATGATTATATAATATAATTATTATATTATATATGATGATATTTTATTATTTTAGTGTTATAACCAAAATCTCTCTCCTATTCTGTAATTTGAGTTATTAAAGTGATATTCGTGTATACGACAGACTACTGCCTCATAAATTGATGTCATTATTTTTTTATTATCCACCTCTAACAACTGGAGAAAATGATGGATTAAATTTTTATATATTAAATTTTTCAAATAATTTTTTTATATAATTACTATATCACACATACCATCTTAACTCCAATTTTGTCAGTATAGGACAACGCCATTCATCACTACCGAAGACTACAGGCTTGGGAATCAATATGATTCACTGATGATATACATGGAAGGTAATAAAGAAACATTTATTAAAATTATCTCATATATTCAATATAAAAAATATTCTATAACGTTAATATATTTTTTACCATTAATTCTTTCAATCATTCTAGAAAATAGAAAAAAAATTCATGCGTAGATACGAACTAATGTCT
Organism: Viscum album; assembly: GCA_963277665.1. Taxonomy (NCBI): domain Eukaryota; kingdom Viridiplantae; phylum Streptophyta; class Magnoliopsida; order Santalales; family Viscaceae; genus Viscum; species Viscum album. The sequence continues at coordinate 554,721,361 of OY728140.1, read as the reverse complement.
CAGTGATCAATGTATTTCATTTTATACATATAAGTTTAGAAAATTGAAGAAAACAAATTTATAATTAATATATACTTTACTTATATCATGATAAAAAATAAATATATTATGGAAACATGTTCAAATAAAAAATCAAAATCTACAAAAAATCATTTATTACTCAAGACATGATATTAAAATGAAATTTTTAATAAATGGGTAATAAAATGTATTCATTAAATCATTTATGATAATATATATATATATATACATATATGTGAGGTCATTTAATTTATATATAATAAATTTATATTTATTATACAGGAGATTCACACATGTATGACGGATGTAAAGACTTACAGTAAGGGGCCTCCATCTCACATTTACTTTTCATTAAGACCCAATCCATATTTATAATATGATTAATTTTTGGTCTATATAATGAAAGTGAATTATTTTATGATTCCTATAATTATATTTTTGGTGATTAACATGTCCATTTGTTTCTCTCTTTAATTGAATTTAAATTTCAAAATTTACCTTCCTTGATACATATGTTATTTTACACACCTCTTTTTTTTATGTTAATATACACCCTCATAGACATGTAATATCATGAATTTATTTATTCTTATTATATTTTATGTTTCCTTTAATTTTATTCACTTATGAGGCTTATAATTCAATATAACTAAATTGGTAATGACATTATTTTATGATCTTATCATTTATCATGATTTCTTATGGTTATTTTTTTAATAGAAAAATATTATGATCAATCTCCCATTAATCACAAAAACAATTTTTCTCTTATGGTTATGTAATGAGAATAAATGGTTTCCATTCATTTTATTCTATTTATGTAATCAATATTTGAAAATAATAATTTTAAATAAAATACAAATTATTTATCTCTTCATCTACAAATACATTTTCTTCCAAAATTATGTTTTTTGAAAATTGTTTTAAAATGTTTCTAAATCCTACAAATGATTTACTAAATAAATTTTACACCTTATTTATGTTTATGTAGAATGTTTTGAAATGGGACTTCATTTTTTTTCCAAAATAATTTTTTTTTATTTAATAACAAATGTTAAAAGGTTCATTACATTAACATATATGGCAAGAATGAAATTTTATAAAATCAGGAAAAAATATTTTTTAATACATAATTTATAATGAAAAAATTTATATTCAAAGAGTTTTCTTTTGAATATATGTTGCAATTCTTTTCAATTTGGAAATATTTTAAATGATTTTTAAAGTTTCTTTGAAAATATTCAATGTTTATTTTCATTGAAAATTAATTACAAAATGTTTTATGAATATTTAATTTTAAATACATCTTTTTAATGAAATGTTTTTTCTTAAAGATATGATTTAAATGATCCACCAAATTATTTTTCCATTTGAGATGACATCTCTTGATGTTTCCTATAACTTGAATGGGATACGATCCGGGAAAAAAATTAGATCTCAGAATGTGTATTTAAGAAAACATGATGTCTTTGATACTTGTTTCTCTTCCACGTGCAACTATATGAAAAAATGGTTATTAAAATAAATTTTATATTAATGATGGTGACATACTTTTATGATAAGATCCTATCATTAAATATCAATTTATGTTGATTTCTCACTCTTATGGATAATGTTTATTTATGATAATGTTTTATTCTAGGAATCGAGTACTTAATCTATAAAATGAATAGTATTAATATGTATGTTATGCTAATGATCACATACCCTTATTATTATCTTATGATTTCATAAGATCATAGATTTATATCTCATATGTTTACACCTATTGAGCATTTGAGATCACCCTTTCATAAATTTCCATCCCTAGGTTATGAATAATGGTTTTAGTATTTTATTACTAAGAGTGGTACTGTGTGAGTAAATTATTTATTGAGAAAACGAATAAATTTCATGGAATAAGATGATTTTGTTACTGGTCTCTAATAACACTATACTATTATGGTTCATAGGTGGGTTCTTATGAAAATTACTATATATTCTTCTAAAAATGTAACGATCTAAACCGAGTTGATCCTAAACCGGTCACCCGAGTTGGTTGATGAAATAGCCATAGAGGCATTACTGATCCTCCCCGGCTAACAAAGAGTTTGAAGGGTATCAACATTGTGATAATGAGAATAATTTGTCCCAACATAAATAAAAAAAAGTACAAGAATAATAAAAGAGATGCCCAAAATAAATAAATCAAACAGAATGACTAAGTAGGAACAGATAAATTGAACTAGCTGAACACGATGACTGTTAAACTTTATGTGACCCTTTGGGTCACACTCTAATCACAGGACTCAACATTACCCTAGTGATCCAGATCAAGCTGAAACATGCCCCTTATAGTAAGAACAAGAACAAGGTATATGTGTGAGTATTAAAACTCAGTAGGTGTGCTGCAGAAAACTATTCCCAAATGCATTTATTTGAAATAAGGAAACATCAATTTTTGGTTTGAACTAGAATATATAAAAGGGCGTTTTTTTCACATATTTTCCCTTTAAAAATTCATGATCAATCTCTCTTTTTTTCTTAAAGTAGTTTTTTTAGAAGAACCATTTACCCTTTAAATGAAATATGGATCGAGAAGAAGGAAGTATTGAACATTTTCAAGTTTTTTTCACAAACATTTTAATATAATTTTATCACTTTCAGCATGGAGATGAACATATTATGAGAATTCAAATTAATGTTCACACAAGAGAAATGGAAAAATAGCAAGAAAGTGTGACCAACCAACAATGAACATCAATCATCTGCCATGTATAACGAAGTTCCAAATTACATGGCAGAACCTAAGAGATCTTGAAAAATATAGAACATACTATACATGTGACTCATCTAGAAGGAACTCCCATCTGGATGACATCATATTTCCCAAATGCCCCGATCGTTTCCCTGCATAGCCATATCGTGGGGCACAATGCCAAAACAATAATAACAAAATATCCCCTTACTATGGGATATGATCCAGTGTGTAATCTAAAAAAGTGAAGTAATCATTCACCAAAAACTGACTCTCTATGAATGGTTCCCATGTCATGAATAATATGGGGGTGAGAAAACAATATCTCACAAGAAATACAACACATGATTTTTCATATTACATAGTCAACACACTCACACAAAAATCACCCCTTAATCACTCCCAAGGATTTTATCCATCTTTACTTTAACCAACAACAATTGAGGGATCTTTCATCCGAGGACCAACTATTCCCATAAATATCGAACAAGGAAATTGCTGCATCCCAAAAGAGAGTTATCAAAGTAATGCATTCAATAAAAGTACCAAACATTCCTGAAGAAAACATTTAACACTAAACAATTTAAAAAAGAACAACCACACTCCACTTTCAAGAAAAAATCTACTTAGACACTCATTTAAGAAACCCAGGTCATCATTCTAAATCTAAAATACATTTAGAAAGGCCAAATGGGAATTTCATCAAGCACTTGATGTGAAAAATGAAACCAAGTCATTTATCACAATATATTACAAGAGATAAACCACTCTAATTCAAGACAAATAATTTTACTAATAGTTTAAAATTAATAATTGATATAAAAACTCTGTAAAAAACAATTAAATAAATTATTCATAAATTTAATGGTCAAAGCATATAGATTCTACTTCAAAATCGAAACTGAACAAGCTGAAACACTTCGGCGGATGAAAAATTAGGGGATGCCAACTCGAAACCATCCCACACTCGCATGCACATACCCATAAATATAAATATATATATATATATATATATATATATATATATATATATCCATGATCCAATGCATGTATTCCCCATGAAATTATGAAATACCTACACAAAGAATATATATATATATAACTTAAGTATATGAGTGCACACCCTAAAAAATTGCTAAAAACTCTGTGCAACATATCCTAGAATCACAAAAATAGTTTATTTTATAAATAATGAAACACAACCCACTCTCACAAAAAAATACATTTGAAATCCCATTTCATCAATCATGCACACCATTTATATCAGAAACACACTTATAAGGGCTATAGGTTCACATACCATTAAGAACATTATGTGAAAAATCATTTAAATACTCAAATCACCACATTAAGCTTCACAAACCTGTTTATGAAAACCAATCCACAACATTGTAAATCAGTAATCATTTTAAATATCCAACCATTCCATATACAAAACACAAGGCATAAAAACCATTTCTAACCATTCCAAACCATTACCAAAAAATGGAAAACCAACTAATTACACATGGTATAATTAATTAAAAAATAATAAACTCTTGTATTGAAGCTAAAGGAGGTGATAACATAAAGAAATAAAAGTAAATATAATTTAAAGGTCATATGAAATGGGTACCTACCTAAAAAATAGAGAAACTTCTGGAAATTGGTGACAAACATCAATCCCAGCTCATTCGCTCCTAGAGGATGTCAAAACCAACCTTAAGAATCAAAATTGGACCCGATATTTATGGTTTTACCCATAAAAATTAATCCCTGACAATGAAATAATTATAAACTGAAAGGAGGGGAAAATACCCTAGGGTTAGGCTACTAGATAAGGGAGGGGTTGCGGGTCGATCGGATAAGAAACAGACTGGACGGGAGAGGACGTTCGAATGGTCGGAGGCCAGACATGCACCAGCGAGGGGGTGCAGCCTGACTGGTTGGGCACACAGTTATTGAACGACAGCCGATGAGGGGTGTCCTTACTGGGAGGTGGCATGATGACCGAAGGGAGGTAGGTCACCTGAGAGGTGCGTAGGGTGGGTGGGTGGTGTAGCGTGCCGCACGGGTGAGAGAAAGGGGGGTCACAATGGGAGAGATGAGGGAGGGGAACTGAGCACAAACCCTAAAAAAATAAGATAAAACAATAATAAAATAATACTGAAAACAACATAATAATTATGTAACAATTATAATAACATAGCCACAATAAAAATAATATAAAATAATAATAATATAATAATAATTACTAATATCTTTAACAATAATAATTAACATACCGTTAAAATTTATATAAACATTACTTTCCTTCTTCATAATAATAATATTAATGAAACATTGAATAATAATAGTAATAATTATCATTTTAGTATTCATTTTTATAGAAATAAATTTAATGAGAACTTTAATAATACTAACAAAGAATGATAACAGATAAAAATTAGATATTAATAAAACTATTATCCGCAAAAATAATAATAAGGTCATTATTATGGTTAAATTATTTATTTAACTCAATTTTAATTTTTCAACCCATTCATTTTATTTTATTTGACTGATTACAATACCTCCACTTAGCGGTCAACGCACTACTAAAGCTACCAAGAAGGGACCATGTGGTATCTTTTGTCTGATTTAGAAGCGACTGAATGGGTACTCGAGATGACAGCATAGTTCCGCTAACCGTGTGGTGCCCCCACACCAACCTAAAAAATGATAATATTAAAGATAATAATTTTATTAATATTTATAAAAATATTAAATTATAACATAATGAAAAAATAATAACAATATTCATTTAATTTTTAATATTAATAATTATGATAATGATTAATTTAAGGATAATAATTATATGAAAATTTTGAATAACATAATTCTCAATATTTATAATGATAATAATATCCATACCATTAATAATATTATCAACACGTTTAGTTAAATTTTATGTCTTATTATATTATATTAACACTCATTATAACTTCATTTTATTACTCATTAAACTTTTTAATTCATCCTGCATACCAGGCATGCCGACAGGGACCCGAGCATAGTTGCATCGTCACTCAACTATGCTCTGCCCCAACTGTAGACAACACCAAACCCAGGACACACATTTTTTCCAATAAAACTCAAAAATTCAAATAATGACTCACCTAAACCTGGACTAGGTTATCCAATGCTAGGTAAATTTTGAAATAAAGAATTTCCAAAAGTCAGTGTGAGGCAATTCTCCCCACCATAACACTTTCTTCCCCTAGAATTCCGAAACATGGTGTGACCCAAAAGGAAAAAAACCAACACTCCTTTACAATTCAAGGAGATGCAAAAAGAAATATAAATGGTGAGATAACAGAAATACCATAAACTATAGAGATAGGCCGACAAAATAAATTCCGAAGACTGAAACAGACTTCCCACTAAGTGTCACCCTCCCATAGAAGCTTAAACACCCCCAGTTAATTGGTCCAATAAACATATAATTTTCACAATGACTTGAAAAGATGTTAAAAACATACACTTTAATCATCACCATACAAATTTCAACCCTTCACCAAAAACAAATAGATGAGATTCAAGCCACATTTTAGGGAAACCTTCATAACCATACTTTTGAGAAATTACTGGAGAAAATCCAACCCAAAACTCACCCAAAGTAAAAACATATAATTTGGTGGCTCTGTACCAGACCATCAACCGCCAAACCAAAACTAGGAATGGAACTAAGATACGGTCATGGGGAGTCCCGGACAAACTCCCCACCGTAATAAATAGGCTAACTCTAAATTCAAATAGGCCCACGACATGTCTCCCCACCATAAGAATTAACATGGTTAAATGAACTCAAAAATATTCCTGATACTAAGAATAAACTCACAACAAGGGGAGGGAAGGGAATGGCCCAAATAGTGGAGAAAAAAACCACAACTATCGATATACCAACAACTTTACACCACCGGACAAGCGAAAACAGGCCACACTAAGGACAAAAATTAAACCAATGTATTATATCATTGCTGGATTTCTCTTGAAAACTTTCCAGCATCAATCCGGAACCTATGGATAGATCTATGATAGTTAAATCATATCTTACCTTGTATTCATAATTTAAAAACCCACAAACAAAACTTCCCCTCCTAGTTCTATAAGAAACCACTACACATTCCAGGCTGAACCAAAAGAACCCCAACACACCCCAAGAGTCACACTGCCACATGATGGAAATTTACCGGGATAATGACTTAGAAGATGCACATGCATCATCATTCTCACTTTGAAAAAGGAACAACACGATAAAGGATACAAGGAGAAACACATTCATACAAAAATGAGCAGCTCAGAATTCTCTAAGGAGAGATACGATTTCATTAAAATAGAAGTCCCAAAAAGGCTCCAAAACACACAACATTTCATAAATAAAATAGAATGCAGTACTACTAAAGGCCACTGAACATGACCCATGCAGCTCAGGGAAACATTACAGGGATAGGGATCTTAACCCATGTCCAAAACAGCACATGATTCTTGCAAATGGATATAACAACCTCTTATGATAAAACTCACCACCTTGGTGGACAATAACAAATTTTAATAGGAGAATATGATGAAAGATCCATAGATAATTTTCAAGATAGTGGCTTGCATTAATAGCTTCAGACCATGTGTCCTCAATTTTTAATTGAAACATTCCCTTCAATACCTCCATATTGAACCTTTGAACGCAAAACCAAAACATTATACCCTCAATGACACTGAAAATCAAGAAAACTAAAAATTCCTTCCACCTCTCTCACATCTACCCTTCTGATGCCAGAGGACCCACAAACTTGAAAATGGAAAGAGGTAGATTCGAGTTCCCAATTTCATGGTGGAACTCCTTTCATTGATCAACTGGAGGGTTTACCATTGGGGAGGTCACTCATGACCCCATAGAGAACATACTATTACTCTTCATGGGGGTGCACTCTGTCCAAAGAGGAGAAAACAATGACCCCACAAAATTGGTACATTTTATAAAACATTTCACTACCGTTTTAAATTATTCTTTCCACCACACTAAAATATAACTTTTCAAAACAACTTTTAGTATTTAGGAAAAACCAAATGATCCAAAAGTGAAAAATAGTGTATGTGGGTGACTCAGAAATATGGTTGGTGTCTATATGTCAATCACATCCACACCATGAGAATATTTTTGGGTAATTCCTCTGAATTTACATGGTAATCTAGGCCCTATGAGATTATAGAGGCCACTTTATCAACTCCCATTCAATCTCATGATACTAGAAAAACCAAAAAGAAACAAAAGACACCAACAACCTAAAAATTATATGGTAACTCGAGGTTCAGAATGAGAGAGTATTCATGATGTCGTTATTATTCCGACACCTTGATCCCAAAATTTCTACTATATCTACCTTGAAATATCAAATAATGGGGGGGGGGTCTCTAAAAGTAAGGTCCTCAAAAGAGTCAACCTACTCTAATACATTATTTTTCACAAAGTAAACCAAGTTGACCCTAAACAAGTTTCCCAAGTCAATCAGCGATATAGAGCTAGAGGAATTCCTTATTCTTATGGGCTGGTGAAAAGTTCCAAGGGCATCAATAGTTTGACAACCGGAATGGTTTCTCCCAATAGAAATAAAACAATTATGGAATAATAAAAGTGGAGCCTAAAATAAATAAATAAAACAGTGCAACTAAGTAGGAACTAACAAATATAACTTACAGAATACGATGACTGCTAAAACTCCATGTGACCCCATTGGTTACACTCTGATCATAATACTCAAAATCACCCATGAAAATAGGGATCAATTAAATCATGAGATTGGGACTAAAAACAAGAACAAAGTATATGCAAGAGTATTAAAACTCAATAGGTAGGCCCAAGAAAATTATTCCCAAATGTATATCTATTAAATAAATAAACATCAATTTCAGGTTTGAACTATAATATATTAGTGATTTTTTTTTCAAAAAATTTCCCTTTAAAGAAATTCACGATCCATTTCCCTTTTATCTGAAACCAGATTATTTTTCAAGAAGAAAGATTTAACCTTTTAATGAAAGAGTGATTAATAATAAAGAAGTGTAGAAAATTTTCAAAACATTTTTCGAAAAACATTTGGAAATAATTTAATCACATTTAACAAGGATATCCACTAGAAAATTTGAGGTTAAAGTAATGATCACACAAGGTAAATGGAGAAATAGAAAACAAGAGTGACAAACCAACAATGAACCTCAATCATCTACTGCAGATAACTATGTTCTGAAGTACATTTGAGAACCTAAGATATTTTGAATAATCTCGAAAATACAACACATGTGGCTCATCTCAAAGTTATTCCCTATACCATGATGTTATAGTTCCCAAAAACCTGATCTTCTCCCTACCTGGCCTGACTGTGGGGCATAATCCCATAAAAATAATAATAAAATATCCCCCATCAATATTCAGCAAAGAAAGAGGTGTATCCCAAAGAGATTTTTCAAAGTAATTCAATTTAAAAAAGTATCAAATGGAATTTAAAAAATAATTTAACACTAATCTATTTCCAAAAAAACCAACCCACACCATATTCGTAACCAAACTCCACATAGACACTATTTTGGTATTCACAGACATTTAATAGAGAATAATCTCTAAGTGAGAGTAAAATATTAATGTTTAGTTTAACCTATAGAGAATGAGGGTGTGATGTATTTATCATTTTTATTAATGTGTACTATATTGATTTCCTACACTTGTATGATTAAAAATATCACCTATGTGGCCCATAAAATCCCAAAAACACCAAATATTGAGAGATAGTTCTAAAACCAACACCAGCAATGGTGAAAATATAAATATTTTTGTGGGGAGTTTTAGGAAATATAATGGATAACCATTTCATCATAAAGATGTATCTTATATTACTTGTGAGAGAACCCACGGTTAAGAATTGGTGGTTACAAATAACAAGAAAAGATCAGTTCAGAAAAAAGATGTACTATTTTCTGATATACATTTCAGTTATATCTGTGATACTCCAAATATGGAATTATACTAAGATATTTAAATTAGGATAAGTGATTATCATTCAACCAAACTATCTATCTCATTTCATTCGAACAATTTCACACATATTTTTCAAATTTTTATCAAAAAATAAATAACACTTTTAGATCACAGTTTGCCCTATGAAAAGAATAACTAGACACATAACAAGAAATGTTATACAATAAACCATACAAAAATTGTATAAAATTCATCAAGATATTGGGTTTTAAAATTTTATATTGATTTAAAAAATGATCGATGTGAGGTTTATTTGAGGGAATAGTCTACCTATGACTACCATAGACATTTACCATTAATTATTATTTACTAGATTACAATAAGGTACATCTGAGGTCCAATGATAGTCTTGTCTACATGCTTTTTAATAATTCTAGGATATGAAATGTCAAAGTAGTTTTGGATCTAGTAATTAGTTTATAAATATGTAGTTGGAGAAATAGATATGATGTTTTAATTTTGGATGTAGACTGTGGGCATTACTATACATAAAGAATTCATGTGAAATACTAGATAATAGGTAATATTCCATGTGAGGAGTAATAACTTTTAATTTATGAATCCTTTGTGTTTATATTTGGATATGGGAATTAATCTAAATGTCTTACATGGATCATTTGGGATATTTGTTTTGGTATTTCTCAAGCATCATGGTAGAGAAAATGTTTCTGCATGGTATACACAACTAAAATAAATATTTTTCTATCACACATCCTTGAAAAGATACATTTTTAATTAATGTAAAATAATAATCTAGTTAACATTTTTACAAATAAATTATTATATTGGATTAGTTTAAAATACATTAGTGTGTTCCTCTTAGGGATATGATTATTGACTTTAATTTTATAAAAATATAGGGAAACACTATTATTTGAAATTTATGTTTCAAGAAAAAGGATGTATTGTATGAAAACTCAAATGGTGGAATGATAAATGTACCACAATGAATACTTTTGAAAATTTATAGTCTGTATGGAGTTTTGGGATTTACTATTTTTAAAAAAGTTAGGATATTTTTGAAAATCAGTTTAAAAATGGATTTTAATGGAGAGTGTTTATAACAGAAAAGACTTCCAAATATTTGCAAATTTTGAATTTGGGATTTAATGAAAACATTTCTATATTAAGGGGGTTTTAATATAAAAAGTGTCTTTATTATTTTTGTGAATAAAATTATTTAACCAGTTTAGAAACAAGATACTACTGCATGGATGAACATGTCTTCCATTATTAGTGGTTTGATAGGGTAAAACAAGTATTTTGAATTTCATAGTTCGAGTCGTGTAATATGGATTTTTTTGGGAAATATATTATAGTTTCTCTAGAAAAAATTTCAATTAACTCATTAATTATTGTTTATGCGGAATGAAAATTTCATTACTTTGGTAGTATATGATGTGTTTTGAATAGGTGATTCTTGTAGTTCAAATAATTATAATGAAAAATCTAATTTTGGTAGATTGTTCTTATGGTGAATATAATAATAAATAATAATTATTCTAGATTTAAATTTTCTTAGAATTAGTGTCTTTATTTATGAAGAATAATATTATTGAAGTCATGAATGCAAGTAGGGTTATGGGTAGATAAGATATATGATATGAGTTCATAGAAGTATAATGTGTTGTTAAATTATGCTAGTGGTCTTATGATGATAGTAATGAAATCAATGGGAATATTAGGGATTGTATTTTGTTTCTTTTGATATATAGTGAAATTCTTTGTTGTATTCTTTTTGTTTAATAGAGATTGGAATTTAGTGATAGGACATAGGGATTGCGTGGTGAATATGATTAATATAGTTTACGATTTATGTGTTCATTATATGTGTTGCCTTTTAATAATTTTAATATTTATTGTATGGAGTTTGTAATGATCAACACATTCTTGTGTTTGTAATTTTGGAGAAAGGAAAATCTTTAGTGGAACTAGAGTTTGTGAAAAAACAAATAATTTTTGAAAATGAATCATAATTAAAGCCATTTTAAAACGTTTAGTGAGATAATTATGTGTTGTTGGAATGGAATAGACCACAAATAATAATTATGGGGGATTTCATCATGAATAGAAGGAATTAATCTTGGTGACCTATAGAATATGACCACTATAAACCTAATGTTAGGCCACATGAATTTCCATGGCCAACCCAGTGGGACCCCCAATACAGGGTGGATAGTGTTGGGAAATGAGACCTATCTGGTCTCAATGAATTTATGGTGACGGTCAACGAAAATCCATTGGTACCTTGACAATTTTTTTTAAATAGAAAAATATAGGGACTTTGTGGAGGGGTATATTTTTAACACCCATCATAAAATCCCCTTACTCTAGCCAATAAACATAGAGGGGATTCCATCCCCTTACAATCTTTTTATTTTATCCTTTTTCATTTTAATATTTAGTAATATGGTAGGATTTGTTAATTAAATCATTGTAATATTTTCATGTTCATTTTCTATTTCCCATTATTCTTTTTTTAAAATTTAATTTGATTTGTAATATAGGAGTTCAAAATTTGAGTGGTATTCTAATAGAGTATAATGGAATCACTACCATATGAATTTTTATCCATGTGTTGTATATAAAGAACACCTAAGAATATTATTTTAGAATCACTTAAAAACATTTAATAGAAGTAATTGTGAACAGTGAGGTTATATAGTTATTTTGTTTAATTTTTAAGATATTATTAATCAAATTGGATATAATATGTTTTCATTTTATTTAAAATTGTACAGAGAATCAATTGTGGTGTATCATCACATAAATGAAGAAGCTTCTAGTTTCTGAGTATGACATAGTTTTTTGTTCTTGGTTAATCATAGTATGAAATGTTATATTATATTAATTAGTAATAAATCAAATAGGGGTTTTTTGTGATAGCCACTTAAAAGTACCTATGATGACCAATGAGATTATGGGATAATCAATTAGATAATGATAAATAGTTTGCGACCATAATTACTAAGAGAAGTGTTGATAAATTATATATTTTCTAATAAACATGTTTCATTGTTTTCATATGATCATTAAAATTAATATTAGAATGATTTCTTAATGTGGTATCACCTATAAATGGGTTAGTCTCATATAATCATAGTAATCCAACATTCCATATCGAATAGATTTTTTAATGGTGTCTTTACTGAATTACTAGTAGTGACCCACGATATTGTCTCTTTAGTAGGGATAGTTTCGATATATATTTTCCATGAAAAATACATTTAAGATTAAATTTTTTTTAATTGGAATTCAGTTTGAATATTATTATAAAATAAAATATTCATTTAATGTGATGATTCTGAGATGGTATTAACAAAACATGTTTCCAAAATATTTTTTGAAATATTTTTTTCCAAGGACCTCTCGTTATTCTAAAAAACATGTGATGAATTAAAAAATTATTTATAAAAATTATCATTGACTAATATTTTGATGTAATTTGAAGAGGTATAATTTAAATAAATGGTTTTTTCTAATTGACATAATGATATAGAGGCCCTATTTTATGAAGAATGTGTTCTTGAATAAATACTCTAGATTTTTGGTTTCCATATATTTTATCAAATATTACAAAATAATTACAGATATTATAGGAACTATATATTTATCATTCATTTGTGGGATGGGTTAGTAAGATAATGCTTGGATATCTAGTGTGGTTCTCAAAAGAGGGTTATTTATAAGACATTTGACTATTCTCTTTTGGGACATCTTATTAATTATTGGAATCTTGAGTAACCCCAACTACTTAGAGTGAGTCATCAGGTTCATTTATACTTTATTGAGTGATAAAAACATATTTAGTATTAGGATACATTAGAGCCATGGGGTTGGGGTCATAACATGGGATGGGTTTGAGGTGCCGATATTGATCCGATGACACCTGGAGATTTTGATATTTTTTTCAAATAAATAATATCATTTCAATATTTTTCATTACACTTAACATTGATTTTATAATTTTTTACCTACAACACCATGTTTAGAATTTTTTACATGCAATACTGAGTTTAAATAAAACATGACATACTATTGAAATATTATTATTCAAGATGATAGTAATCACTTAGCAATTGGAATAGAGGGTATAAATAGGATTGATAAATTAATAAAATTTATGGTTTAAAAATTTATATATAATGAATTAAATGGTGATAAATTACTTAAAAATAGAAATAACAACCACTGGAAAATACATGGATTTCATTTAAAAAAAAAAATTTTACATTCAAAAATATGTTTTATCTAAAAAGATTAAATTAATATTTTTTGAATTATTTTATTACAATTAACATATTATATTTTCAATAATGTTTTTATCAATAATCATATTTTTATTTTTAGATTGCTGATAAGTGTAAATCCAATCTTATGCTTAAAAACTATATTTTTCTAGAAAGCCATTTTCCCATTTTTTCACACATATTTAAAATCTAAATTATTCAAATTTTATAATTTTTATATGGAAAATTTTAATTCAAAATTGAAATCATCATTTAAAACTTATGTTTGGGTTATTTGTTTTCAAATATTATGGCAAGACAAATTTTTCGATTAATAGTTAAAAATACAATTTTTTATTAATAATTTCAAAGTATTTAAAATAATTTAAATTAAATTATAATATATTTAAGATAGATTTAAAGGTAAAAGTAGTATAATTATATCTCTATTAATAAAATTTATTTCACTAGAGTAAATTTTATATTAAAATTTTATATAACCATGTTTCCAACTAATGAAAAGTTTCACTTCGTAAAACCTCTTTCTCATGCTAATGTGGGATTAATTTTAAATTAAAATTATCCATGTTTTTAAATGAAATTTCAAAAAATGTATTACATGTTTTTATGGAGAATAATATTATTATCAAACAATTTCAACAAAATCTTTGAACATAATGGATAGTAAAAATAGTAAAAATTATTTACCATGATTAAAGTAAACAAGACTTTACATGGGGTTAAACATTAACTAAAATTGTTAAAAATAATTTGACAAATTTAAAACACAAATTTTGTTGCCTATAGGAACATATATAATCTATAATCTTTATTTTACAATGTTGGATTCTTGTAGCATGTGAAAAATGTGGTTACACCTTTTTACTTTTAAAAATTACAGGTGTACTAGTCACCTCACTTATAAATGGTCACCCTCTCTGATATCCACATGACATATCAAAAACCCTGTGGATCATCCAATAAATTAAAAAAAATAAATTCTTTACTTCCCACCAATCATACTATAATCATTATTTCAATCATAATTCGATCCTAATAATCCTTTTTAAGCAAACCAAATGATGTTTTTCAAAGATGAGGTAGGGTCTCTAACTGAGCGTTTTATTTTGTTTCTTCCTATGAATTCTCAAAATAATTTAAAAATTATTATATAATAGAATTATTATATTAAATATGATGAGATTGTATTATTTTAATGTTATAAAATTAATCCTTCTTCTCTTCTATCATTTGATTTATTAATTTCTCATTTGTATATACGGTAGACTACTACCTCGTGAATTGATAACATTATTGTCTCATTAACTATCTCTCACAACTTGATAACATTATTGACTAAATGTTTCTATATGATATTTATTATATAATTATAGTTATATAATTACTATATCAAAAAAACAATCTTAACTCGCATTTTTTCAGAATACGATAACGTCATTCATCACTACATAAGAATACCACCTCAGGAAGTTATATGATTCATTAACTCATAACATGTAAGGTAATAAGGATGTTTTTATTGATATAATTTCATATATTAAACAGAAAATTATTCTATAAGGTTAATATATTACCATTCATTCTATCAATCAGTCTATAATATAGAAACAATTTTCATGTGTACGTACGAACTAACGTCTCGCTGATCAATGTATTTAATTTTATACATATAAGTTTAACGTATTACCCAGAATAAATTAATATTTAATATATATGTTATTTATATCATGATAAAAACTATAGATATTTTTGAAACATGATCAAATAAAATGACCAAAAATCAAAAATAAAAATCATCAAAAAAGAAATCAATTATTACTCAAAACAGGACATCAACATAGAATTTTTAATAAACAGGTAATAAAATGTATTTAATAAAAAATACATGATATGATATATATATGAGGATATATAATTTATATATAATAAATGTATATTTATTATAGTAGAGACTCACACATGTATGAAGGATGTGGAGACTTATAGTAAGTATCTTCAATCTCACATTTACTTTTCATTAAGACACAATCCATATTCATAAAATGATTTATTTATTTGTCTATATAATGAAAATGAAATATTTTATGATTCTTATTATAGATTTTTTTGGATTAACATTTCAATGTTTTTTAACTCTCTTTAATGGAATTTAATGTTCAAAAGCTACCTTTCATGAGACATATGTTATGTTACACACCTCTGTTATTTTATGATGTCAATATACACACTCATAGACATGTAATATCATTAATTTGTTTATTTTTTTTATATTTTATGTTTATTTTAATTTTATTCATTTATGGGTCTTATAATTTTATGTTACTAAATTGTTAATGACAATAGTTTATGATCATGTAATTTATCAAGAATTTTTGTTATTATGTTTCTGACGGAAAAATATTTTGATTTGTATCTCAAGATACAAAAAAAATTTATTCTCCTACAGTTATGTAATGAGAATAAATGGTTTAGGTTCATTTTATTCTCATTATGTACTCAATATTTCAAAATAATAATTTTAAATAGAACATAAATTATTTATATCTTCATTCAAAAATACATTTTCTTCTAAAATCATGTTTTCCAAAAATAGTTTAAAAAACGTTTTTAAATCCTACAAAGGATTTAATAAATAAAGTTTACACCTTATTTATGTATATATAGAGTTTTACGAATTTGGTCTTCATGTTTTTTTCCAAAATGTTTTTTTAGATTTAATCCCAAATGTTAAAAGAGTCATTATATTAACATGTATGGCATGGATGCTATTTTACGAAATCACGAAAAAATAAATTTTTAATACATGATTTGTAATATAAATTTTTATTTTCAAAGTGTGTTATTTTTAAAATATGTTTCATTTTTTTCAAAACTAAACTATTTTAAAATATTTTTACTGTTTCCTTAAAAAATTTTAATGTTTATTTTCATACAAAATGAATTAAAAAATGTTTTACGAATATTTCATTTTATATATTTATTTTTAATGAAATTTTGTTTTCCTAATGATATGTTTTAAGTGATCCAAAAAAATCATTTTACATTTGAGAATACATCTACTGATGTTTCCTATTACTTACAAGGGATACGGTCTAGGAATACAAATCTTTTTATATCTCAGAATGGGTATTTAAGAAAACATGATGTCTATGATACTTGTTTCTCTTCCACTTGTTTATATATGGAGAAATGGTTATAAAAATAACTTATATATAAATGATGGTGACATACTTTTATGATATTATCTTTTCATTCCATATCAATTTATGTTGATTTCTCACTCTTATGGACAATATTTTTTAAATGATAATGGTTTATTCTAGGAATCGTGTACTTAATCGATGAAATGTTTGGTATGAACATGTATGTTATGCTAATTATCACATACCCTTATTGTTATATTATGATTTCATAGAATCATAGATTAATATGTCAGGTTTTTACACTTATTGAGCATATGAGATCACACTTTCTTATATTTCCATCCTTAGGTTATGAATAATTTTTTCGGTGTTTTCTTCCTAAGAGTGGCACTATGTGAGTAAAGTATTGATGGAGAAAATTAAGAAATATTATGAAATAAAAAGATTTCGTTACAAGTACCTAATGACACTAAACTATTATGGTTCATAGGTGTGTGCCTATGAATAGTATTTAATATTATTCTATAAATATAACAAATTAAATCGAGTCGAACTTTAACCGGTCACCCGAGTTGGTCCGTGACAAGGCCCAAGAGGAATTCCTGATCCTCCATGGATAACCAAAAGCACCAAGGGCATCAATATAGTGATTATGGGAATTATTTTTCCCTATAGAAATAAAAAAAAGTATCAGAATAATAAAAGAGAAGCCAAAAATAAATAAATCAAATAGGATGACTAACCAGGAATTGATAAATAGAACTACTTGGACCTAAGGGCTTCAAAAACTCAATGTAACCCATTTTTTCACACTCTGATCATAGGACTCAACATCACCCATTACAATCGAGATAATTTTGAAACCATCACCTTATAATAAAAACAAGAACAATGTATAGGTTTGATTATTAAAAATTAATGGGCATGCTTAAGAAAACCATTCCCATATTCATTTTCTTTAAATAAAGAAACATCAATTTTAGTTTTTAAATACAATATATAATGGTAATTGTTTCACATATTTTCCCTCTAAAAAATAATGATATATCTTTCTTTTATCTTAAACCTGTTTTTTTCAAGAAGAACGATTTAACCATTAAATGAAAGATGGATTGAGAAGAAGGAAGTGTAGAACATTTTCAATTTTTTTCCACAAATATTTGAATATATTTTTATAACTTTCTTCATGAGTTGAACCTATAATGAGAAGTTAATGTAATGGTCACAAATGTTAAATGGAAAAAATAAAAATCAAGAGTGGTCAACCAACAATGCACATCAATCATCCATCATAGATAACTAAGTTCCGAATTACGTGGGAGAACCTATGAGATCATGAATAATCTAGAACATACTATACATGTGACTCATCTAGAAAGAATTCCAAACCTAATGGTGTTATAACACCCAAATGCCCAATAGTTTCCCTAACTGTCTTGACCATTGGGCGCAATACCATAACAGTAATAACAAAATATCCCCCTACTATGGGATTCTAGCCAGCGTGTAATCTAAATAAGTGAAGTAATTGTTCACCAAAAATTTTCTCAATATGAAAGGTTCCCTTATCATGAATAATAATGGGGTGAGAAAATAATATCTAACAAGAAATCCAACACTTGAATTTTGATCTTATATAGTCGACATACACACACAAAAATCACCGTGGAATCACTCTTAGGGATTTTCTCCATATTTCCTTAAACCATAAACATGCCTGGGAAGCCCCATAAAAGGACCACCAATTCCCATAAATATCCTATAAGGAAAGAGGTGCATCACAAAAATAGGTTTCAAATTAATTCATTTTAAAAAAGATCCAAATGGGCCTTAACCAAACATTTAACACTAAACAACTTAAAGAAGAACCAACACACGCCACTTTCAATACCAAAATGTACTTAGACACTCAATTAAAAAACCCATGTCACCATTCTAAATCGAAAACACATTTATAAAGGCCAAATAGGCATTCCATCAATCACCTAATGTGAAAAATGAAACCAATTCATTCATTGTAAAGAATTACAAGAGAGAAACCACTATAATTCAAGACCAACAATTTTAATAACTATTTCAGAACAATAATTGATATAAAAACTATATAAAAAACCCAGAAATAAATGATTCTAGAATTTAATGGTCAATGAATATAGATCCAACCTAAAAAAGGAAGTGTACCAACCTGAGACACCTCAGAGGATGATGAATTAGGCGATGACAACTCAAAATCGGCCCATCATCGCTCACACATACCCATTATATATATATATATACACACACATATATATATATATCCAATATTTAATGCTTGTATTCCTCACGCAATGATGTAATACGTAAATAGAGGACATATATATTATATATATACATAAAATATATATATGCATGCACACCCTCAAACATTGATCGAAACTTAGGGAAACATATCATAGAATCACCAAAACAGTTCATTTTATAAATAATGTAACACAACTCCCTTTAGCAAAAAAATACATTTGAAAGCCCATTTCATCAATCCTACATAACATTTAAATCTGAAACACACTTACAAGGGCTATATGAGCACATAACATTAAGAGATTAATGGAAAAACCCCATTTAAAGGCTTAAATAACCACTTTAAACATCACAAACCTTTTTATAAAATCCAATACATAACACAATAAATAACTAATCATTTTAAAGATCAAAACAATCTATTTCTAAAACTCAAGGCATAAAAAAACAATTTCTAATAATTCCAAACAATTACCAAACAGGGGGAAAACAACAAATAACACATGGTATAGTTAATTTAACAAAAATAAACCCCTATCTAGAAACAAATGGAGGTGTGAGCATAAATAAATCAAAGTAAAATTAAATTAAATGTCATATGAAATGGGGAACTACATCAAAAATGGGAAAACATCTGGAAACCATTCCCAATCTTCAACCCCACCTTATTCGAACATAGAAGAAGTCAAAATCAACCATAAGAAAAAGAAATTGAACTAAAAACTAAGGATTTAACCGTAAAAATTAATCCCTAATAGTGAATTAATTTTAAACTGAATGTAGGATGAAAAATTACCATATGGTAAGGATGATGGAGAAGGGAGGGGTCGCAGGTCAGCTAGAGAAGAAGAGGACAAGATGGGAGAGGTCGGGCGAAGTGGCAGCAGCCTTACAAGAACTAGTAAGGGGGTGTGACCTTACTGGGAGGGCGCACGTTGGTCAAATGGCTGCCGATGAGGGGTGCATCCAGGGTGGGAGTGCACACGACTGCCAGAAGGGAGAGAGGTCTCATGAGAGGAGCATGGGTGGGTGTAGCGTGCTGCATATGTGAGGGAAAGGGGGGGTCACAATGGGAGAGATGGGGGGGAGGGAGTTGCACACAAACTATAAAATATAAGATAAATAAAAAATAATAATACTGACTACAACATAATAATAATTTGATAATAATAATAATATAACAAAAATAAAAATAAAAATATAATAATTACTAATATCTTTAATAATAAAAATTGAGATAATGTTAAAATTTATATAAACATTCCTTTCTTTCTTGATAATAATAATTTTAATGACACTTTTAATAATAATAATTATTATTATTATCATTTAATTATTTAATTATATTAATAACATTGATAACAATATTAATAATAGTAACAATGAATGATAATGAAAACAAATTTTATAGTAATAATAATATTATCCACAAATATTGTAACCTCCCGGTTTTGGAAGCCACCCAGAGGCACCCCGTACCTGGTTAGTCACATGGCCTCAAGTGAATTTCCCTAATGCTAGAGGATGGCAACTAGAAGCGAGGTCCTTGAGCTTGATAGTGGGGAAACTATGACCTCATTGGCAGAGTAAAAAACAGAAGTAAAAAAATACAAGTAATAGCAGATGTAAGAAATATACAACAACAGTAAGCAGTGGAAGACTAGAATAATAAAACAAATAGAGAACATATATATAAATGATTCATGATACATATGTATAGGAATGCATCCAAACAAGTCACAATCCTGGAAATAAAAACTGTGCTAAAACAAGTAGAAAAAGAAAATAAATAACATCTCCTCAGCATCGCAAGACATAGCTTGGTCCCATGCTCTCCAGCTCCACAACAATTAATTACTTGAATTAGAAGGGCGCTTGACCTTTTCTATTCCTGCAACAATATAATCTGTTTTGGCCCAAAATCATGACTCAAATAGGGTTTGATACTAAATCCCAGTAGGAAACCACCTGAAGATTTGTGCCTAAGTGTCAGTGAATATATGGCAGGTAAAAGTACAGAAAGTAGTAAACAATCCACAGATCAATATCAAGCAGCAGTGAAATAATAGCTAAATCTCAAACAGGTAACTCTCAGGGAGGTACTCGCAGCAATCCCCTATGGTCCTTTCTATGAAGTATAGACAACCCTCTCGGTAGTACACACAACGCAACCCCTCTGTTTCTGTATTTGGAATTTAATAAGACTCTCTGAGGAAGCGCTCACAGTCTATACCCTCATAGTCAAATGTAAAGAAAGAATATCTGAGGAAGCTCACATAGTCTCTTCCTTGTATAGTCTCTGCAAAGAAAGACTCTTCGAGGAATATCACACGTTCTATTCCCCTCATAGTCTAAGGTTGTCAAGGACTCTTTGGGGAAGCTCACATGTCAATTACCCTTATAGCCCTGAGGTCTAGGACTCTCTAAGGAAGCTCCCTCGGTCAATTCCCCTTATAGCATAGGTTGTTCAATTCAAACTAACACTCTCTGAGGAATCTCATGCATTCAATCCCCCAATAATCTAAAGTAATGAAGGAATCTCTGAGGAAGCTCACTCAGTCAATTCCCCTTATAGCACCAGGTGATTCTAGGCACTCTGAGGATGCTCACTCGGTCAATCCCCCCTTATAGCTCACTACACCCGGTTATCATTTCCTTATGTAGGTCAACGAGCATATCAGTGTTATATAGCCAAAGTAAACCTACAGATCTACATGGTTAAATAGTCTACATCATAACAAGCATGTCAAAATACAAATATCCACCCTACATCAATAGGCATGGAAATAGGCAAGGCAACCAAGTCTAAACAGGACTAAATGGTTTTAAATAGAACAATGCATGGAAAAAACATATCAAAATAATAGCAATCAACCAAAATCATATCCAAACTACCCCTATAATTGTATACAAGATTTTAAAGAAAAAAACATGGGTAAAATGGTAAACACTCAATACCCCGTTTGAGGGTATTGGTGGAATTTTCACATAATACTCAAAGGATTCCAATGAAAAGGCACAAACCACCTACCGCGGGGTCAGGAGATCAATATACTTTAACCACGAGGCTTGAATTTCCTTATAACGATGTAGATCTAAGAAAAAAAATGCTCAACCTAAGATAACTCACGAAAGAGGAGAAATTGAAAAATGATGCTTTAGGAGAAGATTGAACTCACCGATTTGATTCCAACACAACCAACAAAGATCGATTCTTAGGACGGACAGAGGCTCGAGGGTTCGTCGAAGATCTACGGCTGTATGGGTTCTCTCGGACGAACATGACATAAAAGAAGATAGTTCTATCTGTCGAATGCGACCCCTATGCATTTAATGAAAAAAAATACACGTCATGTACTTTATGGGTACACGGCGTGTACTTACTATTTTTTTACTCTTCATTAAGATGACTCCACATCACCCCACACAACCATGTGTGTGGCCATGACACGGCTAGCACACGACCACCTACAATAACGAAGTTCACGGCGTGTACTCATAAAGTACATGATGTGTCGTTGAAAAAGTTCCATAATGTACTTTTTTCTCAAAAACTCTAGAAAAAGGAAAAAAATTCAGGAAATCATGGTCCGGGTTCATACATGCTTCCCACCTTAAAGAAATTTGTCCCTGAATTTCCCTAGCGCGGCGTAGAAGAAGATGTTCTGAATAGCTTCGGCCACTGTTCTCGTACATCAGCCTCCCTCTCCAATGTCTCGTCCTACAACTATTTGTGCTGCCATAGAACTCATATCAGTGGAATAGACTGGCCACGGAGAACCTTCGTACTTCAATCGATAATTTGGATAGGATTGTCCTCAAAATATGAATCCATCTCCAACTCGACTTCCTCAGGTTGGAAAGCATGAGACGGGTCAGAAAGGTAACATCAGAGCTGAGAATCTTGGAAGGCGTAATGCATATCCCAGTACCTCTTAGGTAACTGCAACCAATAGGCCACCAACCCAACTCTCTCCAACACCTCAAACATCCCGAAAAACATTGGTGAAAGATTACCCTACCTTCTAATCCGCGTGTGTCGCAAACTCAGTGTGATACATTGGAAAACATGATCCCAAACATCAAAATCTAGAGGTCTTCTCTGCTCATCTGTGTAATACTTCTGACGAGACTGTGCAGTAGCCATCCTCCTCCGAATCAAATATATCTACTATGTGTTCTCCTAAACAAGATGGGGTCCCAACAATGCTTCCTCTCCTGCCTCCAGCCAACATAAGGTTGATCGGCATGGCCTACTGTATAAAGCCTAAAAAGGTTCCATCTGGATAGTTTACTGAAAACTATTGTTGTATGAAAACTCTGCGAGAGGTATATGCTTCTCTAAAAAAACCTTCAAAATCTTGAATACATGCTCAGAGCATGTCCACAAGCACCTGAATCGTACGCCCAGACTGACCATCTGTCTAGGGATGGTAGGTCGTACTCAAAAGTACATGTGTACCCAAAGCCTTCTAAAGTCCCTTCCAGACCTGAGAAGTAAAATCGGAATCCCTGTCTAAAAAAATTGAGCGTGGAACTCCATAAAGACATAAAATCTCTTGGATGTACAACCACCCCAGCTCATCAACACTGAAGGTCTCCTTGATCGACAAGAAGTGAGAAACCTTTGTGAGTTTGTCAATGAAAACCCAAAATAAATCATTCCCTCGAGGCGACCTCAGTAAACCGGTCTCGAAATCCATCACAACATCATTCCACTTCCACTCTGGAATGGGTAGCTGCTGTAAAATCCCTACTAGTGGCTGATGCTCTGCCTTCCTCTACTGACAAGTTGAACACCTCATGAAAAAACCAGAAATGTCCCTCTTCATACCTGGCCATCGATACAAATGGGGTAGATCATGATACATCTTGGTGACATAAGGATTAACTGCCCAAAATGACGAATGAAAGTCCCGCATCATCTCATCGCATATATCATTTCGCACCCATACACGTCGCTAGAAACGCAAGATCTCATCCTCGCCTATGGTCCACCTAGCAATAGGGTCCTCTCCTAACATGCATTCACATAAGACTAGACCTTCAGAATCATATAGCTTCCTCATTCGCACTCGATTAAGAAGGGTAGAGTTAACAGCTACAGAACATAGAATAGTCTGCCCCTGTCTTTCTTGCACCTCCAAATGCATCTCAGATAACAGAGCCATAAGCTACCACTCACTGCTGGCCTGCTGAACTGTCTGTATCTTAATCCTTCTACTCAACACATCAGCCACTGTGTTGCCTTTACTAGGCGTATAGTCAAGCTTGAAATCAAAGGATTCTAGGTACTCGACCCACCTGTGCTATCTCGAATTCTGATCACACTGAGTGATGATGTACTTGAGACTTTTGTGGTCGGTGAAAACCAAAAAATGTGCGCCCAAAAGAGAGTGTCTCCAAAAGAGTAAGTCGTGAAAAAAAGTTTCCAACTCTAGATCATGCGTCGGGTAGTTCCTCTCATGTGGCCTCAACAGCCGAGACCTATATGCCACAAATCCATCTCCCTGCATAAGCACAACTCCCAACTAGAAACCTAATACATCATAGTAAATGGTATAGCTCTTTCCCAGCTCTGGAAACTCTAGTATCGGTGCTGAAGCCAACCTCCCTTTCAGCTTCTGAAAGGCTGTCTCACAAGAATCTGACTATAAGAACATCACACCCTTCTTAGTCAGACCTGTCAGTGGTACTACTAAGCATGAAAAGTCCTGTATAAAACGTTTGTAGTGTCATGACATACCTAGAAAACACTGCACCTCAATTATGTTATTCAGATTCTCCAAGTAAAATACTACTCTCACTTTCTCTAGGTATACTAATACCATTGTCTCTGAAATAACGTTACCCAAGAAGTGAATATGGTCCATCCAAAAGTGGAATTTTTAGCATATAACTGTTGCACTCTAAGTGTAATGAAAATGATCTCAAGATGTGTGGCATGGTCATGTCAAGTGTGAGAGTACACCAAGATATCATCAATGAAGACTACCATGAAGGAATATAATTATGGATGGAACACTTGGTTCATCAGTACCATGAAAACTTTTGGCGCATTTGTGAGACTGAATGACATAACCAAATACTCGTATAGACAATAACTACTCTGGAAGGCTGTATGAGGTATATCAGATGGTCTAATGCGCAACTGATAATAACTGGATCTCAAGTCAATCGTCAAGAACACTCGGGATCCACGAAGCTAATCAAAGAGATCATCAATCCTAGGAAAGGGATATTAGTTCTTGACCTTCAACTGGTTCAGCTTCCAATAATCCACACAGAGCCTAAGGGTATCGTATGTCTTCTTCGCAAATAGGACATGAAAACCCCAAGGAGAAGTACTGGGTCAGATGAAAATATTTTCCTGCAACTCCTCCAACTACTTTTTGAGTTCCAACAACAAAGTTGTAGCCATCCTATAAGAAGGATTGGACACTGGTGTCACTCTAGGCACAAGCTCAATCGAGAATTCATCCACACGCTCAAGAGGAAAACCTGAGACGTCCTCTATAAAGACATATCTGAAACAATCCATGACTGGGGGAGTGTCTAACTGTCAAGTCCCCTGGTCATCCAGATAAAGACTAGCAATCTGGGCTGTAACTGCTCCCAACCCATGATGCTCTGGGCCCGCTCTGCTTTCCTTGACATCCCACTTGACCTTATGAAGAAAAGATCCACCCTCTGGTGATATGAAACTCACCCTGTGGTGATAACAGTTGAAGACTGCCTATAATGGAACAAACTAGTCCATCCCAAGAATGAAATCATAGCCTGTCATCTCTAGGACATAAGGGTCCCATAAAAAGTGATAACTACTGACCTCTAAAGAGAACTCCTTACAATAACATACACAAGATTTCCTAATCCCCAAAGGAGTTTCTAACATCATGATATTTGTAGAGGAAAAGATACAGATCCCAAAGCCCTCCCTGACAGCAACATATATAAATCTATGGGAATACCCTGTGACGAAAAAGAGCAGATGATATAATTGATCCAAATATAATGGTACCACGAACTGTAGAGGGTACATGATCCTGATCCTACTAGGTCTGATCTATTGAAAAGTTTGGCATGTACCGCGGCCCTGTGACCCAGCCTAACCACTCTGAGCTGATCCACCATGATGTAACTGAAAATCGGGAAATTGGCTGCCATGGCCATGACCTCCTCCTTAGCCCGAACATCATGAAGAACTCTAGTACCCATAATTGTAAGAAGCTAGTGGCGCTGATCCTAAATGATGATTCATAGAGGAAGCCATGTCACCATCTGTTGGTGAGAAGAACTGAAAAAACCGCTAATGGTGACCCATCTTGCCATAAGATCAGTACTCCAATGGGTCTCTCGGAAAACATGGAATCATATTCCTGCTTCCCCCACACTGGTAGCACACCACCTATCTTCCAGAATATGCATCCCGCCTGCTCTGATCCCCTCATGCAGCCTCTGTATGGCACTTCTTGCTATCAACTGGTGGAGCACTAACTCTGGATGCTGAACTTCTCTGGCTCACAGCTATAGAATCCCTCAGATTACGCTCTGTAAATAGTTCATGGTTGACGATAGAGGATATCAAAGTCAACCTAAATATTTTCACCTTGGAATGGATCTCCTTCCTAAGACAAAACTCAAACTTCTTAGATATGAACAACTCATAACCTGCTGGAATAGGTGTGAAATGATGTAGCTCCATGAAGCAAGAGGAATACTCCATCACAGAAAGAGTACCCTACTCCAGGCTCATGAACTCCCAGGCTCGATCGGCCCTCAAGGTCTCTGGGTAGAAGTAATCTTAAAAGATACGTTGGAACTCCTCCCAAGCAATATTCTAGTGGCGTCCCGCCTGAAAGATGACATCCCACCACCTATGGGCGGAGTCTCAGAGCATGTAGGTCATGATATTTACCCTCCAATCTAGTGGTACCGCGAGATGCTTTAATATCGTCAGTATGGATTCAATCCACGAGTCTTCAGCCTATGGTTCTCCCTCCTCGGACAAGGTGGGAGGATGCTGCTATTGGAAAACCCACATCAAATCTGCCATCGATGGGGCTGGAGGCGGAACTCCATAGAAAGTCCTCATCATCCTTAGAAAACCCTCTCTATATTGCGCATCCACACCTATATCAGGTGTAATGGCTGGTTCCAAGCCTCGCACAACTGGAGAATCTTCAGGTTGTCCCTAATCAGCCATGTCTGGTGTCTCATCACTACTTGGCTACTGACATACAAATGGAGGACGTTTTGGTTGCATGACTCTACAAGGTCAAGCACACACATTATGCAAAGGTTATCAAGGACTGAAAAACAGGGGGTTTAAGAAGGGAAATAAGAAATAAAGAATTCATGATTTTAAAAACATGACTACATGGCGTGTAATTCTACTACACAGTGTGATCCCTTAAGTCATTGTCAGGGGCGTGCACTCTCACCACAAATGGTCATGTAAAACCCCAAACACACGACATGTCCTCCTAACACACGGTGTATACTTGAATCCTCTTCCCCTTTCCAAGTCCTTATACACGGTTAAGCCACACAGCTCAAGACTACACAACGTGCTCAAGGAAGACACGACGTGTACTGGAAAAGATTCACCTAGCCCATGTTGTTAGTGACACAGTCAGACACATGGCTCAAACTACACGACGTGTTCCTGATAGACCCGATGTATACGTGAAGGGATAACACTGACCCGTGTTTGTTCGTGACACATCCGGGTACCTGAGTCAGACTACACGGCGTGTTCAAGATGGACACGACGTCTATAAGAAGAGACTTCAGAGACCCATGTTGTTACTTAAACGGTCATGTTCCTCATATTATACTATACGACGTGTTCTGTGTGGACACGATGTGTTTCCACCAGACATTTCCTAACCCATGTCTCTGCCCACACGGCCTACGACACGGTCATAGATTAAGAAATGTGTACATAAATTACAAGGTGTGTACTTAATAAAAAATATTTCTTCCCTAATAGAAGAACACATGACGTTTACATAACATTACAAGGCATGTATTATAGGTTTTTATAGACAGTAAGCCTTAGAAACTACTATGGGACCCAGAACAACACTAAAACTAACATTGTAAATGCCAAATTCCAATTTGTGTGGGCCCATACACCCCACGAATCAATGTATGTAATCCTATAAATGTTTTAGTCAAGAGAACAGTGCAATGATCCACTAAATTCTGGTCAATGAGGGCCTATAACACCTCAAAATCCAAAGCGTGGCGTTCATTCAAGCAAAAATCAACACAAATAATACCTTATCAAACAACATGCATTTCAATTAAGGAAACTATCACAACAACATGCATATTTTACACATCATCTATCACCACAACATGAAATATCTAATGCATCCTAGATGGCCTAACAAAAATGCATGACATGTGATTTATAGTAAGTTCCTATTTGATGCATGATATGCAATACCCTCATCTCATCAGGTTGTAACAGAAATAGAACCTTAATAACATCATCAATAATAGCACAAATCATGTGAATCTCTCAAGGAGACATCAAATCAACTGTAATAATTGAAAAACTAGAACAATCGGAATTAATGAGCTAGATTGGATTTTCCCTGTACATGGATTAGCTACTCTCAGGCAGAGCTCATTACCGAGTACCTATTCTGTCATATCCCTGGTTAAAGGCTCAAAAGAGTAAATCAAGAGAAAAGAAATCCTCTGATACCACATTGTAACGTCCCAGTTCCGGAAGCCACCCAGAGGCGCCTCGTACCCGGTTGGTCACATGGTCTCATGCGAATTTCCCCGAACGCTAGAGGCTACTGACTAGCAGTGAGGGCCTCGGGTGTGATAGTGGGGAAACTATAACCTCATTGGAAGAGTACACAACAGAAGTAAAAAAATACACCCAATAGAAAAAGTAGGAAATATCCAACAATAGTAAGCAGCAGAAGACTGGAATAATAAAACAACTGGAACACATTTATATAAATGATTCATGATACATATGTCTATGAAAGTAGCCAAACAAGTCACAATGATGGAAATAAAAATAGTGCTAATCCAAGTACAAAAAGAAAAGAAATAACAGCTTCTTCGAATCACAAGCCATAGCTTGGTCCCTTTCTCTACAGCTCCACAACAATCAAGTACCTGAAGTAGAAGGGCGTTTTCCCTTATCTATACCTGCAATAATATAATCTTTTTGGGCCCAAATGCATGACCCAAATAGGGTATGAGACTAAATACAAATACGCAACCACCTAATGTTCTGTTCCTAACAGTCAGTGAATATATGGCAGGTAAAAGTACCGAAATCAGTAAGTAGAAAAATGCTCAGCAGTAAACAATCCGTAGTTCAATGTCAACCACAAGTGAAACAACAACTAAATCTTAAACAGGTAACCCTCTGGGATGTACTTGCATCCATCCCCTTTTGTCTTACCTAAGAAGTATAGAGAACCCTCTAGGTAGTATACACAACCCAACCCCTCTGGTTCTATCATTGTAATTTAATAATACTCTCGGAGAAAGCGATCACAGTCTATCCCCTCATAATCAAAGGCAAAGCAAGACTCTCTGAGGAAGATCACACATTCCATTCCCCATATTTTCTAGGTAAATAAAGGCTCTTTGAGGAAGATCAAACGGTCCATTCCCTGCATAGTCTAAGGTAGTCAAGGACTCTCTGAGGAAGCTCATATTTCAATTCCCCTTATAGCCCTGAGGTCTAGGACTCTCTGAGGAAGCTCACCTAGTCAATTCTCCCTATAGCCCAGGTCGTTCAATTCAAACAAAGACTCTATGAGGAAGCACACACAGTTAATCCTCTTATAGTCTAAAGTAATAAATGACTCTTTGAGGAAGCTCACTCGGTCAATTCCCCTTATAGCCCAAGGTGATTCTAGGCTCTCTAAGGATGCTCACTCGGTCAATCCCCCTTTATAGCCTACTACACCAGGTTCTCACGGCCCTGGGTAAGTCAACAAGCATGACAGTGTAATATATCCAATGTAAACCTACATAACTAATTGGATTAATAGTCTACATCATAACAAGGATGACAGGATACAAGTCTCCACCCTACTGCTACAGGCATGGAAACAAGCGAGGAAGCCAAAGCTAAATAGGACCAAACGGTCGTAAACAGAACAATGCATGGGAATAACACAACCAAAGCATAGTAATCAACACAAATCATATCCAAACAACCCCTACACTGGCATACAAGCATGGCAGGAAAACAAAAGGGGTAAATGGTAAACACGCAATACCTCGTTCAAAGGTATTGGTGGAATTTGCACATAATACTCAAAGACTTCGAACAGAAAGGCACAAACCACCTACCATAGGGTTATAAGATCAATATAATTGAACCAGGGGGATTGAATTGTCTTAAAACACCATAGATCTAAGAAAATGCACCAAACGATCAACCCAGGATAACTCACGAAAGAGGAGAAATTGAAAAACAATGCTCTATGAGAAGAGAGAACTCACCGATGTGATTCCAACGCAACTGAAAGAGTTCGATTCTGAGGACGGACGGAGACTCGAGGGTTTTTTTGAAGATCTGTGGTCATACGGGTTCTCTCGGACGAACGGGGCCTAAAAGAAGATGGTAATGTCCATCGGACATGACCCCGATGCATTTAATGAAAAAAATACACAGTGTGTACTTTTGGGGTACAATGTGTGTACTTACTATTTCTGTACTCCACTTAAGGTGGCCTCTATGTCACCCCCCACACGACTATGTGTGTGGCAATGACACGGCCAGAACACAACATCCTGTGGAAACGAAGTATATGGAATGTACTCATAATATACATGGCGTGTACTTGAAAAATTTCCAGAAACTCCTCTTTTCCCAAATACTCTAGAAGAAGAATGAACATACCTGAAAAGATGATCTGGGTTCTTAAAAAAATAATAATTTTTTCATTATAACCATTAAATTATTGATTTAACTCAATTTTAGTTTTTCTTCCCATTCACTTTATTTTATTTGATTGATTATAATATTGTAGCTCAGCAGTTCACGCACAACTCAAGAAACCATGAAAGGACCATGTCGTATCTTCTGTCCGATCTAGAAGCGGTCGAATGGGTACTCGAGCTGACAACTAAGATTCTGCTAACCATGCGATGCCTACGCACCGACCTAAATAATGATAATATTAATGATAATAATAAAAATTACAATAATAATAATAATTTTAAAATATAACATAATGATAAAAATAATAACAATTTTCATTTCATTTCAAATAATAATAATAATGATAATGATTATTTTAAGGATAATAATTATAAGAAAAAATTTAATAATAATATTATCAATATTAATAATGATAATGATAATAATCCCATTAATAATATTATCAAAGAATTTAGTTCTATTTTACGTTTTTTTATTTCATAATAACACTCATTTTAACATCCTTTTATTACTCATTCGTCTTTTTAATTCATCTTGCATACTGTGTAGGTTGGCGGTGACCCGGGTGTAGCCGCACGATCTCTCGACCATGCTCTGCCATGGCGCCAGACACCACCAAACCCAAAACACCCATTTTCCTCAATAAGACAAAAAAAATTTAAAATGTGACTCCCCTAAACCTGTACAAGGTTATCCAATGTCAGGTAAATTTTGAAATAAAGAATTTACTAATGTCATGGAATGACAACTCTCCCCACCATAACACTTTATACCCCTACAAATCCACAACATAGTGTGACCCAAAAACAAATAAAAACACTCCTTTACAATTAAAGGAGATTCTTAAAGAATGATAAATGAAGAGATAACAAAAATATCATCAACTGTAGACAGAGGCTAACAAGAAAAATTCAGGAGACTGAAACAGACTTCTCTCTAAGTGTCACCCTCCCAAAAATGATTAAACACCCATAGTTAATTAGTCCAATAGACATATAGTTTTCACAATGCCTAGAACAGCTATTAAATACATACACCTTAAACATCACTGGACACAACTCAACCCTTCACCCAAAACAAATTGATGAAATTCAAGACACATCTTTGGGAAACCTTAATAACCATACTTTATCAAACTTGTTGGGGCCCATCCATCCCAATACTCACAAAAAGGTAAAACATATAATTATGTTGCTCTGTACGAGACCATCCACCACCAAACCAGTACCAGGAATGGAACTATGATACAATCATGGGTAGTCCCGAATGTACTTTCCACCATAACAAACACGCTAACACTAAATTCAAAGAAGCCCATGATAGGTCACCCCACCATAAGAACTAACGAGGTTAAATGAACTTAAAAATATTCATGATACAGATAATAAACCCACCACAATGGGAGGGAAGGAGAGGGCCCAACTAATGGGGAAAAAACACCAATCACCGATATACCAACAAATTCACACCCCTAGAAAGGATAAAACCATGACACACTAAGGGAAAAAATTAAACGAAGGTATTATTAAACTACTGGAGTTCTTCTGATGGCATGCCAACATCACTCTGAAACCTTTGGCTAGAGGTATGATGGTTGAATAATCTCTTTCCTCGTAGTCATGATTTTGAAACCCTAGAATGAATCTTATCCTCTTATTTTCACTAGAAACCACAACACATTCCATGAAAAAGTAATAAACCCCAGCACACACCAAGACTCACTCTCCCTCAACAAGACACTTTACCAGGATAGGGACTTAAAAGGTGGACATGCATCATCATTCTCACTTTGAATAGGTAACAATGCGATAATGGATACAAAGAGAAACAATTTCATCCGAAAATAAGAATCTCATAATTCTCGAAGGAGATATATGATTTTTTCAAAATAGAATTCCCCAAAATGCTCCATGAAATCCTCCTTTTCATAAAAAAATTATAACACAACACTTCTAGAGGCAACCAAACATGACCCCTGCAATTGGGGGAAACATTACAGGGAAAGGGATCCTAACCCATGTCCGAAACAGAACATGATTCCTTAAAATGGATATAACAACCTCTTATGATCAAACTCACCTCCTTTGTGGCCAAGAATGAACTTAGATATGTGAAAATGATGAAATAACTATAGATTATTTCCAGGATATCAGCTAACACTAATAGATTCATATTGTGTGTCCTAACTACATAATTAAAACTTTGCATTCACTGCCACCAGATTGAACCTCTAAACACAACAACATCAAATTCGACCATCAATGTCCATGGACCATCATGAAACTAAAGATTACTTCCACCTCTATCACAATAACCCCTTTGATGTGAGATGACCCACTCAACTGTAAATGAAAGAGGTAGATTCAAGTTCTCAATTACATTGTGGAACTCATTTCATTGATCAACTGGAGGGTTGGCCACTCGGGAGGTCATTCATGACCCCATTCTGAACATACATTAACTCTTTATGGGGGAGCACTCTAGTCAACGAGAAGAAACCAATACTTCTACCTTGACAACCCAAATAATGGTGGGATCTCTAAATGAAAGGTCCTTTAAAGATTTGACCAACTCTAATACCATTTTTTCATGAGCTAAACCAATTCAACCCTAAAACAGTCACCAGAGTCGATCGACGATAAGGACCGAGAGGCATTAGTGACCCATCAGGGCTGGTGACAAGTGTAAGGGCATCAACAGAGTTATAATGGGAATGATTTCTCCCAATAGAAATAAAAAATCGGTGGAATAACAACAGAGCAGCCTAATGGAAATAAATAAAACAAATAAAACTCATTAGAAACTGATAAATAGATCTAACCGAATATGATGACTACTAAAACACAATGTAACCCCATGGGTCACACTCTGATCATAAGACTCAACATGAACCATAAAAATAGAGATCAAGATGAAACCTACACTTGAGATAAAAAAATAACATGGTATAGGTAAGACTATTAAAACATAGTAGGCATTCCCAAGAAAACTATTCGCATACCCATTTAATTTAAATAAAGAAACATAAATTAGAGATTTGAACTAAAATATATAAATGTTCGTTTTTTTAGAAATTTTCCCCGTAATGAAAATCATGATCCATTATCCATTTATCTTAGAACAGTTTCTTTTTCAAGAAGAGTGATTTAACCTTTTAATAAAATAGTGATTTAGAATAAGGAAGTGTAGACCATTTTCAATACTTTTTTCAAAAAGCAATTTGAAATAATTTTATCACATTGAGAAAGGAGATGCACTATAAAATTAGATGTGAAATTAATGATCCATCAAAGTAAATGGGGAAATATAAAGGAAGAGTGACCAAAAAACAATGAAACTCAATCATCCATCACATAATACTAAGTGATGATGTACATGGGAGTCATTGGAGATCATGAATAATCTATAAAATACTTTACATTTGACTCATCCCAAAAGAATCCCCTACCAGATGATGTCATATTGCCCAACCACCTGATCTTCGTCCTACCTTTCCTTAATAAGGGGCTCAATCCCATAGAAATAATAACAAAATACCCCCCCACTAGTGTCCATTGTCCAGTGCGTAATATACACTAGTGCAGTAATCATTCACCAAAAATCCGCTCGCTATGCTAGGTTCCCATGTTATGAATAATAAGGGGTGATTTAACAATGTCAAAAAAAATCCAACACATGAATTTTCATCTTACACAATCAACCCACATAACAAAATCACCCCTATATCAATACAAGGGATTTATCCCTCTTTCCTTCAACAATAAAAATGTGAGGGTTGTCCCATTAGAGGACCACCCATTCCCATCAATATCAAACAATGGAAGAGGTGCTACCTAAAGAGTGTTTTCTATGTAATTCATTTTACAAAAGTATAAAATTGCATTCAAAAAACCATTTAACACTAATCCATTTCCAGAAAAACCAACACATGCCACATTCATAAACAAAATCAACATAGACACTCATTTAAGAATCCCATGTCACATTTTTAAATCTAAAACACATTTATAAAGTCCAAAGGGGAATTTCATTAAGCACTTGATGTGAAAAATTAAACCAAGTCATTTATGTCAATACATTATAGGAGATAAACCACACTAATTCAAGATAGACAATTCTACTAATAGTTATATATCAATAATTATTTAAAAAAAAGGTACAAAAAGCAAGAAATAAATGAATCTTAAATTTATGGGTCAATTTCCCAAATATCCTACTAAAAAGGAATAAAACCAAACAACTACACATCAGTTCTTGACAAATTAGGTGGTGACCACTCGAGACCAGACTGCACTTGCACGCACATACCCTTACACACACACACACACACATATATATATATATATATCTGATCCAATTCATGTATTACGCACTCTATGAGGGAATACATACATGGAGAAGATATATGTATTTTAAATATATATACCTCATGATATGTGTGTGCACCCTCAAACGTTGATCAAAACATAGTACAACCTATCCTAGAATCACAAAAATTGTTCATTTTATAAATAATGGCACAAAACCCACTTCCACAACCAAAGACAAATTTGAAAGGCCCGGTCAACAATCTCGCACAACATTTATATTAGAAACATGTTTAAAAGGGACAAAGAGGCACATACCATTTAGCAATTAATGTAAAAAACCCATGTAAGGAATTAAATCACCAATTTGAACTTCACAAACGAGTTTACAGATACTAAACCTTTCCACAATAAATCACTAATCACTTTAATGATTCTACCGGGACATTTCCAAAAAACAAGGCATGAAACAACCATTTCCAACCATTCCATACCATTTCCAATCATCGGAAAACCAAAAATTTCCACATTGTAAAATTGATTTAATAATAAACCCCTATCTATGAACTAATGGAGGCGAAAGAATAATGAAATAAATGTTAACATAATTTAAAGGGAATATGCAATGGGGTCCTACCTCAAGAAATGGAAAATCTTTTGGAAACCAATTCTAAAATTCCAACACACCTTGTTCTCACCAAGAGGAAGTAAAAACCAACCTTATGTATAAAAATTGGTCATATAATTTATGGATTAAACCATAAAAACAAAACCCTAAATGTGAAAGAATTTTAAACTGTAAGGAGGAGGAACAATTACCATAGGGGAAGGTTACCAGAGAAGAGAGAGGATGTGGGTTGGTCAGAGAAGAAGATGACGTGATAGGAGAGACCATTCTTAGGGGTGGCAGCTAGACATGTTTTGATGAGGGGTGCGTCCCGGCAGTCGAACAAGTGCCCATGAGGGGCGTGGCCCGACTTGGTGGCACATAAAGGACGGACAGAGCTGGTGAGGGATGTGACCAAATGTAAGGGAGGTCACCAGAGAGGTGTGCAGGGGGGAAGAGAACACTACACTAGTGATGGGAAAGGGGGTGTTCATGATGGGGGAGATGTGGGAGGAATAATTTCACACAAACCGTTAAAAAATAATATAATAAATCTTAAAAAAATTATATTAACAACATAATAATAATAATAACAACAATAATCATTATTGTAACAATATTTATAATAATGTACCAATAATAATAATATAACAACAATAAGACTAATATATAATAATAATAATAATAATAATAATATAATAACTTCAAATATCTATAATAATAATAATAATTATCATAATGTTAAAATTTTTATAAAAATTCCTTTCATTATTTCTAAAAATAATTATAATGACACTTTTAATAATAACAGCAATAATTATCATTTTATTATTTTTTATAGTAGCAATTATAACAACAATTTTAATAATAGTAATAAATAATGATAAAAAATTAATTGTAATAATAATATTATCCACAACAATATTAATATTTTTATTTTTATTTTTATATTATTCATATAACTCAATTTTAATTTTTCAACTCATTAAATATATTTTATTCCATTGATTTGAATACAACAACTGTGCAGTCCGCGCACAACTCAATAGACCATGCGTTGACCATGCAGTTTCTTTTGTATAATCTAAAAGTGGTTGTACTGGTACCGAGGATGATCGTACGACTTCCGCTAACAATGCGGTGCCCACACACCATTCTAAAAAATGATAATATTAATGATAATAATAATAATAATAATAATAATAATAATAAATTATAACATAATGATAAAAATAATATCAATGTTCCATTCATTTTTAATAATAATAATTATGATAATTATAATTTTCATGATAATAATGATAATAAAAAATTTAATAATTTAATTCTTAATATTAATAATGTTAATAACAATTAGCCTATTGCTAATTTTTTCTATACATTTAGTTATATTTTAAATTTTCTTATTTTATTTTAATACACATTTTAACATTATTTTATTACTCATTTAACTTTTTAATTAATCCTACATATTGATCATGCCATGTGGTGACCCGGGCGTAGCCGCACGGTCCCCCAACCATGTACTTCCCCTGGGGAAGATGCCGCCAAAACGTAAAACACACATATTTCTCAATCAAAATAAAAAATTTAAAATAGGGAATCACCTAAACCCCAACAGTGTTATACAAATCCAGATAAATTGTGAAATAAAGAAGTTACAGAAGATTGGGAGTGATAAAAAATATGTAATATTTATGTATGAGAATCCTAGTTCAATAATTTGGTATAAGAGGAATGGTTTAGTTATCCCTTTCAAACAATAATTGGGTAAATTTACTAAAATACATAGGTATATTTTTTAGGATATATATAAGTATATATCTATGGATAATCCAAAAGATGATTTATATTATAGGAAAATGTTCTAAATTTTTTATTAAGTATAGAGTGATTTGTTTCCTTGTAATTACATCCCTAAATTGATACTATGAGTAGTATGTTATCTTGGTTAATGGTACCTTGTGGAAATAACTCCAGAAAAGGGTCATTAATCTGTACTGAATCATTACCAGCTACCAAATAATAAGACCTACTACACACTTGATTTGACACTGCATGGGGTTTTATTCAGATGTTCAAAAAATCATTATAAACCGTCATGAATCTTGAACCTGAGTGAAATAGTTTAAGAATAACATGTCTAATATTGAAAATAATGTGTAATGATTTAATCATCCTATTCTTGATTTTTCATGATTATCGGGTTTATCACTATGATTATTGTTATTGGAACAGTGATTTGTGATTTTATTAAATGGGGGGAAGCATAAGGAACTACGTTAATATTAAATGTAATAGATAATGTGTTTTTGAGAATAAAATGGGATGATAAATGGAGAAATGTAAATTGTGTTTACAACTTATTAGTTATCAATATATATGTCAATGAACATTCCCCTTTACTGACTCTTTGACTCACCAATGTAGAGAATGATATAGTTCATTGATTGTTCGAATGGCGGAGACTATAGAGGATATAAGATTTAGTTTCCCATATGACATGAATTTTGGATGAATCATACTAGGGAATGTCTTTATTGAATGATATGATATTTTATGAATGGAAAATGAGGAGACAATGAATGTAATTTTATAATAAAAATTAAATGTTTGGTTAATGATATGAATTAAAATAATGTTATCCCTATGAGATTGCTGATTTTTGAATGTTTCATTTTTTAACGTATGAGAATTATCTAAATCAATGTCCATAATAGAAATCCAATGAAATGAATTATCAGGTTTTCAAATGTAATAGTTATACTGTAGATGATCTTATGACTACAAGTGATATCATACTGATTGAATTGTTTGTTTATTGGAATTAAAGAAATAT
Organism: Viscum album; assembly: GCA_963277665.1. Taxonomy (NCBI): domain Eukaryota; kingdom Viridiplantae; phylum Streptophyta; class Magnoliopsida; order Santalales; family Viscaceae; genus Viscum; species Viscum album. Next base: position 554,682,191 of record OY728140.1, on the reverse strand, counting down.
GTTATATGAGATTTTAAATATATAAGTATTGTTCTATTGAATTTTTTCTTCTATGATTTTATTTGACATGTTGAATTGTTCTCATAACCTACAAAAGTGTTATAATTGAAAGGTGATATTTTTAATAAATAAAATGATTAAGTGAAGATAGCATTCAATATGATCTTGACGATGAGAAAAAAAAATTTAGTTTATATAAAGAGATGATTTATATTGATAACATAAATTGGAAAGTATTGAAGACCCCAAAACTGATTAATGATAACTCAAAAATGTTTTATATGTTATAAATGACGGAGCTTATAAAATATCTGGATTAATGGTATATGTTTAATAATATTTTATTTTATGTGAAAGGAATGAATTTTTGAAGTCATGTATGATTTCATTAATGTTTTATTAGGATTAAGGTTATTACTATTCACCATGAGAATATATGACGAATGAACCCAAATATTTTATATGTGACCATAAAAAATAATTATTGACATTTAGGGGATTACTGTTAAGTTGATTTTGTGTAATTTAGTGATCTTTGTTATCAATTAATAATTCTAGAAGTTTTATGAAAATAAGTATTTATGAAATGGTTTAATTTTAATTTTGGATGAGGTATTAGATATTAATGTACTATTTCATCATGTAAGGATTTATGCATAACTTATACTAACCATTTTGTTTTTATAATAATTAGAGATTCAATTAATAAATTATAAGTATTTTTTAGATTTTATTTAGTACATTAGGTATGAATAATGCATCCATTAGAATAATACATAAAGTGCAAATTGATTATGGAAAAACCAATGTATAGTATTATTCTTATGAAATGTAAAGAAATCCAGTAAACATACCTTATCATGAAAATTCTCTAACATTAGGAAATGGAACATGAAATAATGATTTTCCACTTATTATAATTTTTTAGGATATCAATAAACATTTTCACACCACTTTCTTATGGATTTGTGGCCAATAACTTTCCCCTGACTATGTTTTATATCACTCTCTGTCCATATTTTCATGTTTGTTTTCTCTTCCACATCCAGGCTTTCACTTACTACATAAGTTCTATTATCTAGAAACATAGACTGTGTTATTATAGATTAACTTTTTAGATCCCATAATAACTTATATATAGGAATTATTATTAACCCTTTTTCAATGTGGGGTTCCCAGAAAGGGATGATCAAAAGTTAAACCTCGTGTTTTCTAAGAACAAGTTCAATTGTGAGGACACAATTTATTTAAAAGATGTTGAATGTAACACACCATGATTTTGAGAATTTTTTCAAATAAATTTAATCTTTTTGAAACATTACATTAAAAAGACACTGATTTTTGTCTTTAATTTCATATAACATTGATTTTAGCCTACGATACCAGCAACTGTGAGTTTAAATAAAATTGGAAATACTATTAAAATATTTTTATTTAATATTATTGTTATAAACTAACCATTATAATGGTTTTTATTACAAGGAATAACTAAATTATGATAATATATGGTCATATATGTATTTATAATTACTTCATTGGTGAGAAATTATTTTGAATGAAAATTAAAATCCTATGAAAATAAAGGGAATATTTCTTTTGAAAAAATAATTTTATGTGCACAAATATGTATTATCTTAATAAATTTAAAAAATAAAATTTTTTGAGTTATTTTAGTTAAATTTTAATATTTTATATTCATAAAAAATTATATCATTTTTATGTGTTTTCTAGGTAATAGATAATAATAAATCCAATTTTACACTTAGAAGGTGTATTTTTATAAAAGGTAGTTCCGCCGATTTTTGAACATTTATCTTAAAAATAAATTCTGACACATAATATTTTAAAATTTTCAATTCCGTTTTAGAATCATAATTTCAAAATTATCATTGGGTCATTTTTTTATACATTTCTAAGAAGGTAAATTTTTTAATGACTGATAATCAATATCGGGTTTTATTAAGAATTTATATGTGTCCTAATGAATTTAAAAGGTTTAAAATTAATTTTATATAGTTTTAAAGGTACGATAAGTAATATAATAAATATTAATAGTATTTCGGTCAATGAAATAATTTTAATACCAAATTTTGTTATTAAATCTAATTAACGTTTTAACATTTTCTCTTTTTGAAACCACTTGCTCATCATGTATATAAGGTAAATTTTAAATTTAAATTTATCAATTATATGAATGGAATTTGGAAATTTTTTTCCTATTACTGAAGAATCATAGTTTATATTATATAATAATGTTAACATTATTCCTTACAATAAATAATAGTTAAAAATGTGAAAATTAATTACCATAGTTATGGTAAAAATGTGTTTTACCAAGGGAGTAAACATAAAGGATGGAGATTGAAAATGACCTAAAACATTTCCAAAACACTGTTTATAGATTTATTTTGAACTTATATATTATATTATGATAATGGATCATTTCTAGACATATTTTATGTAAAAATACGTGTACCCATTTTTCGTTAAAAAATTTCATGTGTGTCACTCACCTTGCTTATAAAAGGACACCCAATATCCACTCCTCTATAGACATCAAAAAACCATTTGGATATGAAAATACCCACCCAAATAACTTACATGAATCTTTACACTCCTCTTATAAGCCTTTGGTTTTTTATAATGTAATCACATTTATCATTTTCATGAAAAATAACAGACGTTGTCTGAAGAAATGGTAACATCCGTAATTGGGCATTTTATTTTATTTCTTCCTCCAACACCAACTTTTTTTCTAAAATGTGATTATATAATAACATCATTAAATTTCATATATATATATATTATGTTAATTTAATAATATAAATTCTTCTACACATCTAACGAAATGGGTTATGAAATCGTCTTCTTATATACAACATACTACCACCTCACAAACCGATGTCATTGCTTCTCCATTTCTTCCTTTAACAGGAGAATAAAATTATTAATTATGGGGTGAAATATTATAATTATTATTCTATTTTAATTATGGAGTAATTATTTCTCATATTCATTTCCACCAACCATTATGTGGGAATATAATAATGGAGCACATGTGTATTACAGACTATCGCCTCACAAAGTGATGTAATTGGTTAACACATTATATAGAAGGTAATAATAATGGGTTTAAAAAAATATGTGATATATATTAAATAAAATTTATTTTTATTGGTAATATATTATTGACCTTTCTATCTCTAAATCCTTCTAAGAAACAGAAACAACATTCATGGAAACATAGGACTTATTGCCTCTATGAGCAGCGTATTTCATTTTTTATATATTGCAAATATGGATTATAATAATTACGTATATAATGAGTATATATTATTTATATATTATAGTTAACAGCATGGTTCTTATAGACCCATGATCGAAATAAGTGGACCATAAAAACATATCAAAAGATGTATGAAAATTAAAGCACTTATTACAAAAAAATTACTTTTAATGAAATTTCTAATAAATGGGAAATAATTAGTTGTTTGAAAATCATAAATTGTATAATATATGTAATTATCTTTATATAATATATTTATAATTAAAATATATATAATATAGATGACTTTCTAATGTGTATAAATGATGTCAAGACTTACAATATGGGATTTACATCCAACTTTTATTTTTGTTGGAGACACATGCCATATTCACCACATGTCTTTGTTATGTGGTGTATATACTAAAAATGAATGTGTTTTATTTTTTTTATGATAATATTTTTAGGGATTTACATATCCAATTTAGAAAATATATTTCAAGAGTTTTATAGTCCAAATATTTCCAAAACATTTACGGATTTATTCATAGTTTTCCTTCCACGAGACTGATGTTATATTATACACCTATCACCTTTTTTGAGGTATAGAGAATGTACCATTCACTTGTAATATCATGAATTTATTTATTCAGATTATGTTTTATGTTATTATTAAATGGATTATACAATTAAATATTACCAATGTGGAGAACATTTTATGTTAGGAAATCATTGTTTATTAGGATTGTATGTGAATACTTTCCGATAATAAAATAATATGATCTATATCTCAAGAAAATCATGAGATTTATTCTCATATTGATATTCAATTATATAAAACAGTTTCTATTAATTTTCCTATATTTATTAATTTAAGTGTTCACAAATTTTTTTTATAGAGAAAATCAACTTTATTTTTCTCTACAAGAGACAATCATATTTCATAGAAAATCGTGTTTTATAAAAATGTTTTCAATTTGTTTTAAATCATCAAAATTAACAATTACATATATTTTTACCCATGATATACCATTTTAAATGGTTTTTTAAGAACAATTATTCTCATATTCTAAACATTTCCTATTTTTCTTTTATCGAAAATGTCAGTGGATTTTTTTAATGTGTACGCCATGAAAAGTATTTTATACTATAATTCACAAATAATTATTTCAATAATTACTTTAAAATTTTCAATGATATTTTGAAAGAATGTTCAATTTTTATCTTTTTAAAAAGGTGTTTTCTAATTTTGAAATGATGTTTTCTTAAGAAATGTTTTAAATTATTTTAATGTTTATTTTAATTATTTCAATTCTTATTTTCATAGAAAAATATTTCGAAATATTATTTATTAATTTTTAGTTTTAAAAAATATTTTTAATGAAATTCTATTTTCCCCCTGAAAATTAATAAATAATCATTAATAATACTTTTCTACCTTTGATTACATCAATTGATTTTACCTATGACTTAATGGGGATATGATCCTTGGATATGAGTTATATTACTTATCTGAAAGATTTTTCATTATGTTGAAATGATATTTATGAAACCTATTTATCATTCATTGGTTACAGCATTGGGAATTGTTATGAATCCCGCATATTATCATTAGTAATGCTATTATGAAATGATTAAGTGACAATGTAACCTCTCTCTTTTCTATAGGTTATAATATAAAGAATTTTTTATGAAACCCATTTCATTTCATGGGCTATAATAAGATTACTGTTTTATGATTTAGTCGAACAAATATATATTATTTCCATTTTTTGATAGGTGGGACTTATATCTCCATCCAAAACACTGGGTAAAGATTTAAATATCATGAGATAACAATGGGATTTATCTACTATAGTAAACATGTGAGTAATGATCGAATATAATAAATAGTTGCGTCCCGATCCACAATGGGAAACATGTGATAAATCTAGATACCCAATGATGATTTTATTGGTAGTTATAATTGTAATATGAAATGATTTTCTATATATATGATGGTTCCACACTTTTATGACATGATCTTATGGTTACGGATTTATTTATTTTGATTTCACACTCTCATGGACCATGTTTTCTGAAATGATATTCATTTATACTAAGAATCATGTTTATGATCTATTAGAATTTTTGTAAGGAATAATAAGTTATGATCCAGGTAATATATCCTTATTCTTATATTATTATTTCATATGATCAAAGATTGATTTCTCATATTTTTACCCGTATTGATAATCTAATCTCACTAGTTATTATATATACTTCCCTCAGGTATGAATAAATGTCTAGCTAGTGTATTCCTAAGAGGAGTAGTATGTGAGAAGATATTTTTTGTGATATATTGAAGATATTTCATGAAAAAATATTATTTTTTTTCTATTCACTAAAGTCACTAAACTATTATGGTCCCCAATCTCGAGTTTATGGAATGTATTAATCATTTATCTAAAAACATATGATATTTATGTATAAAAATCCTAAGATTGTAAAGATAAAGAGAATGGTGAGATTGATCCAAATCACTATTTTGTATGTTTTCTTCATTCCAAATTATCGGTTTTCCAACATATTACTCTAAATAGTTTTCTATAGTTTTATCCCAGTGGTCGATGTGGGATAATTTCCCATTTTTAATAAATCTATGATGTGAAATGTTTTTTTAATTGGTGTTCTATGAGTATACTCTATTTTTTATTGATTAAAAGAATAGTATGACCCCCTAGTGATGTTTCACAAAAGTAATGTGGTATTCCCCCATGATTTATTTATTTATTTCTTATGTATATAACCCTTGGGGAAGTGATATTTCTAATGGAATGGTTGACATGGATAAAACCTCAATGGAGGTAATGATGAATATGAGAGTATGGTTCAACTTGAGATCATGGAGAGTGATTAATTTTATGTAGGGTGACATTAGTCGATTATATTTCCTCGTAAAATTTATACTCAATTAATTTTTATCATCCTCATGTATGTTAATACAAATATAAATGTTATGAGAGGATCTATGTGAAGTGCAGGAAGAATCGTAGGAGGATATTTTATTTGCATGCGACAATGCGAACCCACCTCATCATCAGTTCATCCTATAAAAATATTTTTTATTATCATACACTATATGATTATGACACTAATATATATTCCAATAGATTATATTATTATCGTAGTACTATACTATAATAATATGAGAGATAAAATTTTGACGAATTTAAAATTTTAAGATAGACTAGGATGTGTGATATTTTATTAAAATTAAACAATTCACATGAATTAATAGTAATATAGAACATTTGAATACCATATGTAAGGGAGGATATTATAACACGCAAATATGTTTAAGAGAACACTATGTTTGATAACATATAGTTCCCAAAAAAATAATCTTAAATAAATTGATTATTATAATTTTTGGACCATTATTACCTAGTAATTGAATAAGAGGGAATGAATAGGATTAATCACATTATGAAAACAAACTATTACAAAATAATGTATTGATTAATTCCATTTAAATAAGAACTCAATTTGTTTTCGTAAATTCATTTAATTTTAAAATTATTTATTTATCATTATATGAAAAAAAAAATATAATTTAATAATGAATCTTATTGAAAATATATTTGAAAAAGGAACATAATTTTTGAAGGAAAACTTTTAAAACTAGCTTAGAGTAAAAATTTGAGAATTTTATAAGATGCTTTATTTTTCAATGAATAAGGAAAAATAATTATTCTTGGTAGAAACTATACTCTTTATTCAAGAATTTAAAAAGTAGTTCTTTATTAAAATATATTCAAATAAAAATTAAATATATTATATTATATATAAACCAATTAAATTTATTTTATTTAAACATATAGTGTAATTTCATATAAAAATATTCTATAAATAAAAATATACATTAATGATGAAATTGTTTTCATTTCCTTTTCTTTTTTAATATAAAAATAAGTTCTTTGACTTTATGAAATTTAATATTAAAAAATGGATTCTCTATATGAAGTTTGGAGTTCCAAATTTTTATATAGACCAAATGTATTTATAGTCATTTAGAATAGTAATTATAGTATTTTTTCAATTAGGTAAGGGATTATCATTTAAAAAATGGCTTCTTTAGGGTATATATTATGTTATAAGACAATGAATTTTAATGGTGTATGAAACCCCCTTTTTATATTTTCACCACGAATATTCTTATGTTCATTATATTTAATGTTTCATTGAATTTTATTTGTTCATGGGGATTTTCATTAAAATGTTAGAAAAGTGGTAAGGGTTTTATTTTACAATGTTATTGATAATTGGGATTTTTTATGATTATGTTTAGATGATTGAACCAAATTTTTTTTGTATCAATAATAATCATAAATTATCTTCTCTCATTATTTCTAGAAATTAAATGTTTCCTTTAATTTTATAATTTATAAGTACTCAATGGACCAAAAGAACATTTTTAATAAAAACCAACATATTGATATCTTTGATTGAAAACCCATTTTGTTCCATATCTATTTTTTGAAATAATTTTCAATTATTTTTTTAATATTAACCTATTATTTCTAAATATATTTTTACTAATTATTTATGTTTAACATATTTTTATGAGTAATTTTGTTATCTTCTTTCAAATGAGGTTCTTTTTGTCTTTTTTACAAATTCATGAAAGATATGGTTTCTTTTAACTTATATGGAATGACATAAATTTACCACTATCATGTTCACAAATTAAATTAGGATTTCATTAAATCGTTCTTAGTTATTTTCAAATAAATGTTTTTTTGTTATTTGGGTAATTATTAGATTTTAAATAAGTTATTTCAAAATTATATGAGTATTGTACTCAAGAAAAGTTCCAAGGGGTATTTTTAATAAATTTTATCTATGGTTACATCCTTTAATGTTACATTATATTTACTAGGGATATAATAAAATGATACCATACTTATAATTTCTATGGATGGTTTCTGATTACGAGGAAAATATTCTTATAAAACCCATACATTTTGAATAAGTTACGCTTTGATGAATTGATGAAATGTTTAGGAATCCTGTTTCATTTCCATGGATTATAAAATGATGAAATAATTATAAAATCAATTTTATTTTCATAGGATATGATCTGAGGAATATTTTTTGATCTTTGGGAATAAATCTATATGAATGTTGTTATGTAAGTTTATAAGAACATGGTTCTTCCTTTGATGTATAAAAATCTATTTTTTATGTTTAAATACTTGTTATGTATTAATGTGAGTACCCCTTAAATACATGGTTGTATTAGGGGTGTCAACTGATTTTTTGATCTCATAACACAAGGTTATTGAAAATCATGACAGTAAGCACGATTAGTACAAACCTTACAATATAGGCCAAGAATGTATGACTAACTGGGCCAATCATGGATAGACAGCTGAAGGATCCCAAATGGTGTGATGAAACCATGTTGAAGGACACACACACCCATGATATGGACTCTATATTTTTTGATATGGGAACTATGCATGGGTTGTGAATTGTTAGGGAAACAATGAACACAAACCATGTGGGGTGACACTCTAAGCAGTAAAGGGTGAATAGATGGCCGCTGGCTTGGCCAACAGTGCGATAAAACCATATAGCCCAGTGTTTTTGATGAAAAGTGACTGATTCCTTAATGAGTATACATTTTATAAATTATTATTCTATATTAATTTACATTATAATACACCAATGGAAGAGAGATCTATTGAATCTCAATCCATAGATTTCATGTCGTTTCTTAGTGTGAACTCAAAATTGAGTTTTTTCTATCTCATTAGATATGCACCGATTAGTAATCCATTAATTTAATTATGTTATTCTCATATAATGTAATGATTAGTTCTATTTAGGTATAACATAATAAGAAATATTCTTATAAGTTTCATTTATTATTCTTTTTTCTTCAAATCTAGACCAAATCAGAGATTTATACTGGATAGTAACTCTGATATGGACCTACAATATGTGATCTTGTGCTATTACCTTTGTTTGAGTCTATTAATATATATTTTATTGTTTTATACACTATATTCTAATGGTGATTCCCTTTAATAGAATTTATTCCCTGATTAAAATGGGTTGATATGTCCTATTTAATTAATGATCCCATTTATAAATGGTTAATGATTATGGACCTTGAATTCCAAACAACATTTGGGTGAGTTTTTAACTAATTGGACTAGCTTGGGTGGAATATGAATTTGATTACCTTTGAAGTCTGTGGTTTACCCCATTCCATGGGATATTAAATAATGATTTTAAATTATGAATTGAATTGATTAAAAAAATGGATTAGAAGGCCATGTCATTATTTTATTATTCTTTATTTACCTCTTATAATGATATAACCATATGAGATAATTAAATGAATAATTCTTATAATCATAACCCTTAAACTATTCCACCTTTGGAGGTGAGGTTTAATTGAAATTCTCATAGTGATTAACTTTAAAATAGTTAACTGATATTGGATGAATGTTTACTATATGACTTGGGTGAGACATTGGTTCATATACAAACACCTTGGATAAACTCATTTGGAGAATTCCATACTGATGTTCATGTGACACAAGGACTCCCTATTCAGATGCTAGGGGAATACTAAGAGGATTAAATTTCATATTCTTGAGTGACACTTGGACTCCATATATGGATTACCATGGATGGAATCATATGGTTAACTTTATATATTCTAGGAGTGAGACTTGGGCTCCCTTAGTGGACTACTATGGATTGGATAAAATGGTAATGATGTTACACTACACCTAGAAAAAAACATGGGCTATAAAGAGGATCTCCAAGGACATGATTTTATGATATATGGTTCAACTTTTTGTAAGAGTAGTACATGGGTTTCAAATCAGGAAAAATGAGGATTTTCTCAAGTTCATAATTAAATAATTAATGAATTTATTGACTTGAAACATCTACCAAGATAAAGAAGAATATTCAATTTGGTGGAAGATTTATACTATATTTATGGCCTAGTTAGAAATAAATTTTTTTCCATATTAGTAAAGGAAATTATGGAATACATTTATGGATGCAATACATATTTATAATATGAGATGTGTATGTCTGTTTATTCAGATATTTTCCATGTATGGACAAAGTATATAGAAAAGGACGTGTGTCCATGTGAACTGAGACCATGATGGGTTGTTTAAATTTGAAATTTATTTTAAATATATTAGTACTACAAACACACTAATAGTATTATATATTCACTGATTGGATGTCACTAAAAAACATTGGTGGTGGCCTAATGTGATTTTATCTCAAACCCTACTTAGTCCACCTTAGGTACTAGAGAATATTATATGTATTCTGCTATGTATAATGTAAATAACCCTACAATAGTCTTTTTATTTCTACATAGGATAAATATAACATGGGACCAAGAAAGGTTTGTGATTCTCGTTGGGACAGTTCTATTGGCCTTTTGGAGTTTTGATACATGTATTACACTGCTTCATATATTCTTTTTTTGTATTTTTTATAGATTCTTGATATGATTATTATTTTTATTGAAATTAATTATGGAATTTTTTTTATATATCTATATTTTTGATGTTTATCTCTTATTTTATTATTATTGTGCTTCAACTATTGTGGGTTACTAGTCTAGTGGTCATAATGTCTGATTCTGCTATGTCATTTGCTTACTTAGGCTTCTGTAACATATATTCCATTACTTATAGGTGTTGTCCCACTATGGTAATGAGGTAATAGTCTCCCCATAGATACACACTTGGCCCTCTCTATTAGTCTTCAACCTCTAGCATTGGCGGAGATGCGCTTTATGCCATGTTACCCAATAACTTAGGGAACTATTTATTTGAATCCATGCCAAGATGTTACAGAGATGTATTATGGGATTTTTTTATACCTTATTATTTAGATACTGTGGTTAGGGGATTAAAAAGGTAACAGAAATTGGTAATGTGTAGTTCCTAGGAGTAGTTTACCAATGTATAAGGAAAATCCAAATTGCTTGAATGGAAATTGTTTCATTTTGGATTTTCTAAAATTATACATGATTCAATTCCACCATTGGGTGATGCAATTTAATTATGATTTTATCACTTACATGACCTTTGGTTATATTTTTTTCCACCTTATTATATGATGGAATTCCATATCATGCATCATTTTTGGGAAAAGTTTGGATTCACATGACATGCATTATGCCAAGACATATATGATACATTTCTTAACTATATGATTTATGATAGGTGCATTGTGTAATATATTGGATATACCTATAGTTTTGATAAATTATTTGGGAAGTAAATTGAGATACATTGTTTTTGATTAGAGATCCTAGTATAAACTAAATAGAATTCTCTAGATTAGGCTATAGAAGACACCCTAGGTGGACAACTATTTAACGTTGAGTCATGAAATATTGGTGGCACACACTGGAACATGTTTTGGTTTGGATACAACGGAAATCTTACTTCAATTGATAAGGACTATGGTCTCTTTTAATTGGAAATTATTTTCCAAATAATTCAAATATGTAAGAAAATTGTGATATAAATGTGAAATAAATTAAATTGAATTACTTATAGTTGTGAAATTAACCCAGACATGACCTTAGTAGGTGGATATAAGTAGCATCTATTCCTTTATGGTGATCGTTATCTCTCCCAAACCTATCTCTTGAAGCATGTAGAGAGGTGTTATTATTATATAGGAAGTCTTTCACATATACTATCTTAAATTTATGTGCATTTATCATTTGTTGAGTCTTATTCTGAGGTGGGTTCCTTGCATTTATTGATGTATTAAATCATGATGTCCTCTAATCGCATTCCAAGAGGGTGGAAGTGACTAAGAATCAAATTTACTAGGCCATATGATACTATAGATCCAACTATTGTTCCAAATAAGGCACCAATGTTAGTACAAGGCATAGGTTCCAGGTAGAGTTCCTTGAATGATATAATTGTTTCATACAGACTATTAAGGGAGCACCATGACCTAGTTTGACTATAGAAGAGTTGATGTGTGAGTTCTACCAGAAGAAACTATTCATTTTTTCAAGGGATGTTGGACCAAAGGATGTGAATTCATGGATAGAGGTCGTGCTATATATCATTGGTTGTCTCATGACACCTCTCAAGAGAACAGTAATTCTGACTACTTAAATAGTTCATGATTCCACCAAGAGAAGGTTGGATGTTATTACTTAGATGAATAATCATATGAAGATGGTGTGGTTGGATTTTTATATGAACTTATATGATTGTCTCTTTCATTAGATGTAGAGGGCTGATAGATCCCTAGAGTTCATTCACATAGAGTAGGGTGTGTTATTAGTTATGGATTATTAGGCCCATTTTATATAGATCTATTGCTTCAAAACATTTCATATGGGATTAGTAGTTATATAAAGCATAGATATTAAATGGAGGTCATAGGTACAAAATTGGATCATAAGTGAATGTATTTCGGCTGACTACCATTTCTGGAAGATTGAATAAGATGATTAACACATAGAGTAACATGAGGGAGGATGGGGGTACAAACCATGGTTTTTTGAAGCCTATATCTGGTGATATATAGATTAGAAGTAGAAAGAGTCATATAGATCTTCTATGGGGTGATATTAGAAGCCAGAGAACATACACTGGTAACCATCTACGTTATACCAATGTGGTATACAAGACCTTTGTGCATGAGGGACCCAATCGGTTTCTAATTCTTTGGAATGACTGGCCATCTGCAGCTCTCTTTCATTACATTTTCTTTGGTATTTAGTAAGATAGGTTCTACACTAACTCTAGGTATAGAATAAGGGTTAGTAGCTTCCCTTTAGGTTGAGAGATAGAGTTCAGCTTTCTGATCAAGCTAAGGTTGTGGTCCTGTCCATAGTATTCAGACAAATCATTTAATGTGATAGTAGAGCACATCTACTAAGGGTTTCCAGTATGTATCCTTGGTTCACCAATCAAGCAAGTAATTTTAAGTTAATCCAACCCTAGGAGAATAATCTTTGAATTTATACTACATTTGTGACTATTCTAGTATCCTCTCCATTAGAATCTTTTCCTTCTGATATATTCTCTTCTCAGAGTTTTATATCTATACCAATTGTGGGGATCCATGGGCTCATCGTTAAGAGGTTTGATGGTTTTATGACTATTGATACTCTGTTGGGGATTCAAAATGAGTATTGAAGTTAATTAAAGGAGTGACCCATGAGATTTGAAGGTGTCACTTCATATAGAACTTATATTTCCTCGAGAGGAAAGGTCATTAAATCATTTTTGGAATGGAATGGTTGGTTCCCTTTCATGATTCTTTTGATTTTTATCACCAAAGGGTGACATTCATGTCACTAAAGGGATGAGAGTTTATTAATAAAGGTTAATGGGATATCTAGGTGAGTCAATATGGACCCAATCATCATGGGATTGGTAGGATGGAAACTCATATTGTGAGCTTGTGTCTGGATGATTAGGGAACACTTTAAGACAATTTCTATCCAATTCTTAATCATTTCAGGTTTTTTATCCCTGATTAATCTTCACTATTACATCCAATGATATAGATATATTGATCTATCTAGCTTTTGAAAATAGCTACCCTGGAATCCATTCCTCCTTATTGGATGAAAACTACTTAGATACATGAACTCAAGAAGTAGCTAGAGGATTTTGAGTAAATTTTGATTATTTGACCTAGTACTTCTCTATAGGGGTTTCATGCCCTTTTTGTGAAAAAGGAATACATAAATATCCTTATATGTGTGGATTGCCAAATATTACACTGACATTTGGTTAAAAATTGGTATCCTCTTTCACAGAAAGATGTTCTATTCAACTAGCTCCTTGGAGATAAGGTGTTATCGAAGATTGATTTGACATTGGATTATCATTTGGTGTGTGTTAGAAAATCAAACATACCTTGTACAAATTTTAATAGAAGTTATCGATTATATGATTATTTGGTTATTCCTTTCAGTATAATGATCACACCAATAGATTTCATGGCACTAATGAACTAAATTTTCCATCCTTATTTGGATTTTATTGTTGTCGTATTGGTGGATGATATCTTAGTGTATTCTCTCACATGACATGGTAATGAAAAACATCATGATATCATATTAGATACACTGAGAGGGAATCATTTATATTCTTAGCTAAAAATGTTCCACTTCTTATGGGTCAAATTAACTTCCTATGTCACATTATATTAAAGATAATTTTATAAGTAGACATATAGAGGGTGAGATATATAGTTTCAAGGGATAATCCCAGGAACATATTTGACATACATATTTCATTAGGGATATTTGGTTACTGCATGTGCCTTATAAAGGACTTATAAGGATTTGTAGCACCTTTTATGATACTGAACAAGAAGGGTGTGATGTTTATATAGTCATATTCATGTGTGAATGCCATTCAGAAGCTAAAATGGAGATTAACATCAAAACTGATATAGATTTTTCTAGATCTAGGAAGGAGTTACAATATTTACTTCAATGAATCAGTTATTGGGATTAGAGTTGTGAAAATGAAGGATAAGAGAGTCATGGTGTGTTGGTTTCATTAGTTAAGGACATATGAGAGGAACTACCCATTAGAAAATCTAGATCCATCTGATTTTGTACATGCCTTGATATTTTAGAGACAATATCTCTTGGGAGATCGATTTGTGGTGTACACTGACTTCAAAAGACCCAAGTACATATTTGCATAGTGTGAATTAAATAAAAGGTAGTGAAGGTGGTTTGAGCACCTACAGTTTTTGACGTCGAGATTGCCTATATGCATGGTAATGGAAATGATGTTGTCAATGAACTAAGCAAGAGGACTTAGATATAGGCAGTTCATAATGCTATTATCATGTAGTATATTATGAACTTGTTTTTTACGATCCACTTGAATGTATAGGAAAATAATTATTATACATTTCATTCAACCATAGATATCAATTCTACCCTCATAAATAGAGTGAGGTTGAGATAATTATCTGATTCTGAGGGCATTGTCTTATGGGATAGTGTGGCTGGTGAGGACCCTCTTCCTATTTGGACCATAGGAGATGATGAAATATTATGTATACAGGGATAAAAATGGGTTTTAGAGTACATAATCATAGAGATGACATGATACCTTCAAGCTTTATCACTGGCAGTGAATCCAGAAATTAACAAGATGTATCAGGATTTATGTCACCAATTTTGGTGTCCAGGTTTGATAAGAGATTTAGATAGGTTTTTTCATGAGGTGTACCACCTGTCAGTAGGTGAAGACAGAACACTAGTGAATATAAAGACATTTACAGTATTATCCCATTCCCAAGTAGAAGTATGATGAAATTGTGGTGGATTTAGTGATTGGTTTACGGAGACAACGTCGAAGATGTGATGTTGTGTGGGTAGTTTTGGACAGGGACATGAAGGTTTCTCATTTCCAGCTAAATATGGATACATTATTATTTGATGATCTTGAGATATTATATATCTCTAATAATTTATTCCTTCAAATTTTCCCATGTACTTTCATTTCAGATAGGGACACCCATTTTACATCATGGGTCTGGAAACTGTTGTTTTGTGAATTTGGTACAATGGGCATTCTAAGCACGACATACCACCCACAGAACAATGGTTAGTCAGAGTGCAAGATTCAGGTGCTTGAGGACAATATACAAGCATGTGTCCTATATTTTAGGGGCTTTGGGAGAGGCATTTACCCTTGGATGAGTTCACACAAAATAATATCATTCATAATACTATAATGATGGATCGTTATGAGGATTTTTATGGTAGATCATGTTGATGACCCCTATGATAGTTAGAAGCTGGAGAGGTAGTGATTCTTGGACCTCAAATCATTTAGGAGATTATGAAATAGGTTTAGTTGATTTGGAAACAGATGGATAACACACAGTCTCAGCAGAAATCTTACATCAATCGTCTTTGATGACCTTTGGAATTCGAGGTCGGGGAGTAAGTTTTTTACATGTTTCATCGAGGGTAGAACATAAGAGAAACGGAATACACTATAAAAATAGCATATTTACAGTGGGTTTTTATATTGGGTTATGTAAAAACCCAACTAATCTTCAAATTTATAGGGGGTCATATACCCCTCATTTTTTAGCATTATGATTTTAATATTTGGTTTGATTTTTTAGAGAAGTTTTTTCAAAACCACAATTAATTTAATAATGTGTGTCTCTATATTGTTAGTCTTATTTTATAGGTTATATATATATATATATATATATTTGGACATTAGAGTCTATATATATAATGTATTTTTTAGAAGGAATTTGTGGGGGTTCACAACCCCCACAAATCTCATTAATTAGAGGGTGTTTTGAACCACCTCTAATGTATGATAGTAGAGGGGGTTTTGAACACCGTAAAATTTACGATATTAGAGGGGTTCATGAAATGCCACTAATCCCATAGATTTGTTGGGTGTGTTCACCCCTTCTAATTTTAGAATTTAGAGGGGGTTGTAAACCCCCTCTAATTGGTGACATTATAGGGGGTTCAAAAACCCCCTCTAATTTTATAAATATTATGGGACTCTGAACCCCCTCTAATTTATGACATTAGAGGGGGATTTCAACCCCCTATAATTTGGATAATACGAGGTTGTTCATATATCAGCATTAATCAATTTTATTAGAGGGTTTTTTAATACCATATATATTTTTATATATTTTTTAAAAAATTGTAAATACATTTAAATTTTATAATATACATGTGTGTGTGCGTATGTGTGTGTGTGTGTGTGTGTATATATATATATATATATTATAGAAACAAGTATATAATTGTATCTAAATTCATTATGAACATTTACATATAAATAAATTATATAAATACTTCAAATAAATACATATGCATATATAAATATTAGTATACATAATATACAAGTAATTATAATATATTTATTCAAATATATAACACACAGATATATATATATATGTGGTTTTATAAATACTATACATTTATATAATGATTTATATAATTAATATATTATATTAAATGCATTTTTATTGATTATTTATATATAAATACAATTATAATATATTATGAATATAAATATATATAATATAGTAAAAATTAAATTTAAATATAAATATTTTATATTAATATTTTATTTTATTTTATTTTATATATTTTATTACATATAAATGCATATATATATTATAAATTTATTTTATATTTATATTAGTGTACCTTAATATTGATAAATTAACTTATTATATATACATATATCATTTAATTATGCTATATATTTCCATTATATGAATATATTTGATTTTGTGTTTATTTATATATGGGTGTATGCACGATATAATATAAATGTATGTAATTATATACATAAATAAATAATATAAATATAATTAATGTAATATATGTATAATATAAATCATAAAAGATATAAATTTATAGTATTTATAAAACCAACATATAATTTAATAGTTTAAAAAATATGTATAATAATACTAATTAATAAAATTTTTCTTATAGACACATAAACACACACACACATATATATATATCTATGTATATATGTATGTATATAAAAATAGTTATATTAATATTAATATATATTAATTATGTTATATATATAAATATTATATAAATATGTAAATACATATACAGACACACATATATAATTATATTTATTAATATATTAAAGAAAATATTTTTATATAAGTAGTTATACTTATTTATATATCTTTTATATTCAATGATATATTATATATAAATATATTATACACAAATATATGTTATATATAAGTAATATATACAATGGTATTATATAGTGTACCCAAATATATAATATATACAAAAACATATTATATATAAAAAGATATATTAAATTATTTATATATCTATACACAAATATATATATATATATATATATTTATATATATATATATATATAATTTAGTGTATATATAATATCAATTTTTTCCACAATGGTTTAATGGTTGGGCTATATACCTTTGGAACATCATTCAAATCCCATAGGGTGATTATTTTTAGAACATTAGGTTTCCATGGGTGAGAGGTATGATGTTGCTTGCTTGACATGGGGGGGGGGGGGGGGGTTCTGATGTTTTTCTAGGGTGTTGTAGGCGGTCGTGGGGCAGTTTTTATGGGGCGTTGGGGGTTGTCTTCTACCGAAATTGTGGGGGATGGGATGGTGTGTTGTGGGGTGTGGGGGGGGGGGGGGGGGTTTAACCAAGGTAGGGTTTGTCCAAGGTGCCTTTGTGGTTGTCTAGTGGGGCATGGGGCAGTTTTCCAGTGGTGTTTGGTTGGGAATTTGTGGAGGGGGGGTTCCATGTGTCTTAGGTGGGGATGTCTGGTGGGTCATAGGTGGCTGTCCTGGTGTCTGGGCAGTTGTTTGGTGGGTCTTCTTCAGCTGTCCAATTAGTTGAGTTTCTGACCATCCTTAATTAAAATATCAATTTAGGGGTGGTTAAAACCACCCTAAAATAACAAGTTTATGGTGAATTTGGAGTAACAATAGAAGGGGTTAAAACCCTCTATAATAAAACCACCACTAAAAAACCTATTTTACCAATCCTTAACCATAACCTCCTATAATCAAACTAGGTGATCACTTTTGTAGTGGTTATGGGTAACCACCTCTAAAATTTTTAGAAGTTGTTATAACCCCTTCTGAATCAAAAAATAAACCCTTCTAGTAGCCTTTTATTTTTTTTGTATTGAGACAAGGTACGATTTCACCAATATATGTTAGGATGTTAGAGATTCTCGATAGTGTGAGGTTGACATCCTATTGATTTATATTACCAAAATAGGTACTTATACATGCATGTTTTAATCCATGTATCTCATCTGCACCATTATCATTTAGAACCATCTCTTACTTTCCATCCTAAGGAGGTTGATCCATAGGAATATACATCCTTCATAGAGCATCCAATCCTTATTATTTATAGGAACAAGAAGGTTCTGTGAGGCAGTTCAGTTTCAATAGTATGAGTGATATGGAAGAAATATCATTTACAAGATGAGGCTTGGGATCAGGGGGTCATCATACATGCTTTGCGGATTTAGTTGTTCACTGATGATTCCTTTTAACCATTGGTAGAGAAATTTGGGGATGAATTGCATTATGTGGGGAAGTCTGTAATAACCTGGTTCTTCCTATGATGTATAGAACTCATATTTTTTAGTTTAAATTCTTTTTATGGTATAATGAGAGTGATCTACGATGTCATGGTCATATTATGTGTTTTTGTGACTTGCTCGAATCACTAATACTATGTTTCTAGAAAATAAAGGTTGAATAAATGGTTTGTAGAAATTATGTGGGACTAGCAATATGGTTTGACTAACCATGTCAGTCCAACATAGGGGGATGAAAGAGAATACATGATTTGAGGAAACCATGTGGAAGGAGGGGCACACCTATAGAATGTCCTCTATTGTGTTTAATAGTGGGTTGAGACCCAATTTTCACAAGGTTTAGAATACCATAAGAACATACAGTGCAAGGTTTCCTTCTATGTAGAAAATGGCTCATTGTGGGACCATGGTTTGGCCAATTATGCAGCACAGTGGTTTGTTGAAAAATAATTTTTTTCCCTTTAATGAGTTTAACATTTGAAACCCTTATTCTTCCTTAATTCCTAGATGATAGCCCCTATATAAGAGAGCTTATTTTAAGCTCAACATATTGTTTCTTGTGTCGTTTCTCTTTAAAAATACATAATAAAGATCCATGAGTCTCATTGGTCTCTCATCTTTGGTGTCATTATCCATTTAACTATATATCAATTGTGCTATTTTGGAGAAACATAATATGTCCAATTTTCATTAATTTTGTTCATTATTCATTTTTCTTCAATTATAGATAGAATCATAGCTTCATTCTAGACGATCACTTTAATATATACCTATAATAGGTGGTTTCATGATTTTCACAAAATATATGGGTGTTTGTATATCTATCATTGGGAAACGTGCCTGATTTATCAATCGACTCCCTTGAATGGAATTTATTCATTGTTTAATATATATAGGTATAACCGAGGTAATTAATTATACATGTTGAAAATTTTTTAAAGGTTAATGATCTAAAATTCAACCAACTAGTTTGGTGAGTTTTTTAATTAATTAGACCTCAATGGTGACATATAAATTTTATTAACTTTTCTGTGAGTTGTTTACCCTTTACATGTGATGTTATATGATGAATTGTAATTGTGAATTGAACTGATTAAAGAAATGGAATGGAATACCATGTCATTGTTCTCTTATGATTGAGCGTCCTTTTCTAATGAAATGACCAAGTGAGAAAATTAGGTTTATGCCTTCTATTCTTATACATTTCCCTATGGAACCTTTTGAGGTGAGGATTAATTGAAATGAACACCGTTATGAAAATTGAAATAATTAAATGATATTGATTGAATGTTTATTATATGAAATGGGTGACACATTGGTTCATATATGAATTCTATGGATGAACTAATTTAGTTACATCCTTATTCATACCCTTGTGACACATGGACTCCCTAGTGGTCCTCCAAGTATATAATGAGAGGCTTTATTATCATACACCTAATTGAAACCTTGAATCCTTATTTTGACTATCAAAGGTGGATTAAGAGGGACAAATATATATACGCTTGGAGTGTGACTTGGGATCTCTTAGTGGATTGGAAAGGATGGAATAAAGTTGAAATTATGTTACACCACACCTAGAAAGATGCATGGGTTCTGATGAGGCACACTACAGATGGACTTGTATGGTTTTTGGATCATGTTTCTCTAAGAGAGATTCCAAATTTCCAAATCAAGAATTCCAATGATGGGCTCATTTTATTAGTGGATTAATTGATGAAATGAATTATAGGATGACTCTTCCAAGAAAAAGATCAAGATTCGATTTACTCAGATATTCATACAATATTGATGGCCTGGTTTTGAAAATATTTTTTACATATTTTTATGGGGGAAAATCACCTATGTGTTAGGTCCCAATAATAATTTATAAAATAAGGAAGGAATCGATATTTATTTAGATATTTTTTTTCTAAGGCTGAAGCATGTTGAAGAGGATGACTGTCCATGTTAAACTAGACCTTAATGGGTTATTTACCTTAAATATTTGATGTACATATTTTATTACTACCTAAAAAATGTTACTATTATATGTTTTCTAACTGGATGGTATTAGACACTAATGGTGGGGACCCACTATGATTTTATCTCACAACCTACTCAGGACACCTTTTTTACTAAAGAAGATTATATGTTTCAGTTATGGATAATTTATAGTGCTATGAAATGTCTTTTTATCACCTCTTAGGAGAATGAGATCATCATACCAAGCCTGACTCGTGATTCTAGTAGGGATAGATTATTTTTTCTCTTGGTGTTTTGATATACGCATTATATTGCTTATGTAGGCATGTTTTTTATTCTTTCTAGGGACATGATATGATCATTATTGTATATGATATTATATGTGGCCTAATTTTGGTATATATCTTTCTTTTAAGTGTTTATCTCCTATTTAGTTATTATTATGCTTCTGTTGTGATGGGTTACTAGTCCAGTGGTCATAGTGTTTGATTTTATTGTGCCATCTATTTACATATTCTTTCTCAGGTTATGTATCATTACTTATTCATTATGTCCCACTCCTATAATGAGGTAATTTCCTCTTTAGAGACACAGTTTAGGCCATCATTTCTAGTTTTATTCCAAAATCTTTCAGAGTTTTGAGCTTGAGTTCATATGTCCCACCATCTTGGGGAACCCATTAAAGGAATTTATGTCGAGACATAACAAATTTTTGGGCCCAAAATTATATAGTTTTCCAATTAATTGGGTAAAGTTAGATATCATCTGAGATAAATAGGATTGGAATAATGTTTTAACCTTGTTTAGTAAGAGAGACTACCCACTATGATAATATTGGGAGTGAAAAATTAATAGTATGATGGAATGGAGATTGTAGCCAATCCACTATAATGGTCTTGGAACTGAGCCTTGAATATTAAGAAAATGATTCCATTTGCTTATGTTTATGACACAAATCTATCTTTATTACAAGGTTATGATCTCATGGATCAGGTTCCTTAGAGCATTAATGATTCATGTCTTATAAAATGAAAAAATTTATGACATTAATTAAGATTTTGATCTATGAAATTCATGGTGTAGTTTCAAAATATTAATCTAATTTTTTCATAACCTTTTGATCAATTTTTTATTATGTGTTCACTTGTATCTCCCTTTTTTACACCTAAAATCTATCAGATCTCATCGTTTAATAGGTTTCTCTTCCCTAGTATATGAAGTAAAGTTTAATATATGATTTTTATGATAATATTTTTAGTTGTGATGAATTATATGTGGGATGATATACACCTTATATTAACCTATTTTTAATGTATCCATGTTTTCATAGTCTCTAAACCAATAAAATTATTCAATGTATCAATATATAATAAAAATAAATGTTAATATAATAATATATAATATCTATGTATCAAAAGTATGGGTAACTATATATAGAATCACAGAAAGTCTTAGATTCTATTGGAAACTATGATGAAAAATATTTAGTGAGATTCCTTAAGATAATCCTAAGTATATGAGAATCACCCAAGTTATAGTTAATAAAGGAGTTTCATTTCCCAATTAAATATCACTTTTTGGATATTATAAGGTGATATGGATTTGGAATAGGATAAAATAGGTGTAATATCTAGAAAAAGAGAGTGTTTAGTTTGTGTTTTTCATTATTTTTGTTCATAGTGGATATAACATTACTAAAAATCTGGTCTGAAAATACAATGTGATATTCATGGTTTAATTAACATTTTCATTAATATCTACAATGAAGGATTTGAATAAATGATAACCATGGATGAACAAGTTTAAATATAATGCTTCAAATATTCGATATAGAGTTTCAAGATTTATATATTCAATCACTTATTTTTTGTGATCACTCATGGTGATTATTTATTCTCACAATTATTTTTGCTTTTATGAAATTGTTTGAACAAAGGGGGTCATGTTAATAGTGAATGTGACTGAAAATGGAATGATTTTCCCCATGATCAAGTAAATTAAATTGGATCATATAGATGAAACCTTCCACTAGTGCCTAATAAGAAACAATGGTATATGATTCACATTATAAAAATTGATGAGTTTACAAATTTGTAAGATAATAGGAAGATATACTTTTATGAACGTTCAGTTAATAATGAGCATAGTGGAGATAATTTTAAATTTTTTCAAGAAGAAAATGAGATAAGGAGAACATATTAGACTGTATCAATGTAAGGGGAAGATGTTTTATATGGGAAAATGAATATAACATAAAAGACATTTTCAGTTAATTCAATGTCCTATATGGGGGGAACTTGGTAATTATTAGATTCAATTCCCAAATCCAAGGGTTAATTCCACTATAATGTATGAAAATATAATATGTCAATTTTTTATGTAAATTGATTCAATTGTTTTTGTATTGGTATTTTATAATATTTCAATAAAAGTTTAATATCAATGATATTTTAAAAAATAGGAATCGTGAATCCTCATATGATTATTCCATGGTTATATTTCAATAAGGATTTGAAATCATTTTTAGAATTTTTAGGATAGAATGTAAAAGTTAGTTAGTTGTAATGTGATATTATTGTACAAAATAAGATTTAGGGAAAGATAAATTGTAATATTATCCTAATGTTGAGTTACTAATAATTATATTGGTAAATATATGACCTAAATTGATGATATGAGTGCAATTGTGTTTGTAACCCTGAAATTGGTAGCTGATTTGATGAGAAATTGATATAATCATCTTTGATTAAGTTTATTAATTATATTTAATAAATTCAATAGTCAGTGATTTAATTTTAATAATAAATAATGTATTAATTATTGGAAGAAAACATGTCTTCTTGTAAGATTAAATTAAGAGTTATGGATACCATGAAGGGTTTATAATTGTAATTTATATGAAATGTTCAATTGCATAGATACCCATTTTGGAGTTTTAAGTGATGTAATTTATAGGTTATTTGAAACGTTTACTGTATTATAGTTTGAATAAAATATTTTTTTTGAAATTAGACATTGGGTTAATATATAACATAATGTTATGTTAATTATGGTCTATTGGACTATGGGATATTGAAAATATTGATGGTTGAAAAGTGATTCATTTATCAGATAACATTTTCAAAGTTAATTATGGTCATGCTAAATATTTCCTTTTATATTAATATCTATAATTTAATCATAATATTTTGGTGAAGTTCACTACATTATAATATCATATAGTGACTTATCATAGTGATTAATTTTATTTTGGGGTATTTTTCTTTAGTTTGATCTATATGTAACCATTATGTATAACATGTGTTTAAAAAAATTATTATTCAAGAAGAATTAAATTAAATTTTTGAGGATATGAGTTCAAATTTATGATATCTCTTTTGAGGATAAACCATTATTTTATATTTAGTTTATTGAGGATAATTTGGATTAAGGGATATTTATTGATGGAATTATCTATGTTAACCCATTGTTATTAATCAGAATTTTTGGAGAGAAATATATTAATTATTTACATGAAGGATAATACAATTAGGATATTTTATTACCTTATAATTACAATTTTTTATATAATTTTTAAATATAGAAGAAATATATTTTTATACATTTATGGTTTATGTGATATGTTATAAGTTGATTTTAGTTCTTCAATCATGAAAAAAATGATCAGTAATATTAATTTTGTGGAGTAAGAGGTGATGTAAGAATTGATCATAAAACAACCTAAGGAAGAAATTGTTATTATGATGTCAAAATAAATTAGTTACGTATATTTTTTAACATTTTTTAAGTTGATATTAAATTAATATTAAAAATCTTTTAAATGTGTCTTGGAACAAAAATGTTAACATATTCTGATTTTTTATTAATAAAAGGTATTTTTCAAACCACTATGATTTATCTTTCTGTGGTTTTTATCTTTGGAAAGAACACTGTCTTATAATTTTTCAATGTTTTTTTGTTACTCTCCATATTTATATAGAAAATATTATTTTCCGCCATGAATAAATTTTCACATTCTTCTAATGTTATCCTACTTTAGATTCATATTTATGCGTTATTCTATATGACCTATATAATTCAAATTCCATCATTTCAATAAGAAGATTAATTAACCCTATTAATTATATGGGTTTTCAGAAAAATAATGACTAAATATCAATACCATTATTACCAATAAAAGGTTAAAATCTTAAGGAATCTATTTATTAAATGTTTGAAGAATGCAATTCAATGATATTTTTAAGAGAACACCTATTTCGATAGTGTATATAACTTGAAAATCCAAGACTAAAAAAATAGGAATATTAATATTTTATGACTATCATTACCAATTTAATGAATTGGTGAAAATTAAAATAAATAACCAAATTTTGAAAATTAACTTATCAATAGAAATTTATTCACATATTTTAAAAATATAAGTAGTCAATTTTTAAGTAATGTCATTTTATTCATTTTTAAAAAAATTGTTTTTTATATTTGTTATAAAATAATTTAATTATATTCTTCCAATTTTCTAAAATAAATTTAAAAAATGATCATATTCTTTGAAAAAAAATTAAAACAATTTAATAGTTAAATTTTGAAAATTTGTTGAGTATTTTTTGTTTTAAATGGATAATGAAAAACACTAATTTTTTTGGAAACATTATTTTTTATTAATGAATGTAAAATTGGTTGTTTGGTTTTATAATGGTTCCAAATAAGAATTAGTTATCTTATATTATGGTCAATTAAGTCCATTATAATAACTCAAATCGTTTAATTCGAGATAAAAACATTTTTCTACATAAAAATATACCTTTCAAGAAAACTATTTTTCACTAAATTTTTCATCATTAAAATAAATTTATTAATTCCAAATCTATAAATAAAATATTAAAAATTGATTATATATTTGGAATAATTAGCTACCATGTTTATAAATAGGTCATTTGTTTCATTAAGAATAGTAACTATAGAAAAGTTTTATCACCCTCGTAAAGGTTTATCATCTAAAATTGTCTTTTTGGTGACATATTTTTCTTTATAATCCTAGATTATGTTTTAATGTGTATAAAAATCCCCATTGAGATTTTATATAATGAATATCTATATGTTCAAAATATTTATTGATTTATTTATCGTTATTCATTTTCTGGGTTTATGATTAAAAAATTACTAGAGCTATAAGGATTTTATGTTATAATTTCATTTTTAATCGAGTTTGTTTATAATTATATTCCACTGATGATATATTATGGTCCAACTATTAATAATTCTCATGAGTTTTTATATTATATAGTTACTTTTTGAAAATTAAATATTTTTCTATCATTTTTTCTCCTTTCCTTCATTCATGAAGCCAAACAAATGATTTTAATAAAAAAATATCCATATCATTGGTCAAATTTTTTTCCATATCTATGATTATATAAATGTATTATTTTATTTTTGAAATGTTATTTCATAATTTATTATAGTATTTTTTTACCCATTATGTATTTTTTATAAATTTTTCTAATGTAATCTTCTTGTTCTTTTCTATACAAGTTGTATTTTGAATTTTCTTACAAAAGTATGAAAGTAATGTTTTCTATTAACTTATAAGATATGAATTTAATTTTCCTCCATCATGAACACTAAATGATTGGAAGATTCCATTATATATTCCCATGGTTATTTTCAAGAAAAAAAATTCATTAAAATTTCATAAATTTTTGGATTTGAAATATGTTACTCCAAATTTAAAATGCTATTTTCTTCAATAAATGTTCAAAGTTACATTTCAAATTAATTTCTCATTTAAGATGACATATTTTTATTTTTTATAAATTTTTTGGGGGGATTTAATATAATGATACAATTATTATTCATTTTATGAATGGTATATAATTATAAGGAAATGATGCTTTAGATACCATTACATTTCCTACTAGTTATACTATGATGAAATGATCAAATGTTTAGGAAACCAATTTTATTGAGATGAGTTATTCCTTGATTAAGTTTTTATGAACTTTTTTTTATTTTTAATGGGTCGTAATATGATGAATATATTATAATATAGTGGGACATATCTGTATGATCTATACTATGGAATGTGTGGGCCTAGAATTATATATATTTTGAATTAATTGTTTAAATATTGATATTTCATGAGATAAATTGGACTGAAATGAAAAGTGAACACATTTTAATATTGTAAATTGTCTACTATGAATGCACTGGGTTCTAAAATTGACTAATATTATGAATTAAGAGTGATCCCAATCCACTATAACGGTCTTTACAGTGAGCCTTGACTAATAAATAAATGAATTTCTATAGTAATGTGTATTACTAAAATACATGACTTATCAACATGTTATGACTATATGGCTCATGTTATTTGATTACATTATGATTCCTATATTTGTAACTACCATGATTTAAGAGTTATCTCAATTTTAATATTTATGATATGTAGCATATGATTTTAAAATACTAATAAAAAGTTTTCATTCCCATAGGATCATGTTATTATTATGTTATGAATTATATCTCCATTGTTTACAATTACTGAGCATATGATTTCTCACATTCTTATGTTCCCCTTCCCAATGATATGTATTATGTTTTTAGGTATGATTTTTATAATAAGTGTTCATTTTGTGATGAATTAAGTGGGAGATGATGTATATATTATTTGAATATGTCATTTATATATCCAACTCTCCAGTGGCACATGACCGTTATGATTATGTTATGGATCATTATGTTATGTATCGAGAATCGCTTAAATAAGATCTAATATATATGTATGAAAAGTATGGGATTCTATATAATTGTTTTATAATTTTTATTTTAAAATATTTTTTAACAACAATTTATTAAAAATAAGAATCAATAAATGTTTTTATAAAGTATATATTTAATAACAATGATATGAAATATAATAAAATATTTAAAAATATTTAATAGGTAGTAAACAAGTATTTAAATTCATAAATGTGGATTTATTTGTGTTTCTACCAACGTTTCAAAAATTGATTACTAATTATTTATCAATAATTATTTAAGAATATATTTATTCTTTTATGAGAAATTAATATGGATTTTTAGTCACTAGAAAATTAATTTACTAATATATTTCAATAAAACAAAACAATATTCCATAAATTTTATTTCTTATTGGAAATATTGAAATATTATTAGGAATGAATCAACATGAAAATAGAACAAAACTTAATTCACACCATTGTTATAAAAATGTAAATATCAATATATAAATTTTTTAATGATGAATGAATTAAGTTATCATTTAGAAATTTATAATTTTTTACATTTACCTATATGTTCATAAAAATAAAAATATCTAAAAATATTTGAAGGGAGAAACGACTAATATAAAAATTATCAATCATGAAGATAAAAATTCAAAAACCATTCAGTTATATTGAATCTAAATCAATCAAATTAATTCTATGAAATATTTATCCAAACTACAATATTAATTTAATTAAATAATTATGACTAATATATGATGAAAATAAATAGAAATAATAATAAAATCTCTATTGAGAGTTTATGTCTCTTCCCATGTCCACCATCATTTTTCTTTCATAGAATCCTAATCACTAATATTTTGATAAAATATCCCCCCAAATTTTGATACATCCCATTTTATATCCCTAAATCATTAGCATTGAAAAATCAATGGATCATTCTATTCCATACCTCGAATTATAATAGTCTAATATAGAATTTTTTTTCATGTTTAATTCCATAAGTAGAACTCACACATAATAATTTAGTTCCACTAAAATTCCCCCTCAAATATAAGAAATGACTTTTAATTGTTTACTTATATTTTTTAGTTATTAATTTAAAATATAATTCAGTATTATATTTTTAAATACACATGTTACATAATAAATATACTTAGCATATCCTCTAATTATTATTTTTTAATTATATTTTTTATTTCGTAGTCTTTTCCTATTCAACCAGATCATTATACGCCACTTTCATTATGCTAAGAAGTTATCATTACCTCAATACCTTAACTCGTATCCCTTATCAAGATCAATAAGTCTCCATTATAAGATCACAAATATTTTTAATCACTTGTATTTATATATCTTGAGGGTCATATTTAATTGATTTATACTCTTAAAAAATGCACTATCATCTCATGTGGTGTAGATCCTTCCTTCAATTGAATATTTACATCACATATCACATCACATATTTAATTAGATGATACCCTACTAATAATTTGATCAAGATAAATTCCTAAATTCTTCAAATAATAAATTTAACATTACCTTGATCAATCCCAATGGGTATCTTTTTCTTTATAGGTTCTTAATTTCCTTTGTTTTACTTTCACTGTTCATTGAAAATGTTTAATCTCAATTTCCATCTCTTTCAGGGAATCATTGAGTCCCAAATATCATGTATTCTCCTATAACATCCTGAATAGTTGAATGGAATATATTAATTACGTAATTATGAACAATAATAAAGATTATTTTATGTTCTATAATCTATCTATTATTCATTTTATTCATTTATTAAATTAATAATATTTTTATCAGTTAGTGGTCGTTAAGTTCACTACAAGGAACCATTTTCAATATATGTTAATGGTTAATGGGTTGTGTTTCAATTTGATATATGAAGATAATGGTAATTATTTGGAATCCTTATCATTCTAGTAGAATTTAAGTTCCACAATTTCTTATATCTTCTATAACTATTATAAAATATGAATCATATCCCAGTGTACTTATTTTAGGAGAATAAAATGGGTGTGATTATTTATTTTTATAATTATTTTTATAAGGAATAATTCTCCATCTATAGTAATAACCACGTCCTATGTAATATATTTAATCATGAAATATATTTTGAAACAATCTATTATAGTGTTTTTAGAGAATTTAAAAAAATAATCCATATAAGAGATTGAACTAAATATCCTGGGAGGAAAGATTTTAATAACTATGATATGGATATTATGAATGATATATTCACATAATTAATATAATAGATGAATTATATATTTTATAATTTGATTATTTTTTTTATAAAAATTAGAATGTTTTAGTGGAGAGTATATGGGAAATTGACTTATTGTTGAACAAAGAAGAAGACTTACTCTCTCTATATTCAACATGGATCCTTTTAAATACACATTAAGGCTATATAAAATTGTATTTTTTAAATGTGTCCTTAAAAATAAGTTTAGGATAATTTAGATCATAATTTTGGTAGATCATCTTTATTCAATAATTTTTTATATGAAATAAAATTTGTGAATCTGAGGATTAATTTTAGGTCAAAGAGGAGAGAATTTTGGACTAAAATACTGACAGAAGTATCATTTGTTTCTTTGTAATATGTATATTATTGATTTTTAGTCCTAATAATAATTCATTACTAGAATATATGTTTTACTAACATTAAATAAATTTCAAAACCAATGGATTCAAATTTTATATTTAAACCCCCACATATTTAACAATTTGATCTTATTTATAATAATTTTGTATTTAGAGTGTGTTTTTGGATAAAATGTTAAAATTGCATAATTCTGGCTTTCTAAAAAATTTTCATCACAGCAGTGTTTTTTTATTTCTTTTAAAATATATTTACAATTTGAATAATTATTAATTTTTGGAATCCTGGTCATATTTCATTCAACGTTGTCTCCTGTGACATGAACTGATTAGAAACAAATGATGCCCTAATAATCAATAAAGTTAAATAATTGTTCAGGTGGACAGTGTGAACCCCACCTCCATCACTAAAGTATTCTTTGGGATACACACCTCCAATTGAAATAACTCCAATTTTTTGAACGATTACACATAGGATCTATTTTGAAAATATTTTGTGGGAGGGTTTCACTAATTAATGGTGTAATTGGGCGTTATACTTTGGAGGTAGATTTCTTCAAATCTCAGATAGAAAAATCAATGCCCAGTATGTAATCCAATACATCCTCTATATGTATCCAATCAATGTGGAAATTTTAGGACAGATTCAAAACATATTTTAGAACAAGTATTTTGATGAAACATATTACATATTAAGATATTTAATGGGTCTTATACACGTAGACCTTCAGAGTCAATATTTTTGAGTGAACATTCTTTACCCATTTGACTATAAATATGTGCCTCTTGTCCCATTTTAGGATAACCAGTTGAAAGGGTGTTGTATTTAGAGACAAAGGGAAATGTCGGGATTAATATCATTTTAAATATTCCATGCATTGATGCTATAACGGAGATGAAAAAGGCTGCCCAAGTGATGCACAGATAAGAACCAAGTGCTTTTGGATTGAAACCCTCGACATACACTCTATATTGAGTTTCATTCTTAATATGTAATATAATTTTTTATTTATCATGAAAATATTTTTTTAAATGAATGTGGTTGTTTTCATTCATCAATATACTTTTGAAAAATTATATTTGATCATTGTACCATCTATGAAGAAAACTATTTAATTTCATAAGTTAAAATTCATCGGTGAGGTATTTCCATTGAGCATAGCTATATCAATTAGGATTGATTTTTTGTAGGTCTTAAATAAATTTAATCACTTCTATAGGTGGAAGAAAATCATATCGGGGTTTCAATATGATGTCTATTCAAATTTTAGTGTTCACTAGGGGGTCATTTGGGGATTTTATGAAATTCCATTGAGAAATATTTTTAAATAGGGAAGAGGGGAGTGTCCGAGAGGTTGAATCTTGAGCACAACTACTATTTTAATTATTATTTTCAAACAAATTTATTTTCTATCAATTCTCTTAACATGTTTTTTAATTATCTTGAACTTTTTTTATTTAAAATGTTTCAAATCTCTTCATTTCTCTTATGGAAAAGTTAGAATCAAAAGTGACAGATTTTTCACACAAACTACAACCTCCACAAAATAGAACCCATGGATTGTTATATTAAATTTTTCTTTGGGATAAATATTAATTGATGTTTTTATGACAAAAACCCTCACATCAACAAGAACCATTTCTGAGATGGTTGTGTGAGTTGATTTTATTTTTTCATGACCTGAAATTCTGAACAAAACTTGTTACCATTTGATTATGAAATTGATAAAACATTTAACTCTAGGGATAGGGCCACCAAAAATCTATTTTCCCCAAGTTGTGAGTGTTCTAGTATAACACCAACGATGAACATGGTTGAAACTACACATCCAATGGATGAGAATGGAATATTAAAATAATTGGCTTCCTCTTATGATAAAAACCAAGAGAATTTTATGGAATATTTTAAAGCACCTACTATATTGGAAATCAAACATAATTTCATCCAGTAAATACAAAAATTCAATGGGTTTCCTAGTGAAGAATGACACAAACACATACATGAATTCAACTATCATTGTGTCAACATGAATCCTCACGGAGACAATTGTAATCAAATTAAGCTGAGGTCATTTCTATTTTATCTAAAAGAATTTTCTAAGGATTGGTTTTTCAATTTTCACTCAACATTTATTAGAGACATAAAACTAACTAAAGAAAATTTCCCTCAATACATTCTTCCCTTCATCGAGAACTACCTCCATTCACAAGGAGGTTTATGGAATTAGGAAGCCAAAAGAAGATACATTGTAAGAATACTAGGAGTGCTTCAAAAGATTCTTATTTAGATACCACCACCATCAAATCAATTAAATCCTTCTAATTCAATATTTATACAAGGGATTATGTCTTACCAATAGATGTATGATAGATGAAACTATTGGAAGAGCATTAGATGACAGAAAACTTGCTATTTCTTTTATTCTAATTACAAATACGGCCCAAAATTGTCAACAATTTTGAATAAGAGGCCTTATCCATGTCAAATATACATAATAATTCCCCACTTTTGGCCCTAAAAACAACACAATTTAAAGTCAATTGGATAATCATACCACAATGGTGTGGTCAATGATGTTTTCCAATAACCCCCAAAACAACCCAAAATAGAATCTACTTTCCAATTAAAAGTGAACTATGGAATTTTCTCTTCATATGAACATTTAAATGACTAATGGCCACAAATTCAAGAGCCCTTTGTGAGTTTAAATACTTTTCTTCATGGAAAACACTTACAACAACTACCATTTCAAAACAAACAATATATTAATAAGGGGTGGAACAACCAATCTAATGAATGATTTCATTATCCTAAACAAAAAATAGGCCTCTTCAAAGTAAAATCAAGTAATTATCAACAAAGATATATTAATGAGAAAAGAATTTCTCATTTAGGAAGAAACTTTCAACATCCTCCTACTATTCAAAAATCATAAAGAAATCTTGAAGAAGTATTCAAACAACAACAAAACATCCTAAATGACTTGATGACTCAAATGAGTCAACATTCCTCTGATGTGATTTATTGAAAAATATAGAAAGTGGAGGTTTACCCTCACAACAACAAGTGAATCCAAGGTATAATGGGATGGAAAATGTGAGTCACATTGAAGTTAGTAGTGGTTCCAATTTGAATAACCCTGAAACTAAGAACATCAAGACTGTTACTGAAAAAATTAAAGAGAATCCCACCATTGATGGAAATCATGGATATTCTTAAGTTTCTTTGAATGAAAACCCAAAGTCAAGCGTGGAAATATTTTTTGAAGGAACAAGGAATGATTGGAAGAGGATTTATGGTACTGATGCTTCTCCAAACTGTACTCAGAATACCCCAGAAACATAAAAACCTCCACTACATTATCCAAGGAGTGAACCACCAGTGAAGTAAATTGCTTAAAAAGAGATGGAAAAGGAGGTTTTGGATACATTAAACAAATTCTAAGATAATATTATTTTTCTAGATGATGTCAAGAAAATTCCAAGGTATGATAATTTTTTGGAAGACTTGTGTACCAACAAGAAGAATTTCATCAGAGGAGAAAATGTCAACTTATGGAGAAATGTCTAATAAATGATTCAACATTACATTCCTATAAAATTAAATGACCCATGAACCTCCACCATTCCCTGCAACATTGGAAAAAGTGAATTCAAGAAGTTATGCTCGATTTAATGGCCTCTATAAATGTTATGCCACATTATATTTACTCGTCTCTTTAAGTTGGAGAATTAAAACTCTCTAGAATTATCATTGAACTTTCCAACTAATGTAACACCATGCATGGTGGAGTAATAGAATATGTTCTTGTTCTAGTTAGAGACATGATTTTTTTAGTGGGTTTTTATGTCTTGGATATGGAATATGACCGATTCAACACCCATGAAACTGTCATTCTTGTTAGGAAATTTTTAAAAACTACCTAGGAACTCATAAATGTTCACAATAGAACATGTTAACTTGAATTTTTAAGATATTTGGTTTATTTAAATATTTTTCATTCAATAAAACTCCCAATTGAGGATCATTTATCTCTCTAAGTAAATATGATTGATTGGATTTCCTTAGACAATTTACCATATGTTTCCTTTCATAGAATACTAGATGATAAAGTTAAAAAAAATCTGATACTAAATTTGATCAACAAAATGATGGAATGGAATATTGTGATGAGGCTTGGGATGTTGAGACTCCTAATCTTAACATTGATGAAACAAAATTTTTGGAAATCCCTAAAATTGATAATGGAATTCATATATAAATTCACAATTTTTCTCTTGAAAAAAGTCCTGAGATAGGGAAAATTTATCATCATGAAGAGTAGTGTCTATTGATCAATAAAGAAACATCACCTATGTTAGAGATAAAACCATTTACAAATAATCTTAAATATGAATTTTTAGGAGATAAGGAACAATTCCATGTCATAATTTCAAAATATTTGTCGAGGAAGCATGAAAACAAAATGTTAAAAGTCTTAAAGTCCCATAAGAATTCAACAGGATGGACACTCTCTAATCCAACAGGAATTAGTCCCTATGTGTTCATGCATAGAATTTTGTTGGAAGAAAATGAGAAATGTGTGAGACAATTTCAAACAAGATTTTACCCAACATTATTGGAGGTTGTCATAAAACATGTAACTAGACTACAAGTCTTTTTATTTTTTTCCCATATAGAGTAGTCCATGGGTAATTATAGTCCATGGGGTTCCCAAAAATGGTGGATTTAGAATAACAATTAATGAATTTCGTGAGATTTTCTATGTTATACTTCGAAATAAATGGAAAATTTTCATTGATTATAGGAATCTCAATATGGTTACAAGAAAAAACAATTTCCCATTACCATTCCTTGATCTAGTCCTTGAAATGACAGCTATGAAACCACACTACTTTTTTCAGAAAATATTCTTTGGGTATTTCCAAGTTTACATTTCACTATAGGATGAAGATAAAACCACATTCATATTCCCTTTGGATATTTTTCCTATAAGAGGATGTCATTATGTTTTAGTAATGCACTTGGTATATTTCAATGGTTTATTATGAGAATATTTTCTTAATTTCTAGTAACTTTCATGGAACATTTTATATATTATTTAAATGTCTATGGATAATCATTCGAATGTTTCCTAAAAAGTGTGGCTCAGGTTTTGAAAACATACATTTATATGAACATTGTTTTCAATTAATAAAAATTCTATTTCATGGTTAGTAAGGGGATTTTTCTAAGACATGTTTTTTCCCTCTATGGAATTAAATTTTTTCAATGAAAATTTGAGGTCATTTCATCATTACCAAACCAAAAAATAGTGATAGTTGAGAGATGCTTCCTTGTCCATGCTGACTTTAATAATATATTAATAATGTATTTGAGTAAAGTCGAACTTTAATTTTCCATATTACTCCAAAAGTATTCCCCATTAGTATTTGATGAGAAGTGTAAGAGTTCCATTGTGGAGCTGAAAAAAACATAACCCCTCCCATTGCTAAACCACAAAAATGGAACATACCCTTTGAAATCACAACTGATGCATCTGACATTCCTGTTGGGGAAGTTTTGTGTCAATGGTTGGAAAATAAATATCATGTGATTTTCTATGCATCTAAACCATTTTATCAGGTCCAACAAAACTACACAATAACTAAGAATGAACTGATGTATTTTTTCTTTGCTTTAAAAATATTTATATGTAATCTGTTGGGATCAAAGGTTATTGTTTTCACCGATCATTCTACAATCATTTGTTTTATGAATAAACATGCTGAAAACCCACGAGTTTTGCGAAATATTTTGCTGTTACAGGAGTTTGATGTTGATATAAATTATAAAAAATGATGTGATAACTTTATTTATAATCATTTAAGTAGGATACCATTAGTTTTGAATGGAAAACTTTATATCTTTCTACCAATTAAATAAAGCTTTCTAGGTGAGGATTTATTTTCTTGTCAACTTTAAAGTCCATGGTTCTCTAATCTTGTGAACTATTTAAATTTTTATGATATTACCAACTAGTTTTGTGAGAAACAAATTGATAAAATTGAGAGTGATTCAATTAAATACATTTGGGATGATCCCTACTTGTGGCACATGGAATTGATCAAGTGATTCAGAGATGCATTTCAAATTCAGAATTTCATTATGTCCTATATTTCTATCACACATTGAGATGTGAATGACACTTTTGAACACAAAAAACTATAATAAAATTGCTTGATTATGGTTTGTATTGATCCACCATTTTTAAAGGTTCTTTTGAGTTTTTTAGAACCTATAAAAATTTTCAATCCCAAGGAAACATTTCCAAATGGAATGAGATTACACAAAAACCATTTTTGTTTTATGATGTATTTTATGTTTGGGGAATGGATTTGATGGGGACTTTTCCCAATTATTTTGGATATCTTTGCATCTTTCTTTCTGACAATTATGTCTCTAAGTGGGTATATGTTATTCCCACAAGAACTGATGATGACAAAATTGTGTCCAAATTTTTGAAAAGAAATTATTTTAGGATTTGGATTTCAATTGTTTCTAATTATGGATAAAGGTACCCATTTTATTAATAGATATTGGAATATCTCTTGAATAAATTTATATTTGATTATAGGGTCTCTACACCCGATCATATTCAAAAAAATGGAATGGCATAGTTGTCTAATAGAGAAATCAAACAAATTTTAAAAAAACTATGATCCCAAATATAAAGTATTGGAGTTTCAGACTTAATAATGAATTATGGGTCAATAGAAATACATTCAAAATACCAATTGGAATATCACCATTTAAATTAGTCTATGGAAATTATTTTCTCCTACCAATTGAGTTAGAACATAAATCTTTTTGGGTTGTCAAAATAAGAAACATGAATATGTTTTTTAGTGGAAAAGAAAGAAAATGTTGTCTGCATGAACTGGAGGAGATAGGAAAAAATTAATTTGAAAGCTCTAGGTTGTACAAAGAATGAACTAATTATTTCATCATGGAATGATTCTCAGTAAAAACAATAAGGAATGAGAAAAAGTGTTGTTGTTTGATGTCAGATAGAAGATATTTTTAGGTAAATTTCATTCCAAATGGTATAAACCTTTCATTTTTACTCATGTCATTCCTTTTTGTGAAATGATGATAAAAGAACCAGATAAAGGAACACTATTAATAGTTAATGTGCACAACGTGAATCTATTTTGAGAGAATATCCAAGATCCAACATGGGAGGATATCCAACCTCAAGATGCAGAATATATTTGATACTATAATGTTTCATTCCTTATCACTTATTTTTGTTATTTATTTAATTTTAGGATTTTAATTCTCACATAAAATATCTACATAATGAGAAATTTTCAAAGAATAATTGTGTGTGGGAGGAACAATTCCTGACAGGTTAGGATTTTATGTGATTTCCTTCAAAATTTGTTTTTTCAAATTTTATTTCCTTTTTTAGTGTGTTTCTTTAAATCTTTTATAAATTCTGTGCATTTTTTTCAAATAGTGTGTGGTTTATTTCAATTTTCTTAAACAAATTGTTTTTAAAATTCAATGAAATAGATTTTCAAAGTAATACTAAGGAGTGAACCAATTAAACCTTTGAAACTAAACATTAATGAATGTTGAAACCTTCATTGATTCAAGTTCAAAAATTAGGAAAATTCCTGAAAACCCCCATCATTTTTAAATATCTTGCTCTATATCACTGACTTTGTAACTAAAATTCCCATTCATGTGAGGCTTATGAACCCATTTTTACATCTTCTTTACATTCACCACTTTCTTTGATGAAACCATCCCCTACTTGTTTGAACAAAAACATGATTTATTTCTATCAAAAAATGAGAGTTTGGATAATTGTGATTAAAATGGTTGAGGCATTATTTTTGTATTTTGAATCCCCTTTTCTAGATTTTTTTTATATTTTTACATAACTTCAAAATTTGATCATTATTTATCCCTTAGTATCCATGTACATGTTTCTAGGTTATCTAAATTACAAGCTAATTTTCCCTTTCTCACCTACTCTGGATGTTTAAATGCATGATCTAGTTGTACTTAAGTATGTGGGAGATGACTTGTGTTTTCCTAACTTATATGTCATATCTTTGGGAGGGAGAACAAAAATTGAAGAAATATTTTTGCTATTGGATCATATTTTTCTGAGGGTTATTCCCATATAGAGCTCCCAAATAAAATGGAGTTGTAAATTTCTGGAGCTCACAATAGATGTAAGCTATGACCTATCTGGAGATTTCTAAAGGGGGGGGGAATAAAAAAATATAATGTTATATATACTACTAAAATATTGATGGAATTGGATAGATAAAATTTTATTCATATGAGAGTACAAAGGCTTCCATACATGAGTGAAAATGAAAATCTTGCATTTTTTTCATTTAAATAGCCAAACCCACCTTTCAGCCTTAGAATTTTCAACAGCTCAAACCTACAAAACCTAACCCAGTTAACAACTTTGTTAAGTCCTAATCATAATCACATATTCCTAGCATACACTAGGTATAGATGTAGAAATTTATCAAACCTATGGTGATTCTTTTGTGAGTTTGGATGAGAAAAATCCTTTTTGAAAACCCATATTTATGTATTGAAAGGAAATTAATGTGAGGTAAGTGCATAGAGTTCATGGGAGGAAAAAATAAGTGGAAATATATTTAATGATATTAATTGATAAATTTTAAAAAAAATTAATGAGTCATTATATCTTTTGATTATTCATGATAAAATGGTATACACTATTGGTATGTGTTTTTAATTTTACTATTTACTGCTCATTTTTCTATGAGTCTAAATGCTAAGTTTGGGGGAATTTATAAAGTTAATATTTCCACTATTTTTCATATTTAGTTTAATTATTTAAACCCCACCAATTTAACAATTTGATATTGTTTTTAACATTTTTGGATGTATTGTATGTTCTGGGAAAAAAAGTTAAAATTGCATAATTCTGGATTTTTAACAGATTTTTATCAATTGTTCGGGTGGACAGTGTGGACCCTACCTCTATAACTGAAGAATAATTTTGAATAAACACCTCAAATTAAGTTAATTGAATTTTTTTTAAATAGTACACATATATTAACATAATATATTAATTTGGTGTAGTTGTTCACTAATTAAGTTAGTAATTGGGAGTTATACATTAAAGGTAGAATTTTGGAAATCTCGTCTAGAAACATAAATTCTATGTATTTAATCCATAAAATCCTTTATATATGTTCAACAATTGTTAAATATTGAGTATGGATTCATAATATATTTTCGAAAAACTTTTATGAATACACCTGTTACATATTATGAAATTTAATCTATCCTAGATGCGTCATCTTTCAGAGTAAGTATTTTGAGTGAAAAGTATTCAACCATTTGCATATAAATATGTTCCCCTTATCTCATTTCAGGATATCCGATTTGAAGGGAGTTGTATTGAGTGATCAATGGAAATATTTAGTATAAGATAATGATGAATAATCCATGCATTGATACTATAACGGAGTTAAAGGGGGCTTCCAAAGTGATGCACGACTTAGCACCAAGTGGTTGTAGACGACGACAACCGACATACACTCTCTTCCAAGTTTCATTATTATAATGTAATATCATTTAGAATTTATATTGAAAATATGTTTTTTTAATGAATGTGTTTGTTTTTATTATTCAATATATTTTCATAAAATTATATTTTATCACTGTTTCATCTATGAAGTAAACTACTTCATTTTACAATTTAAAATTCTACGGTGAGGTCTTGTCGTTGAGCACAGTGATTTCAATTATGTTTGATTTCTTGGATGTCTTTATGAATTTTAATAACTTCTATAGGTGTGAAAAAATCATATCAAGTATTAAATATGATTTATAATTAAATTTGAGTGTTCACCTGGGGGTCCTTTGGGGGAATTTTGAAATTTAATTGACAAATATTTTTAAAAATGGAAGATGGGAGTGTCTAAAAGGTTAAAGCTTGTCCATGAATGTTGTTTGAATTCTGATTTTTTTAAAAAAATATTTTCTTTTAAATTTTTGTCTTATAATTTAATTTTATTGAATTTTTTCTAATAAAACTTCGTCAAATCCTCCAATCTCACTTCAGTCCAAAATAACAAAAAAATTATAATTTTTCTACTGAAACTACATCCTCCTTAAAAGAAAACTCATGGAATAATATATTTCATTTCTCTAGGGGATAAATATTTATTGAGGTTTTCATGTCAAAAAACCCTCACATCAACTACCCATAAATATAGTATATAATAAATGAAATAAATAATGTCTTATAGTTAACAAATTTCTTATTAAAGGGAAGAAAGTACAGGAGAGAGGTAGTGTAAAATACCAATACATATTTTCATATATTCTTTGACCCAAGATTTGATAACCATTAATTTAGGTATTATTATGGTTTTTGATAGTATAATTTATAAAAAAATTTATGCTCCTTATGGTATTCATGGTTTTCAAATGTTTAGGGGAAAACTGGGTGGTTTGGATCATCAAATTGTGATCCCTGTTGATAGCCACTGATAGGGGAAGGTATTTTCTCCAAACTATGTGGACACCTATACAAAACATGAACACCAGGGATTGTGGGTAATTCATGGTTCTATGAATTTTAGTTTAATTATTCATCCAAATTGTGCCCCAAAAAAATAGTAAACAAGTAGGGGCATAGTTAGGTTACATTGTTTTGTCAAACCATGTGGCCCTCCCCAAAAACCCACATGTGAGGTTCTTCATTCCACTGAAATTTATTTTAAGATTAACAAACCACTAGTATAATATTATAATCATCGTCATTATATAAAAACTCAATTATTGGATCTTTTAGACTCTCAGTGGGAATTTTTGACACATCCAAACTGTTTTCAAGGATGTTCAAAGTGGAGTTACTCTCGTTCGATCATTACTGAGTAAGTGTATCTACTCTCAAGTAACCTTTTAAAAACTATCTCTATATCTTCCTCAGAGTTAAGTAGAGTATTATATAATTGATGTATCTATAATACATTTTATTTGATCTTGATTATAAGCTATTTTCCTAGATCTTTTAGTCCCTCGATCTTCATTAAAGTGTCCCATTGTGTGTGTTTATTGCTTCATAAAAGACTAAACATTGGTGGTTCCACAAGTATTTTACATTTTTTTTAAAATATATAGTTCCTAATTGATTTTTTTTTAGATTTTTATTTATTTCTTAACCTTAGATTTATGATGATTTTTTATTTGATATGAAATGAGAATGAGATTTGAGAAAAACCCCAACATCACTAGAATTGATATTGTTTTGTAAAATTGAGGATAAATGATTTCATGATATGGAAATAGTTTTGATAAAATTATTTTATGTTATCCTGATATAATTTCATAAATTGAAAAGTGATTGAAAATGGAATTAAGTGAATATTACCTATGATTTTATTTTGAAATGATAAGTCATGTTGAAAACTTATATTGGAAAATTATAATGTTCTAAAATGAATTATATCCAATTTATTGATTGATTGATTGATTGATTGAAAAAATGGGAGTTTGTGTATTTAATAGGTGGTTGGGACAATAATTCTATTATTTTGATCAACAATCTTAAATATGAAAACATTAACTTCTCTAAGTTAGCTCAGGAATTTCATGATAAGTTCCCCTATTGGGGTATAGATTGATTTCCCAAAATGGGTTTTCATATTGGTGAGTAGGTGGTGAATAAAAACTATTTGTGATCCTTGATCACTGGTGAGATGTGTTAGGATTCGAAAGGTTGAAAATAACATACTATTGAGAGTTTGACCATGGTTATATGAGATTTTTTATTCGACATTAATACCATTTATTTATTAAACAACATTATTCATGATAACTAATTTTTGTAAATTATTTTTTATAAAATTTTCGTTTAATAATATTTTAATGTTTCTTAACATATATTCTATCAATTTAAAAGAAATAATGTATTGGATTAAGTATATGAAAATGTAAAACCTTTATTTCATGATTAAATTGATATAATCAATGGTAAATTATTATGGTATTAGTAATGAAATGGTTAATAAGGCCCTAATGGGATTTATATCTAAGACCTTTCCTTTTCCTTTAGGATTTGGTAGTCTTACATATTCCAAGTATGAGAAATGGTGATGTCCCTCTTGGTGGAGGGGTGAGGTTATTGGTTATTTTGACTATGGATTGATGACAATGACTATTAGATTTGATGTATAATTATTAAAAAATAGCTTCTAAGACATTTTTTCGGCACAAATTTTATTTTACTTTAGAATGTGTATCCTCCACTTTAGTACTATTAATCGTGTTTGTTTCATGTACTTTATCATTTGGAAATGTATATGACACTTACTTGTAATCTTTTATCATCAATTTTTTTTTGGAATTTTCTCTCTCATTGATCATGTTTGATGTTATGTTCTAGTTTCTAACTATTGGGGATAATAATTTCCTTCATGCTATGTTAGTTCTAGCTCATGTATTAGGGTACAATTCTATACAATATGGTTTGTGAAAATTGTTAACATTGGTGAAGGTTAAGAATCAGTTGATGATTTTATTATTCAATTTGAATGTGTTAATGTAACATTGTAGGTAGTTGCAATTGATTTTCTATCCAACACTCATTTAAATATACCTTAAGTCACCATATGTGTTTTTGAAAAGTGTCATTGAGGAATGTTTCGATCTTATTTTATTATTTTCCATTATTTTTATTTGGGTGTGTAGAAATCCAAATCCTGAAATCTTATTTGATGGGATATTTATTCCCATTTGTATTATTTTAGTTATTAATTTGTGTAATCATTCCACATCCTTAGTGTTGCCTATTGGTATTGTGTAGAATCGTGCCTCCAGAAAGGTGATTGAATAAAACTAATGAGGAAGCTTATGGTGAACCATAGATAGGGAAGCCTCCCAAGGACTAGAATATTTTTTAGATTTTTGTGCATGTTTTCCATGTATTGGGATAAGTTCCTCAACCCATTCCCATTCGGGATCTGGTTATGGAACCTCAATGTGACAGATCTCAAGTTTTTTTTCAAGAGTTTCTTCACAAGAAACCATATTATTTCCAATTATTTAATTATTGAAAATAGGATAAGGATGGTTGAATAAGATACAAATACTCTTGATTCTTGGAGACACCTAATCCAATTAAGGATAAATGTGTTACATTCAAGACGAATGTTCTGAGAAGGAGGTGGTTGGATTCAATTTAAATAGTGAAGAAGCACGAGGGTGTGGATTTAAAGGACATTAAATATTTAAACTAATTAGTTCTATCTAGAATCTATAGTAATGGATAGTGATATAATGTTTTATAACCTAAAATAGGCTGACTAGACCATGTTGAAGGGTGCTAACCACTTTTCCAGTTTTTATATAGTGAAAATAAGATCGTATCTAATGTGAAGATGAACGATAAATAGTTACATATGGATTAATAACATGATATATGTTCACAGGTTTCAGGAATTTCATAGAATATTCTGTTTGATGTTCTTCTAGTGTGTCATGGTTTGGAATTCGAGATGTGTCTTTTCTAAGGTTCCAAAGAGCTACAGTTATTTCGGCTACTCAAGACATAGAAATAAAT
This sequence comes from Viscum album, assembly GCA_963277665.1. NCBI lineage: Eukaryota > Viridiplantae > Streptophyta > Magnoliopsida > Santalales > Viscaceae > Viscum > Viscum album. Next base: position 554,637,809 of record OY728140.1, on the reverse strand, counting down.
TATTATATTTCATTCCATATATTTGTAGTATTATGAACTCACCAATTATTAAAATTTCTATAATGAAATCATATGATTCATGAAAAAAGGGGTTCAATCCACATACATAAAAAAGGAAGCTTCCTTGCTTAGTGGAAGAGTCTCTAGAGGAACCAGATATATGTCTAGCAATTATGAGAGTTACCATCACTATAAATTCATCTTTTTTATAATAATTATTTTTATAGTGTTTGATATTATTAATTTAAATCAAACTATATTATGATCTCACCAAATAATTATATATAATTTTTTTTCTTTATGGTGGTTATTATTGTGCCCCTCATAATGAAGACATAAAATTGTCTCCATTATCCTACATGAGTATTATCTTTATCATAGATTGATATTTTAATGAATTTCCTAGTTCATGTCATGAAATACCATAACATCATTTTTATTATGGATTTTATCATTACTAATAAAGAGTAAATTTATTGTTACCTTCATAGGGACCCCTTTACTACACCTAATGGGGTGTGCTATTTTTTAGGCATAATGTTACCTATAGTCGAGCAGTGCTAGACCTTAATATCTAGATTTGAAAAAAGTAATATAATTTTTTTTATTTTGACATGGAGTGGGAATATTTGAGTGATTATATCTCTCTAGTTCTCTTGGAGTTTCCCAACGTGTTTCCTTAAGATTTATCTAGTTTTTCATCGGTATTAGTTAAAGAGTTTTCCAATGTTTTAATACCTTATAATCAACCCATGTCTATTAATTATTAGAATAAGAAACAATATAAAATAAAAGTGTTGAAATAATTGTAATATTATTTTGTATAAAAAAATTTTATACGACATTGCATGTCACCTTCATCATTGCTGGGAATCATGGCTTAGGATGGCTTGGTATGTGGTGAGCAAAGGAATTTTCCTTAAAAGTGTCATTGATTCTATGAACTATCTCCATATGAGGATCGCATGGGAAATTATGGAGTGAACACCACTTTGGGATAAACTCATTTACAACTAATATGGAGTGGTTTGGGAGGTCTATGGGGTAGGAGCACCAAGCTAAGGGGATCAATTAAGAGACACTTAAATATCCCTCATAATCATTCTCGATGGATCATTGGGTGTAGTCAAATAAATATTCGGGACAACAATTGTGTAGGAAATGTTCTGGCTATTCTAGGGTGTCCAGTTCCAAATATTTCCTTCACATAGGCTATCATGTACACTACTTTTATTCACACCACTCTAAATCAACAACAAAAATATGTCTTTAATAGCATTTCATTCAATTCATACCCTGACAGGATGGATAATAAATTTTCTTCATCTTCTCTCTTCTCAATGAAGAATTCCTATTGGGTTTTCATTAGGGATCGAGATCATGATAATTGGGGGATCTTTTGTGGTGAAAATTATTACCCGCTAAAATCAGCTTCCTATCATATGGACACAAAAGCTGGCCCTTCCTACAGATGTGATAGTGTGGCAGCGGGGTGTTTCCCTTGTGTCCCAATGGAAATGTTGTTGTCAACAAAGATAAGATTCCATTTTCCACATATTCATCAAATGGGAATGTTAATCTTCTGTGTTGATTGTCATGGTCACATAAAGTGGACATTTCTATCATAAGGTTCCTATAATAAATTTTCTTCAATATTTGTTTCCAAATACTCATGAAAACATCCATGACAACCATGGGTGGTCACTGTTCATGGCTGTTTGTTGCTAGATCATCTAGAACGTGCACAATAGGGTTTGTCACGAGGGGATTCAGAGTTCACAGATAGAATTTTTGTTCCATTCCTGCTCCTAGTCCATCGATCTGGACCCACTTCTAAAACATTTGGAGTACTCCCCATCTTTGAATCATCTCAGGAATAGGATGGTTTTAAAAAAAAAGATTCACATGAATCACCATCAATTCATCTTGGTCTGATGGATTCCTCATATTGGTGGTATCAATTTGAATACTGATGGGACATGAATCAGCGATAACATGAAAGGGGGTGGATTTTTTCACAACTATGACAGATTTGTCCATTTTTCATTCAGTGTGACTTTTGATCATGGAGGATCTCTCTTGGAAGATGCTTCAACCATGCTTAGGCTGTTGGGATTATAAATCTCCCATGATATCTCACTAGTGGGGTTGGAAACTGAATTTTCTAATATTCATAGATCCATCATAGAATCTATATAAATTATTTTGTCTATAACATACCTTGTTCATTGATGAATGAGTCTTATCTCCAATCACATGGTTATTACTCACACGTGGTGGGAATGTAATATGGTTGCAGACTTCATGTCTTCCCAAGACCCCCTGATAACTCATGTATCATATTTAAAACCATAGGGTCCCTCCCACCAGAGTGTTCTAATCTTATGAGACCTAATTATCTTAGAATACATTATTTTAGGCCAACATGACTGTATTTAGGCTTCCCCACTTTTTAATAAAAAAATTGTTTATTTTGGATAGATGTGCTCGATATTTAGAGAATCTTGGGTTTATAAAGGTATTATCACCATGTTGTAAATGATTTATTCAAGATGTCTTATATGATGATGATTGTCTCTTATAAAGGGATAAAGATCAATTTGGATCATAAATTTTAGATTAATTTTGTAGGGATGTAATTTTATTTTACTTCTATGATGGTTTTGAAACTTCTAGAGGCTAGATATGGTTATTGGTTTTATTTTTATGCATCGGGTTTGTGTTTGGACTGAATTTTATGGCATGGTGATATAATGGATGAAAATGGTTCTCAAAATCAGAGGGAATATAAGAAGAATTTTCTAACACTAACCATGAACAATATTTCTTAATGCATGAACTTAAGAGTTGGGCACATTGCATTTTTAGATAAATGGTTACCATGTTTTCTAAAAAATATTTATTGATTTATATAATATATAAAAAATATTTGAATCTCCCTCAGAGTTGTTGGGATGAGTACCTGTAAGCATTTTATTTCATCTTCTTATAAACCCTAGGGAATGAAATTTCCTTGATTATTCATTAAAAACGAAACATATGACCTAGGAAATGAAGTAGCCAAAAGAAGAGTGGAACATGATGGATATTTTGGAATAATTTCATTTAAGAGTTTGAGAGGAACAGTGTAGGGTTTCTTTACTTAGTTTATAGATGAAACACCATATTATCGAGATTACCAATTATAAACATATAATTTATATAAAATTCTATAAGATTTGGTACTTACATTATAGTGGGGTAACTACCATTGAGTGGATGATCTGTTATGAGGTCCACTAATCTTTTTAGAGTCAGTTTATTGTTCCTTTGTTTGTGGTAAATTCTGTGATGGGGGATTTCCATAATTCCAAGTGGGTAGTGCACCCTTGAATAACAATGATGTTCTCTGATATGCAATGATGATTCTAATATCCATGTATGAGAAGATGCATTGATGAATTTGTTTCGCATTGTTATACTAGTTTGTAGTTCAAGGCCAAGAACCAAATACCATCACGTTTAATACATACACTTATATTACAATGATTGATGTGAGATGAGATATCTATGGAATTTTTGGTTGGGTTGCTAAATACCCCTCAAAATAATAATTAGATATGGGTTGTGATCAATCAATAGACTATATTGGCTCACTTCTTACCATTCATAACACAACCAAATATGGGGACATGGAATATCCATTTGTTATGGGGATTATCAGATATCATGGTGTCCCATATTCTATAGTCTCATATCGGATCTAAATTTTACTTCATGTTTATAAATTGTACTCAAATTCTAACATGGTTCTAAAGTATGTTTTATCACACCATATCATTTTAAGATGAATGGAGAGATAGAAAAAATTATTATGATACAAGATGACATGTTATGTGCTTCCATTCTTAACTTTTTTGGAGCTTCGAATATCCATTTGGTAATGGATGAGTTTTTTATAATAAAAGTTGTCGGTTTATAATAAAAAAAGGATACATTGGAGAAATTTTATTTCATTCCGTATAATCTTCCATTGTGTTGGTCATATATTGTCCAATGTTCATTGGTTGGACTAAGATTAGTCTAATAAATGACAAAAAAATATTTTGTTGATTTTTCTGAGAGTGTTGACTTTAAGAAGATGGTAAAAATCATATGTTGACTATAGTAGGACTTGAATGGATTTCATTGTTGGTGACTAGGTGTTTTTGCGAGGTTTACCGTGTTTGGGCCACCAATAGCATGGGAAATAGGATAATCTCTCAACAGAGTTTCTAGGACCTTTTCATGTTGTGAAGCGGGTGGGGAAAGTGCCTAACCATTTTTCACTTCCTGATTAGTTGATATAGATGCATAATTTATTTGATTTATTACAGCATTAAATGTATCTTTTGACCCATATTATTATTTGATCTTTGAGGATATTTTTGATGTGATCAAATTATCCATTATTTATCATATAGTCAAGATTGTTGATTTTGATACATAGTACTTCAGTCAATGATGGTACCATTAGTCGGTGTGATGTAGAATCATGGTTCTATTTCTCATGTGACATGGGAGTATAAGGAATTGATGAGAGAGAAGTGGCCACATCTCATTTATATATAAATATCTTGATATTATTTATAGGCATTATGTTTTTATGATGGGGGATTTGTAACATACAGTTACTTGTTTATTGTTATTTCATGAATGTATTTTTTCCTTTATGTATATTTTTATAATCTGTACATTCATAGAGAATATTTAGAATTATGAATGCCCTTTCTTCTATTCATGGTTTGCCCATGTTTAGGGAAAACTGTGGAGTTTTCACAAGGAAATATGCACACTATTGATATCAATTAGAAGGGGGAGAATGGTTTTTCCTAACCATACAGCCCCCCTCCAATCTGTTCACCACATGGAAAGTGGGGAATACAAAATTAGTGCATATTCAGTTTAACTATGTGGAAAAACCATGTACCACAAATAGAAGACCAATAGTGTCCCAAGGTTAGGTTACATGGTTTTTCTAACTATGTTACCCTCCCCCAAAAACCATGTGAGGGGTTTTCATTCCACTAAAATTTATTTTTAAAAATCCAAATCCCCCTTTTAAGATGATAATCACTCCATTTTGACCCTAACTCCATTTCTTGATATTGTATGTTCTCAATAGTCATTTTAACTCCTCTAAACCCCTTTATCAGTGGATCTACGGGGACTTTATACCAAATGATATCCTCCGAGTAAGTAGCTCTCATCCCATGTGGTTTATTCCAAAATCTCTATCCCTCATCAATATTGTTTGATATATAATCATGTAATTAATGGTTCTAATCTATATTTTAGTCAATTTTAGTTATATTTAGTTTACATAGACCCTAAACCCCTTCTTTTTTCGTTGGTGAGACCCATTGTGGGTGTTTATTTATATATGTCTAATTAATGGTAGGTGGTTCTTAAAGTACTTTATATACGATTGAACACCTATAATAATTAATTAATTTTAAATGAGTATTTAATTAATTAAAAAACTATTATTTGTGATTATATGATCATTTATTTTTAATGGGTATGAAATTTGAGAAAAAATACAAATTTCAAAGGAAATGATATTATTGGGTAAATTAATGAGAATTGATGGGTTTATTTTGATTTTTTAGGAAATGGTTTGATATTAATCATCAAAAAATGGCATAAATTGAAAATTTATTTTGAATGGAATGAAATTATTAATCCTATTAATTGTGTTTTGAAATGATTTGGCATGAGGAAAACATAAATTTGGTAATTTTAATGTAAAATATTGTAAAATTATTGGTCGAAGAATTTATTGGTTGATGGATTGATTGGAGAAAATGGGAGATCGGTACCTATTAGGTGGTTGGAAAAATAATACTAGGATCATGATATTATTGCACTATATTAATGAATAAAACACTAACAAAATGATGTCAGATCGGGACACTTATCGCAAGATCCCTTAGTGGGAAGTAGATTGATTTCCCAAAATGAATTCCCCTTTTGGGGAATTTATTGTGTATATAACTATTAATGATCTATGAATACTAATGAGATGTGTGAGGATCCTGTGGCCTTTAACTAATGTAATTCATGTATTTTGATAATGGTTCTATGATTTATTTTATATTATATTCATGTCATTCATTTATTTGACTAATGTATTCATTCTAAATTGTTTAGAAAAATAGTTTTACATAAAATGATACTTTCAGCCAATTTCAATCTTGTTTTTGACATATTTTACATCTATTTGAGTGAAATCATGTTTTGGTTTAAAATTATGCAATGTAATTTCATTTATTTTATATTTTAATTTATATAATTAATAGAAAATTTTTATAGTATTGATTATGAAACACATGTCATGAACAAATTGGGATTTTTATATCACACCATACCATTTCTATTTGTAAATTTTAGACATTATTATCCATCATTTGAGAAAAATAAATTCTCCACTTGGATGTGGTCTAGGTTCATGATCCTTTGGAGAATTGAGTTATGAAGGTGCAAGGTGGTGTTGTCATAAACTTGTTACACATGAGATTATATTTTTTGTGCTAGTATACATTGTACTTTACTTTTAGGTTCTTATCTTTATATTGGGTACTATTATACCTGTTCATTTCAAGTACATCCGACTATTGAAGGGTCGAAAATACTAACTTATATATTATATCACTAACTTTTTTATGTAAAATACATTCCCTCATTGACCATGTGTGATGACATGTTCTATTTCCCAACCAATGAGGGTTGGGAACATCCTTTAAGATATGTTAGTTTTGTCTCGACTAGTAGGGTTACACAGTATCTAGGTTGGTTCATGAAAAAACGGTACCATAGGTACTGCTTAAGAATATTTCATTGATGTTGATATATAGTTTGGTATTTCTCTATTGGGCTTAACATGTAGTTTCGAGTGATTTCTTAGACATATATCACTATAACGACCCTTATGCTACAATGGATATTTGGGAAATGTTACCTTGGGGAATTTTTTTTCTTATTCTCAGATATTACATGATTTAATTAGTTTGAATACTGTAGCCTTTATATCACATTAATTAATGATTTATTACATAAGAACACACATATTAAAACCCACAATTTTGAGAACTATATTTTGTTTTGGAAGTTATGTACATTTATTTATAACTAAAAAATGAGATACATCATCATTATTTAATGCTTCTTTTACATTCTCGTAATATTCCATCATTATTAATACTTCATGGGATAACCTAGGGCCACACATAAAAATGGGGTAAGATATAAATCCCTATAAGTGGATAATAATGGTATTACATGAATAAATTATGACATGTTATACAATAGTAATTTTAATGGGGTATAAAAATGGATGAAAATATTTTTTTAACCAGTAGGCACGGCATAGCATGATAACATGTTAAAAAAATGGAAAGGTGGAAACAACCTTAAATCAAAACAATAGTCCAACACTAACCCCCCAAAAAGAATTAAATGGTATAAAAAGACCCATTTATGAATATGTTAAATAACTAATCACATTCATGACATATGAGGAGACAAAATCATTACCCAAATTCATTAGAGAACTATATAATTCCATGTTCACCCCTTGCTTTCCTATCATGTACATGAATAATGGGTACACAAAGATCATTAAAAATAGGATCTTATTTCATAAAATTACATTTCAAGATCATGGAGTGTGGAATAAATACCCAGAATCACCAAATAAATGGATTATAGGTATTTATAGGAGGATACCCTTAATTAGAAATAATGATGATATTCACAATACAATATTTTGGAATGGAAAAATCACAGTTAAATTTTGATAGCGTAAAGATATTAAATAAATATTAATAAAATGGATTAACTAGATAATAAGGGTTCATTAATAATTTTTGAATCAAATAGACAATGGAAAGGATGTAGAAAAATATATCCTAACATTTAGAATTATTTTTAAAATAAATAAAAATGAAACAATCCTTGGGTAAAGGGGAGATGTAAATGATCCCTTACCATGAGGGGGTGATTAAAAAATTTTGAGAGGAAATTTTTGAGATCTAAGGGAACCATGGGAGGCCCCAAAATATGGTAGGGAAAAGTATGGATATTATTTTTGGGTTTTTAGTGATATGTAAGATGATATTGGGTAGGTTTATATTAGAAAATATTGGAGTTCTTTATTATTTCTCAAAAATAGGTTATGGATTATATATAATATAGTATTGATAACGAAATTTCATTCTATACATTTTTCCCATGGCTTCTTCCAATTATTTGTTTCTCCATTATTTTATATGTTCAAGGGATGGAAAAACTAAAATATTACCCTCACTTATAGGGAAGTCAGTCATCTTCATAAAGAATTGATTTTAGAACCTAAAAATATAATATATAATTTGGTGGATTCATAAAGGCTTTATAAAATTAAATAAAAGGAAAAATTATTTTAGTGGGAAATAGTATATATGGTTGTGTATTCCATTATGACATTTATTAAAAACATTTCGGTTTCTTATGTGATAATACACACAGAATATTTACACCATTTTTATTTTGTATTAGAAATTTTGATTTTTACTAAAAATTATGAAAAATTAACAATTTGATGTTTTGATGTCTTGATTCAATTTTTTATTTAGTTTTTAAAAATAATTCTCTAAAAAATTTAGTTTTCACTTTTAAACGAATAATTGACATTTATTTATAAATTTTGAATTTTTTGAAAATAGAAAATTTTGAAAACATAAAAAAGTTACATTTGAATTCATGAAAAATATATAATAATTTATATTTAATACATATTATTTAATATTAAATTTTTATTTTTATTTTTATTTATAAAAATAAATAATTTCTAAACAAATTATATTGTAATTGAAATTTCATGTAAAAAAAACTTGTTTTTTATATTTTCCAAATCAAAATAATTTACAATAAAAAAATAAGTAAATATATTCACTATTATGTAAAATTTAAATATTATTATTACAAGGGTCTTGATAGATAGCCCATAATTACACTAGAAAACATATTATGGGTACGTTTTTTGATGGTGAGATTTTCATGGGGGTGGTCTAACAAACATAGTTTGGTCCATGACCTTGATGAACTAGAATTTATTTCTTAAATGGATTCTCATTGGATTTAGTTGTAGGATCTCAGCTTGCGATCAGTCAATGAAAAATCACAATGATTCAATCACCCTTAGGATCTTAGATAAATGGAATTCATAGGGGTTGATTGTATTTTTCTAGGACAACACTTTCTTTATATCTTTCAATTGGATTCATCAAAACCCTATATTTATATAACTTATATGATCACTATTCAATGACTATATTATGAATGGTTATGATTCATAATGTTGGTTTTAATATGATAAGATGTAAAAACACAAATAGGTGAAATAGTTTTTTTCTATAACCATAAAAGATAATTTAATTCAATCACAATTGGAATTTTATTTATAAAAGTTCGGGTCTTTACAATCCCCACCCCTTTATAAATTTCACCCTTGAAATTTTCATTTTTTATAATAAAACATCTGACGTTAATTTTTCCTCTGACCTCCTTTATTTCCTATATAGATTATTCAGAATTTTTTTCTCTCAATATCACATTAATTGGGTGCATTTTCTTATTTCATAGAACATTTTATCTATGATCAAATAACATCACTGGATGCTCAACTTTTGGAATCTATGTTTCCAAAGGTAACCCCACTATATTGAACACATGTAATAAGTATAGTATTTACATCCATGAGAGGTATGCATGGACTAAATCATTTACTTGAGATAGGTTAGTTTGGAGTTCTATTTGATAGGGTAATGCTCCAATGTGATCAAGGATCTCAAACAGACTAATTTATCTTAGATAAGGATTTATATTATACCAAAATATAATGAATTTATTCCATAGATATATAAAGGGAATATATTATACCCACTCAAAAAATATATGCCTCAAAAAATATTGTTAGCATAAATCCTCTGTCGGCTCTGGGCAGCGATTATGTGCTGCTAAATTGACTATCCCTTTTCCACCATTCCCACAACCATTTCAGGTCACAACTATTTAAATCCAACAACGTCATCCCTTTATACTGGAGTTCTATACCTATTCTCTAAATGGGATTCATAGTGATCTATTTTTATACTTTATTGGAAACTATTATGTGATGAGAACTCAACCATAAGAATATATTGATCCCATTCTCCATTTATGTCCATTTATCATGCCTTAACATGGCCTCGAGTGTCAAGATATTCCAACTAGTTTGTACAATAATTCAAGCGTGATAGGTGATGCTGATTTTCAACTCAATATTTATATAGTGTTGTAGAGGCTTTATGGAACACCACAACCCATATATCATTAATCAAACAATATTTCATTGAAATACCATTTACAAATTTTGTGGTAATATTTTCATATTTCCATTTAGATATGGGTAAATGTTGAATCACCCCGTTGGGATTTTTCCTTTTAGCCTCCACTTACTTACATAGAAGAAAATATGATGTATTTTAAATAAACTCCATCATATTTACCCAACAATAGTTCTCTCAAAGATCTTAATACATCCATGTACTCCCTAGATGGATGCAGAAGTTCAAGATATGTGTGTCATCCAATAACTTGTTTATTAACCCAGGATTGGATGGTACATAAAGTAATGAACAAATCGTAAAACTATTTATTCATTAATTATAATCTCTGAGGACTTACACATTCATATAGTTTCCATAATATTATGAATTTCCAGATCATCTATTTAATCATTATTTATCTTCTCCAAAAGGTAGGGTTGAAAATAATTTGTGAAAGGATTGATTATGTTCCCTAATTTATGATTCCCTTGTCCATCCTTTTATTGTCTAAGAAGATATAATCCTTCTCAATTATCACAATTCAAAATATTTGTGTGCCATTTCTATAGAGGGAATCTTCAACATTATTTTCATTACCAATATCTTAGTGGATCTTTAAGTCATACCCCTTAATAAACACTATCCATATTTATAGGTGCATATATACCTCTTTTTATATGAATATATTTTTGAGCCTCTTATAATCTATATATTGTTTAAAATTATCATGATAGATAGAATGTTGAAAATTTTTAAATGTAAATATTACTATGACTAACTAAATATCATTTTTTAGATAGTTATATTCATGAACATTCAATTTCCCTAAGGTATTGGATATCACTTTTCCATTTTGTCTTAGCACACATACCAAACCCTTATATAATGAATCACTGTATACCATGAAATTTTCCCCACTTATGGGTTTCATAAGTGTAGGTTCAATGATAATACTCTATTAAAACTCATTCTTGCACTCTTCACATTCATTATTACAAGCAATATTTACTACCTTATATAATAATTTTATTGGTGGGCTTCTCAATCATGATAAATTTATCAAAAATCAGCTATAGTAAAAATCCTATTAAAGGAAACTATTGGTATATTTCAGTGATGTTGGAATCTCCCTTCCTTAAATTACTTCTATCATTAAAGGGTATTGAGATATCTAATTTATTATTATTATGTGCCCAAATAATGTGACTTATTTCAAATAGAACCCACATTTTATATAGTATTTATAAATCATTTCCTTTTACAAGGTCCTTAGCACAGTGATTAGATGGTCCCCATTCTACTCCATACGTTAATAGGATATTTGAATATCATCCAAGAAGACTACCAAAACCTTATCTATGTTATTTATAAATATTCTATTCATCATTTCCATGAACACATCTTCAAAATTAGTGACTCTGAATGGAATCACAATGAACTCAAAGTGCCCATATATTTTATGGAAAGAAGTATTTGGTATATCTTACGTATTTTTCCTAACATTATAGTACCCCAAATGAAGATCCTCCATAAATATATATTGGGGTAAACATAGCATATCAAACTAGATATCAAATTGTGTAAGAGGATATTGGTTATTTATTGTGATCTGGTGGAGGTCATGATAATCAATGAAAAGGAGCATTGAACCATCCTTCGTCTTGAATAATAGGACTAGTACACCCCATGGTGAAGCACATGGGTGTTTCTACACCTTATCCATATTCTCCTGTAGTTTTTTCTTCATATCCCTAAGATTCCCAACAACCATGATATATGGAGTCTTTGATATAATAAAATACCGAGTTATGATCTCTTTTGATAATTACATCTCTTTTCTAGGTGAAATACCAAAAAATTCATCATGAAACACATCATCATATTACTACACAATTTTAATTTACTAAATGATTATCTATTCAAAATACATAATAATTTGATCAAGATATGCTTGATCATAGGGAAATAATATCCATGATTGATATGTTAGTGTAAAATATGATTAATCAATCTCTTGGAACTTGTATAAAATTAGAGTATGATTCTTTATATGAAGGTTGATTTCATTCTCATAGAAATTTATGTTGGATATTTGTAAGGAAATCAAATCCATTCCTAGAATTGCATCAAATTCTCATAAACTGATTATCATAAGGTCTAATCAGTGGTTCAACCCAAATATATAGATAGTTGAGGAGTTATATACATGGGATGCAATAATTCCCCAATTTTTACTTTTTAATGATATATCTTCTTTCATGATTTGTGATGGTGTTTTAATAGTTCTAACAAACTTGAGAGATATGATGGAATTCATAGAACTCTGAATGATAACCCTAAATTTTACATTTTGATTCTAGTGAAAACAATTTACATTATCCAAAATTCACATAGGGATAATAATTATTATCATAACAAACACCTAAATGTGGATCCCAACACATTAAAGTTACCACTTATATATTACTTTTAACCAATTAAATTTTATACTTACATCTATGTTATCCATGATCTATTTAATAACATATAAGTTTTGTGATTTTTTATTCCTTTAATAATAGTTTCTAATAAAACTTTAAATTTACTAAATAATATCTCATAGGAGTGTCATACTATGGGTGCAGTGAGAACCATTTTCATGGACCCGTTCATGATTGAGTCAATATCAATACTATGTTTTGGGGGGTTACACATAGGTAAATCGATGCCAGTGACACATCCTCGTGTAGTATCAAGAAATAGATTTATTTTCATGGAATAAATACTCTCAAGACTTAACCAAAATTTAGAGACGTTTTAATATGTCTAGTCATATCCCTATGGATTTATCTATATGTTTCTAATCCTAATCCAAAAAAATAACAAATCTTTCAACTTATACAAACTATAGAAACCCTTATCTTTCTTACACATTAATTAAGGACTTATTATAAAACAATACAAATATTACAACCCAGAATAAAACAAATTCTAGTGTCATTGGGTAATTAGGTGCATTAAATTGAATCTAAAAAAGGTGGTACATGTACATTATTTTAATCCTCTTTAATAAGATCATAATATTCCACGGTTCTTAATAATGCATGGGATAACCTAGGGAAAAGAAAAGAATGGAGTGATCTAAAAATACAAGTAAGGGAATAAGTTTAAAAAATGATGAGTAATGTATTACATATTATCCAATTAGAATTTCAATGGGATAGAAAAATAGCTTTGAATCATAAAATGAACAAAGAGGTATGATATAAGATGATAATATTAAGGAAGAATGAGAAAGTGTCAACAAATTTGATTGTGGAATCAAAAAAATGTGTCAAGGATAAAAATAAACACATCATAAAATTTTAGGAAAAGTACCATTATAGACTATGTTCACTCTCTAATACCTTGTATGGAGTCTCAAGAGATCAAAAAATTATCCTATTTATTGGAGTGCTACATGATTTTTGGGAAACCTGTCACATTCATAACTTGTCTATGTATAAGTGTGTCATATAGATCCTTAAACATAGGATCATATTGAATATCATTTAATTTCATAATAAAAGAGTCTAGAAAAAAATCCCAAATTAATGGATTATTATTATGTATTCGTGAATAACATTGAGTGAAATAAATGTTGTTATTCACAATAAAAAGGTTTGGCATAGTAAAAATGACTATGAAATTTATGCAGAATAATGAGAATACATAAAGATTCAAAAATGGATTAACAAAAGATAAAATACTCTATAATCACCTGGACATAAATTTTATATTATTATTGATGTGTAAAAACACACCCCAACTTTAGGAATTTGAAATAAAAATATTATAATGATGTAGATGGTGGAACAAATAAGAAAAAGAAAGGATCCCTTACCTTAGGGGGTGATTCCAAAAGACTAGGAGGATCTTATTTAGAGCTTGGGGACACCATATAAATAATCTATAGTGGGGTGGTTAGAGTGAGGATATTATCTAGTGTTTTTGAGTGAAGTGGAAGGTGAGCATATTTGGGTTTATATAGGATAAGAGTAGGGAGTTATTTATTATTTTTCAACCTTACGTTTTGGACTCTATATATTAAAGTAATAAAAGAAACAAAGCTTATAATGTTTTTCCAATGGTCTCTAAAAAATAGATTTGGATTCCTTTATTTTATAAGGCCAATGTCCAAACTCATTAAAATATAATCTACAATGATGTGTAAATAATTAATGTACATAAAGAAATGATTTTAAAACCATAAAATATTATTTAGATTTCAGAGTATACATAATGGATTTAAAAAATTAATAGAATAACCACATGATCACATTATGTTAAAGGGAATACAATTATTTCTTCATAGATACCATTTTTATAATGTATTATATCACATTTTTTCAATTATGATGTTATAATATGCATCGTATATCTATACCATATTTAGTTTATACATAAAAATTTGACTATGTAAGAAAATCATGAAACATTTTCCATTATTAATATTCAATATGATGATTTTAAAAATAATATACTAAATATTTGAAAATTCTCTTTTGAAACTAGAATCGAAATTTATTAGGAAATTCTTTGGTTTTCAACAAAAATCGTTTCAAACCCTTATAAAAATTACATTTGAATTCATAAAAATAAAACAATAATTAATATATAATAATAAAGTATCATTATATTTTTTTTATTAAATTCTAATTTATGTTTAAAAATTAATGAATTCTTCAAGAAGGAATATCTTATTTTAAATTTCTTGTAAAAAAAATAGAATTTTAGTTGTATCATTTAAAAATAAAAATCATTTACAGATTTTCAATAATAAAAATTAAATATATTCATTATTACATAGAATATACAAATTCATATTATTAGTTTTTTGATAAATGGTTCATTAATTTACAAGAAAATAAAATAAGGTGATGGTGTGTGATGCTGATATTATAACGGTCTAGTTTAGCATACACAGTTTTCAGCTATGATATCGATGAGTACAAACTCCTCCCACAAATGTCTTCACTCATTATATAGATGTTGGATATATAGTTTTTCTACTTAATGTTAATTAACTTGTGATTCTATCTCCCTTAGGATCTATAATAGATGGTATTAATAGGTTATGATCCTACTAGTGAAGGTCATCACATCATTTACAGGTTTCAATTAGATTTTTCAAAAACTATATAGTTATACTAAAAATGTGAACACTTTTAAATCATTATATTATCAACGAATATGATGACTAATGGTGTTTTAAATTTTATAGTACTTAATAAAACCATGGAAGAGAATGTATTTTATATAACCATTATAAATAATTTAATTTAATCCCAAATGGAATTTTATTTATAAAATTTTTGGTCTTTAAAATTTTGGTATATTGAAATCCATATCAGGAAATCTTATCTAATGGGGTTGAAATTCCCATTTCTCTTATCAGAGTTTTGATATATGTAATCTGTTGATATCATTTGTTTTTTTATTGATGTATTTTTTAATCAAGACTTAGAGAAGATATTTCAATAGGACCTAGGAATAAGTTGTTAGTGAACAAGAATGATCAGATCATGCCATGGACCATAATAGTGTTGATATTTTTTGTCATGATGTACAAGGTATATGAAAGAAACCTAAAACTTTTTCCATATAGGAAATAGTTCTAAAACAACGAAGGTATGAATAATAAAAGCATGTTAAAGAGTTTAATCACCATAACTAACATGTTATCCATTAATCTAATGACCCTATAGAGGCATATTAATGGTTGATTAAGATAAAGAGAATTGCCGATTTCGAAGAGATGGGTGATCTGATTATGGTGAATTGTTCTAACTTTAATCTGAAGTTCAATCTAGTAGATTGAGGGATTCTATGTTAATGGTGAAGAATAATTAAGATATATAGCATATAGAAGTTTTCATCACTTTCATTAATCAATTCCAACTAGAATCTAGGGTACTGGATAAGTCTATAGATTTTATAAACTCTAGCATGACGATAAGACCGTGAAAAATTAGGTGAACTGTTTTTTTGAGGTAATATAGTTTTTACCTAATATTTTATTGAACTAAAAGATAATGGTTCTATGGTTTTATATGGGTTTGATACATAATATTATTTCTAGGTTTTAATACTAAATCTTGTATTTTTTCGGATGTAATGGATACGGTTTTTATGGTTGATCATGAACTAGATAGTCATTCAAGGATAGTGGGAATTATTTTTTCCCTATGGTATATATGTGAGTTTTTTTAAAGGATAGAAGAAGATATATGATTATTGTGGTGTTTATCATATGAAGAAATCCTATATACCTCCATAAGTGCATGAATGATTCCCTTTTACTTGGTTCCTATGTCGCATGGTTGGGAATTCAATATGTGTTTTTACTAAGGATCTGATGATCTTCAATTACTTAAATCACTTAGGACACCAAAAACAATTATACAATTTTTTTCTCTACATAGTGGTATGATATCACCAATTCATAATCATAATTTGATACAATCATATGTCTCTAAAGAAAAGGGTTTTATCCATAGTAATAAAAATAGAATCATCTTCACATATTGAAATTATATAAAGATGAAATAGATACATGGAAGAGACTCTGAGAGGTACCATCAGTATAGATTTTTATTTATTGACTAATTTATTTGATATTGTATCATCAACCTATTTATATTGATTCATGTTGTGATACTGATAATTATTTCTATGGATATATTCTCTTATGTTATGAATACTATTATGCCCCACGTAATGAACAGAGAACAGGGTATCTATTCTCTTGATTGTGTATACTCATTATCAAATTTTGATCTTCTTATTAATTTAACTATTCTCCATAGGGGATCTATGAAATCCTTCTCATGAAGTATTGTATCATTGAAAATAATCCCCAAAGAGCTGGTTACGTATGAAAGGTCAAATTTACTGCACCAAATTAGGTGTTCCGTGTTTTTCATCGAGAATGGGACCAAAGGTTGAGAAGATAAATTCTTTATTATCTATCATTAGTGACTGTAATATATGTGTTTTTTTGTTATCTACTTTAGTAATCATGGAGTGATGATGTCTTTCTAGTTGACTTCATGTTTCCCAACATTTTTCTTGTTGAATTCTCTGGTTTTCCATTAGTAACAGTGGTAGAGTTTTCTAGAGAATTAGTTGATGGAACTAACCCAATTTATATCCCCTCTTACTATACGGAATGAGGATAATTTATATAGTTGAAGACTAATTTTGATGATTTTTTATAGAAAGGAATTATACAAAAGATTGTTTCTTAATGGGTGTTTCCTAATCTCTTTTAAAATAAAGATGATGAAACACTTCTACACTCTATTGATTACCATGAACTAAATCAAGATATAGTGAAGAAAATGAATATGAAACTGTGGATTAATCATATATTTAACTAGTTTATGAGCATAAAGTGTTTATGAGAGATTTACCTTCGACCTGGTTATAAGAATTTGACAATAAAATAATCTAACATTCATAATTGCATCTTCTATAAGAGATATGACAATTATCATTATTTTTTCATTCCATTTGGTTTATAAAATTATCTTAATGTATATGAGGATTTTATGAAAATAATATTCCATGAGTATATTGATATTTTTCGGGTTGTCTTTCTTGATTCCATCCTAGTTTACACTTATTGTTAGGAGGATCGTGTACACCATCTGAGAAAAGTTCCTGAAAAGTGGATAAATCGCAGACTCTATTCTATGAAATCAAAATGTGATTCTGAGATTCAAGAAGTGATGTTCTTGGGAAACAAGGTCTCTGAATCTAGAATTTCATTTGATATTGAGATGTTTAAAGTTTTTATGACATTGGAGAAACCATGGAATGATTTAAGGAATCAAAAACTTATTGGGTTTAGTGGTTTATTATCAATCGTTTTTAATGGATTTCCTCAGGTGATCATCTTCGATGAAAGATCTAACACATAAGGGTGTGTTATCTTCATGGAATTATAAATTCCAGAGTTATATTATTGATCTAATTTTTTTAATTCATCATCATTTTTGACTCTTTTGAAGGCCTAGAAAGACTATGCAGACTTTTGTGAAACAATAGGATCAGGTTTGGGATCTGTTCTTTTGCATATTACTTGTGTGGTAGCCCATTGTTCATGAAAATATAGGCCATATGAGAGTTATTATCCCACCCATGACCTTTAACTCATGCCTATGATTCATGTGACTAATATTCGGTGGCATTAACTTCTCTAAGAACATTTTATCATGTTTTTCGACCATAATAGATAGTGTTATATCTTCTATCCAAAATATTTAAACATCCATTAATGTTGTTGGATGTCATTAAAATGACCATTTTATTTTAACATTTTCAACATCATAGTAGAGGTAAATTTCATTAACTATTTTTTGAGAAAGAACCATCTAACCCTATAAGTGAAGGAACTATAATATGAGTGAAACATTATAACAACCCAGACATTTAAATATAAAATTCACATTTTTATTTAAATAAATATTTTATTATAAATTATGGATATAGAAAAAATTTTAATTGTTTGGTTTTACTATTTCATATTGAATTTAAAATAACATTATGAATCATATCCTTTAATAATATAGTTGTTGAAAAGTTATCATGTGATTAATATAAATAAAGGGGTTTGAAAATTCCATTCCATATAGAAAAAGGATATGATAAACTCAACCAGTAAGATCATACACTATGAATCCAATTTATCTGAGATTCCAATGGAGAAAACATCAATAGGATTTTCCCTAAACTAAGCATAATCTGGAATCCAGTAATTATTTAATGGGAGAAACATTTACAAGAGCAGTTTAAGCTCATCGAGATCAGGACCAAAACCATGTATGTCAAACCACCCACTATCTCAAACATTACCCTAAAGGATTATTCTGGTGTCATAAAAGGATATGAATCAAAACACTTACAAAAGGAATATGTATATTTTATTTTCAAAATAATAATTGTAATATTTACTTCATATTATTTTTAATGTTTAAATTTTTATTATTTTATAAAATGAAAATTATATTTTTTGGTAATATATAATTTCATTTAAGATATTCCATTTACTAAAATAATTTTTTTGGTAATAAATAATATTTTAATAAAATGTTATTATTGAATAATTATTATTAATTAATTTTGATAATATAATTTTCTAATGTTAGAAAAAAAATTATAAGGGTTCAAAAACTATTATTTTAAAAAAACCAATCATTTCTCAATAAAAGTAGATTTAAATTTTAAAAGTAAAAGTTAACATATTTATAAATTTATATGTATAAAATATATGTTATTTTTCAAAAAAAATTAATATTATCCATCAGTGAATGATTCATAATTTTCTATCACAATCAAATTTTCGGTTAAAATTTTCATAGGGTATATAAATACGGTATGTATTATGACATCATAATTACCCAGAAGTGAAATAAGAAATTATATTAAAGGTATCCAAGACCATTTATATGTTTCCCCTTTTAAATTAATCTATTTTTATGTTGTTTAATTATTTTTATAAAGCCATTATGAATCCTCCAAAACCTATAATATATTTTAATGTTTAAACTCATATATATAAGAACATGACTCACTTCCACATCAACAAGGGTAATATTTTAATAAATTCATCCCTTGGTCTTATAAAATAGTTAAACTCAATTCCCTTTTGGAAGAAACATTGGGAAAAAACCTTGGAATGTATGTGGTTTTGATTAATTTATTATATAGAGTCCAAAACCTATGGTTGGGAAATAATAAATAACTATCCTCTCATTTCCTATACATTCCCACCCCATCTCCCATTCCACATCACACAAAAACCTATGGTCATGTAATATACCCGATCTACCCTCTATAGTGTCCTCCCAAGGCTTTCCCAAACTCTCAATTAGCTCCTCACAATTTTTGGAGTCACCCTCTCAATGAATGTGATCCTCTCTTTCTCCCCTTTATTCAATAATATTTTTTATCTTATGACATTTATATCTAATTACTAATGTTGATATATATTCCTTTTTATACCCCTTACATAAATTATGATTTATAAATTATGATATACCCCTTCCATTCTCATTAATCCCTCCATAATAATTTATGATCCTACATTATGATGTCCAGATTTCACTGTGATTTTTCTTGACAAACAATTATGTTGTGAATACCCATACCCACTTCCAATCAATGGTGATCAACTTTGTAATAACTCAGATCTTATTTTTATGTATGGTTTCCTTTTATAGTCATTTTTTAGAAAAATAGGAGTTTCTGGAAATTTTTTAAGTACACACCGTGTCCTTTATAAGTACACGTCGTGTACATGGTTACCAGGGGTAGTCGTGTGCTCGCCATGTACCAGTCGGGCAAACGACCATGCGGGGACCTGGATACCACCTAAAGCGGAGTACATAAAAGGCAAGTACACATTTTTAACTTCTAAAGTACATTCCATGTATTTTCTTTTCTTTTTCATTAAGCATACTGGGGGCGCGTCAAATCAATAGGAATCCCTACACTAGGTCTAGTTCATCCGAGAGAACCTGTAAAACCGTGAATCTTTTCCAAGACCCCTGAGTGAGCGTCTCTTCTCTGAATCGACTGTTTTCAAATGCATTGGGACCACAACGGTATGCTCTTCTTTATGCTTGAGCTACATTTCTTGATTCCTCCTCTCTCTGATGTTATCCTCTATCGAAATGTTTGAGCGTTTTTATAGATCTACGGTGTTCTCGAGAAATTCAAGGATTGAGGTTCATGTTTTGAGATCTCCCAACACCTAGGTAGGTGGTTTTTTCCTTTCCATAAACTACCTTTGAGTTTTAGGTGAAATGTTGGCCAAAACCATTGAACGGGGTTTTGCATATTTACGGTCTTAGACTTGTTAATTTCCGACAATTCTTGTATTCTTGAGTAGAGGCTAATTTCATATGAATGGGGTAAATTTCTATGACTTGGAGGTTTTACCCCCATTGCTTGTTTTGACAGTTTGTCCTAGTTCTTCCTTTTAGGTTGCTGTTTGTTTTCCATGCCTAGTATTGTAGGATAGGGTGTTTTACCTTATCTGACATTCTGATATGTAGTAGATTGTTATCCAAGTAGTCCTAGGGGTTAGCTTTGGCTATTTCTCAGCATTTTTGTTGGTTTTATTTACACGGGGTTGTAGGAACCTGTTGTAGTGGGACCATAAGGGAAATTGATGTTGAGGGATTTCCCAGATTTTCCTTTATAATTATCACACTGTGAGACCATATTGAGGATTAAAATTGAGTGATCCCTTATAGGTTTTATAGATACATTATGAGGCCACATGAATAATTGAAGTTGAGTGCTTCCTCATAGAGCATGTAGTTACTAATGAAAGTCTATAGGGGGAATTGACATTGACTACTTCCACAAAGATTCTTTGAATCACACATGACTATATGATGAATTGATGGTGAGTTCTTCCTCAACGAGTATTGGGAATACCTATCCTTGTTTTGGATGAACCGTAGGGTTTAAGCTGAGGGAACTAATTAGAGGGTTACCTTCGTTGATTAGCTGTTGTTTGATATATGTAACTGAATGCATTGAAACTGTGGATTATATACTACTGAGTAATTCCTTGTTACTTCTTCCTTTTACTTGTTACCTGCCATATATTTTAGAGACCCACACTTTACGTACATGGACATTACATTACTTTTGCGGAATACTTAATACATAACAAAAGCAAACACAAAAGGACCGTAATAGTTTAGTGAACCAGATTAACTTGTCATTCCATCCATGTCTATATCATGAGATATAAATCTTTACACAATTAACTGGAGAGAGATATAGGTCCCACCCATCCCCTAATGAAATCATTCTTACTTGTGCCATAAAATAAACATAAATCATTCATCATAACCCAATTAATAAAATGGGTTACATAAACATCATCTCATCATTACATAATCCATATAAAAAAATGGATATAATTTCATCATAAGAAGAATAAAACCATTAAAATAATAGATAGATTAGAATTGAAAAATAATCATACTAAATAATTTCAACATAGTTGGAAAATAGTTTTGACAAAACACTTAAAACTAATTCTTGAAAAAATATCCTTTCGTCTTCAAAATAATTTTCTTTTCACAAAATGTCATTCAACTTTAAAAGAAAAGGATTTTGTTGAAAATAGTTATGAAATATTATAGAGGAATCTTAATAAAAATAAATCATTATGAAACAGTAAAAATATGTTCATGCTGTATAAGTTAAAAAACATTCTTCTTGTACTTTGGCCTGAAATGTCAAAAAGTACCTCGTACTAAAAGAGACAAAAGATTACTTTCAAATCATTTACTAAAATCTAACCAATGGGTAAAATTGAATTTTAAAAATTTTAGGAGGATAGAAATAATATTACATATTTAGGAGACATTGTTTTGGATGATAAATATGACCCCAGTAAATTCTTACGAATAAACAATCTCGGATAAAATGAGATTGGAAGAGTTATCCCTTACCTTAGGTCCAATTTCTTCCATACGTTTCCGAATATCCTGTATAGTGGGGTTAAAAATATTATTAACTTGTAATAGATCCATAATAATATTTGTGATATCATATATGATTCACTTATGAATTTTTATTACCCGTTCTTTTCTAAATTCCATTTAAAAGCAGCGTGTTGGGTAAAATCGTTTCATTTATCGTACGTGTTTTTGACTTGTTGTTCTTGATATTATTACTTATATCCTGATTTACTTAATTTAATAATTTATAAAATGATTTATATATAATATATATTCAGAATATAAATATATATGACAGATCGTTAAATGGAATGAAATACGCTGTTAATGGAGACGGTAGGTCGTACGTACGCATGAACGCTGTTTCCATTTCTTTATTAAATTGAATAGAATTAAGTAAATGAAATATATATGTACATAAATACAGTATAATTATTATTTAATATATTTCATGATTATTTATTATATATAATTTATAATCATACTTGAATGGTTAATTATGGAAAATGAATCTCATCGCGTTCGTGGAGACGGTAGTCCGTACGTACGCACGAGCGACAATATCATTCTTTTGATATTAAAATTTTATATAAATGGATATTATATCATATATAAATAATCATAATAATGTTATATTTATTATTTATATCATTTATACTCATTATTATACCCATCCAGATGATGAAATGTTTGAATAACAAACTACACCACGACGTGAAGACGGTAAGTCGTACGTACGCACGTGTGGTGACTTATTCATTAATAGGATGGATAAAATAACTAATATGATTGTAATATTTTTATAATAACATCACAGTATATATAAGATACAGAATTTATTGTTTTATAATGGAAAACATAAAGAAGGAGGAAGTGTAAAAAGAAAGGAACTTGAAATAGGTGGTGAGATATTTACCTCTTCTTCGGGTTCTTCCTTTTTATTTGATTAAAAGGGCTCCTTAGGAAGGATTTATGAATAAAGTAATGCCTCTAGGATTAATTTAGGATATTTTAGAGGGTATTTGGACAGGGTTTGGCCGAGCCAAAACGCTTGGGAGGAGTGAATGTGAGAGAAGATGGAGTGCCCTTTTATAAGAGAGGTGAGGGGCACTTTAGAAAAAACTTAAAATATTATTTTTTTAGTAAATTAATATTCGGTTCATAATGGCTCCAAAGTGACTTATTTCTAGGATAGGGTAGGTATGGGTTGGAATTCTTTCAACCAAAAGGTTTTATACAAGTTTAGGTTACCATTTTAACCTTATCATTTGAATTTAACTCTAAGTTAACTAATTTATCTTTTACCGTGTCTTCTTGTATTATTACACTATATGAGTAATAAACTTACTATAAACTACCAATAGAACCCAAATTGGTTCATTAACGTCATATATATTATTATATATGTTTTTTTTCTGATCTTTATATTTTTATGAATAGAATATCAATTAATATTGTAATATTTGTTTTAAAAACTCTTTTAAGTCAATTTTGACACTAGATGGTATTTTGTTGTTTCTAAATTCATAACAGCATTATTACTTCATAAAAATTCCTCCAACAAGATATAATATGTTATATTAACCTATAAAATTATTTTAACTCTTAAAAAGTCTCGAATTAAATTTATTTGGGTATTTATAAAATCAATTATGTTAATATATCATTAATAAGGTAATTATTGCATCATCATTGTGTCATAAATAAATTAATACATTTAAAGTCTAAATATTATAAATAAAATACCATTATTTAGGAAATATTTTTATATTTCTAATTAATATTTATAGTCACATTTATCTTATGTATAACCCTATAATAAAAATGTTTTCCTTTTTAGACTTTGATTTTAACTCTTTTAACTCTTCCTTGAATTAAACAATAGTAAACGTCCAAATCAAATCCAAGTGGACCTAATGGGTAATTTTTTATTCCTAATGTTGTTTTTGGACTAATTACACTTATCTAATTCAATTAGGACATCTTTTTGGTTAATAATAATATCATTTTTACCCTTAATTACCCAATTTACTTTTAACCGTGGTAAATAAAAGTAAATAGTTACTATTCACCAAAAATTATTTTTATCTTATTGAACCAAATTTTAATTACTAATAGCAACCGTTCTCTCGGATTTTTTAAATTCCACGCACAGAATTTGTGAAATTTTGTTTTATATAAATTTGTAAATTCTCATATGAGGTGGTAAAAGCCAGTCAAAAGTTCAATAAAAATTTTATATATCTAAAATTATTATAAAATGACTCCAATGAATTAAAAAGAACTTATGTAGGTATTATGTATCTAATTTGACCTAAAATAAATTTAAATAAAATAAATGATTATTTAAATAAAAAGTCTTTTTTAACCAATAACTCAGTGTTTCCACTATTCTTCAAAAAATGAATGTTTTCATAAAAATACCAAAAATTCACCCTAAGAAAATTTGGATATTCCGAATCCAAAAATGTAGTACATTTTGTAAGATAAATTTTTTAAAATTTCAAAAAGTGGGTATTACTATTCATAATGGCTAGTTTATATAATATTTTATTAACATATCGTTGTTTAGTGAAACTCAGTATTGCGTACAATGCAAGCTATCGAGGAAGGTTGTTCTTGTATGTAACGCAAGGCAAGAATAGTGTTACGTATACTACTAGCTAATACAGTGTTGTGTATAGCGCAAGATAATCTTGGTGTAGCGTACAACACAAGACATCAATGAAATTAAAAAAATATTTTTCATAAAATCTCGGGGTGTTACATTCTACCCCCATAAAATGAATTTCGCCCTAGAAATTCGTTGGGGTTATAAATGGTTTACTACTTGACAGTTTCATTCATAGAAACCCACATCGTAAAAAGGAATAATAAAACTTAATTTTAAAAACTAATGTATGAAACGTAACGGTTACCCAAATTAACTCATCACTGGGTTTCCACATAGAAGAACATACGTGAAAATATGGATATGGAAGAGAAATATAACCATCATGTTCTGATGGAGAGTGGTAGAGAATGTGGATATGAAAAAGCCAACAATCAGAAAGCCATAAATTTTTTATGATCTAATGACCATCTGATTCATCAGATATGAGGAAAATATGACAACATTTTTGGTATTCAACTTCATTTCCCTAATTTTGAATAATTTTTGAATTAAAACAAATACTAACATGATTTTAGTATAATCTCACTGTTGTTCGTTCCTCGAACAATTTAAACATTATCTCTTAAATAAATGATGTTGAATTTGTATTCCGTGAAGTGTTAGCGGATCATGCGATAGAATGATAAGTCATTCCATCTGTCTCAAACATAATGTTAGAAAACTTTATATACATAAGTCCATATTATGGTGAGATTGACCATATATAGTTCCTAAAATGGACTTTTACTTCATATATCATACCGATTAATAATATAAAACTAATTTCTCCTAATCAGGGACATCATGTAGGCCAGTAGTAGGTGATAAAGGCCTGTCTCACTTTGGTTATGGGTTCGATTCCCACATCCTTGTCAGACGCGATGGGTTGTCGCCCGTCCTCTGGGTTGTCTTTTTTCGAAAACAATACTATTATAACATTCTAGAAATAATATCAAAAAATTTCTAGCCTTAAGAAATACTATATTATGTCTAACCTAATTCATTCCAATCCTTAGGCTTATCCAAAATACTTATGTCTAAGCTCATAGAATAAAGAAAATGATTACTAGAATGGTCATCTACCGACCATATGAATACCATCATTTACCCTCATATATCATAAGATATATCTTGTTGGCCACATTCTAAAAATCTGAATACCTTAATCATGTATTCTCATAAACCATTAATTACCAAAGAATCTTTGGGAAAACCTGAATTCTGTCAAAAGTCAACTCTTTCCACAGAACAAATTCCCAAAATTTCTATATACTCAAATCATGATATCACTTTTTCCTTATATCAGTCATGAGCTCATTAACACTGTCAAACATATTATTTTCTCATTATCCATTCATTATGGGCATATCGTCTTCTTTCTAAAAATATTTCAATCACTTTTCATGGTTGCCGGTACCATACAATTATTGAAAACCAATATGTAGATATTCCAAAATTCCATGATATTATAAATGAGATTCCATGATACTATTTTGAAATCCCATTACATAAACACTTAATCATTCCACAACATCATTGTCCTACTCAACATCACCAATAGTGACTGCATGTGACTTCCCTTTGTCCTTTTCTTTAAGAGGGTGCTCACGTCAATAATCATTAACCCTTGGATTAGGTAATTGATTAGCATATTTCCACATTTCCTCGCACGTGTAGCATTGAAGTGTAGGTGGTGCATTCTCTACAGTCTTTTCTCCATTAACACCATTAGCTACCTTTTTCACATTACTTCGGCACTCAGTTGCTCGATGACCTTTTCTTCCACAGTTGATACATTTTCTAGTACCTTTTAGACAATCTTTATCATGCTTGTTTCAAAATTTTGAGCATAAAGAAACATTCACCTTCTTTTAACCAAGGTTCTGAGATTTTTCCTTGAACTCCATCTTTCGTTTCTTTTCAAAACCATGATATGGATATGTTACACCAACTTCTAGTTCTATTTTGATAGCACAGAGTACAATTTCTTCATAGCTACTGAAGTCTCTTATAGCTAATTCCCTTCGAGGACTTAGTTTTAAGCCACTAAAGAATCGATCAACTTTACTCTCAGGTTGGATGATAAAGCTATATTCATACCTCGGAAACCTTGTAAAATTCGCCTCGTATATTCCAACAGATTCATGATCATTTTTCTTAAGCTCAAGGAACTCTTCTTCCATCTTTTTTTGAAGAATACGAGGGAAGTACTTATTGAAAAATAATTTCTTCAACTCATCCCATTCCATGGATTCAATTTCATATTGGGGAATTGTATTATTAATTAGAGTCCACCACTGGTCTACTTCACCATCTGAACGGTAAATAGCTAAAATGACATTCTCATTCTCTGAACAATGAAGTATGGAAAATATCTTTTCAATGGTTCTGATCCATTGTTCAGCAACAAGTGGATCAGGAGACCCACTGAAAGAAGGGGAATGTTTCCTCATAAAGGACTCTATAGAATATTGTTCCCTTATCTTCTCATTTGGATGTCCAGAATGTTTCATAGCGTTTGTAAGTATAGAAATAAGATTTTTCACTCTATATTCAATAACATTGGTTTGTTCGAGAGGACAATCATTGCATTTCCCAGTGCATTGATCACTAACATGGTTCCTTTGGGTTCCATCCATTATTTAAAACCCAAAAAAGAATAGTGTGAGATGAAAAAATCATGCTTTCAAAACAACATAATAAATGGGGATTACCTTCAATATATAACATCTTAGGATTAATTCTATGATTGTTACCGTAATTCTAGGACTATAAACTATACTGAAACTTAACCTTAGAGAAATCCCTAGACATACCATAGATATATCTCTTGGGATTTCAGTAATGTTTTCACATCCATGTTTCCAAAGGTTAAATGAACATTTCCTCTGATACCAACTGTAGAGACCGACAGTTGATGTATATGAACATTACATTACTTTTGCGGAATACTTAATACATAACAAAAGCAAACACACAAGGACCATAATAGTTTAGTGTCATTGGAAACTTAGAAAAATAATCTTCTAATCATTGTAAAAGAACTTCAACATCTCCCATAAAGATCTTCCCCTTTTGTTTTCTTACCTAAAACCTTTATTTATATCTTGGTAAAAAGAGATCATAAAAAGGGTTATCTCAAATGCTTAGTAAGGGTAAGCAAGGAGAACATAAAACAATAAATAAAAATTTGAATGCAAAAGCGTGATCATAAAATCTAAACATCAAAATCTTGAGCAATGACATAAATTGTGGAAGTACATAAGGAATATATCATCAAGAAACATTAGTCATAGTAAACTAACATTGGAATAAAAAATGTAATTGTGGAAAACCATTAAGAACATGATATGATTTCCATAGTAGCCAAGGCATTGCTGCCAAGACCATCATGGTGGACAAAGTCCCTTACTGAATCGAGTTCACTCCTCCTTCCAGTCCTGTATTACTGAACCGGGTAAACATGATGTTCTAGGCATGTCTATCCCATGAGATATAAATCTTTACCCAATTAATTGGAGGGAGATATAGGTCCCACCCATATCATAATGAAATCATTCTTATTTGTGCCATTAAATAAACATAAATCATTCAACATAACCAAAATAATAAAATGGGTTTCATAAACATCATCCCATAATAACATAATCCATATAAAACTAATGGATATCATTTCATCATAATAAGAATCAAACCATGGAAATAATAGAGACATTATACTGGAAACATAATCATACTAAATAATTCCATCTTAGATTGAAAATAGTTTTGACAAAACAATTGAAATTAATTCTTGTGGAAAATATCCTTTCGTCTTCAAAATCAATTTTTTCACAAAATGTCATTCAATTTGAAAAGAAAAAGATTTTTTTGAAAATAGTTATTAAATATTGTAGAGTATGATTCATGAAAATAAGGCGTTATGAACCGTAAAAATCCATTCATGCCATAAAAGTTAAAAAAAAATTCTTGTTCTTTGGCCGGAAAAGTCAAAAATACCTCGTACTAGAAACCAAAAAAATTCCTTTCATATGTTTTCATAAAAACTCACCAATGGGTAAAATTGGATTTAAAAAATTGTTGGAGGATATAAATAAACTTAAATATTGAGGAAACATGGTTGTGGATGATAAATATAACCCCTGTAAATGCTTACGAATAAACAATCTCAGATAGAATGAGATTGGAAGAGTTATCCCTTACCACAGGTCCAATTTCTTCTGTATGAGTCTGAATCTCTTGTATAGTGGGTTTAAACATATTAATAACTTGTAACAGAACCATAATACTATTTATGACATCATATATGATTCACTTATGACTTTATATTACCCGTTCGTTTGTAAATTAAATTTAAAAGCAGCGTTTTGTGTAAAATCGTTTCATTTATTGTATGTGTTTAGACTTGTTGTTCTTGATATTATTACTTGTATCCTGATTTACATAATTCCATAATTTTAAACATGATTTATATATAATATATATTCAGCATATAAATATATATGACATATCGATAAATAGAATGAAATACACCGTTCATGGAGACGGTAGGTCGTACGTACGCATGAATGATGTTTTTGATTAATTATTGAATTGAATGGAATTAAGTAAATGAAATATATATGTACATAAATCTAGTATCATTATTATGTAATATATTTCGTGATTATTTATTATATATAATTTATAATCATACTTAAATGGTTAATTAAGGAAAATGAATCTCATCACGTTTGTGGAGATGGTAGTCCGTACGTACGCACAGGAGACAATGTCATTCTTTTGATATTAAAATCGTATATAATTGGATGGTATATCATATATAAAGAATAATAATAATATTATATTTATTATTTATGTCATTTATACTCATTATTATACCCATCCAAATTATGAAATGACTGAATAACAAACTACACCACGACATGGGGACGGTAAGTTGTACGTACGCACGTGTGGTGACTTATTCATTCTTATGATGGATAAAATAACTAATATGTTTGTAACATTTTTATATTATCATCATAGTATATATAAGATTTTGGAGTTATTATTTTATAATGAAAGCAAAAAATAATGAGGAAGTGGAAGAATAAAGGAACTTGAAATATGAGGCGAGATATTTAGCTCTTCTTCCGGTTCTTCCTTTTGTTTTGATCAAAATGGCTCCTAATGATTGCTTTTTGACTAATGGAATTCCTCTAGGATGAAGGTAGTATAGTTTATATGGTATTTTGGTAGGGTTTTGTCGTTAAAAATGGTTTGGGAGGAGTGAATGTGAGAGAAGAGGGAGTGCCCTTTTATAAGAGACGTGAAGGGCACCTTAGGAAAAACTTAAAATATTATTTTATAATAAATTCATATTCTGTTTATAATGGCTAAAAAGTGACTACTTTTGAGGATAGTGTGGGTATGGGTCTAAATCCTTTAATCCAACAGGTTTTAGACATCTTTAGGTTACCATTTTATCCTTATCATTTATATTTAACTCTAAGTTAAATAATTTATTTTTTCCCGTGTCTTCTTGTATTCTTACACTATATGGTTAATAAACATACTATAAACTACCAATCTTCTAAAAAATGGTTAATTAATGTCATATATATTATTATATAAGTCTTTTTGCATAACCTTATAATTTTAGGAAAAGAATATCAATTAATAATTTAATATTTGTTTTAAAAACTCTTTTATGTCAATTTTGACACTATTTGGCATATTGTTTTTTCTAAATTTATAACAACATTATTAATTAAAAATGAAATTCATCTAACCAGCCCTAATATGTTTTATTAACCTATAAAATTAGTTTAACTCGTAAAAAGTGTCAAATTACTTTTATTTGGGCATTTATAATATCAACTATTTTAATATTTCATTAATAAGGCTATTACCGCATCACCATTCTGTAATAAATAAATTAAATTATTTATTTTTAAAAAATTATAAATAAAATACCATTATGTAGAAAATATTTTTATCTTAATAATTAATATTTATAGTGAAATTGATCTTATGTATAACCCTGTATTTAAAATGTTTTACTTATTAAACATTGATTTTAACTCTATTAAATCTTCTTTGAATTAAATAATAATAAATTTCCTAATCTAATCCAATTGGACCAAAAGGGTATTTTTTTATTTATAAGGTTGTTTTTGATCGAATTAAACTTATCCAATATAATTAGGACATGTTTTAGGGTAATAATAATATCATTTTTAACCTTAATTACCCGATTTACTTTTAACCGTGGTAAATAAATGTAAAAAGTTACTATTCACCAAAAATTATTTTTATCTTATTGAACCACATTTTACTTAATGATATCAACCATTTCTCTTGGATTTTTGAAATTCCACTGATAGAAGTAGTAAAATTATGTTTCATGTAAATTTGCAAATTCTCCTAGGAGGAGGGTAAAAGACAGTCAAAAGTTCAATAAAATTTTTATATATCTAAAATTATTATAAAACGACTCCAATGAATTACATTGAACTTATATAGGTATTATTTATCTATTTTGACATAAAATAAATTTAATAAAATACATTATTATTTAAATAAGAAGTTGGTTTTAACTAATAACTTAGTGTTTTCACTATTCATCAAAAAATGAAAGTTTTCAGAAAAATACCATAAATTCACCCTAGGATAATTTCAATATTCCGAATCCAAAAATGAAGTCCATTTTGAAAGATATAATTTATAAAATTTCAAAAAGTGGGTATTACTGTTCATAACGTCTAGTTTATATAATATTTTAAGAAAATATCGTTGTTTAGTGAAACTCATTATTGCGTACAATGTAAGCTATCGAGGAAGGTTTCTCTTGCATGTAACACAAGCCAAGAATAGTGTTTCATATACTAAATGCTAATACGGTATTTCGTATAGTGCAAGATAATCTTGGTGTAACATACAACACAAGACATCAATGAAATTAAAATAATATTTTTCATAAAATCTCAGGGTATTATATTCTACCCCAATTAAAATGAATTTTTCCCTTGAAATACGTCAGTGTTATAAATGGTTTACTACTTGAAAGCATCATTCAAAGAAACCCACATCGTAAAAATTAATACTAAAACTTAATTTTAAAAACTAATGTATGAAACGCAATGGTTACCCATATTAACTCGTCACTAGGTTTCCATATAGAAGAACATAGGTGAAAATATGGATATGGAAGAAAAATCTAACCATCATGTTCTGATGGAGAGTGGAAGAGAACATGGAAATTGAAAATCCAACAATCACAAAGCCATAAATTTGTGATGATCTAGGTATTATCTGATTCATCAGATATGGGGGAAATATGACAACAGTTTTGTTTTTCAAGATCATTTCCCTAATGTTGAATATTTTTTGAATTAAAAGAAATACTTACTTGATTTTGGAAAAATCTCACTGTTGTTCGTGCCTCAAACAATTTCCACTTTATCTCTTAATGAAATGAAGTCGAATTTGTCTTTCGTGAAGTGTTAGCAGATCATGCGATAGAATGATAGGTCATTCAATCTATCTAAAAACATAAGGTTAGCAATATTTATATACATAAGTCCATCATATGGTGAGATTAACCGTATATGGTTCCTAAAACAGACTTATAATTCATCTATCATACCGCTTAATAAAATAAAACTAATTTATACTAACCAGGGACTTCTTATATGCCAGTAATAGGCGAAAAATTCCTGTCGCACTTTGGTTATGGGTTCGATTCCTGCATCCCTGTCTGAGGCGATGGGTTTTCGCCCGTCCTACAGGTTGTCCATTTTCAAAAACTATACTATTATAACATTCCATAAATAATATCGAAAAAGTTCTAGCCTAAAACAATACTATATGATGTATAACCTAATTCATTCCAATATTTAGGCTTATCCAAAATACTTATGTCCAAACTCATAGTATAAATGATACGAATAATAGAAAGGTTATCTTCCGATCAAATGGATACCATCATTTACCCCCGTATATCATAAGATATATCTTGTTGGTCACATTCCAAACATGTGAAATCCTTATTCATGTATTCTCTTGAAACATGAATTACCATAGAATCTTTGTGAAAACATGAATGCTATAAAAATTCAACTCTTTCCACATACCAAATTCTGAAAATTTATATATACTCAAACCATGATATCACTTTGTCCTTATATCAATCATGACATCATTAATACTATCAAATATATTATTTTCTCCTTATCCCTTCATTATGCACATATTATCTTCTTTCCAAAAATATTTCAATCACTTTTCATGGTTATCGGTAACATAAAATTATTGAAAACCAATGCATAGATATTCCAAAATTCCATGATACTATAAATGAGATTCCATGATACTATTTTGAAATCCCATTACATAAACACTTACTCATTCCACAACATCATTTTCATACTCAACATCACAAATAGTGACCACATGTGACTTCCCTTTGTCCTTTTCCTTAAGAGGTTGCTCATGTCGATCATCATTAACCCTTGTATTAGGGAATTGATTAGCATAATGACACACTTCTTTACACTTGTAGCATTAAAGTGTTGGTGGTGCGTTTTCTGTAGTCTTTTCTGTATTCACACCATTAGCTACCTTTTTCCCATTAATTCGGTACTCAGCTACTCAATTACCTTCTTTTACACACTTGAAACATTTTCTAGTACCTTTTCGACAATATCCACAATTCTTATTTCAACACTTTGAGCATAAATAATCATTCACCTTCTTTTCACCGATGTTTTGTGATTTTCCATTGAACTCCATCTTTCGTTTCTTGTCAAAACCAAGAGATGGATATGTTACACCAACTTCCAGTTCTACGTTGATAGCACAACACACAATTTCTTCATAGCTACTAATGTCTCTTATATCTAATGCCCTTTGAAGACTTGGTTTTAAGCCGCTAAGGAATCGATAAACTTTACTTTCAGG
Organism: Viscum album; assembly: GCA_963277665.1. Classification (NCBI taxonomy): domain Eukaryota; kingdom Viridiplantae; phylum Streptophyta; class Magnoliopsida; order Santalales; family Viscaceae; genus Viscum; species Viscum album. The sequence goes on along the minus strand of OY728140.1, from coordinate 554,603,337 downwards.
TTGGATGATAAATCCAGATTCATACCTTGCATGCCTTGTAAAATTCACCTCGTATATACCAACAGATTCATCATCCATTTTCTTAAGCTCAAGGAACTCATTTTCCATCTTTGTTCGAAGAATACGAGTGAAGTACTTATTGAAAAATAAATTCTTGAACTCATCCTATTCCATGGATTCAATTTCATCTTGGGGCATTTTATTCTAAATTAGAGTCCACCACTGGTCTGCTTCACCTTCTAAATGGTAAACAACTAAAATGACGTTTTCAGGCTCTGAACAGTGAAGTATGGATAATATCTTTTCAATGGTACTGACCCGTTGTTCAACAACAGGTGGATCAGAAGACCCACTGAAAGAAGGGGGACGTTGCCTCATCAAGGACTCAATAGAATGTTGTTCTCTTATCTACTCATTTGGAAGTCCATAATGATTCATAGATTGTGTAAGAATAGAAATACGATTTTTCACTCCATATCCCATAACATTGGTTTGTTTAGGAGGAGAATTATTGCATTTCCCAGTGCATTGATTAGTAATACTGTTCCTTCAGGTTCCAGCCATTATCTAAAACACAAAAAGAATATTGTGAGAGGAAAAAATCATACTAGGAAAACAACATAATAAAGGGGGAATACCTTCAATATATAACATCTTAGGTTTAATTATATGATCATTACCTTAATTTTAGGAGTATAACCTATACTTATACTTAACCTTAGAGTCATCCCTAGACATACCGTATAAATATCTCTAGGGATTTAACTAAAGTTTTCACATCCTAGTTTCCAATGGATAACAAAACCATTCCTCCAATACCAACTGTAGATACCCACACTTGATGTACATGAACATTAAATTAGTTTTGTGGAATACTTGATACATAAAGAAGAAAACACACAAGGACCGTAATAGTTTAGTGTCATTGGAAACTCGGAAAAATAATATTCTAATCATGGTAAAAGATCTTCAACATCTCCAATAAAGATCTTCCCCTTTGGTTTTCTTACCTAAAACTTTTCTTTATATACTGGGGAACAGAAAAAATAAAAAGTGTGGGCTCAAATGCTCAGTAAGGGTAAGTATATAGAACATAAAACAATCCATAAACATTTGAATGCAATAGCGTGATCATAAAATCTAAACATCAAAATCTTTAGCAATGACATAAATCTTGGAAGTACGTAAGGAATATATCATAAAGGAACATTAGTCATAGTAAAATAAAAGGGGAAGAAAACACGTAATAGTGTCAAACCATTAATAACATGATATTATTTGCATAGTATCCAAGTAATTGCTACCAAGACCATCATAGTGGACAAAGTCCCTTACTGAATCGAGTTCACTCCTCATTCAATTCCTATATCACTGAACCAGATTAACTTGTCATTCCAGCCATGTCTATCTCTTGAGATATAAATCTCTACCCAATGAATTTTAGGGAGATATAGGTCCCACCCATTTCATAATGAAATCATTCTTACTTGTTCCACAAAATGAACATAAATCATTCATCATAACCCAAAAAATAAAATGAGTTTCATAAACATCATCCCATCATATCATAATCCATATAAAACAAATGGTTATAATTTCATCATAATAAGAATCAAACCATGGAAATAATAGATACATTATACTTGATACATAATCATACTAAATAATGTCATCTTAGATGGAAAATATTTTGGACACAACACTTGAAATGAATTCTTGAGGAAAATATCCTTTCGTCTTCAAAATCATTTTCTTTCCACAAAATGTCATTCAATTTTAAAAGAATAGGGTTTTGTTGAAAATATTCATGAAATCTTGTAGAGGAAGCTTCATGAAAATAAGGCGTTATGAAACTGTAAAAATCCGTTCATGGTGTATAAGTTAAAAAACATTCTTATCGTACTTTGGCCGGAAAAGTCAAAAAGTACCTCGTACTAAAAGTGAAAAAATATTACATTCATATCTTTTACTAAAAACTCACCAATGGGTAAAATTGGATTTAAAAAATTGTACTAAGATGGAAATGATATTACATATTGAGTAAACATAGATGTGGATGAAAAATATGACCCAAGTAAGTGCTTACGAATAAACAATTTCGGATAGAATGAGATTGGAAGAGTTATCCCTTACCTTTGGTCAAATATTTACGTACATGTCCAAATATCCTGTATAGTGGGTTTAAAAATATTACTAACTTGTAACAGAACCATAATAATATTTATTATATCATATATTATTCACTTATGATTTATATTACTCGTTCTTTCTTAAATTCTATATGAAAGCAGCGTTTTGGGTAAAATCGTTTCATTTATCGTATGTGTTTTGACCTATTGTTCTTGATATTATTACTTATATCCGAATTTAATTAATTCCAGAATGTAAAACATGATTTATATATAATATATATTCATCATATAAATATATATGACATATCGATAAATGTAAGGAAATACACCGTTCATGGAGACGGTAGGCCATACGTACACATGAACGTTGTTTTTGTTTACTTTTTGAATTGAATAGAATTATGTAAATGAAACATATATGTACATAAATCCATTATAATTATTATTTAATATATTTCATGATTATTTATTATATATACTTTATAATCATACTTTAATGGTTAATTATGGAAAATGAATCTCATTGCATTCGTGGAGATGGTAGTCCGTACGTCCAATCGAGCGACAATATCGTTCTTTTGATATTAAAATAGTATATAATTGGATGGTATATCATATATAAATAATATTAATAATGTTATATTTATTATTTATATCATTTATACTCATTATTATATCGATCGAAATGATGAAATGTTTGAGTAAAAAACTACACCACGACGTGGAGACAATAAGCCAAACGTACGCATGTGTGTTGACTTATTCATTTATATGATGGATAAAATAACTTATATGGTTGTACCATTTTTTTAATAGCATCAAATTATATATAAGAAATGGTAGTTGTTATTTTAGAATGGAAAAAACAAATAAGGAGGAAGCGGAAGATGAAAGGAACTTGAAATAGGTTGTTAGATATCTACCTCTTCTTCAGGTTATACATTTTGATTGGATCAAAAGGGATCCTTAGGTTGGATTTCTGACTAAAGTAATGCCTCTAGGATGAAGTTAGGATAGTTGAGAGGGTATTTTGGTAGGGTATGTCCGAGAAAACTGGCTTGGGAGGAGTGAATGTGAGAGAAGAGGGAGTTCCCTTTAATAATAGAGGTGAGGGGAACCTTAGGAAAAACATACAATATTATTTTATAATAAATTCATATTCAGTTTATAATGGCTCCAAAGTGACTTATTTAAAAAATAGGGTGGGGATTATTATAAATCCTCTCAACCAATAGGTTTTAAACAAGTTTAGGTTACCATTTTTACCTTCTCATTTATATTTATCTCTAAGTTAAATAATTTAACTTTTACCGTGTCTTCTTGTATTCTTACACTATATGGTTAATAAACTTACTATAAAATTCCAATAGAACCCTAATTGGTTCATTAATGTGATATATATTATTAAATATGTATTTTGGACAAACTTTAGATTTTTAGGAAAAGAATATCAATTAATAATTTAATATTTGTTCTAAAAACTCTTTTATGTCAATTTTGACACTATTTGGTATTTTGTTTTTTCTAAATTCATAACAGCATTATTACTTCGAAAAAAATTCATCTAACCAACCCTAATATGTTATATTAACCTATAAAACTATTTTAACTCATAAAAAATCTGAAATTACATTTATTTGGGTATTTATAATATCAATTATGTTAATATTTCATTAATATGGTGATTACTGCATCATCATTGTGTCATAAATAAATTAAATTATTTAATGTTTAAGAATTATAAATAAAATACCATTATATAGGAAATCATTTTATCTTTCTAATGAATATTTATAGTTAAATTTATGTTATGTATATCTCTATATTAAAAATGTTTTACTTATTAAACATTGATTCTAACTCTTTTAACTATTCTTTAAATTAAATAATAATAAATGTCCTAATCTAATCCAAGTGTACCTAAAGGGTAATATTTTATTCCTAAGGTTGTTTTTGGCCGAATTAAACTTATCCAATAGAATTAGGACATGTGTTAGGGTAATAATAATATCATTTTTACCCTTAATTACCCTGTTTACTTTTAACCGTGGTAAATAAAAGTAAAAAGTTACTTTTCACCAAAAATTATTTTTATCTTATTGAACAACATATTACTTACTGATATCAACTGTGTCTCTATGATTTTTAAAATTCCACTCACAGAAGTGGTAAAATTATGTTTTATGTAAATTTGTAAATTCTCATAGGAGGTGGGTAAAAGACAGTCAAAAGTTCAATAAAAATTTTATATATCTAAAATTATTATAAAATGACGCCAATGAATTAAATTGAACTTATATAGGTATTATGTAGCTATTTTGGCCTAAAATAAATTCAAATAGAATAAATTAATATTTAAATAAAAAGTCAGTTTTAACCATTAACTCAGTGTTTTCACTATTCATCAAAAAATGAAAGTTTTCATAAAAATACCAAAAATTCACCCTTGGCTAATTTCGATATTTTCGAATAAAAAAATAAAGTCCATTTTGAAAGATAAAATTTATAAAATTTCAAAAACTGGGTATTATTATTCATAACGGCTAGTTTATATAATATTGTAATAACATACCCTTTTTTAGTGAAACTCAGTATTGTGTACAATGCAATCTATTGAGGAAGGTTACTCTTGCGTGTAACACAAGCCAAGAATAGTGTTTCGTATAATAAAAGCAAATATGGTGTTACGTATAGAGCAAGATAATCTTGGGGTAGCATACAACATAAGACATCAATGAAATTAAAAGAATATTTTTCATAAAATCTCAGGGTGTTACAAATATTCAATGACTTTTATGCACAGATCTTGTGGTGGTTATCTATTGGGATTTAGTCTCACACCCGATTTGGTCTATACCATTTCACCCAAAAATATTATATTGTTGTAGGTATATATATGGGAAAGCACCCTCCTACTTTAGGCACTTGATTGTTGTGGAGCTGGACAGCATGGGACCAAGCTTAGGCTTGTGATGCTGAGGAGATGTTTATCTATTCTCTTTTGTACTTTGGTTTAATACAGTTTTTATTCTAGAATTGTGATTTGTTTTGATGCTTTCATAGATATATGTATCATGCATCATTCATATGTATGTGTGTTCTAGTTTATTATTCCAGTCTTCTGTTGTTTAATTTTTCATGGATTATTACTACTTCTGTTATTATTATTTTTCTTCCTTATAACGTGTTACTCTGCCAATGAGGGAATGGTTTCCCCACTATCACACCCATAGCCGTCACTGCTATTCGGCAGCCTCTGACATTCGAGGAAATGTTGTTGAAGCCATGTGACCAACCGGACATGGCTGATCAGGGACTTCCAGTAGATCCTTCAGTCATGCCAATCTTCGCAATAGCCATTACACCTGACAATGGTGCTGATGAAATGTTCAGAGAGGGCTTTATGAGGATGATGCAGAACTTTCATGGAACACCGCCTCCTGCCCCACTGATGGAAAAATTGATGCGGGTCTTTCAGCAGTAGCAACCTCCTGCTTTCTCAGGGGATGGAGGACCCCAGGGAATAGAGTGATGGCTAGAGTCAATGCTGATGATCTTCGATCATCTGTAGATACCTCGAGTGTGGGTGGTGAATCTCTCTATGTACATGCTTCAGGATTCCGCCAAGAGATGGTGGAATGTGATCTCACATGTGGGGTGCTAGCAGGTTATGATGTGGGATGAGTTCTTGCATAACTTCTATGATTACTTATTTCCAGAGACTTTAATATCTGATCGAGCTAGAGAGTTAATGAGTCTAGAGCAGGGTTCTCTTTCTGTTATGTAGTATTCCTCTCACTTCACTGAGAAACAGTAATTTACACCCTTTCTAGGGGGATATGCGTTGTTTATAGCAAGGAAGTTTGAGGACGGTCTCTGGAAAGACATTCGGGCTCAGGTGGACATCTTTTTGTTGACTTCTATATCTTCTATCATCAACTAGGAGTTGATCAATAAATGTAATCTGAGGGATTCTAGAGCTGTGGGACAGGGCAGTTCAGCATCCAGAGTTAGTGCTTCTCTAGCTGATAGTAAGAATCGTCACAGGGAGACTACACATGGATATCTAAGTAGGAGATACTTACCTTCAGGTATCCGTGTGGTATGCTACTAGTGTGGGAAGGCCGGGCATACGAGGCCACATTGCCCGAGAGACCCAGTGGAGTGTCGATCATGTAGCAAGATGGGTCACATTTATCGCTTCTGTCAGATCATCTCACTAGCAACTGGAGACAGGGGTTATTCTATGACTCCTCATTCAGGAGCAGTACCACCAGTTCCTCATCTGTCTGGGAACTGGAGTTATTTTTGCCGTTCGGGCTGATGTGAAGGTCATGGCCAAGGTATCCAGTCACCAGGATTTCAGTAACAGTAGGGTGGATCTGTTTAGAGTGGTTAGGAAGGGTCCCAGGTTCGTGGTACGGGTCAGTCTTTTGTAGTAGAGAAGACCAAGTAGGACCTAAATCCCGAACACTCTACAGTTCGAGTGTCGATCTTAGTTGCCTCAGTTTTAGCTTCTACTCTTTCCAATATAGGGGATTCACATAGCATTATATTTTTTCTATTGTGGAGAGCCTTGGGATCTGCATCATTTCTTCTGCTGATATCTGGATTCTTGACACTCTGTTGAGTACTTGAATGGCTAGTTTGTGTCAGTGCAAGGAGCGGTTTCTTGAGGTTGGAAGGTGTAACTTTTTATGGGAAATTTATGTCCTAGAGATGATAGGCTATGATGTCATTCTCATAATGGACTAGTAAGTTCCATTACAAGCAATCGTCGACTATTATCACCATATGGTGAGTTTCACATCCTTACAAGGCGGATCATTTCTTCATAAGGGTGAATAGGATGTCCATGTGAGTAGAGTAGGACCTGATCATCATGGGTTAGGAGGAGTTACTGTCCAGAATTCTAGTCTATACCTGGATAACCAGGGTACATCAAAGATGGACATTACTCTAGTGGTTGATCATTTCAGAGGTCTCTTTCCAGAAGACTTTTCAAGTTTTCTTCCGGAGTGTGTGGTAGAATTTTCCATTGATCTTATGCCAGGAGAGACACCAGTGTCCATTCCTCCTTATAGGATGGCAACACTAGTGTTACATGATCTCCATAAGAAGTTGGAGAAGTTTCTTGCAAAGGATTTCATCTGACCATGTACTTCTCTATGGGTATCTCATATCCTGTTCTCAAATAAAGTAGATGGTACCCTCAGGTTTTGTGTGGATTTTTAAAAGATGAACCTGTTGACGGTCAAGAACCAATATCCCTTACCAAGGATTGATGATCTCTTTGATCAGCTTCAAGGAGCCAGGGTATTCTCAAAGATTGACTTGATATCTAGTTATCATTAGTTGCATGTTAGACCCTCTGATATACCTCTCACAACCTTCCGGAGTAGGAAAGGTCTATACGAGTATGTGGTTATGTCGTTCAGTCTCAGGAAAAATACTGTAGTTTTCATGGATATGACAGACTAAGTGTTCCATACATACTTGGATTATTTCGTGGCTGTCTTCGTGGATGATATCTTGGTGTACTCTCACAGTTGACATGACCGTGCTACCCATCTTGAGATGGTTTTCAGTACATTGAGATAGCATCATTAATATGCTAATCACTCAAAATTTCACTTTTGGATGGACCAGATTAACTTCATGGGTCATGTTATATCAGAGATAAGAGTATCGGTCGACCAAGAGAAAGTGAGATCAGTAGTTTCTGGGGAGCAGATGAATAATTTCTTTGAGGTACGAAGTTTTCTAGGGATGGCTGGATACTGCAGATACATCATACATGACATTTCCGGATTAGCAGCACCACTGACGATTCTGACTATGAAGGGTGCAATGTTATTGTGGTCAGATTCTTGTGAGTCCACCTTTTAGGAGCTGAAAATGAGATTGACTTAAAACAGATAATAGTTTTTACAGAACTGGGAACGACCTTTATTGTTTAATGTGATGCTTTAGGTATCAGTTTGGGAGATGTGCTTATGCATGGGGAATGATTCTCTGTGTACGGGTCTCGGTAGTTGAGTCCCCATGAGAGGAATTACCTGACACATTATCTAGAGTTGTAGGAAGTTGTTCATGCCTTAGGCTTTTGGAGACAATATCTATTGGGAGATCTTTTTATGGTTTTCACCAACCACAAAAGTCTAAAGTACATCTTCACTCAGCGTGATATGAAATTGAGACAGTGAAGGTGGGTTGAGTACCTTCAGTCCTTTGACTTTGAGCTTGACTACAAGTCGGGGAAAGGTAATGTAGTGGCTGATGAATTGAATAGGAGGAATCAGATATAGGTAGTTTAGGAGGACATTATCTATTTGCATCTTACGGTTCTGTTCTATGAGATGCATTTGGAGGTGCACAACAGACATGGGTAGAATTTTCTTTATTCTGTAGTTGTTACCACAACTTTGTTTGATCAAGGGAAAATGAGGCAACTATCAGATTCAGAAGTCGTAGTCCAATCAGAAAGTGTGTCAGGAGAGGACCCTATTTCTGGATGGATTATAGGAGAGGATGAGATCTTGTGTTTATAGGGGAGTGTTTGTGTGCCAGAAGATATACGCGAGGATGTGATGTGAGACTTTCCTTCCTCAGTTTGTGCAGTACATCTTGGTGTCACCAAGATTTATTGTGACCTTTACCATCAGTATTGGTGGCTATGTATGAAGAAAGAGGTTTCTGGTTTCATCATGAGGTGTTCCACTTGTCAGCAGGTGAAGGAGATGCATCAGCGACCAGCAGGGCTTTTGCAGAAGTTACCCATTTCCTAGTGGAAGTGGAATGATGTCGCGATGGATTTCATGAATGGTTTACCGAGGTTACCTCGAGGGAATGATGCAGTATGGGTTTTCATTGACAGACTCATGAAGTTTGTTCAATTATTTCCGATAAAGGAGACATTCAATGTCGATGAGCTAGGAAGTTTGTACATCTGATAGATTGTATATCTACATGGGGTTCCACACTCCATTGTATCTGAAAGGGATGCAAACTTTACTTCTCAGGTCTGGAAGGGGCAACATAAGGCTTGGGGTACACAGGTACTTTTTAGTACAGCCTACCACCCCTAGATAAATGGCATGTCCGAGCGTACGATTCAGGTTCTTGAGAACATGCTTTGAGCATGCATCTTGGATTTTAGAGGTTCTTTGGATAAGAACAAACCTCTTGTGATGTTTGACTACAATAATAGTTTTCAAGCGACTGTTTAGATGTAACCTTATGAGGATTTGTATGGTAGGCCATGCCGATCACCCTTATGTTGGCTAGAGGCAGGAGAGGTAGCTATGCTAGGACCTCATCTTGTTCAGGAGACCACCGAGAAGATAGAGTTGATTCGAAAGAGGACGACTACTACACAGTCTAGACAGAAGTCTTATGCTAATCAGTGGAGACGACCTCTGGATTTTGAGGTCAGGGATCATGTTTTCCTACATGTCACACCGAGGTTGGGACACAGAAGCATTATGAGATAGGGTAAGCTTTCACAGAGGTATGGCGGGTCGTTTGAGTTATTGGTGAGATTTGGACCGGTTGCCTATCGGTTGCAGTTAACTTAGAGGTATTAGGATATAGACGATGTCTTCCATGTTTCTCAGCTTTGATGTTACTTCTCAGACCCATCCCATGTTTTCCAACATGAGGAGGTTGAGTTAGCGGTGGATTCCTCGTTCAAGGAGAATCTTATTTAGATTATTGATCGATGTAAATAGATTCTCTATGGCCGGTCCGTTCCTCTGGTACGAGTGCTATTGCAGCACAGGCGAGTGTTGAACAAGATATGGGAGAGGGAGGTCGATGTATGATCATAATGGCTGGAGTTATTCAGCATTTCTTCTTCTACGCCGCCTTTCTAGGGAAATTTAGGGACGAATTTCATTAATGTGTGATGTTTGTAAGAAACCAGATATTCTTTTCAGGTATGTTTTCAGTTTCCGGTAATTGTTGAGAAAAAGAGGTGTTTATGGAAATTTTTTAAGTACCCAAAATGTACTTTATGAGTACACGTGATGTAATTAATTTCCACTAGTAGTCGTGTGTTGACCATATAGTAGTCGTGCACATGGCCATCTGGTGACTTGGAGACCGCCTAAAGCAGAGTATGGAAAAGTCAAGTACATGATGTGTACTTATAAATTACACACCATGTATTTTGTTTTCATTAAACGTACCGGGGTCATGTCTAATTTCCAGAAAGCCTAATGTCTAGGTCTTGTTTGTTCGAGAAAACCCTTATGGCCACAAATCTTCTCTGAGCCCCCGAGCGAGCGTCTATTATTCGAAATGACTGTCGTCGATTGCATTGGGATCGAAACGGTAAGCTCTTCCTCCCACTTGAGCTTTGTTTCCTGATTCCCCATCTTCCTCAAGTTATCCTCCATTGAAAAATTTTGAGTGTTTTTGTAGACTTACGGTGTTCTTGGGAGATTACAGGCTTGAGGTTCAAGTATAGCGATCTCCCAACATTGTGGTTGGTGGTTTCTTCCGTTCCATATATAGTCTTGGATATTTACGTGCAAAATTTCCCAAAACCCTTGAACAGGGTTTTGCGTATTTATGGTCTTATCCTTGTTAACAGCTTTCTATGATTATATGCTGAGTAGCTGTTGATTTCATATGAATGGTGTAAATTGATATGCCTTGGAGGTTTGTTCATTATTGATCATTTTGACCATTTGGTCAAATTCTTTTTTTTAGGTTGTTGTTTGTTTTCAATGCCTAGTATTGTAGGATGGAGTGTTTTATCTTATCTGACATGTTGATATGTTGTAGATTATTATCTAATTAGTACTAGGGGTTCACCGTGGATGTTTTTCATTATTTGTGTATGTGTTCTCTACATGGGGTTGCGGGAACCTGTTGTACTGGGACCATACGGGAAATTGACGCTGACGACTTTCCTAGAGTGTGAATTATAATAGTCACTCTGTGAGATCATAGGGGGGATTGAAATTGAGTGCTCCCTCGAGGGATATATAGATACGTTTTGAGGCCATAAGGGGGAATTGACATTGAGTTCTTCTCAGAGTGCCTGTAGTTACCGCTGAAAGACTATAAGGTCAATTTACAGTGAGTGCTTCCTCAGAGAGTCTATGAATCACACATGACTATAGGGGGGATTGGTCATCAGTGCTTCCTCAGAGAGTCTTTGGAATATCTATTCTTATTTTGGATAAACCATAGGGGTTAGGCTGAGAGTACTTCCCAGAGGGTTTCCTAATTTGATTAGCTATTGTTTGATATATAAAACTGAATGCATTGAAACCGTGCATTGTTTACTACTGAGTACTTCCTTGTTACTGCTTCCTTTTACTAGTTACCTGCCATATATTCAGTGACATTTAAGCACCGATCTTTTGGTGGTTTCCTACTGAGATTTAGTCTCACATCCTGTTTAGGCCACACTTTTGGCCCCAACCAGACTACATTGTTGTAGGTATATATAAGGGCAAGCACATTTCTACTTCAGTTACTTGATTGTTGTGGAGATGGAGAGAATGGTACCAAGCATAGGATTTCAATGCCGAGGAGCTGTTTATCTGTTTTATATTATACTTGGGGTTAGTACTGTTTTGTATTCCAGCATCACGATTTGTTTGGACACTTTCCTAGACATATGAATCATGCATCATTCATATGTATGTGTTCTCTAGATTATTATTTCCATTCTTCTGATGTTTACTTTTGCATGGATTATTACTACTTCCGATATTATCTTTTTGCTTACTTCTACTGTATTACTCTTCCGATGAGGGCATTGTTTCCCCACTATCACACCCAAGGCCCTCAGTACTAGTCGGCAGCCTCTGGCATTCGGGGAAATGCGCTTGAGGCCATGTGACCAACTGGGTACGGTGCACCTCTGGGGGGTTTCTGGAATAAGGACTTCATAACCTTTATATACATATATGTATTTTATTTAGGAAATAAATTTACATAATACAAAATCAATTATATTGGAATTATATGTGTTGAAATATTTTCTTATGTATATGATCTACGAGGAACACATATGCATGTACGAGATATGATTATAATGGGTGAACCCAAATATCACTCTAATGAATTGGGTAATGTTATAGTCTCATGATATAAAATGTATTGTGAATGTGAGGATATCCTATGATGATTATGTTATTTTATCTTGGTGGTTAACATGACATGTTCTTATTATGTCATGTTTAATGTAGTTTCCACAGTCCCATTGTGTGGTTATGTTATTATTTGATATCATTCCTCATTGTTCATGATTATTTTTATTTCCATTTTAGTGTCCCATTTAAATTCATACATTATAACATGTAACATTTTATTCAAGTTATAATTTTTTATTCCCTTAATTTTATTTTTTTATTACCCTTTTATTATGTATATCGCTTGGTTATTCCTTAAAATTTTAAGAATTTTGGATTAATATGATAATGTTAATGAGTATTTCAATAATGGCGATGTACCCCAGTTTTGTTGTTCTTTATTTTACTTAATTTCCTAATTAAACTATAATTCTCAATCTTTTTGGTTTTATTATTTGTACTCTTATTTATTAAATCATGAATTAATGTGTAACAAATACAAGAGTTGTTATATTTTTATGAAATTGTGGTGAAGTTATTTTTTGGATTTTCAATAGAAAGATATAGTGAAAGCCTATGGTATATGATTCTAAAAAACCACAAAGTCAGAAACAAATTTAATGTATAGTGTAATTGGATTCTAGTAAAACAAATCCCTATTGGTATAATATATGTTTATGTATCTTTGGAACATATGTACCTTAATATAAAACCTAAAAATACCCCACTAAGAAGGCCTCGGTCTGGAACTTTTGTGTGAAATTGAGCGATGCTGGAATAAATTTTTGACACTCCTATAGGGTATTCATTGTTCATTTTACAAGATCATTACGAACCATTAATAAGGTATAAAAATGACCACATGTTTCTATGTTAGAAAATAGATCATGGATAACATTGATTAAATCCTATAAATTCATATGTTAGGTAAATACATTTCATTAATAAGTTATCCCATTAAATTCAATGGATACACAATAATGTGTTTAAAAGTTTTAAAATACTCATCCCTAACATTTCATTTATATAGAAAATAGATGAAAGCGTGAGGAACCAAATAAACAACCAATCTGAGGGAAAATGTGATGATCACCCCAATGATATTCCTAACCTGATTGGAGTAAGAATCATGAAATTTGTGATGATACACTCTCTATTGACTTAGGTTATGACTCGAAACTAAAATATGAGGTAATTAACAAATCGCCCAAAGAAATAACAAGATAAAATTGAGACCTTTTGCTGATGAAGGCCAAAAACACTAAATAGAAAATTTGGTCCCTTATTCATAGAAAAATGTATAAACTACATTGATAAGAACTTAAATATCATTCATATTTCCATGAAAGAGATGGTTATAATGGGGATTTATCGTATAGAGGGAGGATTTGATCAATGGGTTAAATTGATAAAGAATACAAAGCCTAAGGAATATATAAATGTTATTATGTGGAATGAGTTCGAAAAAAGAATCTACATCAAATATTTTTATCATGCACTCTAACATAAAATAGAAACGAGTTTTCATTGCCTCAGGAAAAATGATGTTTTATCCATCCCAGGGTATGAGTAAAACATCAAAATAAATTCAAAATATTTCACCATCTTCATTTTTACCACTGAATTCAATGTTCGACAATTATTTAGTAGGTTATAACATAATCTATGAAAATACCTAGAAATCCTAGATGTTTATAGCTATGAGAAAAGTGTTTGGTGTGCCCTCAATGTATAAATAGAGATATGTTAATCCCAAGGGTCTTATATGGATAACATGTGGGAAGTAGATTTTACTTCTTATTGTGTGACAAAAAAAATATAATAGTGGTAAGAAATTTCAACACCCACTTGTCAGAAGTGTGGAAAGAAGCACCCAATAAATTGTTTAGGGGGGGTGAGGAAATGCATTAGGAGTGGAAAGGAAGGGAACCTAGATATTAGTTTCTAATGGGATAAACCAACCAATTCAAGGGAAAAAATGAATGATTCAACCTAACCACATCCTATTATCCAATATATCAACCAAAAAAAAAACTATGAAAACCAATTCTCTATGCCATGGATTTTTTGAGACAATCAATGCCTAAAACATCCAAGATAGCGTGGTCAACGATAGTCCATCACAACTATTATGTGGATCCTAAAAATAGGGTAGAGATAAGTAATATAGTTATTAATTAAATAATAAATTACACACTTTTTTTCTATTCTTACAAATTACTTAAAAATAAGATTTGTTTTTTAGAAATTTTCAAAATCCACCCAAAATCATGGAAGTATGGATTTTATTGAAAAGTATAGAATGGGGAAATTATTGAATTCGATGAATATACTCCCCCTAACATAATATATAGGATTAACATCCCATAATTAATTTTAATACTCCCTTTACTAAATTTTATTCAATATGAAAATTTATTGGATTTCATTATATATATCCAAAATAAATATCTAGTAGAACGAAATCACTATTCATGATGAGAATCATCCTCTGATTCTATACAAGTTGAAGGAACTTCTTTATAACCAACATCTCAAACCTATATATTATTATCCTATGAGAAATAATATCCAGATTAAATTATTGAGTATTTGGAAGAAAACATCCTTAATGAAATTCTCATTATAATGTAATGCATTGATATGTTTATAGAAGAATTTTTTAGTCTTACTCTTAGCTAAGGGTTTGAATTTACAATCGATCTTATTCCTTTGGTTTTTTTTATCTAAGACTCTAGATAAAATGTATTTTTTGGATCATGAGAACATGAAGAATCAACTATAATTGAATCTGGATAAAAATTTTATATATCCAAGTGATTTACCATAGGGTTCACCAATATTTTTCATCAAGAAAGAAGGACGTGTCAATGAACATTTTCATTAACTATCGTGAGCTGGAAATGATCAGGATAAGGACCAAGTATCCTCTTCCATTTATTGATTACATTTTCTATCATCTATGTGGAGCCCAATAATTATTCCAGGTGGATCTTGGGTTGGGGTAATATAAAGTAAAGGTGAAGAAAAAATATATCAACAAGACTACCTTCAATACAAGGTTCTGGAAGTATGAGTTCATAGTAATTCCATTCACACTCACTGATATTACGGTAATCTTCATAGACATTATTGATAGATACTTCATATATTACCTTGAAAAATTAATGGTAGAATTTATTAATGATACTCTAATATACTACAAAAGCATTAAGAAGAGTGATGAGAATCTATGAAATATTCTAAAGACCTTACAAAAGGATAATATTTATGTAAAGTACAAAAAATATGTGTTTTGGTTGAAGTGAGGAACATTAATGGGGCATATTATCACAAGAAATGGTATATATTTAGACACTTTAGTGACCAGATAAATTAAAAAATGGGTGGGTCCAACATATGTGATATAAGTCCTTATATTCCTTATATTAGATGGGTAGTAACATTGATTTCTGAGAAATGTATCATGATTGTTGAACCCTATAACAAAACGAACTCATATGGGTGTCAGGTTTGTTTTTATTGATTAATGTGAAGAGAGTTTCATGGATTTGAATAAGTGGTTTATCCTTTAACATGTAATTACACTAGCTACAACTTAGGATCATTTCAACTGATATGATGATGCTCCTGATAAAGTATCTTGCTATGTGTTAATGATTAATTACTACTTTATTGACCATTCCTACATACAATTTAAGGTTCAGGGATATAACTAAACAATTCTTGATCTGGAGTTAGTTGTAGTGATATTATAGTGGAAAATATAGAGGAATTATTTTTATGGAGAGAAGTGTGAAATATATATGGACTAGAAGATCTTAAAGTATATATTGACACATAAAGAGATAAATATGCACTATATAATATGTTTTAATCTAATTATGGATCTTTTCCCAGTAATACACTACCATCCTAGGAAAGAAACTCAAATGGAATACTCTCTAAGTGTAACACCCCGACCCCTCTAGATAGGATATGGTGCATTACTTTGTTCATTTGCATGGTTAGAAGGAAATAAATCCCAAATAAACAATCGGTTTATTAGTCTTGATGAAACTAGATACATATATGTGACTCAAATTTCATTGGAAAAGGGTAAAAAATACAATACATAACAAAAACTAAAAACTACATCCATTGGAACTCAACAAATGATCTCCCCTTAATCACCTATTGAAGGTAAACAATGAAACTGGTGAGCTAAAATGCTCATTCAAGGTTAGAAATGGGGTAATAATGAATCAATAATAGCTGAATTGTAAACAATTTGATATAATCAATATGGAATGGTGAATAAATGAAAACTCGCACCATTAATAAACTGAGAATGAAATTGCATCCATAGATTATGTCATAGTGAAAACATCATGGATAGTAATAACAGATAATGAATAAAGAGAATTCTTATTAGTTGGATGTCATGTATTTTTCACACGATACCATAATACAGTTAAAACATGTTAGTTCTATGGGTATAAACCCATTAGATTTTTGGAAACAAACTCGAAGGGTTTATCACCAAACTGAATGTATCACGAGGCTTCTCGATTCATCGAGGGGCTCTAGCAGGCCCCACCCACCACTCCATGTCCAAAAAATTATTTATACATAGATTCAACACAAGATAAATATTCTTTTACATAATCTATGTAGAATAGAGGATACATATTTATCAATATTTCCACAGTCAAAACAACAGTCCAAATAAATACCATATGTAAAATGGTATACGACTTAGATAATAATCATATCCAATATATGAGAATATGGTAATTTAAATGGAATATAATTTCAATTGAAATTTTTTCTCAATTGGGCAGTAGGTACACCACGTAATAAAGAGTAGGTGCACAATACTAAGCAAGTCACAATGAAGTGAAAATTGAGACAAATCTCGTTACAAACATTGTAATCAATTGAGTCATGTTACCCAAAGTTAATAACCATAAAAAGAATCAAAAAACCAATGAATATAAACAGAATGATGATAATATATATCAAATGTCTGTAAACCTATAAAACGTATAAGAAATAAGAGGCGAACAATGGAAATCCCACAGAATTGAAAGTGAGATGAGAAACCCCCTTACAAATATTCCAGCATGGTAATGAGTCTTCTTATGAGGGATTAATGAGAGGTAAAGGGGTATCTAATTATTTATATATCATAAAGATGGTATGGGGGAGTTTAAAAAACATACCCCATCATTATTTATTAAAAATAAAATAGAACAACATAGGGAAGATACTTGAACAAAAGTGAGAGAGAGGATCTCTTGCCTTATGCATGAAGGTGTTCTTGATTATTATTAATGACCTAAATAATAAATTTATATTCATTAATTACTTATTCCAGAACCTCGTGAAATGTAATAGAAATTTTATAACCTTATTAGGTTCATTAATGGCATTGTTGATGGGTTTAAGAGATTCAATTTTATTGTTTTGGTAGCATTTTTTTCTTTAGTTTTCATGACACATTTACTTGTATTCATGAGTGGATGTTTGTTAGAAATGTGTTTAAACATACATAATTTTTAATATACATTTTTAGTGACATTAAAAAGATATAAATGATCTTATAAAGATTCAGGTTATATAACATGTGGATGACTCATTTGATGGTTTAATAAACATTTGGATTTGGCTTGGCAGTTTTGTGCACAGTAAACTTGTTTTGTATTATTATTCCATATTATGAGTTTTTGGGGATTCTAGAACATTATAAAAGATAAAATACATATATAATGATCTAGTTCAACCATTGAAAATGTATCATGTCCAGTATTAAAGGTATTAATTCAAATTGAAAACTCATCTTCCTAAAGTGTGATAAATGAACACATCTCGGATGGTGTTTGAATTTATTGTATAAAAGGAGGAGAAAAGAGAGATTACGATGAAATATTACATTAAAATAATGTAAATTCAGTACATGTAAAGTACTGTATGTATCATGGAATTTGGATGAGGTTATGCGAGAAGAGATCTAAAAAATAATAAAACACGTATAATAATTTGAAGAAAATATATAAGAGAGGTTCACATATTGAGTACTCCTCCCTGAGAAGTTCATTAAGACCTTTGTTTTTTGGCCTTTGGGTTAGACCAGTAGGTCTTGGAAGTGGGTATAGGTCTTGGGAAGAGTATTTGGAATAATCTAGGCATGTCTTGAAGCTTGAGTGGTGTGGGAGGAAGAGGGGGTGAGGGGTGGTATATATAGTCAAGGGGAGAGGGGATTTCTCTATATTATAATCGTTAATTTATTATTTCGCCACAAGACAATAAATAATAACTCTTCCATGATCAAGAATATTAATTTAATCATTTTAATTTGAATCAATTAGGATTACATTGTCAAAAAATCATACATCACTCTATAATTATTGTATTTAGCTTATTTTGTAAATTATGGTATTTCACTATTCATAAAAAATTCATGTATTTCAGAAAAATACAAAAAATCCACCCTAACCATTTTTTGATGTTTAGAATCCAAAAATAAAGTCCACTTTATAAAACTAAGTTACTAAATATGATTAATTAAATATTTAATTAAAATCATTATTTAATCAAAAAATATAAACACTTCAAATATTCATCTTTATTTAAAAGGTGCCTAAATTTATTTATACATTCATGGGTATGGATATCATTCATAAGAGTTATGTTACTATTTATAAGGGTATGTTACTATTCATAAGGGTAGGTTAATATGTATAAGGTTCTGTTACTATTCACTGAAAATTATGATAATTCTATCAGACTCTAAATATCATCCTGAACTCAACTGTGTTTGTGAGATTTTCAAAATTCAAAACACACAAGTTGAAAATTTAATTTCATTGTCGAGGATAAAACCATATCCTAAATAACCAAGTGTTGGTTAAAAGAAACTCTGTTCTTTATGAAATATAGGATATGACTTGAATGTATTTAAGAGAAACATTACATATAATGTTTCGGGTGCTACATTATTCCCTCCTTTGGAAAATTATTACATGAAATATTTCATTTATAAAGCCCACCAAAATGAAGTGGGTGGTTTTTCTTCATAACATCCTTAGGTTCCCATGTTTCTTTATAAATATTCTAGCTTTTTCAAATAACTATTTCTAGACAAGTCTTTCGATTTCTCAATACCTATTCCCTTGTGTCAAGGATCCTGATTGGCTATTCACAGTATGAAAAATTAGGTTTCTATTCTATTTCATCATAAGTGAGTACATGCATTGGGTCTGGTATATATTTCTTCAACAATGACACAAGGAACACATCATGAACATTGGAGAGACTTAGAGGCATTGCTAAATGGTAAGCTACACCTCTGATTCATTCCAGAATATCAAATGGTTCGATGTACCTGGGGATTAATTTATCTTTCTTACCAAACCTTAAGACACCCTTCCATGGAAATAATTTCAGAAAGACATGATCTCCCAATTATAATTCCAAATCATTTATTTGGTTGTTAGCATAACTCTTCTACTTACTTTGGCATTCTTTTATATGGGACTGTATTGTCTTCCCCTTTTCCATGGTGTCTTCAATAATTTTTGGGCCTATTTTCTTCCTCTCACTAACTTCATCACAATAAGTTGTATTTCGACATCTCATTCCATATATTGCTTTATATGGAGCCATTTGAAAACTATAATAGAAACAATTGTTTTAGGAAAATTACACCAATTGAAATTATTGAACCCAAATACCTTGGAAGTCTAGAGAGAATGATCTCAACTTGTCTTCTTGAGTTTGAATGGTCCTTTCAGACTGTCCTTCAGTTTGGGGGTGATTAGTAGTACTCATACAAAGATCAATATTCAAATCCTTCTGGAGAATTTTCCAAAATTTTGATGTAAACTGGGGATCTCGATCGGACACAATTGATAGAGGTTCACCATGAATTCTTACAAATTTATTAACATAAATTCGTTCCATGAGATCATGTGATAAATCCTCTCTTATAGGAAGGAAATATGCTGATTTTGTGAGACGATCAATAATTATCCATATTGAATCACTCTTTATAGGTTTCCTCGGTATTACGGTGACAAAATCCATCGTAATATTATCCCACTTCCACATAGGAATAGGTAGAGGTTGCATCACTCCTCTGGGATGTTATATGTATGCCTTCACCTGTTGGAAAATTTGACACCTTGATACATTTTCAACAACTTCCTGCTTTATATAATCCCACTAAAAATATTCCTTCAGTCCCATATTCATCTTGGTTATACCATGGTGTATAGAGAAATTTGAGTTATGAGCATCGTCTAACACTTCCTTTCTTAGCACTAGTACTAATGGATCACATAACCTCTTCCCAAATTTCAGAACTCCTTCTTCATAAAAGATGTATGTCGATCTCCCATCCTAGACAACATTAGTTTTCTTGTGTAGATTCACATCATCAGATTGAGAGAATTTTATCATCTCTAATAAAGATGATTTAGCAATAATTTCAAAGAGGAAACATCTTTCCCCTTCTATAACAATTCCATATCCATCTTTAGTAGATCCATGAATATAAGATCTCTTTCAATACTCATTTGGGTTAGGATTCCATGATCTTTCCTGCTTAATGCATCTTCCACCATATTTTCCTTTCCTGGGTTGTAGTGTATTGAACAATCGTAATATTTGGTTAACTTGAGCCATATCCTTTGCCTCATGTTGAGTTTTTTTGGTATAAAAATGTATTTCAAACTCTTGTGGTCTGTATAAATCTTACATATTTCTCTGTAGAGATAATATCTCTATATTTTCAGAGAAATGATTATAGTTGATAACTCAATATCATGAGTTGGATAATTATTCTCATGATTCTTCAACTGTCTTGATGCATAATCAATAACTTTATCATTTTTTAAGGACGCAACCCAATCCATTCTTTGATGCGTCACTGTATATCACAAATCCCACTTTTCTCGATAGAAGAGTCCATGATGGAACATTGAATAGTTTTCTTTTCAATTCATCGAATAATTCTGTACATTCTTTTATCCACACAAACTTAACTCCTTTACGTGTGATCTTGGTTAGCGGGTTAGGCAGTCAGGATAAATTTTGAATGTAACACCGATAGTGACCTACTAAGACAATAAAACTCTGTACCTCTATTATGTTTTTTGGCATGGGCCAATCTTGGATGGACATTTTCTTTGTAGGTCAACTAGGATTCCATCCTTCGAGAAAATATGGCCTAGAAAATAAACTGATTGAAACTAGAATTCATTCTTACTAAACTTCCCATTTAATTCATTTCTTCTAAGTGTTTTCAGAATAATCCACAAGTGATCCCCATGCTCTTCATAGCTTTATGAGTATACCATGATATCATCGATGAATACCACAAAAAATTTAACAATATATTCCATGAAAACTCTATTCATTGAATCCATGAAAACATAGGGTGAAATAGTCACTCCAAAAGGTATCACTGTAAACTCATAATGCTCGTACCTAGTTTGAAATGATATCTTTGAAATATCTTCTTTTCTCACATACAGCTGATGATATCTGGACCGAAGGTCAATCAGAAAAAATTATTAAACTCCATGAATTTGATCAAATAAATCATCAATTCAAGGTAGAGGATACTTATTCTTTATTTTAATAGAATTTATTTCCCTATAATCAATGTATAGCCTCATGGATCAATATTTTATCATGAAAAACTAGACCGAGGCTCCCCATGGAGAAACACTTGGTTAAATAAATCCTTTGTCACTCAACTCTGCTAGTTTTTTCTTTAGATCTACTAAATCTGTAGTGGACATTCAATAGGGGGTCTTTGATATAGGTCTTTCACCAGGAATTAAGTCAATGAAAAACTAAATTTCTTGCTCTGGCGGATGTATAGATAAATCCTCTGGAAATACATCAATATATTCTTGCACTATATGCACATCTTCAATCTGAATATTTATTTCCTCACCCATAGATATTGGTTTAGGTTCTTCTCCATGTATTGAATTCAATAGAGCTATTGGGGGTGGGTCTACATATGAATCAGGTGGTGAGGTTTCTGCTCTAAATATAAGGGATTCTACACCATTTTCAAATATTGTAACTTTATTTTTCTTGAAATAAATCATTGCATCATAGTTTAACAACCAATTAATACAGAGAATTATATCAAATTATCTCATTAGTATGATGATAAGGTTAGAAACTATATCACGTTTATGTGTCACGAGGGTGAAAGTTGACATGTCTTTATTTCAATGATACATCCCTTAAGAGTTTTAACCAATAACTCCTTTATTAAATCAAATTGGACATGTATAATTTTCTTTGAAAAGTGGGAAGATATAAATGAATGTGATGATCCAAAATCAAATAATGTTTTGTATAAGTTTGAGGAAACAATTAAAGTACATGCCACCATATCATTAGGAACTTCAACTTCCGCAGTTGTAATCACATAAGCTATCCCTTGCACTCTTGGCCTTTTTGAGGCATTTTTCCTTAGCGATTAAGACACTAATTTTCATATTGTACCATATCACTACAATTGTAGCATTAAACATCCTAAAATTGTTTCTTTTCCTTTCATTTACTAGATAGATGACCCCATTCTCCACAATTATAGAAAACTTCCATTCCACTCAAGCATTTCCCGAAATGATTCTTTCTACAGTCCTACCATAAGGGAATTTCTTTGTTCCCTTGTTCTTATTTGGTGCTTCACCATTCCCTTGGTTATCAGAGTACCACTTTTTATCTTGGTTTCCCTTGAAAAAATTTGATCTATAAAATTCCTTCTTTGTTTTTATGGAACTTGTTACAATTTCATCATATGATGAAAATGTTTGAGAATCCAGTGCCATTAGATGACATGGGTTAAGACCATCAAAGAAATGATCAATATTGTCTGCTGAGTCACATACATAATCTATGGAATACCTAGCTAGCCTTGTGAAGGTAGCCACATACTCTACAACATTGTCTTTTTCCCTTTTCTTTAAGCCAAGAAATTTCCTCTTCATTTCGATTCGTTTCCCATGAGGGAAATATTTTTCGAACAATATTTCCTTAAAAGTCCTTCATTATATATCTTATATTTATTCTTCCTCTGTGGTATTCTGAATGAAGGATGACCATTGATGAGCATCGCCCTTAAGACAATATACTACTAGTACTATGTTTTCATTTACATTGCATATTAATGTCATGAATATCTTTTCAAGGGACCTGATCCATTGCTTAGAAACCACTGGATTAGTAGTCCCACGGAAAGATGGGGCATTCTTCTGCATGAAACTATTAAACATAGGTGTGGAATGGTTATTTATTACAACCTGAGTATGTTGTACCAACATGGTCATGATCTGATCTACTGCAAAATTAACTGTGTTGTCTTGCTCAGTGGGGATATCCCCACAT
Source organism: Viscum album (assembly GCA_963277665.1). Lineage (NCBI taxonomy): Eukaryota > Viridiplantae > Streptophyta > Magnoliopsida > Santalales > Viscaceae > Viscum > Viscum album. The sequence continues at coordinate 554,579,717 of OY728140.1, read as the reverse complement.
TGCCCAGGAGTATTGATTCCCATTCTTCCATTAGACACCATTTCTAAATAATGGAACCCACTGAATTAGGGTATGAATCACAATGTATAATTTTAACATAACAAAATAAATATCATAAATTGAGAACCTACGCATGGATAATCCCCTAATAAGAAGAATGGTTTCTTTTAGAAATAATTTACATTTAAATCCTTCATAATGGCTTGTAATTACAATATGAATTATCCTAAGCATATCCCCTGGGAGTGTCATAACCAAGAGTTAAATAAGGCCCTTTTTCGTGTACCAACGTACCTCAGGTCAATCCTAAAACTCTTTGTCGGAGCTTTCACTCCTAGGTACATCAGTGCTAGAGCTACCTCTACTTTCTCGTATTCAGACATGGATATATTTACTAGAAATATTCACATAATATATTACTTACCAAAATGACATGACGTTCTTGTATGTTTATCCTCAAATAATACCTTCGGTATTTGTTCCTTACAATACATTTCCTACACTTGTTTCCATATTTCCTACTAAACTTTCTCTGATAACAACTGTAACACCCTGACCCCTCTAGACAAGAGCCAGTGCATTACTATGTACATTGGCATGGTTAGAAGGAAATAAATCCTAAAGGAATGACCCGTTTAGTATTATTGAAGAAACAATATATATATATATATATATATATATGTGTGTGTGTGTGTGTAACTCAGATTTTATTGGAAATGGTTACAAAATACAGTACATAACAAAAACTAAAAATTGCATCCACATGAACTCAATAAATGATCTCATATTCATCACCTGTTTAAGGTAAAAAATGAAAGGGGTGAGCTCAAATTCTTAGTAAGGGTTAAAAATGGCGGAACCATGAATAAATAATAACTGAATTGTAAACAATTTGACATAATCAATATGGAATAGTGAATAAATTAAAAACTCACACCATTAATAAAATGAGATTGAAACTACATCCATAGATATTTTCATAGTGAAAACCTCATGGATAGTAAAAACTAATAATGAATAAAGAGAATGCTTATTAAGTGGGAATCGTGTATATAGAACATGATACAATAATACCATTAAAAACAGTTTAGTCTTGTGGGTAGAAAAACGTCATATTTTAGGAAACATACACAAAGGGTTTGTCGCCAAACTTATTGTCTCTTAAGACCTATAGATGCATCGAGGGGCTGTAGCGGGCCCCACCCACCACTAAATGTCCAAATAATTATTTATACATAGATTCAATATAATATCAATATTCCATTGCATTATCTTTATAGAATAGAGGATATGGATTCATCAATATTTCCATAGTCAAAACCAAATTCCTAATAAATACTGTATGTAAAAAGGTATATGGCGTAGATAATAATAAAATCCATGATATGAGAATATGGAAATTTAAATGGAATATTATTTCAACTGAAATGTGATCTCTAATCAGCATTAATTATTCCACATAATAAAGAGTAGTTTCACAATACTAAGAAAGTCACAACGAAGTGAAAATTGAGACAAAGCTTTTTACCACGTTGTAATCAATTGAGTCATATGCCCAAAAGATAATAACCACCAAAAGAATCACAGAATGACATGTATATAAATAGAATCATGATAACACATATCATGTTTATGTACACTTATACCACATATAAAAAATAAGAGGTGAATAATAGATATCCCATAGAATTGAAATTTTGATGAGAGAACCCCTTACAAACATTTCAGCATGGTAACATGTGTTCTTGCGAGGGATTAATGAGAGGTAAAGTGGTATCCCATTATTTATATATCATAAGACAAGTATGGTGTAGGTGAAAAAATATACCCCATCATTTGGTATTAAAAATAAAAGAACACAACTTAGGGGATATTCTTTAACAAAAGTTAGAAAGAGGTTCCCTAACCTTATGCTTGAAGATGTTCTTGATTGTTATTAACGACCTGAATATTCCAATTTATATTAATTAATTAATAATTCTAGAACCACATGAACATCTAATTGATATTTTATAACTTTATTAGGTTCATTAATGACCTTTTTGATGGTTTTAATAGATTCACTTTTATGGTTTTTAAAGCATTTTCTTCTTTGGTTTAATGATTTCTTTACTTGTATTCATGAATGGATATATGTTTGAAATGTGTTTAAAAAAACATAATTGTTAATATATATTTTTGGTGAATTTAAATATATATAAATGATCTTATATTTATGATGGTTATATACCATAAAGATGACTCATTCGATGAGTTAATAAATGCTTGGATTTGGCTTGGTGGTATTGTGCACAATAAAATTATTTTGTATTATTATTCCATATTATGAGTATGTAAGGATTACAGAACATTAAACAAAATAAAATACATATATTAGGATCTGGTTAAACCATTGAAATGGTTTCATGACAAGTATTGAAGATAGTAATTGAAATTGATAACTCGTCTTCCTTGATTGTGAAAAATTAACGCATCTCGGACGGTGCTTTCATTTATTGTATAAAAGGAGGTGAAAATGAGAGATTATGATGAAATATTCTTTTAGAGTAATGAAAATCAAATAAATATAAGATAATATAATTATCATGGAATTTGTATGAGGTGAGGTGATAAGAGAGAAACAAAACAATAAAACTTGTAAAAAAATTTGAAAGAAAAGAGAAGAGAAGTTCAACTCTTGAGTACTCCTCTTTAAGAAATTTCTTAAGACCTTTTTTTGGCCTTTTGGTGAGACCAGTAGGTGTTGGAAGTGGGGAGAGGGATTGGGAAGAGTATTTGGAAGAATTTAGGCAAGGAATAATCTTGAGTTGTGTGGGAAGAAGAGGGGTGATGGGTGGCTTATATAGTGGAGGGGAGAGGTGATTTCTCAATATTATAATCATTAATTTATTACTTCTCCACAAGATAAGGATTAGTGTGTATTACATTACCAAGAATAGTAATAGTATCATGTGAATCAGGATAAATTGGGAATACATCATCAGAACATCATACATGACTCTATATTTGGTGTATTTAACTTATTTCGTAAATTATGGTATTTCACTATTCATAAAAAATTCAAGTATTTCAGAAAAATACCAAAAATTCACCCTAACCATTTATTGATGTGTAGAATCCAAAAATGAAGTCCATTTTTCAAAAATAATTTTCTAAATATGATTAATTAAATATTTAATTAAAATCATTATTTAATTGAAAAATATAAACACTTAAAATATTCATCTTTATTTTATAGGTGCCTAATTTCATTTATATGTTCATGGGTATGGATACCATTCATAGGATTCATGTTAGTATTCATAAGGGTATGTTACTATTCATTAGGGTAGGTTACTATTCATAATGGTAGGTTACTATTCATCAAAAATTAAGTTTATTCTATCAGACTCTAAATATCATCCTTAACACAACTGTGTATGTTAGATTTTCAAAACTCAAAACACACATGTGGAAAATTTATGGTCAATGGCTAGGCTATGACTATCTCCTAAATAACCTTGTGTTTTTTCAAAGAAACTCAGTGCTTTATGAAATATAGTCTATGAAACGAATGTATTTAAGAGAAACATACCATAAAATGTTTTGGATGCTACACTAAGTAAGAAGAAACCTTAAATTTTTTCCATGATGTGAATTGAGAAGGAAATGGTCTTATTATTATTGAAAAGGATGTTCATGGAAATCATAAATGGGGGAATATTATCAATCATTTCAAAAATTATTTCTTATCCATACATTCTACATATGATAAAGGATGCTCAATGAGATGTTGTGATAATTCAAAACAATGTGAAAATAATAAGAAAAGGGAAATCCTTATATTTACAAGCTAATGAAGGATTGTTATGATTTGGGTCAATGCTATGTGTTGCATCAAATATTTAGTCAATGAAGGTTATGTTGGATGATGTGAAAATTTTTACCTTCTACATCTATCTAGAGGTCATAAAGATGTATCCAAATATCTGACAGCTCTATTTCTGGTAAAATTTTAAAAAAATATTCAATAATATACATCGAGTGTTTTTTCATGTTTGCAAGTGAAGAATGAATGGAAAAAATCCAAGGGTATGATACAACCATTACCCATACCAACATGAAAATTTGAAAAAATAATGATGGACTTTGACATTACTCTCCCAAAGACATAAATAGGAAAAAAATTTATATCGGTTGTGTTATATCATATTAAAATGATTGATCACTTAATTTAAATTCTATAGGACATATATATCAATCAACAGGCAAGGAAATATATTAGAGAAGTGGTGAGGCTGCACAGAACACCAATATTGTTTGTATCTCATTGAGATCCCAGATTAACTTTAATGTTTTAAAATCGTATCAAACATGATCTAAATACATAGTTAAAATTTAGTAAGAATTATCACCCTAAAATTGATGGGCAATCTCAGAAAACTATCTAAACACTTGAGGACATTTTTAGAGCATAATCAATTGACTTAAATGTAAGATGAGATTAATATATCGACTGCCCATGGTGCAATAGTTTCCACTCAAGCATACAATTATCCTCTAAAGAAGATTGTTATGGAAAGACGTGCATAATAGATACATGCTGGCATGAAGTTGGGGAACACAAACTACAAGGTCTTTAAATGGCCAATGAAATGATGAAAATAGTAAAGACCATTCAATATTAAAACAAGGCTACTTAGAGTCAACAAATGATTTATATTGGAAATTGTTGAAGAGTCCCAGCGTTTGACGATGAAGACAAGATATTCCACTACATATCTCCAAGAAATAATGTAATGATATTTGGTATGAATAAAAGTCTTAGTCCAAGATACATTTCTCAATTTTAAATCCTTGATTGTATCGGATTAGTGGCCTATCGATTAGTACTACCACCTAACCCATCCAAAGTATACAATGTGTTACATGTATCCCACATGTATAAGTACATAAGAAAATCCATACATGAACTCAATATATAGGTGTCACTATTATATAATTTTAATTAATATTAGAATATACTAGTAAATATTATAGATCATAGAGGAAACGTTTTGTGAGAGAAACAACGCACATTGTTTGAGAACTATTTTGAAATGAAATGTTTAAAAAAGATACATGGGAAATTAAGGAGGAGGTGAAATATAATTACCCTAATCTCTATTAGTGTGTGAAATTTATATTTCAAGGGAAAATATTAGGAAGGGGGAATATTGTAATGAACCAAAATTTTAATGATAATGTTATCCTATTGATTTAATTAAATGTCTTACTATATATTATGGTTATAGATAACACAATCACTTCTTTTCCCGAATGGCCCGAAGGCCTTTTGTTTTATTTTATTTAAGGATAATACCCCTTTTAAGGGTTGAAGGGGAACCCATATGTTAACCGTATGCACAAGGCACAAGGCCTAACATGACATGCAATACATGACGTGAAGGCCCAGAGGCATACCATGCCCGTAACATGACTCGTAGGCCCAGCCCACTAGAACTGCCCCTCCCCAGCTTCTGCATCATTGATCACCTTTATCTCCCCACCTTGCATTGCTAGTCGGCTAGCATTTCCCCGTACAAAGATGCACGGTGCCTGGTCCTAATGGCAGTTGCCATACCCTCTCATTCTTCCAATCTAATTAGCTCTACTTCTAGTGACTGCTACTGCTGCTCTAATCCTCTTCTAGGGCATGCTCTGCGTGAAGTGATCTACTCCATGGTCTTCTATTTCTCGAAGGCCCTGTGGCCCAAAGGCCTTTGATGGTCTGAAGGCCCTTGAGTACCGTAGGCCCAAATCGGTGGCCCGAAGGCCCAAATAGTGTGAATAGTCCCGGATGCTACAGTACCAAACTATGCCTGCTACAGTACAACTACAATACTACTACAGTACCCTAGAAATTTTCCTCCACCCATTATTGAACCCGGGTCTCTTGGATGCCAAGCAGGTGCCCGTACCACTCTGGTAAGGGCTCGTCGACACATTCACTTCTTTTGTTTTATTCCATATAGTTATATTTTGAAGGCCATTAACCATCATAATTTTTGATAATATATCTATTAAAAAGTGATCATATGTTGAGTGTAAAAAAAGGGTTTAAAAAACTAATTGATACATTCAAAGGAATTGATGACCTTAACTAGTTGGATCATACTCGATGAATCCCATTTATACAAACTTTCAAGGGAGATAAAATCACTAGGATTTTCCCTCGACCATCACCTAACTGAGATCCAGCAACTAAAGAATAATAGAAACCGTTTATAGGAGAAGTTCAATCTCATCAAGATCATGGACCGGATCATGTATGCTGAACAACCTTATGAATGTCTCACCATCGTGCACCTAATCTAGGAGGTGTTTTATGGTGTAATAAAGGTATATGTATAAAGATCATACTAATATTAATATAAATATTGTCTTTTATATAGAATAATTGTTAAATTTATTTCTTATTATTGATACTTAATAATTGATTTTGATTCAACAAAACAAAAAATTTATTTTTAGGGTAATATGTAATTTCTATTAAGTCATTTATTTTTATAAATTAAGGTATTTTTTGTAAATAAATGATATTTTAATAAAACATTATTATTCAATAATATTATGTTTTTTATATTTGATTAAATAACTTTGTGAAGTTAGAAACAATTTTTTTAATGGTTCAAAAAACTTTTATTGTCAAAAAAACCTAACGACTCTTAATAAACTTTGATTCTTAATTTTAAAGTGAAATTTCACATGTTTATAAAAGTTTTTTTATAAAAAAAATAATTTGGGAACCATAATAACAAAATTATCCAATGGTGAGTTTTTATTATTTTCCTAATATTGTTGATTTTGTGGGATAAAATTAAATATGATATAAATCTCTTTTGTGGATTATGACATCACAATGACCCAGAAGTGATTTAATAAATTTCATAAACTATATCCATGTCTCAGTATATGTTTCCCATTTAAATTACCAATTTTTAGGTTATTTGAAAATTATTATAAATTCTCTATGAATCTTCCTAAACTTATAAAATATTTTAAGGTTTTCAAACCATTTATTTAAAAATATGACTCACTAATACATGACCAAGGGAAATATTTTAATAATATCACCCATGGACTTATAAAGAAATGAAAACACTTCCATTTGGAAAAAACCATCAGAAAAAAACGATGGTAAGGGTTTCTATTTTAATTAAATTATTAAATAAAGTCTAAAACCGATGTTTGGTAAATAATAAAGAACACCCATATTTTTCCTATATATACCCACCAAAACCACCATTATTCATCACATAAAAAAGTTTGTCATGGAATTACTCTAATATACTCTCTATTGAGAGGTCACATGCTTCCCCCAGTATTCGAGAAGCTCTTTCCAAGCCTCTAGAACCACCATCCAATGTAGTGGATCCTATCCACTGATTTAATCAAGAATATTCATTATATTATGCATTATATATCAAATTCCAAATGTTGTGATAAGTTCCTCCATATCCCCTTTATAGACCTTGTGATTCCAAAATTATAAGAGACCCTATTCAACCTCGTTTAGTCATCCCATGCACATTTAAGTTCCCATTATACTACTGAACATTAATTGCATTTTTCAATGCCAAAAAATTGTGCAGTGATTACCCATACCCATTTCAAATCATGGGTGTTCAACATTATACACTAATAATTATTTTATTGGGAACATAAATGTATTTAATCCATACTCCATTATCATGGTATTAAATATGGTGAAATATTTTATTATATAAATGATCTGTGTAGAACACTGCATTTACATGATATGATTATAATGGGTGAAACCAGATTATTCTCCAATGTATTGGGTAATATTCATGTCTAATGAGATCCCATGTATGGTTTATGTGAGGTTATCTAAATAACCTTATGTTATTATGACTTGGTATTTAACCTTGACTTATGCTTATGTTGTCTTTTTTAAATTAGTTTTGGAATTCCTATGTTTCATTCTATGATCAAGATGTATCTTGAATCATTATTCATTTTTGTGATTTTCAACCATTTTATGTCCGATTGAAATGAATATGTAGTCTTCTAAATTATGAAATAACATGATAACTATAAGGAAGTTTTTAAAAATAGTGATTTATCCCATGTTTATGTTGTTATGTATTGTATCTAATTCCCAATGTAACTAGATTTCTTGATCTTCTAGGTTGTCTTATGTGTACTATTATGTAATACATCTAGAATTAAGTTTTAATAAAGGAATGGTTTGTCATATCATTGTTGGATATTTTTTTCATAGTTTAATATAGGTGTTTGTGAGTAAGAGGATAGAGTTTTCTTATATAGTGTTTAGCTGACCTCCACTATTATAGAGATAATTCTTCAAGAACAATGTATTGATGATAAATTTTGCGACATTAGGGACTCTCTTTATGGTGGGAGAATTTTGTAAAGTGGATGTTCAATTCAGAGGTCCTTCTATATTTTTAGAATTACTTTATTATGCCTTTTTGATAAAATATATGATGTGGGGATTCCATAATTCCTAGTGGGATTTCTACCTTGGAAGAAAAATATAATCTATGTTATGTGTTGATGATTCTGGTGTCCATGTATGAGATGATATGTCACTAAATTTGTTTCACGTAATTTTATCTATTAGTAGGTCAAGGCAATGAATAAAGGTCCTTCAGCTTTACTACAACCACGTCTAATGTCGACTTAGCAGTGGGATGAAATATTTATTGGATTTTTGGTTCAAATTTTGAAAACCTCTAAAATGAATATGTTTATATGGGTTATGATTGATCAATGGACCATATCATATCTATTCTTACCCATCCATGATACAACCAATAATAAGGACATGAGTTGTCTCTATGTGCATGATATTGTCTAGTTTCATAGATTAAATTATACTACAGATTCTAATTAGGATCTCTGTTTTACTTACCACTCTTGCATGGTCCTATAAGAGACATAGTAATTTTAGTTACCTTTGAGAATTTCATGTCATACTCTAATAGATGGACATATAGAATAAGCTATATATATTATAAAGAACATGTTTTTGCTTATGTACTCAACTTCTGTGGATCTTAGGATACTCATTTGGGAATGGTTGAGCTTTATTATAAAATTTTTTATTATTATGAAATTAATATGGATCCTTCTAAGACCATTTATGGGTAGCCATTCAAATATCCAGATTGTTGGTTAAATATTGGTGAATGTTTTTTTGGTTGGATTGGTCTTTGTTGAAGAAATTATGAAAAATATTATATTGATTATTCAAATAGTTGTGATACAATAATTACAAAAAAATATAATTCAAAAATTTTTAGTAAACCATTTTAGTCTTAGTTAGTGATTAGGTGTTTTTCAGTGTTTCATCTCATTTGGGTCATCAATCTCTAGGGAAACATGTGTATATTTCACAATGATTTGTGGGACATTATAATGTTGAAGTGAATGAGTGGAATGTGCCTTACCATTTATCATTTACACCATAATTTATGTAAATAAATAATATGTTACATGTATCGTAGCTTTAAAATTATCTTTTTGACCCATATCATGTCTTGAGTTTGCAGGATTTTAATTTAGATCCTAATTAATATTTTACTAAGTATCCTGTCCAAATTATTGATTCTGAGACAAGGTACTTAATGGGAGGATGATAACCATCATCCATGTTATTTTGAAACACTAATCTAATTCTCATCTAATTTGTGGGTGTTTGTTATTTATGAGATAATAGTTTCCTTATCACTTTTATATGAAAACATCTAGACGTGCCTGTTTGGGAAAATCAGTTACTATGGGGAGGTGGTAATATTCTCTTATTTTATTCAGATATTTCCAAACCCCATTTCTAATATCCAATATATATGTTCAAATTTATAGTTAATTCAAGGAAAATTTGGTGAATTTTTTAATCCATTTTTGATATTCATGGTTTTTCATAGTTTAGGAAGACTTTGCGATTTTTCCTAGTGAACCGTGCACGCAGTTGCGATTTTGCCTAGAGAACCGTGTGGAGTGAATATTCAGTTCATGGTTATAATATCCTTGTGAGATAATCCACCCCAAACAAAATACCATTATGAGTGGTTGGATATGAAGAACAATTAGTCTAACTATGGGATCCTTCCTAAAAAACATTGCATAGAGTTTTTAATTACTATTAAATTTATATAAAATAATAATAAACCAATGTTTTTGATGATAATCACCCATATTCTAACTTAAATTGATTTTTTGGATCATAGAGTCCCCCAAGACAGAATTTTTTACTCCTCCAAACTCTTTTTATTGTAAATCGAACTAGTATTTATAATATTCGATCATCTCTAGGTAAGTGGATCTACTTTGGTGTAGTTTTTTATGACATCTCTTTATCAACTCCCAATAGTTTGATAGATTATAACTTAATTGATATATGCAAGCATCTTTTTATTGGATAATTATTTTAGCTTGTGATCGTATATATTTCTCATCTTCATTCTTCGTTGGTGAGTCCCTTTGTGAGTATTGATAGCTGGATCTATGATTAATGGTAGGCAATTCTATATGTCCTTTCCTTTATATTAAATCATATATTTCATAATTTTTTTGAAATGAATATTTAATTGTTTTAAAATCATATATTTGTGATGATTGGATATTTGATATTGAATTGGAATGATGTTTGGAAGAAACCCCAATTTCAAAGTAATTGAAATTGTTAGAGGAATTTTCAAAAAATGATGTCTTAATATTGAAATTGTTTTAATAACATTATTTTATGTAAATAATTATAAAATTTATTAAACTGAATGTGGTTTCAAATTACATTAAATGATACAATCATAAGATTTATTTTTGAAATGAGAAGGTATGTTGAAAACTGAAATAGGGAAATTTTATTTTGAAATGTTTTAGAAAAATTGATTTCCAATTTGATTAATTTATTGATTTATTGAACACGGGATATTGGGTAGTTAGTAAGTGGTTTGGAAATTAATTCTAGGTTCTTGATACCCTAATAATGAATTTATGATGACAACACAAACAAATAAAATTTGGTTCAAAATCCTCATGATGAATACCCTTATTGGGTTGTTGATTGATTTCCCGTAATGGGTTCCCCCTTCATGGTGTTGATTATGTATACACACTATTTCTGAGCTGTGATCACTAATGACTTTTTTAAGGATCTTATAATTAGTATCTAATTTACCACAACGATCTTGACCATGGTGGTATGTGTTATTTGATTTTACATCAGTATCCTATATTTATTTAATTGTTTTATTCATCGTAACTAATTTATATAAATTGTTTTATATAAAATCTTCATTTAATCCTCTTTGGATGTTTTTTTGACATAATTTTCATATATTTTAATGAAATAAATGTTTTGGAAAATTTAAATTCAATTTCATGCATGATTTTATTTAAGTTTGTACAATTAATGGTAAATTGTTAGGGTATTTATTATTGAACACATAACAGGACCCTATTGGGATTTATATCTCACACAACACATTTTTCAAGATATGTTATTAGGCATTCTTATTACTGGTCTAAGAAAAGATAAATAACCACTTCGAGGTGGTGGAGGTTCTTGAACCTTTGGACCATGGAGTGATGATGGTGGTTAGTGGAGCTATTTTTCACTTGTTACACAGAAGTTTCTGGGAATTTTATCTAGTTGACATTATAGATTCATTTAGGATGTTTATATTTATGTAGGGTAATATTATGCATGTTTTTAATGGTAATTTATAATTTTTGAGTTTTGAGGGCACTGAATTGTAACCTTCTGTCATCCATTTTATGTTTCAAATTTATTCCCTCTTTCATCATGTGTGATTCCAGGTTATAATCTCCAACCCATGCGGATCAAGAATCCTCTTCAGGTTATATCAGTGTTAGCCCGGGTATTAGGGTACCAGGTTATTTGTGTTCTTTCTTGACTAGGAGGGAGACGAGAAAGGGAATACAAACTATATAAATAGCTTAAATGTAAATAAAAAACAATGTTTTAATTTAACCAATTAAATAATTATTTTAAAAAACTGGACATAAGTGTAGTTATGGAAAGTAACTTTGTCCCATGACATGAGTCTCCCTCAAAAATATCACAACTGGTCTATGAAAATTTGTAGATTAACACTTTTTTATCATGTAATATACCATTATTTAGTAATTATATGCAACCCTTATATATAAAACACATTATTTTTGTATATATTACATATCAATGTATCCCCTATAATCAAATCGAATTTTATGCTTACCATTATGTATCAAACATTACAAATTTTTTAACCCAAACACCGAAACCCGTATATATACAATTTTTGCACTTATATATCACTAGATAACCCCTATACAACATGAAATTTCTCATTTTTTCATATATATATTGTACCATTACACATAAATAATATAGACTTATATAAGTGTACCCATACAGTTGAGGATTTAAAAAAAATTATGAATGTCCATACAACATTACATCCTTTTACAAAAACCTCCATTAGTCCAATTAATAATGATTTCAAGTAATGATTCACCTCTAGTATTTAAAAATTTGTTCACATTCACAGCAATGTGATCCCTAACCCAACACAACTTTATCTGATGCAACCACATCACCAAAAATGATTCTATTCATAAATAAAGTAATGTTCTATTTTTCTAAATTCTATACCTAATTAATGTTCGACTCTAGAACTAAAATAAAAAAACTCATTGACCCCATCTATACCTCAATATGGTCAAAATATACATATTAAATCTGATATATCGTATAAATTTCCACTCTCAAATTCCAAATACATTACAAATTTAACATAATAAAAATATTCTTTTTAAACCTAGGTTATTATAGGTCTTTTATGGGATTACATGAGAGTGATTTTTTGAAATACTACTATGTATTAGTATACTCACCCCTACCCAAATGTCCCAGTGTGTCTATAGAGAAGTTATATTGTGATGTAGGTATGGTAAAAGGTATAATTATTAGTATATATGGATCTTTATATATTATTCCATTGATAATGTGGTGGGATTTCTCCATGCACTATTGGAGGATTTTTAAAATAAACCCAAGAAAAGAATTTTCTATATTATGTTTTCATGTATCTTCAGTATTTTTAAAATTTTATTTAAATTTTACTCTATTGTTTTCAATCACATTAAATGTTTTCATTAAAATTACTAGTTTGGATTTTACATAAGATCATATATATATATATCACTCATATTTTAGATTATTTATTTTTATAGAAAATAAATCTCAAACTATTATGTTTATCACTTAACACCAGTTTCCAGCCACTGGAAACCGTATAACAAGATTGGGTATTTACATTGATCCCTATATTACTCTCAAGATTCAGGATACATGACCAAGGATCTAAAAATTATTATTATGTAATTGTACTATATTTCATGTCGTTGGAGGTCTTATTGGTTATATAATATTGGTTATTCTTCTTATGAGGTAACCATAAAAAATAATTCATAACCATTTGTAATGAGACCTAAGTTTTAATAGATTTTGGGAATGATATATGATCAGAGGATCCCTTATAAAATAATGGTTAGGGATTCACTATATGTTTCTATAGCCGTCATGGTTTTTTATTTTTAGTGTGTACATGTATCATTAAATGTTTCTATAGATTTCACATACATATGCAATGGGTTTTTTTGAAATTGATTTATATAATGAAAAGTGACCTGAAATTATTTTTGAAAATGAACTTTTTTCTAAAGGAAATAGTAAACCTTTATTTTGAATAATTTTATTATATTGGATTGTGACAGAATGAATCATTGGAATTTAATTATTGGATTATATAAATAGAATAAAAATATATTGTTTTCTAAACTTGTGGTTTAATTGAAGGGAATTTGTATATTGTTATTTCTTTATATTTTTTTATAATATTGTCGAATAAATGTCTCTTAGTATAGATTCTTTTCAAATGGAAGGGTTTATAAATGCTGATACTAAAAACATTATAAAGTATGTATTTAGAAACACGGACTATTATCCAAATATGATGAACATTATTGTTTAATAAAATCATCCACTTATAGAAACAATCGATCAATAATGACATATATGTGTGGATCATGTGTTGTATTTCCATAAGTAGAATAAATAATTAATTTAGCGAAATAAAAGATAATAGAATATTGAGGATTTGATGGGAAGAATAAATAGATTATTATATTTTCATCATATCTCTTAAAGGGAGATAGTGGATTCTTATACAATCATATTCAATATGGGATCTCATATGTTATTGAAGATAGATATCAAAGAAAATCTTTATGATCACATGACATGGTTTGGATTATATAAGTTTCATTTCCAATATTTCAATCTAGAAAAATTGAATTTTAGGAATAATTGATAGTTTCTAATACTAGAAGAAGGTATATATCATTACTAGGGTATGTTTATAACTTTATGGACTTAGTGAATTTCACACAAGAGTTCAAAATAAATAATATTTTCCTCATGTGATATTTTCTGAATTTGTTTTGTCCTAAGATCTAATCATGGGATATTATTCATGATTTTATTATCTATGTAATTTTAGTGAAAAAGAAGTGATGGTATAGGTATACATGATGGATGTGATGTGGATGAATTATTCTTGGCTTCGTGAGAATCCATATCATGGATAATAATTTTTATTCAAAAGGAGGGTATTATGTAACATAATGTGGTACCAAGGAAGAAGTGATGAATAGAACAACATTAAAAAAATATAGGAGAAAAATATGTAGTTTTAAATTCTATTGGATGTAATATGTTTATATAATAAAAATCCATATTTATCTATAAATACATAATATTCAATTGGAATTCTATATAATAATAGTAAATATATTGTTCCAAGATTTTTTCACTATTCATCAATAGGAGTAAGGGAAGTTTTATCACTATCATGGTTTGCACCAATTTTTATGATCATTTGGATTTTTTATAAAACAATATAGTTATAGTGGAATCATCATAACATTAAAATATATGTGGTCATATTCTATAAATCAATAATATGTCGTCATATTCCATATACATGAAATCATCACATTTAAGAAAATGTTGGCCCATTATACTAAGTAATTATTCTATTTTGATCTTTTATTCCTCTTTAACTTAATTTAACTATCTCTAATAAAATATAGTCATATTAAAAACCATGTAAATATCTATCTCGTTTAAAAAATTTTCCATTACTTTTTTAATGGATTCACGTTCATTTTTTAATTTTAGTGCTTAGTAGATTATAGATGGTGCATGGTTTAGGTGTGTGGTAGCATTCTGTGGCAACTCAATTCTGAATAAATAACTCCTTTGTGTCATAATTGTTATTCATTGTGGACATTTTTATTCTTTCATGGTTTTCTGTTGGTGTCTCATTCTTGATCGTTGTCTATAGTATAATAATTAATATTAGTTCATGGAATTCGAGTTCATGTATCATAGTCATATAATTGATGAATATATTAGTTGACTATCATCTTTTTCATTTAGTTTTAGTGGGACTATTCTATTTTGAATCGATTTAGTTTAATAATGGAAATGTGAGAATATGAAAGTTTAAAAAAATTATATTTTAAATTCTACAAATTAGGAGGTGGAGATTACTTGTTATAGTTAGATATAAAGGCAACACATTGAATTTAAAATATGTATATACTATTAAATGAATAATTATAAAGTATTGAGTATAAATAATTTTGTGTGATCCATATGATGTTGTCCTAGAATGTGGTTAATATCATCCATGAGTTGAAGAAATATTTTATTGATTACAAGGCATTTGAATTCATATGAAAACCCTTTTACAATGAATAATGTATTCAAGATTTCATCGCTATTTTGTAAAATGATATTGGAAGAACTATTATCATATAATATTAAAAATAGTTACAACATGATTCAATGTCGGAAAGAAGCCATTAGATTGAAGGCTTATGAAGGATAATGAATATTGATATGTCTTCTATCACATTACAAATATTGGGATATAATGGTTAAAAATTTGATAAATTATATAGGAAACAATGAATTAATATTCAATGATATTCGATATTTCATTCTGAGTGAAAAGATCTCAAGGAAAGAAGTATTATGTGTAATGAAAATTGTGTTTGTTGTTGCATACATGGGACCTAATTGAAGATTTTTAAAAAATAAGGATAGAAGAAATATAATCTATATGAAATTGGCCATTACTATTGATTCTTTCTTCCAATAATGGGAAATGGGTAACTAACAATATAATTATCAAAGTAGATTCATAAACAATAAGAATAATTATTTGGTTTCATTCACAAACACTATCCAAATGAGAGTATAAACTTCGATTTAAAATTTCACTAGTTCAATGGAGTCATGGATTATTCATATTGGAATAACAATTCAATCAAGGAATTATATGTGTATAAATTTGGTAAGGATTACATTGGAGATAGAGAGTAAATCAATTATATTTATAAAGGATAAATTGATTTTTTATAGAGTTTGGATGTTTTATGTTCTATCATGGTTATAAACACATCCTCAGTATATATAATAATGTAATTTTAATTTGAGAACATGGTGATCTAATATTTTTTTGTAATATTTTATTATTCTATATGGATGATGATAGTGGGTTCCTTGGTTTTATATTGAGGTGTAAAATATCGAAATTTATACATGATTTATTTATCCAAATGCTTATTGTACACTGAATTAAAAATTGTTTGAAATGTTATGTTATGGAATAAAAGTCTAGGTCAAATTGGTTATAATAGTTCATGATTCTTTGTTCTGTCGGTATTAAGGTAATATATACATTGGTAGTATGGAACATGTAAGGGTTACATCATGGGGATATAGTAGAAGGTATCCATTGTGAAATTAGAGTAGAAAGTAGTGAATCTAAATCGAATGGTCGTTTGGTTGGATGCATGAAGACAAAAACATTTTTGATCACATAGGGCTTAAATGTACTTTGTTATCTTAATTAATCATTCAAAAAATTAGGTGTGTATTATAAGGACCCATCCTTAGTACATTAAAAATTCATAAATTAAATGAATAATTCACATTGAGCATGTTTTTTGGATAAGAGTAGTAGAGAATTAAGCCATAACTATTACATATCAACTTGAAAACTACATGTAGAAACTACTAAGAAGTATCCATTATTTCATAAAATAAAAACTCTTAAAAAGAAACATGTCTAGTTCCACGTTTTAGACAACAATACTTTTCCTTTATCCCATCACTAACCATATTCATCTTTAAGTCTCGTGGAAAACATTTCAAAAACATTGGATGAGTATAAAAATATTAGTAAGGGTTATAAAATATATAACGAAAACATTATCCCATCAATAAATACAAAACAATGAAAAAATAATTTTTAATCATAACATACCTTATAAAATCATAAGATTTATGAATAACACGCATAAATCATAAATAAAAAAGGTAACATGTGGCATAAAAAACATACATACATTTTATCTACCACAGCTACATAGAGAGTTGTGTTGGAATACCCATCATAGTATATTCCCTAAATATCTTAGGATAAATATTGAAGTTTACCTCCTTCAAGTAACCCAATGCATTGGAGAGCTATCTCGAGCTCACCAACCCTATGTTTATCATGAACACACCTGTATTTGTAAACAATTCCAAATAACCACAACATAGTCATAACATATAAAACAATTATAAAGGAAATATAACATTTTCACATTGATATCACAGTATATTATTTAACAATATTGACATAATCAATTCTTTATCAAACCATTTTCGATATCCATTTAAAATATTTAATAAAGATATTTTTGAATAAAAGTGTCTTATAAAACATTAGAAATTTTAAATGAATCATAATTTGAAAACATTAATGTCCATAAAAATAAATCATAAAAACCATTTTGAAAACATGGATATTAATTAGAAATATTTAGAACAATAAATCATTAAAACATTTTAACTGATATTTTTGTTAAAGAGTTTTTAACAAAATGAGAGATTATTGAATACTAATAATTGAGGAATAACATGTAATCATAACATTATAATATCCTGAGAATAAAGGGATTCATGATATATTATTCCAAATGGTATTATATACACCATATAATAGTGAATTGGTGCATAACAACAATGAAGTCTCAATGGAATGTAAATTGAGATGAAATCCCTTATTAAAAAAATTGTATCCCCAGATTAAGGATAAATTAATTACATAATTATTTGTGAAAAATATAAATACACTCAATATGATTGGATATTTAGTTTAAATTAATTATAGAACATTCACATATACTTTCTTTGTAAAAACAACACCAATGATTTGGATGTTTAACTCAATGAATGGAAATTGAGTTAAAATTACTCTAATCAAGTTCATATTGATGACATTATAATTTATCAATGGAGTGATTATGTGTATCAAAAGTATATACACACAAAGGGGAGCATAAAAAATAAAATAAATAAATAAATATACATTCCACACATAATCATAGCTTTATATAAGTAAGAATTAAAAGATTAACCCAAGGAATTGAAATTGGGTTAAGATGTTCCCTTGCCGATTTGGTAAATTACAAAACATACCCCACACGAAAGAAGGATCATACAATGAAGATTTAAATACTCATATATTAATGTATAATATAAAAATAATACAATCATGGGCAGTAAATAAACCACACAAAAAAATAGTGGCAAACATAGCATGAATCTCATAGGAATAAAAGGTGAGATGAAAACCCTTACCACGTTGTAATCAATCAAGTCATATGACGAAAAGTTAATAATCACATAATTAGTCACATAATACCATGAATAAAAATATAATCATGAAAATATATATCAAATTTACACAAAACACCACATTTAATAAAGAAGTGGCGAACAATGGAAATCTCACAAAATTAAAAGTGAGATAAAAAATCCCTTACCTCGTGTCCGAATTGACTCGACCATTCATTAATATCCTGAATAATAAAATAAAGTTAATTTTTACATTCTTAAGAATCCTTTTCATGTTTATTATTCCTTTCATATCAATTATTACCTTGCTATAACAATTAGTTAATTATTTGATTTCATATTAGACATTTTGTCGATGTTCGGAACTTGAGTTAAAAATGAACTTGTTAAAATTATAAATTATCCATGTGGTCTAAATTCCATAATATCCAGAATTATATTCATGATTTAGATATCATATATATCATATATATCCAATATTTATATGTATTTATAATTTTACATCACATTTGGAGAATATAATTGAAATGCACCATTCATGGAGGCAGTAAGCCGTACGTACACATGAATGCGACTTTCATTTATATTTTATATTTATTGGAATAGAAAAATAATGACACATAGGTTCATTATAATTCTATTATAATATAATATATAATTTTATAAACTCAATTCTTTATACGTTCTATGTATGTCATGAACGAGTCATATCACTTTGAGGGGTGGCAGTCCGCACTTCCTCAAATGAAATTATCGTATATACCCATTATGGAAACAACAATGGTATGATATAAATTAAAAATAAATAATTAATGAGAAAACATAAATATAATATATATCACATATAAATACAGTTCTATCATAATGTCCACCATGAGAGGCATTTGGAGATATTTGAACAATCATTGTTTCGTGAGGCAGTAGTTTACCGTCCAAAAACAACAGTATGTTCTTTAATAATTAGATGGAGGTGTGTGTAATTTTAGTTCAAATACATCTCATAAAAACAACATAGTATATTTAGGATACTGGGTTTGTTATAAAATAAATGAATTAAAATAATTTAGGGGTTTGGATAAGTAAAATAAAATAAAATAACTTAAGAGAAGATGTTACCTATAAATTGGGTATCTCCCTTTGGTTTGAACCAAAATGTTCACTTGATTTCCCTTCATTCTAGGGAAAGGCTCCTATAAGGAAGTGAGGTATTTTGGGAGCATAATTTGGATGAGTTTCAATGAGGAAATGGGCTTGATAAGTGTGAGTAATGGTTTAGAAGTGAGGAATTTTATAAGGGAGTGGGATGGGATCTTTAGAAATGTTTAAAAATATTATTTTATTATATAATTATTTTGGGTTTCTAAAAGTCCAAAACATATTAAATTAAAAGATAAGATGAATCATGTTTGAAATAAAATCATCCAATATGAATTGGACAGTATTTGGATATTTATTTATTCTTTATTGTCTTATTTATTTAAATCATTCATTAATGAGGTAAACATTGCATCATTATTATGTCATAAATAATTATATTTCTTTGATGTCTAAAAATTATAAAAACATATAATGATATAGGAAATCTCATTAGCTTATATACGATGTTTTGTAGTCTAAGTGATAGATAATATAACCCCATGTACGAATTGATTTACTAAAAGATATATGTTTATGTCAATTATGTATTTACTTTAAATTAATTAAAATAAAGTGTCATTATTTCTCTCATGTGGCTCCATGAGGTCCCAAAATAGACCCAACGATGAAAATGGTCAGAAAGTTATTACCCAATCGGATTAGTTCACATTTAAGGTAATTTAATATTATTATAATAATAGTTTTACGCTTATTTATCAGATATACCCTTTAACCATGGTAAATAAATTTTTTACTGAAGTAAAAATTCATAATGTCTAAAAATAAAAGTTAGCTATTTACACAATTTTTACCTCATAATTCCAAATATGAATCCAATTTTCCAAATTCAAAACATAGAAGTGGCAGAAATTATTTTAAAATTAATTCCCGCTATCTAAACAAAAGGTGGGTTTTTAAAAAATAATAACTATCAAAAGATTGACCCATATTTATGTCCTTTTTCAAAGTGAAATTACATAAAATGACAAAAATTGGATTAAATGGTAAAAATATAATTTAATTACACTTTAAACCCAATTAAAAATATAATGTAACCATATAAATAAATTATTTTAAAAGGTATTTATGAATAAAAATACAATATTTTTCATTATTCATAAAAAATGAACTTTATCAGAAAAATACCAAATTTTTATCCAAAGTTAATTTTGATGTCTTGATTCTAAATAAAAATATTATTTTTTCAAATAAAAAATATAAAAGTGACCAAAAATATATTTAAAAATGGATTTCCATCAAAAGGTATTAAGTAGAACTTTTAATTAATATTAGAGTATTTATGCTTAAAATTAGATTCTTTCTTATTTTAGGCCACTAAAAATTACTGGATAAATGTAAAAACATTTAACAAGAATGTATATTAATATTTTAGTTAGTTCTTTCCATTACCACCAATACAACATCTGGGTGATAACTACCATTTAAAATAATATTATATTATTATTTTTCAGTATGATTTAACATTTTTTGCAACATTATATTTCAAAGAAACCCATTGATGTGTATCAGATACGCCATCAAACATATCATACCCTTTAAAATAAAATTACTATTTAATTCGAAAATATTAATAAAAATGAAAATTCTTTATTCTTTATTTTCCTGGGATGTTACATCTTTCCCCCTTTTGGGAATTGGATCCTCACAATTTTAAAATTGGGCTTGGAAACATGATTGAAAGTCCTACATCTGAAAAAGAGTTAATAAAAATACCACTTTAAAAGTAGGAATGAAAAATTAAAAGGTCACCTGAGACAACAGATAAAAGGATTCCATGAAAACATTGATATGGAATAGAAACTAACTCATATAGATTAATAGAGAGTGATAGAGAACTTGATCATAGAATGTTTACCACCACAATACCATAAATTTGTGGTTGGATAAAAGTCTGATGATAAAAGAGAGATCATAACCGTTTTGCTTCAAGATAATTTTCATATAGTTGAAGAATTTTATTAATAACTAGACTAAGATCGTAAGGACATATACTTACTTGTCACATAGAGTGTCATCCTTTAATAAAATTCTACCACAAAATCATCTTTACTCCAAACGGTAAGTATTCAAGATGAATTGGTTACAACTTAAGTGCAAGAATAATATTCCAGAGTATCACATAATCTATAAAAGATGATCTATATATTTCCCATATCATTAAACATAAAAAAAACCAAAATTGGTTAGTACAGGATCAGATAATCCCCAAAAGTATAATCCTTTATATAAAAAATACAACTCTTAATCTCTATAATTCAACAAAAAGAACCCAAAGTTCAAGAAAGACCCCTCAATATACAATTGTCCTTAAAATTCCTCAAAATAATCCAAACTAATATTGAAACACAAAACTTAGAAGGATTTAATCACAAATTCTTCCATAGTAAATCTTAACAATTATCTCAAAAAACATCGACTACTCTGAAAGTCTCATACTAAAGTGTAATTAACCTAATCACCTATTCTCTATGATAGATTAATCATTTCCACAAATAACCCAAATCACCTTATGTCCACAATAAAAAAAATATAATATTCAAAAATAATTTTTCAACCATTACTTCACAAATTAAATCCTATAGTATTTTATTTTCCTTAAGCATATTGTGTTCCCAAAAGAGAGAACGTATTCCAAAATAACCCTTATTACATAATTACCAAATCATTTTCCTATACTAAGGATGTCCATTAAATTCAACATAAGATCCAAAATAATCTTATTCGTTATTCATAAAATAATTTAACATAAATGAATAAGTCATACTGACTGGGGACTTTATGTAGGATAGTGGTAGGTGATGCACCCGTGTCACCCTTTGATTTTGGGTTCGATTCCTATGGCCTTGCCATACGTGATGGGTCATCGCCCATCTTATTCGTTTTCCTTTTTATAAAACCCAAAAATATACCAAACATGTTTTAACCTCAATGGTTTTCTCATACCTTTCATTTTCATCAAAATACATTAAGACCTCAACATCTTATATATTTTCATTTTTCACCTCCATATGATAAAATAAAACTATTCCCAATATAAAGAACATAATACATTGATCATGGTGTCCATATGGTTTCATCATCATCTTGTTCACGTTGGTTGAAGTACCATGTATTGCAATAATGATTTAGATATCCTTCAAAATCATTTTCTTCATTCATCCAAATACACCTTGTACAAATTGGTTCATATAGGTGTTTGTAGAAAAACAGTTTCAGAAAATAATCATGTATGACATATAATATAAAATCATCTAATTAAATATTATTTTTACAAAAAAAATCGGGCAATGTTTGAGTTGAAACATTCAATCAATGGTCCTTCTAAAATAACATAAGTATGTGGTGAGAGACTATATTATAAAAGCAAATATAAATAGGTTTCTCAATGGTATCCTTCTTGAGCACAATTTTCAAAATCATAATATGCTTCGAAATCCTATGATAAGTTAAAATATTTAATAATGCCTTGATAATATTTAACTTTAATGAAAATATGATAATATTGATAAAATAGGATTTGATTAACTACAAACCATGATCCACAATGATTTAGAGGCATAGTGGAGGTGTGTGATATCTCAAACAACTACTTGCAAGTGATTTGTATGCAAGAAAAGGTTTCAAAATAATCTGAACATGACTTTGCCATAATTATTGCAAGCATGTCATCAGGAAGAGATAGGAATGTTCTTTGAGATACTCCTCCTTCCATATGTAACTGACATTACTTGATCTATATAATTTATAAAATAATGATTTAACTGAAATAATAGACATAGGTACTAACCATGTGATTAACTAAAACTAATAATCCCTTAATTTGTCTAAACGGACCTCTTATACAAACTATAAGGAACCGACCTTAAAAAATTACATAATCTTAAAATAAATGAATAATTCATTTTGGGGATCTTTTTAGGTTTAGTGTTTTAGAGAATTAGGCCATAACTATTACATATCAACTATAAATTTACATATAGAAACAACTACCCATTATCCATTTTTTTCTTAAAATAATAACTCTTAAAACGAAACAAGTATTGTTCTATGATTTTTACAGTATGAATTTTCTTTGATCCCATCCTTGACCCTATTCATCTTTATGACCTTTGTAAAACATTTAAAAAACATTTTATGAGCATAAAAAGCTCAGTAAGGGTTATAAAATAAAGAATGAAATCATTATCCCATCAGTAAATACCAAAAAATAAAACCATACTTTTCAATCATAACATACCTTATGAAATCATAAGATTTATGAATAACACACCAAAATAATAAATCATAAATGAAAATTGTGGCATACAAAAAATTATTACATTGTTACTATCACCACTATATAGGGAGTTATTTTTGAATACCCACCACATTATATTCCCTAAATCTCTTAGGAGAAACATAAACGTTTACCTCTGTCACATTACCCAATGCATTGGGGATCTATCTCGGGCTCACCCACCCTTGGTTTATCACGGAAACACCCATATTCATAAACAATGCTGAAAAACTATAATTTAGTCATAACATATATTAAAAGCATAAATTAAATATAACATTTCCATATTGCTATCATAAAATATTATTTCAAGATATTCATATAATCAATTCTTTATCAAAACATTTTTAAAAACCATTTAAAACATTTAATAAAGATATTTTGAATCAAAGTGTCCCATACAACTTTAAAACATTTAAATGAATAGTAATTTAAAAACATTAATATCCGAATATATTAATCCTAAAAACCATTATGAAAACATGTGCATTAATGAAAAATATTTATAATAATATATCTTTAAAACATTTTACCCAATATTTTAGTTAAATAATTTTTAACAAAATGATAGACACTTGAATATAAATAATTTAGGAATAACATTTAATCAGAACATTATAATATCATGAGAAGAAATGGATTCATGATATAATATTCCAAGGGGAAGTATATACATCATATAAGAGTGAATTGGTGCATAATAACAATGATGATGCAATGGAATGTAAATTGAGATGAAATCCCTTATAAAAACATTATACATATATTAAAGAAAAATAAATTACGTAATAATGTGTGAAAAATATAAATACCTTCAATATGATTGGATATTTAGTTTAGATCAATCCGAGAACATTCACACTTATTTTGGTAAAAAAACCACTGACTTAGATGTTTAACTCAATGAATAGAAATTGAGTTAAAATTACACTTATCAAGTTCATATCGATGACATGAGAATTTATAAATTGAGTAATTATCTGTATCAAAAGTATATCCACAAAAAGGGGAGAAGAAATTACAACATAAATAAATAAATAGGGATTCCACACATAATCATAGCATGATATAAGTAATAATCAGGATATTAACCCAAGGAATGAAAATTTGGTTAAAATGTTGCCTTACCGATTTGGTAACTTATGAAACACACACCAAATGAAAGAAGGATCATGAAATGAAGATGTAAATACACATAAATTATATTATATTATATAATGAATTTAATCATGGGTAGTACATACACCACACAAAAGGATATAGTGACAAACATATCATGAATCTCACAAGAATAAAAAGTGAGATGAAACCCACTTACCATGTAATAATCAATCGAGTGTTATGAACAAAAGTAAATAACCACAAAATGTATCAAAGAATAAAATGAATATAAATATAATCATTATAATATATATCAAATTTTAGTACACAATAAACCTCATGCAATAAATAAGTGGCGAACAATGGAAATCTCACAGAATAAAAAGTGAGATAAGAAATCCCTTACCTCGTGTCTGAATTGACTCAATAGTTCATTAATCTCCTAAAAAATAAAATAAAGTTTATTTATACTTGATTAAAAATATTTTTGGATTTTATTTTTTCTTTCATATCAATTATTACCTTGCTATTAAAATTAGTTAAATATTTGAGTTCATATCAGACATTTTTTAGATGTTCGGAACTTAAGTTAAAAATGAACTTGTTATAATTATAAGTTGTACATGTGGTATGAATTCCAATATCTCAATAGTGATATTAATTTTTTATATATCATATATATCATATATATCAATCATATATATGTATTTATAATAGTGTATAGCATTTGGAGATAAGAAATGAAATTCACCTTCAGGGAGAAGGTAAGTCATACGTACGCATGAACGGTACTTTCATTTGTATTTCATATTTAATGGAATAAAAATATAATTATACAAAGGTATATTATAATTCCAATATTATATCATATATAATTTCATTAAATCCATTCTTTATATGTTCCACGTATGGCATGAACGAGTCATATCACATTGAGAGGGCGGTAGTCCACACTTTCTCAAATGAAATTATCGAATTTACCAATTATGGAAACAATAAATGAATGATATAAAAAAAATACAGAAGTAAAAAAGAAAAAATAAATATAATATATATCAAATATAAATATAGTTCCATTATAATGGCCGCCATGAGAGGCGGTTGGAGATATTTGAACAATCATCATTTCATGAGGCAGTAGTTCTCCTTCCATAGAAATATGATGTACATTAACCATTAGATGGAGGTGTGTGTAAGTGTAGTCATAATAATTCACATAAAAACATCCTAGTATATTTAGGATACTAGTGTTTTTATAAAATAAATTAATGAAAAGTGTTCAGGGGGGTGGATAATTAAAATAATAGAAAATAACTTAAGAGAAGACATTACCTTTAAATTGGGTATCTCCCTTTGGTTTGAACCAAACATTTCACTTGAATTGCCTTATACCTAAAGAAAGGATTATATAAGGAATATAGGGATTTAGGGAGCTTAATTTGGCAGATTTTTGATGAGGCATGGGGCTTGAGAAGTGTGAGTAATGGGTTAGAAGCTAGGGATTTTATAAGGGGGAGGAGGGGCTCTTTAGGAATGTTTAAATATATTTTTTTTATTATATAATGATTTTCGGTTTCTAAAGGTCCAGAACATATTAAAGTCAAATATAAGATGACTCGTGTTTGAAATAGAATCATCCAATAAGAAATTGACAGGTTTTAGATATTTTTTCAATCATTATAATCTTATTTAATTAAATCATTCATTAATGAGGTAAACACTGCATCATTATTGTGTCAAAAAGAATTTTATTTATTTTATGTCTAATAATAATAATAATAATAATATAATGATGTATAAAATAATTTTATCTTTCAGATTAATATTTATAGTGTAAGTGATAACTTATATAACTCCATGTAATAAATTATTTACTAAAAGATATATGTTTAAGAAATTTTTGACTTTACATTAAATTAGTTGATATAAAGTGTCATTATCACTCTCAAGTGGCTCCATGGGCTACCAAAATCGAGCCAAGGATGCCAATGGTCGTAAATGTATCAACCAATAGAATTTGGACATTTGTTAGGGTAATTTAATATTATTATAATAATATTTTTTACCCTTATTTACCAAATTTACCCATTAACCATGGTAAATAAAATTTTAACTGAAGTAAATATTCGTAATGTCAATAAATAAAAACTACCTATATACAAAATTTGGACCTTAGGATTCCAAATATTGAATCCATTTTTCCATCTTCAAAACAAAATATTTAGAGAAATTAATTTAAAATTAATTCTTGTGGTCACAACAAAAAAACGTGTTTTTTAAGAAATAATATCTTTCAAAATATTGACACTTATTTATGTCCAATTTCAAAGTAAAATTAATTAAAATGACAAAAATTGGATTAAATTTAAAAAATATAATCTTATTGCACTTTAAACCCATTTAAATTAAAATTTTCTAACCATATAAATAAATTATAGTAAAAGGCATTTATGAATTAAAATACTGTATTTTCAACTATTCATAAAAAATTGAACTTTATCAGAAAAATACAAAATAATTATCCTAAGAAAAGTTTTATGTCCTGATTCAATAGAAGAATATTATTTTTTTCAAATAGAACATATAAAAGTGACAAAAACTAGATTTAAAGATGGTTCTCCATCAAAAGGAGGTAAATCGACCTTTTAATGAATGTTAGAGTATTTATGCTTAAAATAAAATTCTTTTTAGTTTAAGCCTCTAAAATTAATTGGATAAATGTAAAAACATTTAACAAACATGTATATTCATATTGTAGTTAGTTATGTCCATCCCCACCAATACAATGGTCGGGCATTAACTACCATTCAAAATAATATTATATTATTATTTTTTAGCATGACTCAACATTTTGTGCTACAAAAGATTTCAAAGAAACCCCTTCTTGTGTACTAGGTATGCCATCGAACATAGCATCCCCTTTAAAGTAAAATTAATATTTAATTCACAAATATTAATAAATATGAAAACTTTATATTCTTTTTTTACCTGCGATGTTACATGGATATAATTCCTCAACTAGGAGTATGGGGATATTAGAAGATTCAGAAAATGGATATTCATGTTGGATTATTATATTGGAATTAAGTTAAAATAATTTTTTTGACAATGGTGTTGAGTATGGAGGAAACTATTACAGGATATTCTCTTATATGATCATAATATAAATGAAGAAGATTATCCCCATAATATAATCGAAAAATGGTGTAGTGGTATGGATTAATTAGATTATAAATGAGAGAGATATAATGATATAGATATGTTTCAAATTATATTTTTTTCAGATCAAGATGTTGACTATATGAATTTTATCAATAACATGATTCCTTTTAAACCATTGGTGTAACAACTAATAGATTACCATTGCACTATAATATTGATGAACATAACTCACGTGAATATTTTTTATTAATATCCAATGAACATGTCAGTTTCAATGAAGGTATTACATTATAATATAATTGGTGAATATTTTTATTTATTTGTTATAGTGATTAAAACTTCTTTAAAGATGTGGGTTAATAATCAATGAAATGTAATATGATTTTTTAACTCCACCTCAGTTGTTGTGGGATGATCATAACTATGAGTAATATTATTTCAGGAAAAATGAAACGTTTGAGTGATACATAAATTTTTATAGTATATTCCATGAGGTTCTAGTTTTATTGGTTGTATGAACGTTGAATTTATAAGGGTAAAATAATGTTTTAGAACAAATCATGATTATCCAACTATATAATTTCTATTCAACAAAGTACCGCAAGGATAGTGTATGCTCATAGGATGTTTTTTGGACACATGAGGATCAAATAGAGCTAAGGATTAGAGATTCATGTTGTTTACCAGTGTCAAAATTATATTTCAGATGTGTTTTTCATAAATAACTCTATACTACATTTTAAAATTAGTTAATTCAAAAAAAATTATGAGGAAATATCTTTATGTTTCTTATTAAATCTAGAGTTAAAAAATAAAAAATATTTGGATTACTTTTCTATTTTTTATAATTTAAATCTAATGGAATTACTAAATGGTATGATTTAACCATATTAAAAGTTGGTTTATCATATTATGTAGTTATTATAATTTTTCTTGTAAAAGGTGAGAATGGTTGTCCGGGGATTTCAATAATTTGAAGTTGTAGACTTTGGGAGAATTTTTTACATGTTTTTTATTTAAAATAGTTGAAATGGTGGTTACCCTGGATGTAAAGGAATTTTATTTTGAACAGATTTCTATTACCCTTGATAAGTGGGAACTAAACGAATTAGATTTACTAACATTTTTAACCAGGTTTTCCTAGAATTTTAGTAGCCTAGCTGATAAAAATTCCATAGTTAAATTTTTGTACCATTTAGTAGTTTCAAGATTGATGACCTCATATAAAGCTTTTTAAGGTGTGTATGAGTGAGAAAAAATATCAATTCATTAACCTATATTGATCAATGGGGAGAGTCTTTATTCATATAGTTGTACATTTATGTAAATGGGTAGCCAGATATATCTCTTCATGCATTTAAAACATTTTTCAACATTAGATGTGTCACGAACCGTCCTCGGGGCCCGTGCCGTGACTACCCCAAGCCCCCCTTCCATAGGCCAGGGGCTGGCGACTAGCACCAAAGGCGTAAATCCTGATAACTGGGAAGGCGTTGCCTTTATAAAGTAAACAAAACACCACAGAGTACAAGTGGAAGTAAAACACTAAGTACAAAGAGAAGTGCTAAAAAGTAAATGGGCCAGAATACAAACTCAACCGAAAGTACAAGTACAACTGAACAAAAGTACAACAGAAAAAGACAACAGCTGGAAGAAAGGAACCAGCTCATGGGACGTCCTCCTCAGATCCTACCTGAAGGGTAGGTATAGATGGCACAACTCCTGGATCGTCCACCACGGATCCTACCTGAAGGGTAGGTACAGATAGCCTCTACAACGCTCTCTCCCATAAACCTCCTCCGAGTATCGTCTCACTGTGAAGTCCACCTCCAGATACTGACTCATCGTGTAGTCCACCTCAGGGTACCGTCCAGTCCTCGAACTCTCGGCCTCTGTCATCACTGCCCGTCGTCTGCAACCAACACAACGAGGTGCGAGCATAGCCCGTGCAGGGGTGAGTATAACGATACTCAGTAGGAACCCCGAGACCCTCGAGGTCTCACTAAAACCAACAAGGATAACCACCAAGAAGATCTCAACAGACAACCTCTACTTAGGTATATGCCCATACGTATACCTAAGTTATCAAGTAACCCATCTCAATCATGATGAAACACAAAGATTATGAAATCAATGGATAACCACTACCCAGGTATATGCCCATACATATACCTAAGTTATCAAGTGACCCATCTCAATCATGAGGCAAACACAAGGTCATAGACTCAGCTCAAACCAGGATTTTCATTATCGAAACCGTAACTGCTGAAGAGCTCCGTCTCTGGAGTGTACAGTGGTCCTGTCACGACTCTGAGGTACTGCTCACTAACCTAAGACTGCTGAGGTACTCCTCCTGTCGAGTACCGCGGGCCTACCACCTCACATAGTAGTGCTTCCCACCAAGGTCTGCCACCCAAACACAGTAGTGCTCCCCCCTCATAGCCTACACAGGTACTCCTCCTATCGAGTACCGTGGGTCTGCCACCCCAACATAGTAGTGCTCCCCGCTGTGGGTCTGCCACCCAAACACAGTAGTGCTCCCCACTAGGCAATACAAGTCTCTCCGACTCGAATCGGACAAGCAGTCTTTAGGTCCCAGCCAGCTACACGGTCTCCGTACTCCGTACGCTCGTCTCTGGGAGGGTCTGATCCACGAGCTACTGGTCAATACTCGAAGTATCTCAAAGTCCCATGAAGAAGTATCTCAAAGGACCGCCTCGTCATAGGGGTCTCAATGCAATAGCCGGCGCGTTAATCGGACGCCCAGCCTGTGAGTTACAAGCCTTTCATCCCAAGGGCCCGGTTGGTTTCGTGAGCGAACCAATCCCGGCCATATCTCAACTGTACGTAGAACACTCATAGGGTATACTCATAGGGACTATTTCTCAATGAGATCATCAACACAGCTGATGGTTCGTCAAATGGACGTCCTCTCTGAAAGATATCAGCTTTTCCGTTCTAGGGGCTCGGTTGGATTTTGGGTGCAATCTAACCCGGACACTATCCAAATGTATCCAAATCTCGAGCGAAGTATGCCAAAAGTTCCGTCTCATCAAGAGGAATTCAACGAAACAGACGGCGCGTCAATCGGACGCCCGGTCTGTGAGTTATTGGCTTTTCCGTTCCGGGGGCCCGGTTGGTTTCGTGAGCGAACCAAGACGACCGCACTCTGACAACATCCAAACCATGAGTGGAGTAATCCAACAGATCCATCTCACTTAGAGGAATCCATCAAAGTCGACGACACTTCAATCGGACGTCCGGTGCTATAGATATAAGCATTTATGCTCCGAGGGCCCGGTTGGTTTTGTGTACGAACCAACCCGGCCGAACCCAAAGTTCTCTGAACCCTTGAGTGTAATAAACCGAAATGACCGTCTCGTTCCAAGGATCGCTACGCAACTAACGGTGCGTCGATCGGAGGTCCGTAGCCTAAGATATGGGCATTTGACCGAAAGTGGTCCGAAAATGGGGGGTTTCGGCCCGGGCCGACCTGGCCCGACCCCCCTGGGTCGGCCCGAACCGGGTCGACCCGATCCGGTTCCGAACCGGCTGGACCCGGCCCGGCCGGCTCGGTCTGGTCCAACCGGCCAGCCGCGGCTTGGCATGTCCGAGCCGAAGTCGCGGAGCGGGGGGGGGGGGGGGGTGCGTGGCCGCCCTCGCCGCTAATTGGGGCCGGCGGCAAACCGCCGCCGCCCATATTCTGGCAGCACGCTCGGGCGCCGCCGCCTCCAGTTGCCGGCAGCGCCACGCCGGCGACCCGTGCCTCCGGGTGTTTTTGCGGGCCACCGGAGTTGGTCTGGTGGTCCGTTTTCAAAACCGTCTGAGCCGGTGTTCATCTCGGGTCTCGAACTTTACTGCACAAGCTTCAAAAATACATTGCGGCCCCGTTTTTTCGTCCCCCGTCAATCCGCATGTCAATTAACAAAAGGCGTCATCTTCGTGGCTCTCCAGCACGACGCATTAACGCCGCACCCCTTCGCCGTGGCCCGAATCAGTCCGCGGATGTCTTCGGGTTTCTCTGATGCGGCGCGACGTCGTCGTGTCCTTGTTCTTCTTTTCACGGCACTGCGCGACCGCACCACACATTGCCTTGTCGCATGATTCCGCATGGTGCGACGGCACCACGCCTTCTCGTACCAAACCACAAAGGAACCAACATGAAAAAAAGAAGGAGGTTCGGCCGTGTTTGTGCGGTCCGTCCCCCTCGCGTTATTCGATAACTATTGGTTTTAAACCACGAAGATCGTCAAGTTGGTATTCACAAACAAAATAAATAAATAAAATTAAAACCCCTACCTTGGTTTCAAGAGCGGATCTTGTTCGGAGGTTCGTCGAAGAGAAAACGTCACGGTATAACCATCGTGGAAAGTGGCGACTTGGAAGGAGGAAGTCGCGTCGCGGGAACGACGTCACAGAAAGAGAGACGTTGCGGAAGAACCCTTGCGGAAAGAGACTTCGCGTCGTGGATCGGTGTCACGGAGTCAGTCTTCGAGGACTCGACGTTTTTCGATGGAGTTCGATGCATTCTTCGTGTTCCTCATGTTCTTCAGCGAAGAGGATGAAGAAATCTAGCTTTCCTTAGCTTTTCTTCTCCAAAGGCTCTCAAGAAACTAAGAAACTAACCCATAAATAAATTAAGAATCACATAATTTATTGACACCACAAAACCTTTGAAATTCAAGAGTTTGAATTAACTCACCTCATTAAATCACACAAGTTGTCAAATTAAATGAAGGGGAGTTAATGGGGAGTTGAAAAGTTGAAGAATATGAAGGGGTGGGGTTCGTGTGGGCCCCACCTCCTTCACAACCTACAAAGGGAAGTTGGGTAGTTACCTAACTTCCTCCCCTAGGATAAAAACACTTAGAGTAAAATAAAAATTGTTGTTAAATTTTTATTTTTAACTTCCACAATTTTTATCAACTTCTCTCTTGTAAACGCAACTCCGGAACAGGAGTTCCTAAGCAATTACCGGTGCTACGGTTCCATCAGTGCCCTCAGAATTTGATTCCGAGCACCGGTTCAAAAGTTAGAATTTTCTGCTCGTTCGTTCACTGAACGTACCTGAGCTAAACTTCGGAAATTGATTCCGGGTACACCGGACCTCAGATTCAGGCGCCGTCAGAAACTGCGTTCTTTAAAAATTCCAAAGAAAATTAAGAAAACAATTTCCTTGAAATTTCCGGGTCTTTACATTACTCCCACCTCAGGACTTTACGCCCCCGTAAAGCTTCAACACAAACTAGGGTCACAAAAGCGGTACAGAGCATGCATCTGAGCCTTCCGCTCCCATGTGCTTACCTGGAGGATTCCGTGCTGCCTACAAAAACGCACAAGAGGAATCGACCATCCTCGTATAATCCTCTCATGTCGATCCTCGATCCCCACTGGAACCTTCGTGCATGATGCCCTATTATCGACGTTCAACTCCCTGAGGTCGATGATGTGTGAAGGATCAAGCACATATCTCCTCAGTTGAGATACATGGAAAAACATCGTGCACCTGGTGCAACTGAGGTGGATGGGTCAAGCGGTAAAACTCCTCGCCTACCCTATTGAGGACCTGAAAAGGTCTACTGAACCTCGGAGATAACGTGCCGCCTAGGCCACACCTCCGTAAACCTCATCGAGGTTTGACCCGTAGGGAAATGTGGTCATCATCCTCGAACTCAAGTGGTCTCTGCCTCCTGGATGACCTGGACCTTCTCTGTCGTGGCTTGGACCATCTCCTGTCCCACAAGAGCTGCAAGGATTTCTTCTTTTCCGATAAAAGAAATCTGATCTCATCCCCTGTATGAACCACTTTCTTTGCCTAATACAGTAAATCCCGACATGGATGATACTAATCCATACCAAGGATGACGTCGTAAGGCCTCGACGCTTCTACCAAGAGATCCAACCGTTACTCTCACCTTCAAGGGTTGAGTCACACTATCGGCTTCAGTGTGTGGTAACTGGGTCTCTTCTAGTAGGTATCTCACACGTGAGGGTCAATTCAATAGTTTAATCCGGAACCTCTTAGTAACAACATAAGAGAGGACAGGATTAATAACATCACAATGGTATGTGTCTTTATTTTACTACAGCTCATGGTACAAAGACACAAATATAACAACAACATCATGGAACTAGATATACACCACTAGTTCCGCTCCTATCCACTCGCTTCTAGAGCTCCATATTCAAAAGTTTCTACTGCCTAAAACTGATCTCTCCCATGTTCTCTTGTCCCCTGCGGTCGGGGTGGACCTCCTGGTGGTGGTGGTGGCAACATCCTGAAGCGTCGTCCACCTCCAGCTGCACGACCAGCTCCTCTTCCATGGCCGCCTGCTCCTTGCTGTCTGCCCAGATCGAACCGCTGCCTCTACCTCAGAGGTTCTTCATTTAACTTCGGTTCATCTGCATGGCGGGTCGGACAGTCATGTTCCATGTGACCAACTCCGCCGCAGGAGTTACACTACATGGAAGGTCTGGATCTGTCACTTCCCTTGGTTCCTCGCACTACCGACCCTAAGTCACGCGGTCGACCATCTGTAGGTCTGGTCCTCTTGGACCTCTGCGTCATCTGTCTACTGCCTGCTGTAGAAGATTCTGGCACATGCCAGCTAGTGGTGAGTCCTGCTGCTGGAGACTACTCAGTAAGGAAACTCTCCACCAAAAGGTCTCGCTCCAACACCCTTATCTGTGTCGGAATGCTGAGTGGAACCACAGAAGCTCTAATCTCTTGCCTGAGCCCCTGCTTGAAGGTTCGGGCCCTGAAGAACGGATCTCGTACCATATCTGTGAAGTAGCGCGAGAGTTCTGCGAACCTCTTTGAATACTGTGCCACTTTCATGCTGCCCTGACACAGCTGAAGTAGCTCCTTTATACGCACCGCTCGAAGGGTGGCTGGTAAAAACTCTACCCGGAACAGGCTCTCGAAGTCTGCCCAAAGAAGAGTCGCCTCGTCATGCATTTAGAGCATCAGGCTCCCCCATCTGTCGGCTGCTGTCTGAAGAAGGCTGGCAGCAAGGATCACCATGAAATCTGTTGGCATCCCCACTAGCCTGAAAACTCTCACCACAGCCTCCAGCCAATCCTCAGCCGCCTGCGGGTCCGTCCCTCCCTGGAACCTGGGTGGTCTCTGGCGCTGGAACTCGTGCAGTGCACTCAAGTGACGTGCACCCTCTGCTGATAGGGCTGGTGGCATCGGTGGCCCAATAGGTTGTAGTACCGATGGTGCCTTCGCTAGTGCCTCAACTATGATAGGTCCTTGTACTGAGGCCACGTCGCTCGGCGGGCTGTCAGTACGTACCACTCTCGGGGCTCTAGCTGGTCGTCCACGGGGAGGCATCCTGAAAGAAAAAACGTGACACGGTCAAACGATTTATACCTGGTGAGCTGACCTGGTTTGAGCTGATATTTAAATAAAACTTCTGGAAACCCACACGCAATCAATGTTTTCGTGCACAAAGTCGGAAATCAGTTTTTAGGGTCCTGGTGTATGGATACATTGGCCGCCCGCAACAACACTGGACTCCTTGAACTGAAAACCACTCTCGGTACTCTTAACACTATTGCTTCACAGAAATAAAATATCAGAGTTATAACTTCTGCGGTAGAACCGACTCCTCTGATACTAATTTGTCATGACCCGTCCTCGGGGCCCGTGCCGTGACTACCCCAAGCCCGCCTTCCATAGACCAGGGGCTGGAGACTAGCACCAAAGGCATAAATCCCAATAACTGGGAAGGCATTGCCTTTATAAAGTAAACAAAACACCACAGAGTACAAGCGGAAGTAAAACACTAAGTACAAAGAGAAGTGATGAAAAGTAAATGGGCCAGAATACAAACCCAAATGAAAGTACAAGTACAACTGAACAAAATTACAACAGAAAAAGACAACAGCTGGAAGAAAGGAAGTGGCTCCTGGGATGTCCTCCTCGGATCCTACCTGAAGGGTAGGTACAGATGGCGCAACTCCTGGATCGTCCACCACGGATCCTACCTGAAGCGTAGGTATAGATAGCCTCCACAACGCTCTCGCCCGTAAACCTCCTCCGAGTGTCATCTCACGGTGAATTCCACCTCCGGATACTGACTCGTCGTGTAGTCCACCTCCAGGTACCGTCCAGTCCTCGAACTCTCGGCCTCCGTCAGCACTGCCCGTCGTCTACAACCGATACAACAAGGTGCAAGCATAGCCCGTGTAGGGGTGAGTATAACGATACTCAGTAGGAACCCTGAGACCCTCAAGGTCTCATTAAAACCAACAAGGATAACCACAAATATGATCTCAACAGACAACCTCTACTTAGGTATATGCTCACACATATACCTAAGTTATCAAGTAACCCATATCAACCATGAGGAAACACAGAGATTATGAAATCAATGGATAACCACTACCCAGGTATGTGCCCATACATATACCTAAGTTATCAAGGGACCCATCTCAACCATGAGGCAGACACAAGGTCATAGACTCAGTTCAAACCAAGATTTTCATTATCGAAACCGTAACTGCTGAAGAGCTCCATCTCTGGAGTGTACAGTGGTCCTGTCAGGACTCCGAGGTACTGCTCACTAACCTAAGACTGCTGAGGTACTCCTCCTGTCGAGTACCGCGGGCCTGCCACCTCACATAGTATTGCTTCCCGCCGGGGTCTGCCACCCAAACACAGTAGTTCTCCCCCCTCAAAGCCTACAGAGGTACTCCTCCTGTCGAGTACCGCGGGTCTTCCACCCAAACAAAGTTGTGATACCCACTGTGGGTCTTCCACCCAAACACAGCTGTGCTCCCCACTGGGCTATACAAGTCTCTCCGACTCGAATCGGACAAGCAGTCTTCAGGTCCTAGTCAACTACACGGTCTCCGTACTCTGTACGCTCGTCTCAGGGAGGGTCTGGTCCACGAGCTACCGGTCGATACTCCAAGTATCTCAAATTCCCACGAAAAAGTATCTCAAAGGACCGCCTCGTCATAGGGGTCTCAACGCAACCGACGGCGCATCAATCGGACGCCCGGTCTGTGAGTTACTAGCCTTTTCATCCGAGGGGCCCGGTTTGTTTCGTGAGTGAACCAATCCCTTCCGTAACTCAACTATACCCCGAACTCTCATAGGGTATACTCATAGGGACCGTTTCACAATTAGATCATCAATGCAGCTGACGGTTCGTCAAACGGACATCCTGTCTGAAAGATATCAGTTTTTCCGTTCCAGGGGCTCGGTTGGATTTCGGGTGCAATCCAACCCGACAACTATCCAACTGCATCCAAATCTCAAGCGTAGTATTCCAAAAGTTCCGTCTCAGCAAGAGGAATTCAACGAAACAGACGGCGCGTCAATCGGATGCCCAGTCTGTGAGTTATTGGCCTTTTCGTTCCAGGGGCCCAATTGGTTTCATGAGCGAACCAACCCGACCGCACTCAGACGGCATCCAAACCTCGAGAGGAGTAAGCCAAAAGATCCGTCTCACTTAGAGGAATCCATCAAAGTCGATAGTACATCAATCGGACATCCGGTGCTAAAAATATAAGTGTTTCTGCTCCGAGGGCCCGGTAGGTTTCGTGTACGAACCAACCAGGCCGAACCCAATGTTCTCCAAAACCTTGAGTGTAATATACCGAAACGACCGTCTCATTACAAAGATCTCTACGCAACTGACGGTGCGTCGATCAGAGGTCCGTAGTCTAAGATATGGTTATTTGACAGAAAGTGGTCCGAAAACGGGGGTTCTGGGCCCGGGCCGACCCGTGCCAACCCCCCCTAGGTCGGCCCGAACCGGCTGGACCCGGTCCGGCCCGGCCCTGCCGGCTCGGTCCGGCCCGACCGGCTAGCCACGGCTCAGCATGGCCGAGCCGAAGTCGCGGAGCGGGGGGGGGGGAGGGGGGAGGGGGCGGTGCGCGGCTGCCCTCGCCGCTAATTGGGGCCGGCGGCGAACTGCCGCCGCCCATATTCCGGCGACGCGCTCGGGCGCCGCCGCCTCTGGTCTCCGGCATCGCCGCGCCGGCGGCCCATTCCTCCGGGTGTTTCCGCGGGCCACCGGATTTGCTCTGGTGTTCAGTTTTCAAAACCGTCTGAGCCGGTGTTCATCTCGGGTCTCGAACATTACTGCGCAAGCTTCAAAAATACTTTGCGGCCCCGTTTTTCAGCGCCTGTCAATCTGAACGTCAATTAACAAAACATTCCATCTTTGTGGCTCTCCGGCGTGGTGCGTTGACGCCACGCCCCTTTGTCGTGGCCCGACTCCGTCCGCAAATGTCTTCGGGTTTCTCTGATGTGGCGCGACGGCGTCGCGTCCTTATTCTTCTTTTCATGGCGCGACTCGACGGCGTCGCGCATTTCCTTGTCGCATGATTCCGCGTGGTGCGACGGCACCATGCCTTCTCCTACCAAACCACAAAGGAACCAACATGAAAAAAAGTAGGATGGTCGGCCGTGTTTGTGCTGTCCGGCCCCCTCGCGTTATTCGATAACTATTGGTTTTTAACCACGAAGATCGTCAAGTTGGTATTCATGAAAAAAAAAATATTAAAACCCCTACCTTGGTTTCAAGAGCGGAGCTTGTTCGGAGGTTCGTTGAAGAGAAAACTTCGCGGTATAACCGTCTTAGAAAGAGGCAACTTGGAAGGAGGAAGTCGCGTCGCGGGAATGGCGTCGCGGAAAGAGAGACGTTGCGGAAGAACCGTTGTGGAATGAGACGTCGCGTCGTAGATCGGTGTCGCGGAGTCGGTCTTCAAGGAAATGGCGTTATTCGATGGAGTTCGATGCGTTCTTCGCGTTCCTCGTGTTCTTCGTCGAAGGGGATGAAGAACTCTAGCTTTCCTTAGCTTTTCTTCTCCAATGGCTCTCAAGCAACTAACAAACTAACCCATAAATAAATTAAGCCTCACATAATTTATTAACACCACAAAACCTTTGAAATTCAAGAGTTTGAGGTAACTCACCTCATTAAATCACACATGTTGTCAAATTAAATTAAGGGGAGTTAATGGGGAGTTGAAGAGTTGAAGAATATGAAGGGGTGGGGTTCGTGTGGGCCCCACCTCTTTCATAACCAATAAAGGGAAGTTGGGTAGTTAAATTTTTATTTTTATTTTCCACAATTTTTATCAACTTCTCTTGTGTAAACGCAACTCCGGAACAGGAGTTCCTAAGTAATTATCGGCGCTACGGTTCCATCGGCGCCCTCGGAATTTGATTCCGAGCACCGTTTAAAAAGATTGAAATTCCCGCTCGTTCGTTCACTGAACATACCCGAGCTAAACTTCGGAAATTGATTCCGGGTACACCGGACCTTGGATTCAGGCGCCGTCAGAAACTGCGTTCTTTTAAAATTTCAAAGAAAATTAAGAAAAAAATTTCCTTGAAATTTCCGGGTCTTTACAAGATATTCTCTTCCTCTCTCTTCCCATCCATCATAGTATGGTTTTCCTTCTCTCTATGATCTTGGATCACTATCTATGGCTTTTTCATCTTAATCTCTCCTCTTTCTCCTAGATTTGTTTCAATGGACTCAATTTCATTCTAATGCAGCGGATCTCATGGGGGTTATGGATGTGTTGGTTGAGAGCTCATCAGTTTTAAAGGAGTCAAGATTCATATTGATTATACTATTCCTTAAGGTTTTAGTTTTATTCATTGGTTTCAATTCAAGCCTTTTTTTCTCAGGTGGTATTTCAATCATTGTGGTGTTTTTGGGTCGCGATTGTTGTTCTGGCCCAAGATGTTTGGATTTATTTTCATGGTTTTAATACTCATCAACATCATAAGATTTTAGTGATTGTGCTCCCACTCGACAGTGAATGATCCCACTCTTTCCATGCTCTAGGATTCCAGAAAGATCCTCCCCGAAATATTTTCATGGTGGACACTATTGTGTTTTGGAAGGTGATTCCAAGTGGTCAAAAACATTCCAGGAGGTTGCGGTTCTCATTGATGTTGTTTTTTCTGTCAGTTTTGTTACTCATGGCTAGTCTGTTTTGGTGTGGTTATCAATTACAGTGATGATAGAGATTTTGTTGATTTTTTTTGGAAATAATATCATGATCGGTGAGATATTATTTATCTGTTAGTTCTTGTGTCTTTCATTGGAATACTGTTTGGAGGTTCTTCCCCGCCAATGGTGGTTTCAGGTGGGTGGATCTCACTGGCGACATGGTGTGGCCATGATGAACATCTTGTGTTAGGGTATGTGATGCTTGGTGTCTCATCATCCATGGAAATGAAGACGTATTATCTTTTTAATTTCAAATTTGAAAATTGAAT
The DNA here is from genome assembly GCA_963277665.1 of Viscum album. Lineage (NCBI taxonomy): Eukaryota > Viridiplantae > Streptophyta > Magnoliopsida > Santalales > Viscaceae > Viscum > Viscum album. The sequence goes on along the minus strand of OY728140.1, from coordinate 554,538,989 downwards.
CTCCTACTTTGTTCACATTAAGTGGTGATGTGGATTTCAATGATGTTTAGAGTTGACTTTTGGGACGTGTCGATGATCATGATACAACGATGTATCATTCTCATGGTTTTTTTGAATTTTGTGTTGTCTTAATGTTTGTAATTTTATAATATCTATAAATCTAATAGGATACCTCTTATACTAAAGTGGATTTTGAAAATAAAAAAAATGTAATTTGAGGGTAGACAGATATATAGGATGTTATAAGTATGGGGGGGAAACAATTGGTTCTTAATAGGGTATGATCTATGTATTAGAAGTGATGGTGGGGTTGCATTATTAGATATTGAGGCCATGTTTTCTATAAAAAAACATAAGATGTAGAACCATACTAAAGCACAGAGGCACTACATAGGATTAAGGTGAAATGTCCACAAAAGGGTCATATTTTTTAAAGGGGGATTGTGTAACTTACCATAGATAGTGAGATTTAATTACTAAATCACGCTTCCCATGTCAATAATAAGAACCATTATTTTCATGTGTCTTACAAATTAGAACTTTATAATTTTGGATTTACTAGACTCAAGTTTCATTATAATTTCATATCTCTTGGAAATTAACCAAAGGTATGATTCATTGAAGAATGAATTAACTAAATTAATATTTTTTCCTATTAATTTTATCACCCTGATATTTTACAAAATAAATCAATGTTTGTATCTTATTCGACTTGCATCACCGAGCATAAACGACCAAAGGAATATATAACCATTATAACCTATACATTACATTTGAAGGAAAGAATAGTGTTAACTCAATTATGATATATATATATATATATATCCATCTCAATATTAATTATTTATACATTTTTAGTAAATAATAAATCAATTTTTTGTAAAGTGATATTATTTACCTAAACTATTACTTCAAAAAAATTATTATTTTTCATAAAAATATTAGAAATAATTTTTCAAACATAATGAAATTGAATTTGATATCATAAAATTCATTTTTGGAATCATTATATAAAAAATTACTTTTAGTGAAATATTTGTATTTTTCAAAAATTAATGATTTTTCAATGAATAGTGAAAATACCGATTTTTTATAAAATGACATTTCATTTCAATAAATTCTTCATCATAAATGTCCTATTTTGTATTGAATATTATTTTAATAAAAATAATTATCATTATTTCATATTTAAACTTAATAATTTTTTTTAATCAAATTTACATTCAATTTTAGTATTAGTTATCCATTAAGTTTAAAAATAACCTTTTTTTAATACTATTTAGAAGTTCATAATGTTTCCATTTTTAAATTAATTAAAAAACCTAAAAAAGAACTTTTAAAATGAATATTTTATATTATATATCAATAAATATTGATTTTTATTCTTATTTTGATCATTATTAGTAATAGAGTTAATATAAAACCATGTTTTCCTTGAAACATACACCTCTTAAAAATCCTATTATTTCATCATGTCTCTAGGTTTAATTTTTCTTTAATATTTTCAACATATAACGGCTTAATTTGGTAAAATTATTTAAAAATATTTAGTCATAATAATTTTCTTATATGTTCACCTAAATTTTTTACCATAATGAATAGTGAAAATAGTAAAAATAAATTACCATGGTAAAAGTTAAAACAAGTTTATTGGGGATTAAAATATGAATATAAGTGTAAAAATGACATAAAACGTATCTTAAATTTATTTTATGAAAATATTTTTTAATTTTCCATTAATAAGGCTCAAGAATACATTATTTGGTTCCTTTTTGTTATGTGAAAACATGGTTACAATGTTTTGTTTTAAAAAATTACAATTTTTCCACACACCTCAATTATAGAAGGAAACCCTCTCTCTTATCTTATTTACACCATCATAAATATTTATTTTTTTAAAATACCTACCCAAATATCTGTTAGTGGTAATTCCACTAATCCTAGAAGCCTTAGTTTTTTCAAAAATTCATTTTGGAATACATTATGTTTAATCCTAAAGAGGTGTCCCAAGAAAAGGTAAAATTACAAACTTTGTGTTTTGGATTTTTTTCTTCTCCCACATCCTTAAAATCTGATAATTATATGGAAATATGATAAAAAAAATATCTAATATATAACTATAATTATTTATATTATTTTTATAACCTATATATATCATCTTCCTTAAAATGGGATGTGAAACCCTCATTTATGTGTATGGAAGACTACCACCTTATGAACTGTTGTCATTCAGCTTCTATTAATACCTATAATGGGTTTTAATGATAAATTTATTGTATATAGTTGATATTTTAAAACAATTATACATATGTATTTATAATATCAGATATTTCTTTTTTACATTACATTACATGAGTGAGACAATAAAATCATTCATTTTTATGACTGAGTACTGCCTCCCGAATAGATGTGATCAATATTCCAATAATGGATTACATGGAAGGTAATAAGGTTAATGTCAATGAATATATATAATATAAATTAAATAATAATTATATTCATGAAATATTTATAAATCTTAATATATAATTTATCATTTTCCTTCTAACATTGAAAAATGATAACGTCGTTCGTGTATGTTTGGACTATCACATCCATGAAGCGATGTGGTTCTATATTCTCCCCCATATCACAATATTGATTTATATATATGTATAATTAAAAATATTATATTTATGATATTATTATAATTTAGTAATGATAAAACAGTACATTGATTATTTATATAATAATCATTAAATAATAGAAACATTACCTGGGTACGTACAACCTACCGTCTCAATGATTGTAATGTATTTTATTTCATATATAAAAATTTCATGATTGGTAATAAAAGTATAATTGATGAATAAAAATGGTAATTATATTATCATTATATTTCTGGGTATGTTTAAATATTTTCCCTTTTTACAACAATAAAAAAACTGAATCCATATTGAAAAAAGTAACAAAATTTTCTCAAAACATCAGATTTGGACATAACTGGTTGGACATTCAAATATCAAATTATAAAAAAATAAAATAAAATATTAAACTATTATTTGTTAAAACTGAAATGGGATCTTATAAAATATAAAAAATGATAAAATATTTTTATATAAGAGTTAAAGGGCTTTTAAGGAAAATCATAACTTGAGGTAAGTGTTTTTCCAAACTCGCTTTTACATCTCTGAAAAACCAGCCATATTCACCTCATGTTTCTATTTTAAGTTGGATATACTATCCCTATTTCATATTATATCATGATTTATACATTTATCAAGTCTTTTTATGATTCAATTTCAATTGTTATAGTAATGATAATTTTACTGGGAAGTTACCAAGTGGTTAATAATTTCATAACTTAATTTTGATCCATTATGTTATATTTCATTTTCATTGTATTTTATACAATATTATTATGTGGATAATGAGTTATTATTATATAATTAGTTATTTCCACATTTTTAATGTGTATTTACATTTGATACAACTAATCAAATATATTTTATTTCTCAAATTCAACTGTATGCTTTTTGAAGGGGTTATTCTTCTCAAATTCACTTTTTTTGAGATATATGTTTAAGATATACATCTATATTAATTTTTTAGGTTTATATACATCCCCTAAAATATTTATATCATTAAAATAATTATTTTTATCATATTTAATGTTTCATGTTATGTTATTACTTCATGGGGTGAATGATTGAAGAGTTACCACAGTGGAAACGGCTTTCAAATAAAATCTAATACATTTCAAGAATGATTATGTAAATATTTCCTTAAGAGTAAATCATATGTTTTTATTTTATTTAACCACATATCTTTATTATTAAATATTTATTAATATTATTAACATTTTTTATTTCCATTTTCTCTCATATTTATTTATGAAATACAATGAAATTCATTTTTATGTGATAAGAATAATGTTTTTTATTTGAGACCAGGTATATTTTCTTTACATATCCTAGTCTTCTAAAATGATTTAAAAAAATTACATTTTTATAAGTAAAATTTTTCTTAATTCCATTTAACATGGTATTTTATATTCTTTTAAATTTTTAAGAGTTATATTTATTATCATTTCCCAAATGGTTCACTTTTGTCTCCATTATTCAAATTTTTCTAAAAAGAATGTTTTCATACAAAAATAACTTTTCTAATATCCACAGTCAAAAAATATTTTTCCTCAAAATAATTATTTCTGAATATTTTTTAAAAAACTAATATTCCTTATATGATTTATCAATTTATTTTTATGTATGTTTTAATTTTTTAAAATTGTATCGAAATGATTATTTATAACATTGTCCAAAAAATGACTATTTTTCTTCTACATTAAATGAGAATGAAATCATTATTTCAAATAATAATACATGAATTTAATTTTTCAATATTATGGAAATTATTTTATTTTGTTACTCCTTTATAATTTTTCAACTATAATTTAAATTAAATATCTTTTAAAAATTATAACTATTCAAAAAAAATTGTTTTCAAAAATAGAAATTATATTTTCACCATGAATTATTCTAATTGATTTATAATGATATTATTTTATACTTCCAGTTTTAATTTCAAGGAAAATTATTTTTTAATATTTTTTAGAATTTTTAGTTTTCAAAATGAAATTTTAGAAATAAATTTTTTATTTTACAAAAAAATATATCTAATAATCTTTAAATGGTATTTATATCCATCAAAGTCAATTAATCTTACTATTACATATTCTCTAATGGGGATATATTGTAATGAAACCATCCTCATTATTTCTCTGAATGGATTATTATTGATTAAATGAAATTTATATGGAAGATATTTTATTTCCATGGCTTAACCTTATTTGAATGAGATTGTTATGAAAGACATTTATTGTCCTTATGTTAATAATTTTTAGAATATATTTTTGTGAAAACTATTTTTTTATTATTGGTTAACCACATTTAAAATAAATTGTTTTGGATATTGTTTCTTTTCCATGGTCTAATTATGTTTTGAAGATATTGTTATTTAAGATTTTTTCTTTTCGTTGGTTAATCATGTTTCAAAGAGATTGTTATCGAACTCGTTTTATTTCCCAAAGGTTGACTATCTTTCAAATAGGTTGATATGAAACCCATTTCTCTTTTATGGTTTAATTTAGTTTCAAAGTTATTGTTATGGATCATATTCCCTTTCCATAGGTCAATATTGTTTTTTGTATGTTTTTATAAATCTTGTTTATTTTACCACATGTCAATCTAGATTCAAAGATATTTTAATGTAAACATATTATATTCCATGTGTTAATCAAGTCATGAAAGGAATAATTATTTTTTAATGATTTTAAGTTGAATTTTAAGAAAAATGCACTTTTCTGTGCTTTATATACGATGGTAGTTCCCATATAGTGTCTCATGATCCTGGAATATCTTATATGATCAATGCGAAAAAATAACCCTTCAATGCATTGGTTATTAATAATGTTTTTATGAGAATTATTTTGGAATATGTCTATATTGTTATTCAAATTGTTAGAGTTCGGTAATGGTTATATGCTGATGGATTTTCAATATACCAACAATCTTTATTTATGCATTCCATGGGTTTATTATTTTTATTATTATCATGATTTATATCACATGGCACATTAATATTGATTCTTATAACTCTAACTGTTGATAAATCCTTATTATATGTTTTCATTTATAATGATCTCGGTATTTATGGGTATTATTATTCTTATATTATGTTAATGAATAATGTTTATCTCATCATACCCTTGTTCTTTGCTTATGATCACTGATGACATTCAACTGATAGAGATTAGTCTTCCATTAATAAGAATTTGAGCTCACCCATATAATGTATCCATTTCACTAGATAATCAAGAATTATGTTGAATAAGTTTGGTTAATAAGGGTTTCATATAGATTATTTTGATGACATAATAAGTTATATAAAAATATGGGTAGAGTGGGAATGGTTCTCTCTTGAATTAAATGGTATTGAATATGTAATTATGTTAACTAATTATCTAAAACTCCAATCATAAAACATACTTGACAATGTATGTGATATAATATTTACCTTTTGATTTTATATGTTTCAAATGTTGAAAATTTGGCCACCTTCATCGATACAAACTCTAGATATGTAATTTTTATGCTCTCAACATGAGATATACATGTGAATGTTTAGGGTTGTTATAGTTTGTATCTGAGGGATGGTTCAGAAAAATTTTAATATCTGTATATTTTCATGTGAGGTGGTCATAAGTGTTTTGGATTCCATAATGGGTTTACAATTTTATGTTTAATAATAAGTTTAATGTCTTAGATACCCATTTTATGGTTTCTTTGGGTTAATTTTATTTATACCTTTACATTTTTTGACATATTTCTTAAGGTGTTGATAAAATTCATGACATAATCTATAATTTAAGAATAAGGAAATTTTTTAATATTTTCATCATATTTACGGAAAATGTATAAGGTTGTATTTATATGAAAAATGAAAAATTGATGGATGGGAAACAATCCATCGCATTAGGAAAAGAAAACAGGATTCAACCCACAACCAATGGGTGAAAATTGAGAACCACCTATATATGGACTATATGATGTCCTAGTTATTAATTCATCCTTTTTTCAGTTAAATGGCCTGATTTAAAATGATTAAGTTAATTTTTTGAGCATATCGTATATCATGTGAGTAAAAATGGTATTGAAAGATGATTTTGTGTCTATGTGATTAGTGTTATCACCAAATTTATAAGAATTAAATTTGAAAGATAAAGGATAACCATTATTGTTAAAACACTCAATAATGTAATGTTTATTTTGATTATATGGTTATTTATTTGTGGAATTATTTAGTTTGAAATTTTTGTATAACTATTGAATTTTGGATACTAATGTATTATTTAATCGTATAATGGTTTTTTCGTTATAGGAATTGACTTACCATTTTCTATAAATTTTTATATTTTTCTAATTTTTAAATATACTTTGAATGGATTTATTGAATATTTTATGGTTATTTGGTCATTACACCTTGATTTTAGTTCTTTAGGGATGAAATAGTCTTCTTTAATACTCATGGTATCGAGAAAAAGATGGGATAGTGGTGAAGTTTTGATAAAAATGAAATTATACATGTTATATATGTATATTTTACTATGTTTTCTATTAATATGGGGAAATTATTATTCATATCTAGGAAAATTATCATTGAAGATAATGCTTTCATATTATAATTATTTTTAATGAAATCAATGACATATTTCAAACACAAAGGGTTTATGGTTTTGTGGTTGTTAAATATATTTGGGTCATTCACTTTTTTTAACCAATTATATCTATAATTATATATTATTATTTTCAAATTATTATTTTCACATATTTCCAAATCATCAATCCCCTCTTATGTTACGCTATTTACAATCCTTGTATGTATTATTCAAAATGACCATCATACATCTATTTATCTTATATCATGAAGATGTTTTATTATTTTCTTTTTACGATGTTAGTTTCCAAAAAGTTTTATTTGCATGTATCATTACTTTGATTACCATGACAACGTTAAAATTGAGAGTAAATGATTTATTAAATAGGGGGATGAAAAACCGCAAGATTTAAAAAAATAAAACTATGTTCGATACTATTTTAGACATGAAAACCCGATCTTAAATGATTCGGGAAGTATATAAATGTTTTAACCTGGACATTAAGTTGGTTGGTATAAATGGTATTTCACCACCTTGTGATATATATATATATATACATATATATTGTACAAAATTTTAATTATTCGTAATTTTTTTTAAATAATCAATCAAGTTTTATTAAAGTAATTTTATTCTTTAAAAATATGTTTTCGTATAAAATAATTTTCATTGATTTTTATAAAATAAATTATAACTATTTTTAGTAACATATAAAAAATTTATTTGAAACTATTAAATTATTTTTTGACATGAACATTTCAAATTTTAATTTGGGTGAATTTTTGGTTTTCATTAAAATATTATCCTTTCAGTAAAAGGTGAAAACAATGTTTTAAAAAAAATGTAATTTCTAACTAATGAATTGGTCAATATAAAAGTCACATTCTTTTAATATTATTTAAAATAACATATGTATTATTTAGTTTTACTTAATCTACTAAATTTAATTTGAATCATCTTCATATTGTATTTTAGTATAAGTTTGTCTTTGGGTTTAAAAAAATATTTCCCTAATAAAATTAATGTGCATAATGTTTCTCCATTTTAATTAATTAAAATATACCCTAATGAGGTATCTATTAAATAAAATTATTATATTATATGTAATTAAATATTAATTTATATTTTTAAAAATATTATTATTATATATTGATTTAATATAAAATAAACATTTTTATTAAAAACATTTCTTGAACGATCATTTTTGCATCACATCAACATGTTTAATTTTATATTAAGTTTTCCCACATCTATGTGTTGAATTTTTTGAAATATATTAAATATTTTAAATCAGACTAATTTATATTTTAAAAGTGGTTAGATTTATTAGTGAAAAAATAATAGTTAAATAATTAAAGAAATTATTATCATATAGGTGAAAATGGGTTTACTTGGGGGGTCAAACTAAAGAGATGAGGGTAAAAATAACCTAAAAATATAAAAGGATATTATATGGAGATATTTTGACCATATAATTTATAAATCTATAGAATATTAAATCTTGGACCCTTTTGGTCAGTGAAAAAATGTGGGTACATGTTTATCCTTAAAAATATTACGCGTGGTCTTCTCACTTCACTTTTAAAGTTCGCCATCTCTCATATCTTCTTCACACCTTTAGAACTATTTTTTGGTGAATGACTTCAAAATTATATTCCCTTACTCCATACCCTTTTCCTAGAATATGTTTTTTATTCATATGTTCATTCTAAGAATACATTAGGTATATTCTTAAAGAGGTGGACGGAGAGGAGGAAAATTTAATTACTCATTAATTTTTCTTTATTTATAGTTACATATCTTTAAAAACATATTCAACTATGATCATATGATTACAACTATAAATATTATTTTTTAATATTTTATTTTAAATATGTAATAACCTAAATAAATCTCATATTTCATTAAATAAGACACTAAATCGTCATTCATGTGTACGATGGACTACTGCCCTACGAACGAATTTCATTCATTTTACATCATTTCCAATAATGGCATGTTATAATTGATAATTTAAAGTAAATATATATTATATTTGTAAAATATTTTTACCACTATATTTATGATAACATAGATATTATTTAATCATTCCACTCTTTGAGAATATCACTCATGTATACATCATATTAACACCATGAAAAGATATGTGATTCATTTTCACTAACGCTTTACATGAAGGTAATGAGAGTAATGTAATGAATATATGTCATATAAATGAAATAATATTTTTAAAAATGACAAAATGATTATTCCTAAAATATAATAAATAAATTTATTTCCTATACTGAAAAATGAGAACATCATTCTTGTACCCATAGACTACTACATCCATGAAGTGATGTTATTCTTTTTTCATCACCACATCCCTATATATATATATATATAATTATTCCTAAAAAATATGTAGTTTATGATATTTTTTTTAATTATGTAAATTTGGAATAATACATACCTTCTTTCAATAGTGATCATTGAAAAATTGAAATGTTACTCCAGTGTTCTTACGACCAATCATCTCCAAAATCATAATGTATTTCATTTCTCAAAACCATCTATCAAGGTTGATTGTAAAACTATAATTTATAAATAAATTTTATAATTATGTAATTATTATTATCACGAAGATATTGAAGTATAAACCTCTTTGACCATGGTCAACAAACTAAATCCATTTTGAAACAATGAACCAATATCTTCAAAACACATGACATTGACAGAAATGATTATGTATTAAAATATGTGATTACAATAAAATGAACGAAATTATTTATGAAAATAATTTAAAACCTATAAAATATTATTAAGAATTAAAATTATTTATATAATATTATTATATTGAAGATAAGGGGAATTCATTTAATTTATGTTCTTTATGTATGGTTGTTTTTTATCTTGCTTTTACTTCTGTTAATCATATTCCATATTCACAACTTGTTTCTATTGTGTGATGTATATAGAATCCATATTAAATGTAATATCATTATTTATTAATACATCATTGTATATTGTGTTTCAATTTGAATTATTTCTTCCATAGTTATTTCACATGGATTTTACCGAGTATAATCAATATCATAACTCAATTTATTTTAATTGGGTTATATTTTATCATTGTATTATATATTCAATGGTGGTATCTCTAATTGTTTTTTATTATTTTATGTTGTATTTACACTTTTCTTACATGGATTATAATTTGTTACAGATACTAAATTAATAGATTAAATCTCAAATTCAATTGTATGATTTTTAAGGGTTATTCATCTCGAATTATCTTGCTTCGAGACATACGTTTATGATATCCACCTAAATGTATTTGCGTACTGTGAATAATACCATTTTAATATTTATATCCTGAAAATACTTTCATTGATGGTATATAAAGAACCTTTTTATGTTATTATTTTAGGAGGATTATGATTGAAGAGTTACCAAATTGGAAAATACTTTATGTTAAAATCTCATTCCTTTGGACATTTTTTATTTTCAAGTTCTCATTGGAGTAAATTATGTGATATTATTTTCTTGAACCACATATGATTCATCTACATTCGATATGAATGTTTATAACATTATTTATTTCCATTTTATCCCACATTAGATGATGAAATTTCATAGACGTAATGTCTTTGTGATACTGATCTATTATTATATTTAATATCTATTATTTTCCCTTTTATATAAACTTTTTATATTTTTTTAAAAAAAAATTCATTTCTAAAAATTCATTTTTTTGAAAGGAATTTTATATGATGTTTTACCTTAAATTAAAATATTTTATTTTGAAATTTCATAATTTTTTCCAAATGGGTCTCTTTTGACTCAGTTTTTGAGAATGTTTTAAAAAAATATTTTTATGAATAATCATTATTAATTATCTCTTAAGTCAAAAAACCTTTTTATTACAAAACCAAAAATTTAAAAAAAAATTATTTTTTTAACATTAATAAGATGATTTATTAATTATTTTTTCTACTCTCATTTTACTTTTTATTAAATTCTTTGAAAGGAATCATCATGTCTTTTTCTAAAAAAACATTGTTTTGATGTTAAAAAAATATTCACGAAATATTTTTAATAATGTGTTTGGAATTAATAGAATTTAACATTTTCATGGAAATTATATTTATTGAAGATTCCATTAAATGTATTCAATATTTTTTAAAAATAAAAGTATATTAAAAAAAATTGTTTTAAAGAAAGTATTTCTCCAAATAAGAAAAATAAATTCCTTAGAAAATGTTTTAAATTTTCTTTATAGAATAATTTATATGATTCCAAGGTAATTTTAAAATATAATTATTTTTTGTAATAATATTTTGAACATTTAGTGTTAAAAAGTTATTTTCCACAAAACATATTGAATGATATTTAAATGGTATTTCCATCCATCATATCTAAAAACACTTATTGTCACATATTTTACAATGGGGATATTTTATAATGATGGAATCCAAATTTTTACTCTTGATGTATTGTAATTGATTTAAATAAATTTATAATAAAAATATTTCTTTTCCATGGGCTATCCCAGTTTCAAATATACCTTTCCGGAATCTATTTCTTTTCCACTAGTTAATCATATTCAAAATATATCATATTGGAATTTGTTTTTATTTTCATAAAATTTTTCTTGTTTCAAAGATATTTTAATGGAACACATTACTTTTCCACTAGTTACTCATGTTGTAAATAGTTTTTTATTGAATTAGTTACCTCTAAATGAGTTAAGAATGTTTTAATGTGATTGTCCTAGAACTTGTTTATTTCTCTACAGGGTAACCATGTTTAAAATATATTATAATAGATCAAAAAAATTCCATGGTTTAATCATGTGTGAAAGGATTGTTATGGTACATTTTTTATTTCCATGGGTTGACCATGTTTCAAAGGGATTTTTTAGAACCCATTAATTTCCCCAGGTTTATTGAGGTTTCAAAAAGATTTTCATGGAACTTGTTTCTCTAATAGGGTTTAGTCATTTTATTAAAGGAATAGTGATTGTTTGTATTAGTTTTTAGATGAACTATAAGATCTATTTAATTTATTTATAGTTCATGGACATTATATATGATGGGTTCTCCCAAATAGTGTCTAGTGGGCCTAATGTATCCTATAACATGGGTGTGCCAATATAATACTCTAATTTATTGCGTAATAATTGTATTCTCAGGAGAATTATAATGGATGATGTTTGTATGGTAATTCAAATTTTAAGGGTCCAATGATGATGATGTTATATGATAACAATAAGTTTTATTTATATTTGCTAGGGGTTATTAATGTTTCTTATTATCATTATTGATTTCATAAGGATTATAATTATGGATTCTAATGAGTATCTCTATTATTAAAACCATATACAATGTAATCATGTTTTATGTTACAAATAATGATGGTAGAAATAGTATTATGTTATGATCATTAACATTGGTTATGAAATCATTCCCTTATACTATTTTTATACCCCATGATGACATACAATTGTAATGAATATATTTACCCTAACCGAGTAGTTCACCTCATGTTTCTTATGCTTCCTTTTCCTCAGGTGATTAAGATTGATGTAGAATGAATTATTTGTATATTTTTTCATATGGATTATGTTTATGACATAATATATAACATAACCACATTGGTATCATGGGAAAAATATACAATTTAATTCCATTGTATTATTTATTTAAGTGTTTTTATTGAATTTATAAAACACTAAAAATAATAGTTCCTTGAGAATATAAAATATATTGTATTTACCATTTAATATTGTACATTTTAGTTGGAGAAACTCTGGTCACCTTTATCAGTACCAAATCCGAAAGTGTAATGTTTTTTATTTCAGGACTAGATCAGGGAGTTTGGGTTTGGGAAAATTATATATAGATAGTCATTAGTCTGATAAATAATTATTTATTAATGTGTGATATTGGATAAATGGTGTAATATCTATCTTGATTTAAACTAGTGGCCTTTTTTGGGGAAGGTCTCAGGGTATATAAATTATAGTTGGGATTATTATGCTAGTCATAATGGAAAACAATTTACAAATATTATGTAAATAATATATTAAAGAACAAATATTTTTTAGAATGAAATATTTGTAGAGCCGCCACAACTTCTCATACTGAAACAGAATGGGGTCCTAGTATAAAAGCTCATGATTTTTTTGTACATTATACATTACACTTGGACCTAAAATAAAAGGTTTTAAAAAATTATAATTTTATAGAAGTGTTCTTACTGAAATTTTGATCATTTATTCTATTAAAAGGTCTATTATTATTGATATTTTGACGTTATTATTCTCATATGTATGTATAATCCATATTTGAACCATTTATTGTGTGGCTAGAATCATTGATGTGTGAAATATCCATATGTTTCCAAATGAAGGATAATTGTTCCAAAAAGTTAATTATTGGGAAAAAGGATCATAAGGAATATGAGTTCTATAAAAAAAATCTCATATCAAATTCAATAAATTCATTTGATATTAAATTGATTCATAAAGAGAGAGTCTAATCAAGTGTGCATTCTATGGTTGATCACCTCAATGTTTCCTAAAATAAGGATCCTAATATAGATGAAGGGTCTTTTTATATTGCGATGCTTGAATATTAATATGATATGCGATAAATTATTTTATGAATTTATTATATATGGAACCATTTCTATAGAATTTTATTTTTGCTGAGATGGTTTATATAAATTACAGAAAATTAGAACCAAGAGGATATATATTGGTATTCTGTTATCTCAATATAATAATATATCTAGAACATTATATATTAAAACTTGTGGTCTATTAAATTTATCTATGATTATATACATTAATAGATAATAGAATAATGTTAGAGAACCAACATATTTTTGTTTACATTATCTGGAACTTCAATGAGTTGTATGTCTATGTTATATCCTACAGTGACACTATTGATCAAAAAAATAGAGTGCATTTGAATTATTAAAACTATAATGGAGTTAGAGTTTTTGATTTGTATTATAGAGGATATTTAAAAGGAAGTAAAAATTTTGATGCTTAACAATTAAATCCATGGTTTATATCACTTGTCCAAGAACTCATAATTTTAATTTTAGAGTATGTATGATTAGCTAAATTACCACTAAATCAAGATGACAATGGAATATAATTTCTAAAATTTTACAATGTTAAAGGGATGTGATATTTTACAAATTAAAAAAATAATGATATATATTGAGATATTTTATAGATGTAATATGCTTATATTGTGTCTTGATGATTTAGAGGTCATCAAATATCAGATCCATAAAAAGAATTTAAGATTTGAATTGGAAGATATGTTTCAAAATATAGTGACTTGTACCCTGAATGACATGGTTGTGATGAAAAACAAATATTCTATTGTAGGTGATTCTTGATCTTGTTTAGTAGATATATTGTTGTTATGTATATTTCTCTAATGGTTTGAAATTTTTTATAGTTTTATGGATAAATAAATATTCTTATATATGAGTAATATGTAGTTAATAAGAGATATATAAAATCCTTCTGAAATATTGTATAAGAGTGTCTTAAAATAGTTTTTAGATGTGTGCACTTCTCAATAGTGGATTATGGTGATAATTTTTCACTATTTGAGGTTATTAATAGTTCTATTAATTAAATGGTTTATCTATATAAGGAATTAATTCATCAATACGAATATATATACAATTTTTATACATGAAAAAATGACGTGGGGTAACATTCAATATACACGAAATAATTATATATTATCTTTTTTAACGTGTTCATTGTTGTAATATTTCTATTATAATAAATTTTTTATCATCCATAAAATTTATTGTTTAATGTGAAGTATAAATATGTTTTAAAAATAATAATCTATTTATTGATTAATTGATCTTATTTTAATATTTATTCATTATTTATTGGTTTTAAAATATGATATATTGCTCGTTAATAGATGGTGTGTTGTTGGATTTTTTGGAAACATTCATGTCTTATCAGTTCTATATACAACATGCATTGGAGTATTTAGTTTTTTACCTTATGGAATAATTTTCAAAAATATATATTCTGAGGGTTGGTGAATTCATGTTCTATTTCATGGAAAAAAAATTCTCTTCAAAATTATAAGGGAGGTATTTTTAATTTTCGAGGGACTTGTTTATATTGAATGTTTCTATATTTTTATTATTGTGTAACATAGTTCCTATAGAGTTCTGAGACATGAAGTTATGTCAAAGGATATATAAGGAAAGTGAATTATTTGACTGGTTATATTTTCTTAAGAACCACTACATTAACAAATGATGGATATAGATGGTAAATTGTTATTATGCATTGATTATAGGAAGATTAATTTTGAAACAGTAAAAAATGCACACTTCCATGGATCAATGATATATTTGATGAACTATAAGGTTCAATGTATTTTTTAATTATAAAATCATTATATAGACATCACTAGAATAGTATTTAAAGAGGAATATAGTGCAAAAACCCATCTAATGATCGAATAACTGATTTTCATGTTTATTAATATAAATTAGATAACAATATTTTTTAATAAAATATTATGTAAACTTTAATCAAAATGGAAATTATTTTAATTAATCACTTTTATTATAATGTATATGATAAAATATTAAATTATAAATTTTATAATTTTAAATTGATAAATTCAATATTAATTTTGAACTCATAATTCTATATTTTCATTTGGTGAAATTTTGGTTTTTTTGGAAAATATTGGATTTTCAGTGAAGAGTTAAAAATTCTTATTTTTGTAAATAGTAATTTTTTTTAATGAATTACATAATTTAATAGTCCCAATATGTTTTGAATATGTCTAAAATTACTCAAATTATTATTTAATATAATTTAATCAACTTGATTACATTTGAATCAACTTTATATTATTTTTTGGAAAAGATGTTTTTTTAAAATTTAAATGTATTTTTTTCTAAAAAAATGTTATATATTTTATAATGATTACCATTTAAAATTAATTAAACTAATACCAAATGGTGAATTTAATAAATTAAATATATAGATTATATATTACAAAATATTAATTTTTTTTATATAATTTTTATTATTAGTCATAGAGTAAATATAGAATCATGTTTTTCTAAAAAAAAATACTCCTCTTAAAAACCTGATATCCACATGCCTCTTTAGGATTAATATTAAAATATATATTGAAACATATGTGAATTTAATTTAAAAAACTTGAATAAATATTTTTTTATCAAAATAAATTATAAATTTCATATAAGGAAAACATATTTTTTACAAAAATCTTTTGTGAATAACATTAAAATTAATAATTAAAATTAAGGATAAAACTTCTTTTTTAAGGGATTGTACTTTAAACTAAAGGGTACAATTGAACTAAAAACCTGAAAAAATAAATTCAATTGAAATATTTAGAACTTATAAATTATTTTATGAATAATGGATAATTATTGGGGCTTGGTAACTTGAAAACAAATTGGGTTTTATTCATGCTTTCAAAAAATTACAAGTGTCCCACTCACACAACTTATAAAGGAAAAATCACCATCATCCTCTACTATCACCTAAAGACCAATTAGATTAGTCAATACCTACCAAAATAAATTTTTAAAATTTTTCATCTCATCCTAAAATTCTTACTTTGGTAATAAATTTTACCATGTAATGTGTTTTGTTAAAACCAAAATAAGATACCTGGAGAAGAGGAAACGTTCATCACGGAGTGTTTTTTTTTAATTTCTTCCTCCACCCCATTAAATGATTATTTTATGCTGATGATATAATAAGTTCATTATATTCTATATAATGAGTTTTTCTAGGTTAAAGGTTATACCTACAACTATAATCACATCCATAAAATGATTTATGAAATAATTGTTTATGTGTACGATGAACTATGACCTCACAAAATGATGCCATTTGTTTTTCCATTTTCACCTCTCAAAGATGGCTATAATAATGGAGGAAAATTATATATATTATATTTATAACAAATTAATACATTTTTAGTCACTATATTAAATATATACATTTATTTTATTCTAACACATAAGGTATACGATACATTGCGTGTGTGTATGGCGGACTATCGCCTCACGAAGCGATGTGATTCATTTTTCAATAACACATTATGTGAAATGTATTACGGGTATATAAAATAAATATTGGTGATTAAAATGATTGATTTTTTATATTAATTAAAAGTTAATCATTATGTAAATATAAAATTTCAATTTCTATACACCTTTTCACTCACTAAAATGAATGATAATTTCATTCGTGGACATTATGATTACCATGTCCTCATAGCAATGAGATTATTTTTTATCATGAAATCAAATAAAAAAATAAATAATTATATAAAATTATTAATTATGAATTTATTATATAGTAATGATTTTATAATGATAAAATGTTATTTATCATATTACTAAAAGAATCATCGATAAAGAGAAAAGTTACTCATGTATACGTACATGCTACCTTCACCATGATTGTCACATTATTTCATTTTTCACAACCATAATTCATGATTGGTTTAAAAAGTATAATTTATTTAATAAATTAGATAATTACTTGATGATCATTATATAGACAAGATTAAATAATTACCTCATTTACCATAGTTCACATACCAATGTCATTTTTGGAACATAAAACAAATACATTCAAAACACCCAACATAAATATTATTATTTATGTAATTGTATATAACCTGTCAATGTGTGAAATAATTTTACCAATAAACCATAAAAAGTCTATCAAGAAATTAAATAATTGAAATATGTTTATTATTTATAATTATAATGAAACACTTGACAAATCGTACTCGAGGTAAGGGGCTTCATCTCAATTTCCTTTCGTTAAGCCATGTGTTGAAGTTATGGACCTTTATTATTTTAGATAGTGTATATACATACCCTATTCATTTTGTGTCATGAATTTATCTATTATCATAGTATTTAATGATTTTTAATGTTATTATTTCCAGGTATTTTGATTTAAATATTTGCAAAGTGATATATTAGTTTTCTTCTAAACAAATAAACTTTTAGTGTCTTCAATCACCATTGTTTCATTTTCAGGTCAATGTTTTAAAAATATTTTTAAAATAATTTATATGATCATAAAACATTTAAAATGTTTATTTTGGACTCTTTTACTTTATTTCAATTTTTTTCAAATGGAATCATTATATGTGTTTGAAATAGAATATTTTGAAAAGTTACAAATGAAATGGCATATTATTATTGAATTGTGATAACAACCATTTCTATCTCCTCAAATTTTATATTATTTTTAGATTTATTTGAATAACTTACTTTTTTCTTAAATTAAAAATAATATTTCCATTTTTTGGTATTTTTATATTGAAATATTTATAAAAATAAATGTGTATTTAATGTTATATTTTGAATGAAAATGGTATTATAATATCTAAAAGTTATTTACAAATGTCTTTAAAATAGTACCTAAATGATGTAATATTTCATTCATGTTGTGATTCATAGATATTATATATGTTGGGTGGAACCAAAAAATACTAGTTGATCTCTCTATAGCTTATATTGTGAGTTCACCTAGATATAGATCTAATAAATTGGGTAATGATTATTTTATCCAGATAGTTATATTAAATATTAGTTGTATTGTTTTTCTAATTTGTAAGGGTTTTATAAGGGTTTTCTGAGTAGATATCCTAGGATACATATTTTACGTTTCTATTCATGCTATTGGGTTTTAATGGAAATGTTTTTTTAATGGTAAAATAAAATATATTTTTAATGAGATGATATTACCCATTATGGTGCCAACAAGCCTATACCTAATTGGTACATGCTCCTACATAGCATCCAAAAGACCTAGGATCAAATCTAGGAAGGGAAGAATTTCCAGGGGACTATTGTAGTAATGTAGGAGGGGCACTGTAGTAGTACGGTTGCAGTGGTGACACTGTAGCCGCGGTGGCACTGTAACAGGAACTGTAGCAGTGGATGTACTATAGGATGTACATTAGCAGCCTGAATACTATAGCATTACTATTTACTGAAGGGTACTTCTGATAAAAATGGGCTTTCAAGCCTTGTATTCAAGAAACTTTTCCTTGGGCCTGTGGATAATGTAATGGGTGTCCCTCCACCCAAAGAAAACATGGTATTTTTTTAATAATAAAATGAGTCTTCGACCCCTTGTTTAAAAAAAATATTTCTCATTATTAGAAAAATGATATCTTTGGAAGAAAATGGTTTTTATATTTTTTCATGTTCTTTAATAGACTAATGATTTTTTTATGTCACTTCCTGAGATTTTTATTATCAAACATTATTTTTTAAAAAATATTATATTTATTAATTGTTAAGTGAAAGGAAGAGTTCATGTTGAAAATCATGAAGAGTTTTATGAATATAAATACTATTTTGTTTTAAAATATTTATATTTTAGATAAAATTGGATTCTAATAATAAGATTAAAATTATTATTATATGGTTTTGTAATTTATAATTTATGGAATAATTCTTTGAAACTCCAAACATAAAATATTCCTGAAGTGGAATAATGTAAATTAGTGACTTAAAATCTAGATAATGTAATGATTAAAGCATGGGACTTACATTTTGTATCAACGGAGATTTTTATATAAATTTAGAGGTTATGAAAATGTAAAAATATTTTAACTTATGGTTATGTAAAAATGATATAGCATTTAAATATTCCTATATTTCGTCAACTAATCATTTTTAGTATTGTTATCAATAATAGAAATGGGGATGATGTACTGGGAATAAACCAATAAATAATATCCATCCAAATAACCATCTCGAGATGGTTGGATTCATAACGAAAAATTTTATTTTTGTGATGGATTATTTGAAACTACATAGAAGTTTTGGTGGTATCCATTCTAGAGATAAACCCGGCCTAACATGAAAAAAAATGCCTCTTGTGAGGTATTTCATGAGCCATAATCCCCCATCTATCAGTGGCTCATCTAGCCTTGTGGATGATTAAGGATGGATCGGTCCTCTAAAATTTATATTTCATTTCATGGGATTATTTAAATGACAAAAGGTAACCCATTATTTTTATCCTTTTAAATGTGAATCTACATGATTGTGATCTTTGGTTAAGAACACTGGAGAGAAATATTATCTAGATACCCTATAATGGGAAAATTTTAAGGATTTGTTCCTTCAGAAATATTTTTCTAATGTGTCATGAATCTATATGGAATAAAAAATTCTGTAATTTGAGGGAAAAATATTAAGATTGTATAGTTTCATTTTAAGATAACTTCCCAAGATAGGCCATGAATGTGTACAATATTATTTGAGACATTGATAGTAAAAAAATATTTTACTAAAGGTTGAAACCAAGTCTATGAACATCTATGGATACATGATCATTTAAAAGATATGAGAATGTAGTTCATTATGATAAAATGGTTAAGATGAAGTTTTATAACTCTTATGTGCCTCATGATGATGAAATTAATAAGTTTGGATGGATGGAGATGGTAGAACTTATATCAATGAAATCTAGAGGTAAGAAAATGGTGTTCCCACCATGAGGTAAGTGTTGTAATAAGCACCCTAGAAAATTTATTATGACGTTATGGATGTTTTATTTGTGTGGAAAATTGGGCCTCATGGCCCGTGAATGTAAGGGAAAGAATCCAGAGAAATAAAATAATGGGGTAATTGAGATCTATCAAATTGTTAAATGATTTATTTGAAATTATTTGTGTAATTTCTCTAGTGTTTATTTTAAGTTATAAAAAAATATGGAATTCATCATGATAGAAAATATAAATGTGTTTTAAATTAATTTCATTCTAATTCATTTGATTTTGGACTATCAAATGAAGCCTTATAAGGTGTGATAATTATGTATTCAAATTATTCCAATGCCCAAATTTACAATGGATCGTGGAATTATTTCATTTTTAGGAAATTTCCAACTAAATTATGAATATCACCTCATGAATGTAAGATATAAATTTTAATGAAATCCCCTGGTGTAAGCATCAAGTAAACCATGATTTATAGAAATCTTAAATTTGTTATAATTTTATTTTTCGTTCATAAAGATCTTGTTGAACTAACTATGAAATAGTTTTATATCATTATTTATATGGAATAACTACCACTTTATCATTCTATGACAGATTTCTGCTCATAAAAAAGTTATATTCAATGATTTTATGACTTTTATAACATACCTAGAAGCTCATAAATTTATTAGATATTAAAGTGTAATTTACCTAGCATATATTATTTAAAATACGGTAACTTTTCAAATTAATGATTCTCTAGTAGTAAATGAATTCATGGATTTTTTTAATGCTTCTAGTGGTGTTATTCCTGATCGATAGGTTGGGTTTACTACTAAATTAATACCTGATTACTAGACTATTTCTATACCCCCATATCGAATGAATCAATTAGAACTTTTAGAATTCAGAAAAGTAATTTTCCTATGTTTTTAGTTAAATTTCTTATTTGACCTAGAAATTCACTATAGGGAGATCAATTTATTTAAATAAATATGGTTGAATGAAATTTTTCATTGATTATTGAGACATGAATAATTTCCTTGTTAAGAATAAGTTCCATTTCCTCATATCTAAATGTGTTTTGATTAGATCTATGGAGCATTTTATTTTTTGAATGTTGAACTGTGTTTGGGGTACAATAAGTTGAAATTGTAGGATGAAGAAATTATGAAGACTATGATTTAGACATTTTATTAGAACTATGTTTTTTAGATATTCCATTTTGGTTGTCCAATAAATCTAAAATATTAATGTTCCATATTAATTGAATTTTTCATGAATTCATGGAAATTTGTTTGTTTTTTGTGTTGATGAAAATTGGTATATTTTAATTTTCATGATAAACATAAAATAAAACTAACAATTATTTTTAAAGTCGTAAAAGAAAGGAAAATATATAGGAAATTTAGAAACTATGAAATACTGTTTCAAAAACATTCATTCTTTGGTTATATTGTTTCTAAAGAATGAATAAGTATTGACCATGATAAAAATAATTTTGTTAAAGATTTATCAAGTTTCAAAAAACTGAATATATTTATATTTTTCTTGTATTAGTGATTTACTAGTTTTTTTAAAACATTCCTCCATTGTTTACCCAATTAACTAAGCTAAATCAAACCTGATTTGAATTCCCTAGGATAAAAAATGTGGTAAATATTTTGAGGAAGAGAAAAGAAAATTAGTGATGCTCTAGTTTTTTCCCATCCTTCTAAAATTTTTGAATTTTTCATCTATATTAATACTTCATTAATATGAATTGAGTGTTTTATAATGAGAAATGATCAGATAATTCTTTAATCCTTCACCTTAGTTGAACCCTCATGAGTTAGTATACACTATAAAATATTTAGAATTAAATTTTGTGGTATTTACTTTAAATATAGAGTTGAAAAATTTTAATATAATAAAATGTGAAATATATACTAATAAAACCATTTTTATTTATATATTTACTCTAAAATAATTGAACATGAGACATAGCAGATGGTGAGAACTGATCATTGAATTTGATTGCAAAATTAAGTATAATCATTGAAACATAAAAAACAGTGGATGATTTGAGTTGAAAACATAATGTTACATAAGTAATGTTATGTTATGAATTTGAATCATTAATTAGTTATTTGATAATATTTTTCCAAGATGTTTTGGATGAATTGAAATATTTTTTTCCAGTTTTTGTTTAGTCGACTTTGTCTAAAATAATTAATAATGCATTGAAGGAGGATCAATAATTTCATAAAAAGTTAAAATATATTAATAAGGGTATGAATAGTGAATTTAATATCAATTAAGAATATATTTTATGATTTGGGAAAATATTTTGTGGGCCTTTGGTTTCCACGTATAAGGAATTGGTATTATGTGAATCTTATAGTTATTTATTTTATATTCATCTAGGTAGAATGAAGTTATCAAAATAATTTTGAGGGTATTACTTGTGGGATAGAATAAAAAGATATATTTTTTAAATTACCAAATTTTTTTACCTATTATCTAGATAAATAAGTAAAAACATTACGGAAGGGGGTGCATCAAGATATCTCAGTGCAAGGGTTACAGTAGGAAAATATAACAATGGATTTCAGGGTATGATTCTCAAATACTTATAAAGGTAATAATGTAACGTGGGTTCTTGTTGATCGATTAAATAAATCTTCACATTTACAACCCATTATATATACAATGAATTTTTATCAAATTTCATGAATTTATCAACAAGATATTGTCAGGATATATAGAGAGACTCTCTCAGTTGTATCTAACTATGATCCAAGGTTCAAATCCAATTTTTTGAAAGGATGGAAAATGGTGTTAGGACTGGATGGCCCAAAGGCCTTAATTTTTATTTATTTTTGGATAAACCCCATTTTAAGGAGAAAGGGGAAACCTCACATGACTTCAAAGAAATGGATACACAAATATAACCCAATTCCAAAACAAGACTACTAGAAATGTCCCTCCCTAGCATCAACATCGTTATGGAAAGCCTCCACCAATGCATGGCTACTCAACAAGCTGTCTTGTGCAAAGATACACAGGCCTGGTACCAATGGCTATGCCATACCCTCTCATCAATCCAAATCCAAATAACCATGCATAGTGAAAGCTACCTGCTCTGAGTCCTCATCTGAGGCATTAACTAGTAGAAAGTCTGGACCAAGCCATCATGCAAAAATACAAACCTTCAAATGCTAACATTCCTCAACATTTCAAACTGGTATGTCCTTACTCCAAACAAAAATATAGAACCAGAGAACCTCCATCACCAAGCAATATCTCCACTGCCTACAACTCTCATACCCATCATCAAACACCAGCAAAAACAAATACCAATCCGATTTCATCATCCAGATTTCGAAGCCAACTGCAACCAGACCGAAGCAAACTGTGAGGAATAATCCACGCAGCACACTTCAACGCTCCACTGCCTTGACAGGGAATGCCACAGCCAAGAACCGTCTCTGCTGAGCCAAAAAAGACATCACAACAACGCCAAATTGGCGACCAAAGCTACTGAACCCGCTGCTGCTGAACACCAAAATCAAAAATCTCAGCTTCCCTTACTCCAAAATCAACTCCAAAGCCTCAGATCCATGGCAACACCCGCCTCCATAGATCAAGACCACCATCCTCAAAACTTATTCACTACTTCCCCATCACCCGAAGATGCACAGCAAACACTGCAGGAAACCGAAAACAGCCTTGCACAAAGCCCAAATCCATCAACAAACGGCATCGATTCGAATCGAAACAGCATCCAAATCAACCATAACAGAAAATGCGTCCCTAGATCGGGGAACTAAGCGAACTAAAACCAAAATCAGAAGCAAAAAAAGGAAGAACAAAAAAAAACCATTACCAGCGCTCCTGTAGAAAAACCCGTCACGATCCAAACCCAAATTTTTTTTCTCAATATGATGAAAAGTATGATTATAAAATTCTACTATATATTATATGATTCATTATTGTTTAATTTATTACTTAGAATGATCTCATAGAAGTCATTATTTTGTTGGGTTTTCTTATAAAAACAAAATTCATTCCAATATATTGATGACACAATTTTAGAAATTATATGGAATGTTGTGTCAAGAACTATACTTATGGTATGATGTTGGAGAAAGGAAGTTGATGGAACAATATTTGGTATATTAAATGGAAGAGAAGGTGTATTTTATTCAAAAAAATATGGGGAAGGATTAGAGAAAGAAGAAAATTTGTGCGGATAACCATAGGAATGATATTTTCTTTAAGTTAGGTGATTATAATGATCTCAAAGTTTCTTAATGGGGAAGTGATATACAATTTATTTAAAAGGGATGTATAATTCTGCATTTCATTGGAACATTTGAAATTCTAGAGAAAGTTGGATCAATTTCTTATGGATTTTCCTTACCTCTATGTTTATCTCGGGTACCCAGTATATTTCATGTTAGAATGTTAATGAGATACTTTCCTGATTCATCTCGTGTTTTAATCCCTGAAGAAGTTATATTGGAAGGTAAAATTACTTATGATGGAAAATGAGTACATATTATTGACTATAAATGAAATTTATTGGAAAATAATTTGTTTTTACCCAGTTAAGGTTTTACGTAAAAATCGATATGGTTAAAGGGGAAACATTAGAATATGATGTTTCTATGAGGTAAAGAAATACCCACTTGTTTAATATGTAAATAAATTTGTGAGTTAGCAATTTCGAAAATAGAGAATAACGTAACAACCCATGTAATTATAAAATAAATAATTTTCATATTTATAAATATTAATTAGATAGTTATATTTTTATAAAATTATTACTTAATTATTAATTTAAAATGGATTTGTTTAAATTAAAAAAAATTTCATAAGTCTTTATATAACTGAATAATTTCAAAAAAAAACATTGAATTCAAAATTTATAAAATAAATATCAATTTTGAAATCATAATATCAAAATATATTTTTTGTGAAATTTTAAGACTTTTCATAAAATAATTATTTTTTGGTTAATAGTGAATAATAAATATATGAGTAAAAGTTAATTAATTTTTAATAAATTATATATTTTAATAGTCCTAATTAGTTTTGAATATGTTTTAAATTATTCTTTTAATTGTTTATTTATAATTAATCAACTTAGTTAATTTTTATTCTATTATATATCAGTTTTTATTATAATATTTTTTTTAGATTAAACATGTGTTTTCTAGAAACAAATTTAAAATATATAATGATTCACATGTAAATTAATTAAAAATTCACTAATGTGGAATGAATTAAATTATAAATATAAATTAAATATCATTATAATTTACTTTAGTTTCTATACATTTATTATAATTATTCAAACAGTTAATATAGAATTATCTTTTTCTAAAAAATACTATTCTTAAAAACTCGCTATTTCACTGTATATATGGAATTAAGATTACATTTAATTTCCCCAAATTTGTGACCTGAATTTTAGAATATTGATTGAATATTTATTATAATAATAAATCACAATCTCAAAAAAATAAAACATAATTTTTTTCCAATTTTATTAGTGAAAATATTTAAAATTAAATACATCGATTATTGAAAAAATTGGTTTAAAAATGTATTAAACTTTATCCATAAGGTAAATAATAACCTAGAAAATTATAAAAAGTTATTGGATATAAACAATTTAACCTTAAACCATATATTCATAGGAATATACCAACGATGGTTACTAGTTATGAGAATAATATGTTGGTGGAATTCACTCTTTCATAAAATTACTACTGTTTCACTCACCCCACTTATAAAAGACCACCCACACTTCTCTACTCACACAATAAAAACCAATTGGTTCAGAAAATACCTTCCCAAATCACTTTTTCAATTTCATATTATCAACCTATAATCTTGAAAAAAATTATAAATAGTACCATGAAATCCTTTAGGTGAAAAGAAAAAGGAAATACCTAAAGAAGGGGTAGCATCCATCAATGAGCGTTTTTTTTACTTCTCTATACACCCACATAAATTCATCTTATACCATTTTTATATAATAATATAAATAGAATACATATATGAGACGTTTTTATTCTATTTATTCCACTTAAAAACATACTCACTTCTATTAAATGGTTTACCAAGTCACCCTTCAAATATACGATGGACTACCTCCTTATGAATTGAGGCCATTCATTTTTCCATTACCACCACTCATGTTTATGTATAAAGATGAGTAAAATTTCCAATATGATATGTATATATAATTATAACTATGTGTTAATTGTATCATATATACCATATTTTATATTCCAATATGTATGGGATATGATAAAGCTTCTCGTGTGTATGATAGACAATCGACATAGAAAGTGATGTGTTTTGTTTCGAACTAACACATTACGTAAAAGGTAATAATGGTAAATATAAAAATACATGTAATATAAATGAATTATTTTTTATATTAATGACATATTTATAATTCTATAAATATAATATATCAACTTATTTTTACCTTTTCACTCACTGAAAAAAATAATAACTTCGTTCATGGAACTGTAGACAACGTCCTCCTCGAAGTGATGCAATGTTTGAATCACCCCATAAAAAGGATGATATATAATAAATATAAATATATATTTTTTATTTATTATATATTTATCATTATATATATATAATTTTTAACACAACATATTTCTATATTGATCATTTGATAATGGAAATGTTACTCCTTAATACTAATGACCTACCGTCTCCATGATCATAACGTTAGATTATTTTTCATAACATAAATACATTAAAAATTTTAAAAGTATAAATAATGTATAAATATGATAATTATTTTTTTATTATTAGTCTATAGGTGTTTAAATAATGACTTCATTTACATAGTTACCATACAAAAGTCATTTTTCAACTAAAAACCAGATATGGTTGAAAAAATAGATGTAAACATAATTGATTAGTCAGTTGAATATAACATGTTAATAAGTGAAATAAAATTATAATAAACATGAAACGAGTTCAAAATAATTTATATAATTATTTAAAATGACAATTCAGACTCAAGATAAGGGACTTCATCTCAATTTACATTCATTGAAAAATATCTTGATGTTATGCAATACTTTTCATTGAGAAGGTTTATATAAATACAATTTGACATGTTATGTTAGGAATTTATCTATTCTAATGGAATATAATGTTTTTTAATGTAATTTATTCATGGTTATTAGGATATAAATATTTCCAATGTGATAATGGAATTTTTTATGAACAAGTCATCCTTTAATGTTTTCTAAAAAACTCTCTTCCTCTTCTATATCTATGATTTAAATTTTTTTTTGAAATATTATATATGTATATAATAGATACATAAATTTATTTTTATGTCTTTTTTAATGTAATTAAAATGTTTTAAAATTTAAAATTTTTCATTTTTAAACAATAATTATTTAAAATAAAAAATTGAATATCGTATTTTTAATGTATTGATACAATGACCATTCCAATCACCGTGAATTTTATTTGATTTATTTATTTCTTTAAAATATTTCATGTTTTATTAATTGAAAAATAAACTTTCCATTTATAGGATATTTTGGTATTGAAAATTATTTCAAAAAAGAAAAGTGTATTAAAAATATGATTTTGAATAAAAATGGTATTTTTATAGCAGAAAATGATTTACATGCAAGTTTAAAAGGGGTTTTCAAATGATGAAATGTTTTATTCATGTTGTGGTTGATGGAGATTATATATGATGGGTGTTCCACGATAGTGTTCAGAGACCCTATTGTATCTTATACTATGGGTGTGGGAAAATCACCCTCAAATGTATTAGGTAATGATTTTTTTATCCAAATAATTATATTCGATGTTGTACGTATAGTGATTAAAAAAAATTTGGGTTTAAAAGTATTTAATGAGATGCTGTAAAAATGTACCAATATGAATTTCATATATATTCTAATTTCATATAATCTAAATCATTTATTTTAAAATGGTATAATAAATGAACTTTTTAGATGAATGATATTTCACTTTGTGTGTATAATGTTATTTTTTAATTACAAGGTTTTTCATAAGGTTTTATGATTTTAACACCATTAATTATTTTATTATTTTTATGTATCTTAATGAGTTTTTTATTTTCCATTATTTTTTTAAAAAAACCAATTAATTTATGTATGTGTGTAGTGAATGAAGATTTTATTTTGTTAATAATGATGAGATTCATCAAAACAAATCAAGTTTTGTTTTAAAATTTTTTTAGGGGAAAAACGAGTTCGAATTGAATGTTTCCACTTTGTATTATATTGTTTTCTAATATATGAGAAATATAATAATTATCTAAAACTATAATACTAAGATGATAATCATTAGTAAAGATAGTGAATTTATGACTAACACTTAAAATTCTATAATATTTAAGGATGAGGCATTATAGGAAGACAAAATGAATAATTAAAGCAATGTAAAAAGGGATTATAAGTTCCCAGTGATTCTATTTAAGAAAAATAACAATATTTTTATTTTTATATCCCTACTAAGTAATTATTCTATATATAAATTGAATATTTTTTCATAGTGTTTATGGATGATATTAATATTTATTTTCAATTTTAATATTATCATGGAAGTAAATTTAAGACCATTCTAGAGATGTTATAGGAGTATATATCATATGAGAATCCGTGTAAATAATAATTTTTGATATGGGAAGGGATTGTCGTAGGGTATTATTTTAGAGTGGAGTCTTAGTGTAACATTAGATATTTTATGTGGTTATGTCTTCGATGTGTTATGAGAATCTTTTTTTTATTTACATATTATCTAGGTAGGAATTTTACTAATTGTAGATTATTCAATATTTTTTAATCTTAACATCTCTAATGATAGTGATGAATCTAAAATAAAAAATGTTTGATTGGGATGAGTAGTTTTGTTGAGATTTCAATGTGTATAATAAGTCAATGAATTCATTTCTAGTATTGATATTACCATTGGATAGGGAATGATTTTCAATGTACATTTTTTCATCTAAATTTGGATTAGGATCTGTGAACATGTATATAGAGTGTAACATATCATATTTATGAAAAAACAATTAACATTTGAGAAGAAGAGTACCAATCTTGTATTGAATGTGGTTATTCGTGACTTGTTGATCTGGATACATCAAGCTTTTGGTGAAGTATTTATTGTATATAGGGATAATAAATGATTATGGTATAATTTTTGTCAATGTTATTTTAATATATTACAAAATAGTTGGAAGAAGTTTCTTGAATCATTTTATTTAGAGTTATCCTATAAATCTTATAAAGAAAATTTTTTCGTGAATATTTCTTTGATAAATTCTCATGTGTGTAATACCATGACCATTTATGAAGTTTTCTCAAGAAAATTCTTAGCTACTTTTCATCTTATATAAGTACCCCTATTTGGAGTTATCATGTGGGGTGTGTTTGGTTGGATTTTTAAGAAGAAATTTGGGAAAATGGTTTTCTGCACTATTGGGACATGGTTAGGGTAAACCGTGTGCCTATCCCAGCTTATCGTATAAACCTAGGTAGAGAGGTTCACATAAAGGGTTCATGGTTTGAAAAACTATGAAACCAAACCCTAGAGAGCATGCAACCCGGGATAGTGAGGTCCACATAGTTAGTGCATAGTTTCACCTAATCTTGCTTCCCTAGACAAGAAACAAGTCACTTGGTTTTTATTTATCCAAAAATTTATTTTAAAATTCCCATAACCCCTAAAAAATCTCAAATTAAAACTTTATGAGGAACCTAATGATTTTGGGTGATCCTAGAGCTTTCCTGAGTGGTTATAAGGTTTTGTGACCTTAATTATTCAAGTTCCAAAGCCCAAATTGAAGATCTGCTCTCCACTGTTATGTGGATTTCATTCTGATGCTTATCGTCTCCTATTCCTTGATCTTTTGGTGAGATGTATCCTATATTTATTTATATCTAAGCCTATCGGTGAGATCTATATCTTGGATTTTATATCTATATCTAGATTGAATAGATCTCGATATCCTCGATCTTGATTTAGGGATTCATATTTATAACTCAAATCAACATCATTGAGGTACTTAGATTTTGTGGATTTACATTAGGCAATCATCTATCAATGAATCGAGGTTGGTTGTCTAAATATAATCCTCATTGTCTTGGATTTGATATGTATATACAATATTTTATATTTTCTAGCATCCTTTAGCAATTAATTTTCATGAATTCTGTTAATTAGATTGGCCAATATTTTTATGGAAGCTTTTTTGAAGTAGGTGATTAATTAGGGAAGTAATCATGGGACTAAGGGATTTCATATTAGATAATTAATTTGGGTAATTAATTATATGTTTTAGGGGTTGTAATCTAGAAAATTAATTCGGGGATTAATTATGAGATATTGAAATTACTTATTTGAGATAATTAATTATAGATAAATAATGTTTCCTTAACAATATGATCTAGATAGTTAATTATAGGATTAAATATATAAATTTCATATTAGAATGAGATAAATAATTTGGGAAAATGAATTATAGAATATAAATTTTGATAATCATTATTCATTGATGAATTGGTTAATCTTTTGAAAAACATAGTTAATTACTGAGTTAACTAATGGGATAGATGTGTTTAACTAATTGTTGGATTAGTAATGGGATTGGGGTGGATAATTAATTGGTAAATTAATTATGCGTTAAATAATAGGAATATGGTCATTCTAATATGATACATAAAAATTATAACATGTTCATCATACTTATGAGTAAATAAAATGACAACATGGTCATTATAAATTAAGAATCATTCATGGTTACATGGTCATTATGCTTATGTGTAAAAATAATGGGAACAAGGTTATTATATTGAGGAGTAAGCTTGGTAGCATGGTCTTATTACTTATGTTTGTGATATTGGTTACTTTAACAATGTGGATTATAAATTTTAAATTATAGAATGGATGTAATGGAACTCTGAGTTATGGCCACACATGACAATATTCAAACTCTGGCATGAGTCGAATCAGGTAATGATATTTCAAACCTCCTTTAATACTTCAAGATTCAGATAGAAGAAGGTATTAAGATATGGAATTACCAAGGGATCGCATTAGGCTTCGGTATGAGATGAAGTTAGTATTGAGGTACGGGAATCCTTGGGAACCCTATAGTTAATGTAGTTAGATAATAATAAATGATAATTTGATAAACTTTTTATTTTTAAATTTTACTTATTTATTTATACAACTACATTCTCTATATTTTCACTATACTTGTTTTAGACACTATTGGTGGTAGCCTACTGAGTTGTAATCACACCATATTTGAGCTTCTTGATTAGTACCTAAATAGATTATATTGTTGTAGGGTAGTTTAAAGGAAAATGGCATGGGATAGGTGGCTAATTGGAGATTGATATTGGAGGAGGGAACCAGAAATGGTTCTGAACCCATTTCGAGAGTCATAGATTCATTATTTTCAGTTTCAGTATAGAAAAATGACACTTATATTGGCATTTAATATTTCCCTTTTAGTGGATTATTGTATTTTCATTTTGGTAATCTTGTGACATAAGTATTATTCTAGTTATATATACTTCCAAATTTTTTAATTTATTTCTACTAGAGTTTGACTTTGATAAGTTAGGGAGTAGGTTACCCATGAATGAATTAAAAATCCATCACTCATATTTGGTAGCCTCTAGCATATGGGGAGGTGCAATTGATGTCATGTTGCGAACCGTCTTGGGGAACTGTTGGGTGGCACCTGGGTTGAGACGCTAAAAAGTAGTCTCAGAGGGTCTAGTTTTTATTCTTCTTAAGTTTTATTACTATTTTCATAAATGTAAATAGAAGACCAGGAAGATTAACGGCTTTGTAATGAGATCATACATGGGAGTTTCAAACCCATGTATGGGGGAAAACCCAAGTACTCCAGGTTGGATTGTTGTTATTATTGTTTGTTGTTACAGTTGACTGTTATTTCACATTGTGTGATGTGATTATTGTTTTTGAGAGTTTTTGATTATTGATTCATGTCCCATATTTTAATGAGATTTGAGTCTACATGCATCATTCTATGCATTCATGGTTATTGTGACATGAATCATTTAAGGTACACACAAGAAAATTAGTTATGGGTAAGTTGATAAACTTGAACTTTTTCATTTTTTAAGGGATTAAAATGAAAAATGGTTCCAAAACTTAATTGAGTAGGATTTTAAGATGATGAAAAATGATAATAATTAGGTGTCGAAATGAGAAAATGGTTTATGAGAGTATGTTTGTCCTCATTAACCAAAACATGGGATTAGGATGGTTAAGGGTAGTGATAGGGCCTTAGTTTTGACCGTGTGGTGAGGTGGGGGGAAAATAATTGTGGTTATTATATCCACTTACATAAATGATATATGTTTTTGATATGAGACCTAAGACATGTGTTTGGATTTGTAGAGACTATTCCACTACGATTCTTATTTTGGGGATGACTGAGGGGCATGCCTCGGAATGTTTTTCCATTTAGTGAACTTGAGGATATGATCATTCTAGATGAAGATGAAGGGAATTAGTTTGAATAAAATCTTACTCACTTCATGAAATTCATGGAAAGAGACCCAGGGTGGGTAGTAAAAATAATATCTCTATTGTCAAGGGATTCTTCATGGAAAAACCCACCGACTATTACTGGAGAGGGTGGACCTAAGGATGATGAATTTTGGGTTGAGTCAATAGAAAAAATATATGATCATTCAGAGACTTAGGATGAGAGAAGAATGAAGTTGGCTGCATATATTCTATGTGAGTAAGCTAATTGATGGTGGGAAATTCAGGCATGAACTGTATAGACTAAAGGTTTGTTATGGAAGGACATATTATAGAGGATCTTAGAGAACCTTTATCCAGAGATTTTGAGACAACAGAAAGATGATGAGTTCCTGAATCTGAGACAGGGGATCATGTCGGTGAGGGACTATTATGAACGTTTCGAAAATCTACAATTCTTGGATCCAGATTTGGAAGGAGAGGATAAATCTATGTTGAAATTTTTTTAGGATGGAATTAATTGTAATATTATGTCCTAGGTGTATATATTTTGGATAAATAAGATTAAGGAAGATGTCAATCAGTGTCTCATAGTTTAAGGGAACCTGAGGGAGGCTTCTAGTGATGGAAAGGTGGTTGTTACAAAATGATCAAGTGGTACGACTAATGAGATCATGAAGCGTCATTATTGAAAATTTATCCATGTAAGTGGGAAGTAGATTATGATGGAAGGAGGGACAGTTGGATAGGCCCTTACATGGTGATCTTTCATCAGTGTGGTGTGCTGAGACCCTATAGTCAACACTATTTCTGACCACTAGGGGTGTCGATCTTGTGGCAGGTCATACATATATAGATGTTCTATAGGCCACTATGACATAATGGTACTGAAAGAGTAGGTAAGTAGAGTCTATGTATGGGAAAAGGTTATTCTTCACCGAATCAGGTTGGTAGTTGGATTTCTATTAACTGAGGTGGTAATGGTAGAGGAAATTATTCTTATGGGTAGGATGGCCCACATTAGTATAGTAGTGCTACTTAGGGGTTTCAGAAAACATTTATGGGATGGGGGCATCAAACTTACATGTATTAACATATACAATTATGGATAGAGAGCCCGGTTCATCAATAGTGAGAGGTACTATTCTAGTAGCATCAACTTTAGCTAGTTCCCTGTTTGATTCTAGTGTCTCACCTTCCTTTATATCTAGAAAACTAGTTAATGGCTAGAGCATGATAGTGAAGTTTGTGTGTGGGCTAATGACTATAGATACACCATTGGGAGTATGGTCTAGATATAACTTTCTTTGTAATGGATGTTCACTATAGATATAAGAATATCCATTCCTATGGGATCTCTATGTTATTGATATGATGGGATTTGACCTAATTATGGGTATGGAATGGATAGTCGCATACCGATCCCACATTAACTATTACCATAGGAGGGTTATTTTTACATCTCTTAAGGGTGACCAGTATATTCATCTTGGAATGTGGAATATATAGGGAGGCCAAGAAGGGATAATTGCTCAGCAACTGGGAGAGCTCACAACCCATGTTGGTAGTCTTTTTTTGGTTGATATGGGTGATAGGAAAGTTTTCCTTCCACCAGTAGTGGATCTATTTCATGATGTATTTAATGAATGTATCTCAGGGTTACCACCTGATAGAGAAGTGTAATTCACTATTGAGCTCATGCTGGGGGATTATCCAGTATCTATTCCTCTGAATAGAATGGAACCTACTGAGCTTCCATAGTTTGACACTCAGTTGGAGGAATTAGAGTATAATGGATTTATCCATCCAAGTGAATCACCTTAGGGAACATCTATTTTTTTCAAATATGGATGATGTTATTTTATGTTTATGTGCTAATTACCAGAAGTTGAAAAAAACAACTCTTAAGAACTGATATCCTCTTCCACATATCAATGATCTATTTGACCAATTGAAGGGAGACAGTGTGTTCTCAAAGATAGACGTGAGATTAGGGTATCATCAGTTCAGATTAAAGAATTCTAATATATTGAGGACTACTTTTAGAAGATGGTATGGACTTTTTGTGTTTTGCATAATTCATTTTGGGTTGAAAAATGCATGAGTAGTGTTTATGGATTTGACTACCTTGATTTTTCATCCATATCTAGATCTGTTTTTGGCAGAGTTTGTGGACAACATATTGGTGTACTCCGAGATTAATGATGATAATGCCCAAATGCTTGATATCACCCTTAGTACACTGGAATATCAATGGTTAAATTCCATGAAATCTAAGTTTTAGTTTTGGATTGATCAGGTACACTTCTTAGTGAACATTATATCTAAGGAATGTTTGTTAGTGGACCTAGATAAGGTTCTGGTAGTGGTTTATTGGTATCATCCCAAGAATATTTCTAACATTCAATGATTTCTAAGATTACTTAGATATCACTGGAGATTCATCCATTTATTTTCCCATTTGGTAGCGCCATTTTAGGCTTGACCAAAAAGGGAGTAATGTTAGAATGATTAGAGTCTTGTGATAGATATTTTCAGGAGTTGAATAAGTGCATAACATCGTTACCAATTTTGATCCAACTTGATTCATGTCAGTAGTATATGATGTATAGTGATGCTTATGGGGTCAGAATCGGACCTCTATTGAAGCAAAGTGATTGAGTTTTAGAGTATGGGTCTCGAAAATTGAGGCATCATTCACATAATTACCAAATGCATGACCACAAGTTGGAAGTATTGATTTTTTCTATTATGTATTGGAAACACTATATTTTGGGATAAAATTTTATAGTTTATACATATCATAAGATCTTGAATTATATATTTACGAAGTGTGATATAAATATTTGGTAGTGGAGATGGGTTAGTATATGCAGTGTTTTGATTTTAAACTGGCATATATGCCTCTGAATGGAAATAATTTGGATGATGCCTCAATCATATAAAATTATGATTATATGGTTCAAGAGTCCGGTGTAGATTTAAATATGATGACCTTTATGGTCAAAATTCATGTGGTGGTTCAGAAGGGTTAGGAGGAAATGGATCCAGTTTCTAATATAGTGAAGTTTGCATTTTTGAGATGGATTAGGGATAGATAGTATGAGGATTGTGGAAAATAATTGAAGGTGGGGAGACATATTAAGGCTGGTTGATAGATGAATATGATATCATCAATGTGAAGAATCATGTTGTGTTAACTATGAGCATGCGAGAGGATCATGTGGGTGAATTTCATGCCTCAAAATGGGTAGTGCATCGAGGTGTAACCAAAATGTACTAAGACCTATGACCATAGATTTGGTGGTCAGCCCTAAAAAAGGAGATAGAAAGGTTTGTGACAAGATGATACACGTGTCTGTAGGTGAAGGCAGAGAATCAACAGCCTAGAGGTTTAATAAAACCATCACCTATTCTGGAATGGAGGTGAGAAGACATGATTATGGATTTTCTGGTGTGTCTCCCGAATATGCTTAGGGTGAATTAATTTATTTCGGTCATTGTGGATTTATTGAAAAATCTTGCATATTTCCTACCAATAAGAGAAAAAATTACATTATAACAGTTGGGAGAACTATAATATCGAATGACAGTCCGACATAATGGAGTTCCACATAATACAGTTTCATATCATGATTCACTCTTTAATTCAAAATTTTTGTAGGTCTTGTAAAAATCAATTAGAATATAGGAACTATTGAGTATGGTTTTCCTCCCACAAATAGGTGAGAAATCAGAATGTTCTATACATGTTCTTGAGGATGTGGTATAGGCATGTGTGTTTGACTTCGGTTGATCTTGGGAAAAGAAATTGGATTTAGTGGAGTTATCCTATTACAACAGTTATCATGAAACTATATAGATGGAACCATACAAGGATATTTATAGTAGTCTACGTAGATCACTACTATGTTGGATAGTGGTTGATGAGTCAGAGTTGTTGGGGCTGAGTCTCGTTCAAAAGATATCAATGTTTGTAATGTTCATTAAAAAACATATGGCTATGGATCAAAGTAGGAAGAAGTCATATGCTAACAGATAGAGATGACCCCTATAGTTTATAAAGGATGATCATATACTATTTTGGGTGTCTCTTTGGTTGGGTCAATGTAGTATACAAAGGTAGGAAAATCAAGCATCCATGATTGTTGGACCTTTTTAGATATTGGATACAATCAAGTTGGTGGCGTACCGATTGGCTCTTCCCCAGAAATACAGTGCATGCATGATGTTTCCTATATATCAAAACGTCGATGGTATCACACAAAACCGTATCAAATAATTTATATGGATGAGATTTACATATATATATATATATATATATTCTTTCTTTGAGGATCATCTAATATGAGTGTTGGAATACAGAGAGAAATTGTTTTAGGGAAGGCATGTTCTGATTGTTTGTGTGTTATGGAAACATGGATGTGTACTGTAGAAAATGTGGGAAAGGGAAGAAGATATGAGGGCTCAATGTCCTGATCATTTTTTATTGTAATCTTAGATATTTTCAAGAGTGTATCCCAAGGGATAGATGTTATAAGGTTGGAAGATTAGAATATCCCAACATTTTATGATGTTTCCTCAGGTAAAATTTTAGTTACTTTTCGTCTTATTT
This sequence comes from Viscum album, assembly GCA_963277665.1. Classification (NCBI taxonomy): domain Eukaryota; kingdom Viridiplantae; phylum Streptophyta; class Magnoliopsida; order Santalales; family Viscaceae; genus Viscum; species Viscum album. Next base: position 554,501,083 of record OY728140.1, on the reverse strand, counting down.
AATTCCCCGTGTTTAGAGTTATGAATTGGGATATTTTTTGGGAGTATTTTTAAAAATAAATTTGATAAAATGGGTTTTTTCATGACTGGTGCATGGTTTAGTTAAACCTTGCACCCAATCCCGAGAAAGATTGCAACCCTATACAGTGTGGATCACATGGTTGTCATACGGTTTGGCCTAACCATGCACCCCAACCTAGGAAACTATGCAAATGGTATTTATTTTCCAAAAAACTTGTTTAAAAATCATTCAAACCCTAGAAACACCTCATATTCAACTTTGGAATGAGACTTGATGATTCTTGTGGATCCCAGAGGTTTCTGTAAGGCTTCCAAGGTTGTCTGACCTCCATTCACAACATCCAAATCCCCAATGGAAGATCTGCTCTTCTCCCGGTAAGTAGATCTCATCATGATGTTTATTCTCTCCCTTTCCTTGATCTTTGTCTGTTATTTTTTCTTTTTTATTTATATCTAAACATATTTAGAAATATCTTGATCTAATAATGTAGATCTAGATCTAGTTTCAATATATCTTCATATCATTAACCGTTATTTAGTGATTTAGATTCAAAACTCATATCAACCTCATTGTACTACTCGGATTTTGGTGATTTTCTTTGGGAAATAATCCATCAACAAATCAATGTAGGTGGTCCAAATATATTTCCCATTTTTTTTTTGATTTGATATGTATATGATTGATTGTAAAATTTATAGGACCCTTTAGAAATTGATTTTCTAGAATTGGGTAATTAGATTGAACAATAGTTTTGTGAAATATTTATTGAAATGGGTGATTAATTGAGGAATTAATCATGAGTTTAATGGGATTCCCTATTTGATCATTAATGTTTTGGAATTGAATATAAGTGGTAGGGTTGTAATATATTTAATTAATCAGAGGATTAATTATGAGATATTGAAATGGCTAAGTTGAGATATTTAATTTTGGATTAATTATGTGCCTTATATAAAATGATCTAGATGTTTAATTCTACGATTAATTATTGAAATATTATTCGATAATGAGATAATTAATTATAGAAAAATAATTTTGGAATATGAATAGTGATATTGATTAATTAATTGATAAATTAATTAATGGTGGGAATCAATTAATTAGTTTTTTAGTTAAATAATGGAATGGATGTTTTTAATGAATTGTTGAATTAGTAATGGGAATAGGGTATATAATTAATTTTATAATTAATTTTTAGATAAATAATGCGATATGGTCATTCTAAATTGAGAATTAAAAGTGGTAACATGGTAATCATACTTATGAGTAAAGAGAATTGGAACATGTTCATTCTAAATTTGATAAGCATACTTGGTAACATGATGATCATGCTTACAAGAAAAGAGAATGGGGACATGGTAATTATATGTAGAATTATTCATGGTAACATGGTCATGTTACTTACAATTTTGGTTTTTGTAACTTTATAAATGTGGATTATAAATTTCTAATTAATGAATAGAAATAAGGGAACTCTGATTATTGCTTCACACGATAATTTTAGAACTCTGGCATGAGTTGAATCAGGTACTGAGATATCATAGCACTTTGAGTACTTTGAGCTACAGCATGAAGAATATATTATGATATTGTATTACATAGGGAACACTTCAGGCTCTAATATGAGAAAAAGTTATTATTGAGCTATGGGTATCCTCAGGAACGCTGGAGTTAATGTAGTTAGATAAGAATAAATGAAAATGTGATAAACTATTTATTATTACATTGTACATATTTCCTTATATAATTGAATTAAATATATTATTATGGGACTTGTTTTAGACACTGTTGGTGGTGGAAAACTGAGTTGTACTCACACCCTATTCGTGCTACCAAACTGGTACTCAAATATATTATATTGATACGAAACTAGATAGCGAAAAGTCTATGGGATAGGTGGCTAGTTGAGGATGGAGTTTGGAGGAGGGAACCAGACGTGGTTCGGGATCCATTGGGTGAGTCGTTGTGCCTTTATTTTCATTTTAAATATCAACACTTAACATTTATATTGGTGTATAACGTTTTCCCTTTCAGTTGTGTATTGTATTTCCTATTTGGTTATCTTGTGACATGAGTATTTTTATGGTCATATATGCTTTATATTTTGTTTATATATTTTTATTTTCATTTCAATATAATAAATTATGATATAGTCTCCCCTTAAATATATTACCAGACCCTTTAATCTAGTTGGAAGCCTCTAGTATATGGGTAGGTGTGCTTGGGGTCATGTGTTGAACCTGCTTCGGGCACCGTCACGTGGCACTCAGGTCGGGGCGTTACAATGTGATAATGAAATCTTATGATTTGTATTTAATTTAAGTATTACTGGAGATTTTGTAGTTGGATGCTGCTATATAAGTAATTATTATGGTTTTATATTAGATCTATATCACTGAATCATTTTTAGACCAAGTAATGAAGAATAAAGCAATCCCTTAAAGGCCAATGGGTCATGTAATGGAGGTAAAAATGATCAAATCCAAGTGAAATAATATTAGTCGAACCTCATTAATTGGGGAGACCAATGATGTTATATCCTTAGTGGTAGATTCAAAACACTATTTTTAGGATAGAGTAATTAATTCCTTTAGTCTATAGAAGTATGTTTTGGGGATTATCCCAACTCATAATACTTATTTCAATATATAGTGAAAAATCTATATCATGATAATGATTTTTTCACACATTAGTTTTTCAATCATGGATGTGGGAAGCAATTATGATAGATTTAGTAATTTTTTCAACTAGATAATTGAAATAACATAATGTGATTTGGATATTTATGAGAAACTAAAAAATTTATCTAATTTATTTCTTATTTAGGAGACATTATCAATTCCGGCCCTTTAAGGATGTATATAGATGCATTGGTTAGGTTTTATGGGGTTTAAGTTTCTATCATGTCATATTGAGATCCATTAACATCGTAAATAATATGTAGACAATCACAAAAATCAATTTGAAATAAAAATGATTGCATTATAAAATACCTTCAGATTGATGAGATATATTAATTTTCCCACATAGTCATTGGTGTATATGATTCTATCTATGGATAAAGATTTTATGGCAACATAAAATTACATTATTGCCTCAATGGAGTCTATATATGAATCATGTTATTATACATAGATTTATATATTTGAATTTTAATTTCTATATAGATTGTCATGATTATCACTATTATGTTAGGATGATATATGAGGAAGTTATATTTCAAGACCTAGTATGTGAAAAAGGATGATATTATAGTTTAATCTAATTTATAATTAATTGGAGATAGATCAGACTTGAAAAAAGTTTGATTATCACAGTTTTTTTAAATATAGGATATTTTACTTATTAATCGTCTTTTTTTGCGAGTGTCACCAGGGTTGGGTCACTAAATACATGAGAAGAAAGGAAGGCTGGAACCCTGATAAGTGGGTCTATTTGAGATCATTGAATGAGGAAAATACATGGATTATTAAATCTAAATTAAACTAAAATATGTTAAATTGTTTAAAAATTTCTATAATTCCAAATTATATGAGTTATAACTAGATCTTTCTCATTTTCAATACTATGTTGTGATAGATTAAACCCAATAAGAAATTTATGGAATGACCATAGAGTGTTTTTTATAGACATCAGAATATGATGATAGAATAAAGCATTCAACTATTAAAAGCATTATCATTTCATCAACCTATACAAAAAGTGACGAGGAAAAGAGAATAAAGATATAATCTCACTCTCCGTCATTATTCAAGGAGAATGAAGACTAATGACTTCTTATGGATAGAAAGTATTATAGTAGGGATAATTATGATTTCCCAATAACATTATATAATTCAACATTTGTGTATTAGTGGAACATCAGTTTGAAATAAATATTTTTTGTTGGGAGTAGAAGGATATAGAACCTTTTATAGAGTCTTAGTGAACATGATGAATGACTATGTATATATTTAGAATTAAGTGGGGAGGGGTTCATTGTAACTACATTTTCCAAGGGATGAACTATATGGACTATGAATTCTTGGATTATGGGTTTTGAGAAGTAAACATTCTCATGAACTACCCTAGAGACTATGTATGTTTATGATGAATTTTTGTATGAACCCTTTATATTTATTTCTACGATACATATTATCCTCCCAAAACAAAAATTAGTTCCATAACATGGATTTGGGCAATACCCAGGATTATTGAGAACAAATTTATTTTTTTATCAAGAATCAACAAAATTCTCTCTCGTATTAATCCAATATACATGAGAACAATATTATGATCTTGAATAACATGTGAATCTTTTTCTCAATGTATTTCCCTCTCCAACTATTTCTAAATCTATTATAATTTTATCCTTCAATATTATATTTACAACCTCATAATTATACCTTTGAATATAAAATAGATAAATTATGATTTAATCTTCTTATTTATAGGATTTTGAGGTTCAGTTATAGATACGAAGATTGAATCATAGTTTATTGAATAATTCTATATCAAATATAATTTTATATGTGGATATTATTCCATCATTAATGGGTTATGATTATTGATTCCTTGATTAATATAGTTTATGTATATTTTCCTTCCTTTAGTTATTATTATATAATATTATTAAAATTGATATTAAAATTGATATTAAAAATTATGACTCCTAAGATTGATAAAAATTATTTTCAAACCATATTAGTCAAAACTATGGGAAATAACTTTCTAATAATGTTTTTGAAAAAATAGATTTTGGTGTGTCTTAGATTGGGTGAATATAAGATGTTGTGTTTTGTGGGTTGCTTTTGTAAACTAGTTCTGAGATGTAAAATAGTTTTTATAATTGAATGATTTATAGATGATTAAGGATGTGTATGTTATAGTTTTGGATAGATTTAATAAATAAATATTATTGAATTGAAGTCCCATATAATATATTATATGGATGGAGAGTCCTATGAATTCAAAAAAATTATGGTGTGTGATGAACCACTGTGGGTGTATTCTATTATCATAAAGTGGAAATTGATTTATATTGTCTCCTATTTATCCCATCCTTTTTATTTATTATGTTAATTTAATGGCTTTATATAGAGTGGGAAGAAGTATGTTTTATATTTTTAGGGAGAATTGTGTTGGTATTTTGTTCATTTACACTTTTGGTTTTATCAATTATGTCTAATAAATTGTATGATTTCAAAATTTGTCAACATATTGTCAATAGAAATTATAATATGGTTAAAAATATTTATAGATTGTTATTTCCTAATAATTAAATTGAGAAATCTGACTAGGAATTTTTATAAACTCCCATTTAAATATATATTAGTGTGCATATAGATATCTATCAAAATTATGGAAGAAAAGGTAAGACTTTGATGGCCCTTGGAGAATGACTATAGTTAGAAATTTTATAGGGGGATGTGTTTGATTTTTTATATGAATTGAAATAGGATTAGTACAATACTTTTTAGATATCTGTTATCTATTTCAAAGTATTAATACTTTTTAAATTTTTTTTATTAGTTTATTTTTACAGCACTATTTCGGTTTTTTTAATTACTTTAATAGGTTTATAATAAATTAGTATTTTTAAAAATAGAATTATATTTCTTTCTGATATACACACATATATATATTTTTAGGTAAAATTGACGACAAAAAATTAAAATTATCCCTCATCATATGTTTCCAGCCTTTTGAGGTCGAGGAATATAACTCTTTCCTTACAATAATATCAGTGTAGGTATTCCGATTCACGATCTCAGGTTAGGGTCAAAATAAGATGACTCCAAAACTCAAACCATAATTTATGTTATATTAGACTGTGTTTTGGTTTTTTATGATATTATATATAGACTATTTAATATGGAAGAGAACACACCTGATGCAAATAATAAAATTAATAATTAATTTTATCGAATATTTCTATTTTATTATAAACACAGAAGAATGAATTTACATGAAATCATGGATATTATTTATAAGAAATAATTAAATATTTATATGTGAAGGGAAATTATTTCATATACTTTTATAAAAAAATTATATTTGGGTAATAGATTTATAAAAATCATAATAAAATTTTTATTAAATTAATTGAGTGATTTTCATAGATGAATATAATTATGTATCGTTTTTTTGATGTTATTTATTGTAGAATGTAATGATAAAGAATATTTCAAGAGAGGAGAAAATTTAATTTAATTTTTTATTTTTAAATCCCATAAGTTATATTTAATTTTTTGTATAATATGTCATATAACAGTTATATTGTGTTTTTTGTTGATATTTGTTTGATGGGTTTATTACTGATTGTTTATATTTCTAAATGTCTTAAATATGGTTTAGATTTATTATCATATGACTTATGATTTTCTCATAGGGAATTGGTGTTATCCCATTATTTTTTTCTTATTTCATATAATTTTAGGAAATTATACATACTATGATATGAAATTATTTATTTATTTAAAAAGTGACTGATATTTAAAATGGTTAGAAAAAATTACTTATTTTATTGACAGACAAAATGAATGTTCTTCTTCTACATGTAACTATCGTTAAATGGTTTTAGGATATGTGATACAATATTTTACCTTACGGTATACCCATAAAGGATACTATGTTATTCTTACTTATAGAAAAAACCTTAAGGATATTTCTAAATTTTAATGAAATTATTTTTCCTCTAGAAAAATATACAAAAGGATTAACAATATTTTTTTATTCCTTCTAATTAGGTTAGTTTTGATTCCATATTCAATTTGATAATTTTCAAGTTTGGATCCAAAATTTTTTATACCATTTCGTGGGGGTGACATTGTATTCGAGTAAATATATTTATCATGGATATGTCTCTGTATTTGTCTCTCTTTATTTCTATCTCATGTAGATTTTGTTTTACAAAGGGATGAGGAGAAGATGATATTGTTTTGAGAACCAAGGGAATGGTGAAAAATAATTATGTATTGTTTTAAAGGTTTTTTTATCTATATGATGATGTTTGGATAGAAATGAAAAGAATACAATAGGTTATATAAAATATCTATCTGATAGTTCTATAGCTAGATCTCATCAGCTAAAAGAATGAATAATAAAAAAATGAATGTTTTTAATTAGATACCTGGTTTTATTTCATTCTACACATTTTACCATCATCTCACCAATATATATCATTAGGTACAATGAATAAATTTTAGAATTTTATTATATTAAAACATTATAAAATGGGTACGAAATGGTTCCTTATAGGTACATAATTTTTTTTATATATTAATGTAAATTTTATTATTTTCTTGTTTTAGATATTTTATCCCACAAACAATCGATCATATTTGACTCAATTTACATGACCAATCCTAGTTGATCCCATTCTGTGGCTACCATAAGACTGCTTAAAATAGGATAGGGGCTGGAGACTAGCACCGAGTATGCATATCCAAAAAAATGTGATGTATTTTCTTAAATTACTTATAAATACATACATATCTTCAAACCCACAAAGTGATAAAATGTAAACAACTAATAGAATGTTTTCTTATATTGAAGATTCTTCAAAAAGTGTATGATAGTAAAGTGCCGAATAAAGAAAAATGGGCAAAATACATACCCAAACCAAAACTATAAAGAATCCAACCTACTCTAAAGGAAAGGACAATGTCAAAAGAATTCTCTTGGTAAATACCTAAGTATGTTAATCATTATCTGCACTCCACCCAATTTATTTTATCTTAAGACACTATAAAAAGGGTTGTCTCATGCATAAGACAAGACACGTGTGAGAAAAGCCTATCTAGGGTTGATTATAATAATACCTAGTAGGTAAACCCTGAAAAAACTAAACATGAAGAAAAAACTATATCCACCTCAACCCAAGATATAAAAAACTAAGAATAACTGAATCAAACAAGAACCCAAATATATTATAGATTAAAAACATGCCACCAGGTGGTCATAATTAATTACTATCCACTTGCATCTAGTCAAAGCAATGATTTTTTAGGGAGAACTCACTCCATAAGACATTATATCATTAGAGACACTTGATGAAGATTTATTCATCATTGGGACCTACTTATTGAAGATTATTGGTCTAAGGACACCACGATACACATACAAGGGGTCACACCTTGGACTACTAGGGGACACCATGAACTCAGTCTGGATAAACCTGCTATTTTGGGGATCATATGCCAACAATTCCAAAAACCCTACGGATATGACCTACTTGAATTAGAATCAATGACATGATCTGTGAGGTCACGATGATTCCAAAAACTCAAACTAGTTATAATAGAGGATGACACTCTAGTCTCAAAAAGGGACACCATAACTCTATCTGAGACTTGGCCTCTAGATGGAATCAAAATATAATCATATGGATTAAATTGAACATTGTACTCTTGAGTAAAATGACTAAAGGAAGACACCTACTTGTACTATTCCAAATATAGAAAATAAAGATCCTCAAGAACTCTTGAATGGACTATACGGTGTGTCCCATGGGGTACAATGAATTTCTAGTGATCCCAAGTCCTTCCCAAGTGGAATAGCATCTCCCCATATGTAGTCTCAATATACACGGTGTGTATATACACAAGGTATCTTCCATGTGTCTCCTGGATGTGTTTATGTCCTGATGCGGTGTCTGTGTACTAGTCTGTGTACGAAAATTTGTGTCCACGTAGGATTACACAGTGTGTATGTGCCTATGTACTTCATCCCATGTCCGTGTATATCCTAAGTACATTTCGAGTCAGCCAAGGAGGTTCACATGACATGTGATAGGGGTCAGAAGGCATTTTATACTTAACTTTGGCAGAAACCCAAGTGACTTAGCCAGGGGTCCCATGGAGTATGTAGTCCTGAAATAAATTTTGTGTTGCTTGGAATTTTCAGAACCATTAGGGGTCTCATCCACATCGATCTTCACACTACCAGAACCATCGATCTAGATGTAACTTGATGATTGGGGTTTATGCAAGCCTTTAATTTCTAGATCTATGGATTCAGGTTCAATTGTTCTAAAAAATCACCATCATCAATCCATTCATTGTCTTGTGTCAAAATAGAGTTGAATAGACACCATAAATCCATTCTGACCCACCTGCACTTTTCCATTGTTTCCTTTTACCCTTTATCAAATAACCAATCACATACTACACTTGAGGTATAGATCTTTTCACCAAATAATTATCACACAACCATCAGAGATCAGGTATTCATTGAACATTGGTCTAAAAGAAAGCACCCATGATGACGGTGAAAATAACAGAGGGAGAAATCCACAAACCATATAAGTGTGGAATAAACCCTGGTAATTATTCAATTTTTCTATGATTCATTATCATACAATGGATGAACAAAGATGGATAAATCAATGAACCAATGAAAATTCCATCAATTTAAAGTATACCGATGTTGTAAATATTAATTTTCTATTCACTAACTTGATCTAAATTCATTCGAGATTAATAATGGGATATAAATAATAATAAAAATTATCCAACATTGATTGGGATCTATATTTGATGAAGAATTATTGAGCTTCCAACATTGAAGAGGTCCACAGATTCCGTTGGTGTAACAATCGGCGATCCGATCTTGATCTGTCATTGTTTTCCTAAGAGAATTCATCAGACCACTCTCCAATGGTCCACTAATGTCTCTAGGGTTAGGTGGATAACATTATAATTTTGACATAAGGATATATATATAAAGATACATTAAGGAATAATTCAATGAAAATTATAAAAAAAATTATAAAATAATCTTATTCATATTGATGCCCCGATAATTATTTCAAAAATGGCCTATACCATGTAATGTTAATTTTCACCTAGGGTAAACCTGCCATTCAGAACTCAATGATTCCATCATATTTTTGATCTGGGAATCCTTTTAGACATTATCCCAATTTTTCAGGATAACCATATGTGTGTTCTATTAAAGAATTTAATATATTTAAAAAATTTATTCTGAGCATACTAGGCCTTGAAGTCGCATGTCATCTCAGTGCATGGTCTCAAAAATAATCCATATAATATTGAAAAAAATCATAGAAAATAAGATATGTTACATTCTCTCAAAAATAGGGATTTACATCTATGAAAATAAAAAACAAGGGATACATAAAAAAATTTGGGTAATGATCACAAATTTGAGCCTCCTCCTCCAATGTGCAATCCTAGAGATTCTTGTGATTCCACCAGACAGACACCAATGGAATCAACCACTAATGAAGGACCATCTCCTTCCAATCCTTGATTTCTACTGGGTACTCATCAATGGTTTCTCTATCCTCAATTCCCATGTCTCCCTAGTTGATAAAATGTAATGTTTCATGCACATATTAACTTAGTTACGATACATGGAAGGCAATATGTACCTAGTCCAACTATGGTGGTATAGCTAAAAGGTATTTCAACTCACCAACTCTATACTATATCACAAAAGGTCTATTTAATCTCGAAGATAACATGCCTTTGTGGCCAAATATGCTCAATCCAAGTCTAAGTGTGACCCTGGGGATCACATGGTATACTTCCTAAACAACAAAATCCTTATAACCCTATCAGTATAAGACATATAATAGATTTTTTCAGTCTTCATATACTCTTGGATGATCTACACCTTCTTAGTTATAGCTTGAACAACCTCCGGGACCATGGGTGAAAACCCTCTTAGGTTAGTTCACCAAGGTGGTGACCTATAGGTTCACCCAAAAAAATTCTCAAATGGTTTCATACTAGTGGTGGAATGGTAGATTTTATTGTACGTAAACTATTCCAAGGGTATGTGATCCTCCCAACTACAACCAAAGTCTAACCTAAAGGATCAAAACGTGTCCTCTTGAACCTGAATAGTCTGCTCAGTCTGGCCACCAGTTTTTTAGTGAAACACAATGTTGAAGAGTAACTTGGTCCCAAACGCCTACTATAATCCCATCCCAAACTTGGATGTATGGTTATCATCATAATAAAAAATAATCACTGATTTAACTTCATTGATTCAAACTATCTCCTCAACATAGAGGAGTCACAAGCTCTCTACACAACTCTGTTCATGGATTTCTACATAGTGGGAATAATTGTTGAGTCGGTCAATGATAAACCCTTTGGAATCACTTCCCCTAGATGTATATGGTAAGCCTATCACTAATTACATAGATATACCATCTTTCTTCTATAATGTCACCTTAAGGGGCTGAGTTAAACCCATTGTATCTTGGTCCTCACCTTCACTTACAGATAAGTAAGGCATTGAGAAAACAAATTGTCTCCTTTTAGCATCCCTGGTAAAAAAATGACATCGTAATCCCTTATACATATTTTCCTCACATGGACACACTACCATGGGATGTGTATGAAACACTAGCAAAACATCCTACCGCAAATTAACTTGAACCACCTTGCATACTCTAAAAATAACTTCATGCTTTCTGCCTTTATTAAATACATCATAAGGATACCCTATGAATATCTTTGTATATAGGGTCTTATAGTTTGTATCCCTAATCCATGCCTCCCCGACTCACTAGATGAGTGGATGGGTGACAACCATTGACTAGAGTTATGTTGATACATCTCCATCCACATGGGATAACTGTGATGAGGCTAACTTCTCTGATGCCTCATTTAGAAAGTGTATAGTAGATCTTATGTTGATATAATCTACTACTATGTTCCCCTTCTAAAGAGTATAAAAAATATCACATTAACAGTCCAATAGAATGTCTATCCATATCATCTATCTCAAGTTAATATATTTTTGAGAGAAGACATACTTGAGACTCTTTTGGTCATAGTATACGATAAATCTCCCACCCATCAGGTTATGTCTCTAAATCATCAATGAAAAACCTATTACTAAAATCTCAAGGTACTGTGTTGTATAGTTCTTCTCATATGGTCTCAATTGGCATAAAATATAGGCAATAACAACTTACCTCAATATCAAAACATAACCATGTCTGATCCCTAGTGCATCTTAGAACACTACAGACTCAAAACCTTCCTTCGGTAACCTCTATAGGGGTTCACTAGTCATCCTATTCCTAAGGTCATAAAAGATCTGTTAGAACTTTTCCATTAACATGAATGGATTCCCTTTCCTAGTCAAGGATTTCAAGGATGTTTGCAATCTGTAGATGTTGGGTAAAAACCTTTGATCTTACACATCCAATCTAAGTTAACCTTGCACCTCAATGACACTCTTGGGTGGCTCCCCAGTAAGAACTTCCTTAACCTTCAATGGGGCAATTTAATCTCTAGACTCTGAGATGATGTGTCCTATAAAATAGACCTCCATAATCTAACAATGGAACTTCAAGAGCATCCTCTGAAGATGGTGCTCTTAGATTGTGATTAGGACTATCCTAAAGTGTCTTGTGCGGTCCTCCTTGGATTCCAAATACCCCATGATGTCATCTATTAAGACTACCATGAACCATTCTATGAAATATTAAATGATCTGGCTCATGAGTCCCATGAACATTCCTGGGGAATCTATCATACCAAACAACATCACCATTAACTCATTGATACAGTAACGAAACATGAATTCCATATTTGGTATATCATCATCCCATACTCGCAATTGGTGATAGCTTAATCTAAGGTCAATCTTAGAGAACCATCATGCCCCTTTAAATTGATCAAAGTGGTCATTGATCCTCAGTAGTGGATACTTATTTTTCATAGTCCCCTGGTTCATACACTAATAATTCACACATAACCTTAAGAATTAGACAATATTCTTGGAAAATAAAAATGTGGTTGTTCAGGGTGAAATAATGTGTCTCACAAAGCCTATATACAACAAATCCTAAAAATTTATCATCAGATCTTAAATCCTTATGAGAGACATCTGATATGATGGTACAGATATCGATTTCATCCTAGGATGAAAGTGGAGGAAAAAATATACCTCTCGGTGGGGATGTAAAATGGGTACATCCTCAAGAAATACATCCTCATACTCTATCACCGCTGAAAGAATTTATAAACTCACAACATCCAGCACACCATGGTTTGAGGTATCCATCTAATGAGTAATCAAATACACACTTCATTTACTAAGACATTCATACTCCACCAAGGTTTCCTTTTCACCCACAAAGGAAAACCACATTTCTTTACAATACACACACCACATCCTCATCCTAAATAGTCAATCTAGGAATGAACTATAGAGATCCATTCCAAACCTAAGATGATGTCGTAAGGACTCATTTCTTCATGAAGGACATCCCATTCAAATATCTCACCTCCAAGAATCAGATCTTACTATTGTGAAAATTGTGAAATTGATGAGTCACCACCCTTCAGAGTCTCTAACAACAAGGGTCGACCAAAAAGATCACCTTGAACAACTATTTATTGAATAATAGAAATCAAAAGGAATGTATATAACCTATTTCTATTAATGTTGTAGCCAAAGTTGAAATGACACATGTCATACCTCATATCATACCCGGAGCCTCGATGTCATATGCCTCCATAGAATTTAGTTTTACATGTCCCTTCCCAATAGATCAATGAGCTAGGGGTGGTGGTGGTAATAGGTTGAACCTCCAACTACCTCCAACTTCCCTACTGGCCACTCTGCCATATATTCCACATTATAGAACACCCTTATATTACTTTTTCAAGTGTATCAGTGGTCCCTTGTCAACATTCATATACACTGTATGATGATTTGGTAAATGTCATGACACATGTCCCCAATTATCCAAATAAAATAACACATGACCATTAGATTTATCTAGCCACCCTGAGAGCCCATCACCAATAACCCTTAGTTCTGGGATTTCCTCCTAATGTTTTTGACACACTTGGATCCCTATGATTTCCCTCAGCTACCTACTGTTTAGGTCCTAGCTACATTGTCCCCACTTTTTTCTACCACTGCTGGTGTATGTTCTTCCAAAAAACTATCTACCAACAAGACTCGCTCAAGAAATCTAGCATATGTGGAAATTCAAAGAGATACAACTAAGACCCTGATGTCTCGATGCAAGATCTTCTCAAAAGACCGATTCATGAAGAACTAGCCACAAACCATATCCATGGAGTAATAAAAGAGATTAGTAAAACTCTTTGAATAATACCCCATGGTCAAACATCTTTACTACAGATGCACGACCTCTTATATGCATACAGATCAGAACATGGCTAGATAAAACTCCTCTCTATGGTGACTCTCAAATTCATTCTAGGAAATAATTGTCTCTTCATGTGACTAAGTCACAAAACCCCATAATCTCCCAATTGATCCCTAAAGAATACTCACAACAAGGACTACCATTTTATCAATACGCATCCTCACAAGGTGGAAAACATGAGTGACTATATTTAGCCAGTCCTTAGCCACCTATGGGTCTAGATAACCCCAAAACCTAGCAGGACACTACCTCTAAAACTAATGAAACACACTCAATATGCATGCATCCTCAACCGGTACTTCTATTACTAGATTATACTCAGTGGGTGGTGGTATAGATAGTAAACCAACAAGTGGTTCTATCTATAATAAAAGTTCATATACCAATGCTTCATCACTAAGAGAATCATCATCATAATCATATAGTTGAACCATGGATGGCGGTCTATGTGGAGATATCCTGAAATTTAAATAAGGTTTATCATGGTCAAAGCATGTATCTAAGGATATGAATCAATAAGTAAATGACAAACACAACCCATTCTTATATGATGCATGTGCCACTATTTTCCTTACAACCCATGTTCTCATGCACCAATACTAAAAGTAGGTGACTAGATTTCTAGTGAATAGATACATCATCTGCCAAACCAAAACTAAAATCCCTAACCCGAAATCCAAACATGAAACACTAAAAACTATTTCCCCGGACCAATCTTACTGACCCTTGGTCTAAATGTAGAACCAAAAGCTCTAATAATATTCTATCATGACCAGTCCTAGAGAGTCCAATGCCACGACAACCCCATCCCACCTTCAATAGGCCAATGGATGGAAACAAGCACAAAGTAGTAATATCCCACAAATAAGAGGAATTCTACTAATGTAAATGTATACACACACACACATCTCCAATCCCACACAGTACTGAAATGTAAACAACTGAAACAATGCATGCATACGCTAATGATACCACAATAGAGTACGAATATATAGTAATGAAAACAGAAAAGGTGAAAAAGATAGGACTAACCCAAAACTGTAAAGATCCCAACATGCTCAAAGGGTTAGTACAAAGTTAAGATCATTCTCTGCATAAACACATTAGTCTATCAAGTTCCATATGTGATCCACCCACTACCTGTTCTCATAGGACTCCATCAAAATGGACATCATCTAGACATGACATGACATGTTTATGAAAATCCTGCACATGGGTGAGTATAACCCTACTCATTAAGAAATCCTGAAAACACTGAACACAAAGAACAAAGTATAGATAGCTCAATACAAGATAGATCAATCTTTGTATAGAAGAAAAAAAGCAAAACCCAAATATACTCAGGAATGATACCACGCCACTAGGTAGTTATAACAAACATGCAGTCAAATGAAATTTGTTCGAAGGAATGTTTATTTTTGGATAACTCACTCCACAAGCCATTCTACCATAATAGAAAATCAACGAAGTGTTCTGGGTCATTGGTCCCTTCCCCAGAAATCTCATAGGTCTAAGGGTAGCATGATAAAAATATAGGGGGTCACCCCGAGAACCAATAGGGGATACCACAAACCTAGTCTTGATCAAACCATTATGTAGGGGATCATATTCCTAGGATTAAACAAACCCTGCTGATTTGGCTAGCTAGATGGAGGATCAACACCCTCCACTAGGGGGTCATGACGATTCCAGAAACTCAAAATGGTGATGATAAAGGATCATACATTAGTCTCATAGAGGGACACCATAACTCTATTTGAGACTCGACATCTAGTGGGGACCACATTCCAATCATATGAATGTAATGTATAATTGTACCTTCAAGGAAAAAGAATAAGGGAATGAAATTAACCTATAATTGTCCAAACTAAAAAAGGGAGCCCAAAGCACCCTTTAATGGACTAAACGACGTGTCCTAACGGGTACATGGCTTGTCCAGCTATACCATGTCCTACCATTATGGAAGAGACTCACACCATGTGTAGTCTCAATATAAACAGTTTGTAAAATGACATACATGGAATGTAGAGACACATGGTATCATACTCATTTCACCTCACCATGTCCCTATACCGAAGCCATGTATGTGTGTTGGTTCATTTATTCCAAGTCATGTCCATTTGGGAGTACCTGACAAGTCGTTGCTTGTGTATGACAACATGTTTCCATGTACATCAAATGTATATGATGAGTCAACTTGTTAGGTTCAAATTTTGTGTGATATGGGTCACCTTCTATGTGATGTGATCTTCAGCTAAAACCCTTATATCGTGGGAAGTGGGTAAAATGGTGTGTAATCTCGATATATATGCTGTTTTGGTCAAGATTTTCTAGATTCATTGGGAATCTCATCTACATAGATCTATACACCATTGAAACCTATGATCTAGCCGAAACCTACCAATCGATGTTCATCAAAGCCTATAGTTTCTTGATCTATGGATTCTTGTTTCGAATCTACTCGGAAATCACTATTGTCGATCCATTCATGGCCACATGTCAAAACCAAGTTGAATTGATACCTCCTATCTGTTTGGATCCACCTATGGTCATCCACTACTTTCATATCACTTTTATCACATCACCAATCCTGAACCGCACATATTGTATCGATACCATGTGCTTAATAACAGTCACACAATGATCAAACAACGTGTAATCTTCAAAACATGGGAGGAATGAAATTCAACATAATGAATATGAGAATAACGGTGGGTAGACTCCAAAAACTAATAAAAGTGAAGGAGGAACCTCAACCATTGTTCATCTGGACTTAATTAATTATCATTTAAAGGAAGAAATAATGTTGATAAATCAACAAATAAAAAATAATTCCATCAGTTTGAAATCTTCCGACAATATTTATATCAATTTTTTTTGTTGAATTGATATGTTGTCTTCCAGGATTTTAATTGGATAGAAATCACAACTAAAAAGTTCATAACTTGTCTTGGATCGATCGTCGATGCAGAAATATAGATTTTGCAACAATGATGAGGTCCACAGATTCTATTGGTGGAACATCCATGATCTAATCTCAATATTCCATTATTCACGTGAGAGAATTTTCTAGAGCTCTCTCCAATGGTCCCCTGGAATCTTTAGGGTTATGCCGCTAACCATAAAATTCTAACATAAAAACTTATTTAATGATCCAAGAATAAATGTTTCAATGAAACATAAAAAAAATATTTTATTAAATTATCTTATTAGTTTTGACACCTACAAGAACATTTTTAATAAAGGCACCTACAAACAAATGTTGAAACGTGCCATAGGTTAAACCACAATTCTAAACGCAACGGTGACCTCATATTTCTAATCTTAAAACTTTTTTAGATTTTATAATAGTTTTTTATGAAAACCCCTTGTGTTAGATATTTAAAATATTTAATTTAATTAAATTATTCATTCCAGACACACATGGCCTCAGAACTACATACCATCTTAGTACCTTGTCTTGAAAATAATCTATATAATATTTAAAAATAACAAACTATATTTACGAGACATTAAGTAATGAATATAAAAATATATTATAAGGTGTTGTAAGTATTTCATTGAGGGAATACATAAATTCATTGAGGGCGAGTCAGAAATTGATTCAATTAAAATATTTTTGAATTTAAAATAAAATATAAGATCTTATGGATTATGAAGAAAGTCCTTTTATTGATGTAAAAATGTTGAGTGAGAAAAATGGTGAATAGATATTCATTAATAGTCTTGGTTGATAAAAATCAATATATAATTTTAACTCATCTAGTTCAAGTAGTATGATTAATTAAATTTCATTTTTAAATTATTTCCCTGAAGATATTAATGTTTTTATTATTGATACACTACTTTTCTAATAGATTTCATATCATTTATGGATCTAAAATTATTATATACTTCATATATTAATATAATTTTAGTGATGAATTAATTTTATTATAATTTTAATTAATTTTCATTCAAATATAAAATTATAATGACAGAAGAAGTTGAGAAATTTATACTTTATTAAAAAAGTATTGAATTTTTTATACATGAAATGTTAGTTTATGTTGTGATTTTTATGTTGATATCAATGATTTGAAATATGGTAAAGGATTTAATCATTGATTTTATATTCCACCCCATCTTTGTACATGTGTATAATCAATTTTCAATGTGTATATAATATTATGGTAATGTCATTAAGAATATACCTTACTCATTTGAATTCATCGTATCATTTTACTTTACAATATATATATATATGGGTTCTGTTAGTTAAATATGATGATATAATTGTTCATAAAAAATAATGTACTTTCTAAACAATCTTGTTTTGAATGATTTATTACATTAATAAATGACAAATTTCACTGAAAATACAAATAATTAAAGTTGTTTTTTTGTAATAGATAAACATTGAATGATAAAATTGTGTTTAAATTTTTTTCAAAAATCAATATATATATATATATACAAATATATTCAACTACTCATCCATCTTAGGGTTGTATCAATTTATATATTAGTATGAATTTTTTAATTATAATTTCCACATGTTTCATAATTGGATACCTTTTTCTACATAATAAATGTATTAATGAGTAATGTGAGATTTTTAAAAGAAATGAAATCATTTTATAGAATTCTGCAACATGATGCCATTTTATTCAAATTGGGATGATGGGAACTTCACACAGGGTTTCACTAGAAAATCTTCACTAGGGAATCGTCAAATAATGATTCAATTAAATCACATATTTGAGAAATTTATGCTTGTGGTGTCTATAATGAGATTAATACTAACTAAATCATATATAATAATACATCCATTTCATACCACTCGCTTATATATTATGTTGACGTCTCAATGGGTTATCTAAGGAAAAATTATGATGTCTTCAATATATCATTATAAATATTTTTATATATAATTTTTATTTTTCAGTATTATTATTAAAATAATATTTATGAGTATTTATATTAATATAATTTTACTATTGATATGTGTAATATAAATAATTATCACTAATAGATTAATTATAGAATGACAATTAATAGAGATATAATAATTACTTATTAAATATTTGTCTTTATATTTTGATATATATATGTAATGTAATTTGTTTGAATGATAAATAAATAATATTTAATGATTTAAATTAATAAAATATATTTTCTATTTTTAATATCTATATAAATCTTTAGTATTATGGTCAGTATAATTTTATTAGAAATAAATATTTTACTCTGGAAAATAATAAACTATTTTACTAAATAGTAAACATCATAAATTTTGTAAAAATGAAATATAAACTAATTCAAAAACCATAAACCATTATTAAGAAATTGTATAGATGTGGAATTAATGAACCATATACCTCGTTCTATTATCTAAAATGTTTATCATTAAATATAGTTTTTCTAATAATTAAGCAATTAATATTTTAAAAAACCGATACAAATTGTCTTATATAATTGGACCCCTCCTCTACAGTTTCCAATATAAATCAAATGTCGGGCTTTCTAATGATATATTGTTAAAATTATATCCCATATAATACCTTTCCAAATTTATAATACATTGGTCCCAAGAAATACTCTAGAAGTAGTATTTGGAAATAAGTTCCTTAATGGATGATCTATCTCTTTAATATATGTATCATCTTATTATCAATCTATTTAAATTATCTTATATTCTTCACTACATAAAATAAAAATTATTAAAATTATTATCATATGAATAATTTTATTATAAATATATAATCTTAATGAATCGTCCCCACCAGAGCCCCTCACGTGATGGCAGTAAAGGCTGGTGTGACCCATGAGACCTACCTCAAACTAGTATGTGGTTGGTGGCTTGGAGTAAAGACTTTTTTCACATAACATGGGATAAATAACCCTCATAAATCAATAAAATGATATTAAATAAATTCTAATTAAGACCAAATTATATATATATATATATAACACCTTTGATCCCCATAATGCATAAAATTTCACAAAATAAAATGAAATGAAATTTATCCATACTGAATTCTAAACAGATAAAATCCTATTTAAGTGACTCCAAATCCAAATATCACTATATAGTGAGCTTATTATATCCTACCAGATCAGAAACCCCATCAAAGATCCATTAAAATAATAATATATAAGTTATGTGTGACAATACAATTATTATATAAAGGTTACTTCTTCGAAACAGTCATTTATACATTGAAGAAGAACAAAAAATCATTGATTGAAAATCAAAAAAACTAACTTATTCCCTATACCAATGTCAAATTCCTATCAAATACACTAATTAATTATATTTATTTCCCAAAAAAATATAATATACATGAAAAATATATCAAGATTGTAACACACATTAGTTTTTTATAGACCTAATCATAGTTTTATTCTAATAACATACACCCTAGTTCACCCAAACCTTTTATATCTATACACCTTAAAACGCATCACAACTAGAACCACATTACCATACCCATATAAACTAAACCTAAAAGACATACACATTTTAAACATATAACTAGATCATATCCTCGTCATAAAACCACCATGTTTTAACTATAAGACAACCACTCATACTCAACATGTTTGGATGTGATAATGGGAGAGGGGTGGTTAATCATTTATATAATTAACATAATAGATACCAGGGATAATCCATGAACAAAAAAAACTATAAGGGATTTGGTGAGTTTACTCGACTATGGTGGTGGTGGTTAAGAAATAATAAAACTCCAATATATTTATAATAGCACACATGCCCATTTCTCATCCTTAATCTTATTGTAAAACATTCAATATCACAACATAAATCCAAATCACATCAAATTAAAATAGTTTCCACCATTACAGACATTATAATACAATATAAAAATCACATTATAATTTCCAAACAATTATAATATTTCATATCATTTTAAATTTAATACTAGTTGAGAATTGAAATTTAAGATATAAAATTATGTTTATTAACCATGTTTTATTAAAAACATTATATTTACAACATATTATATATTTTACAGAAACTCATTATTTTTCATCACCTCATTTATTCATCATAACCCACTATAATTACAAATTTGAATTCATAAATATATTATGAATTATTTCATATTATCAAGAGAAAATGACACATCAAATGTATAAATCATACCTCACCAATTCACTAATAAACCACAAAAATAATATATAATATCAGATCATATATAAATACAAAATAAATAAATATTAAATATCCATAAAAAAACCAACAACATTGAATCCTTATCCACTAACACAAAAAACAATTAAATTACAATAATAAATAATCAATGTCCTCTAATCATGCTTTAAATATTCGTATCCATTTCAGGATCATTCTAAAAACATTTTACATCAATTCAATATTTTTTTTCTTTATTCAATTAAAATATTTAAATAATTTAACCAATTATTCAAACATCAACATAGAAATAAAAAAACATATGTAACATGTTAGAACAAAATCATCAATAGATATCAGATTTAAAAAAGGGAAATCATGTAAAACAAGATAAAATCTATTCCAATAAATTATGTAAAGACCAAGAAATTATATATAAAATTTTCATTAATTTAGGGAATTATTACGGGATAGAAAAAATTAACAGAATGTGATTTCGAGACCCAAAGAGCCCAAAATGGAATTTTGAACTTTTTTGAAGGTACGTTCAGTAAATATGCGGGCGAGAATTTATATCTTTTTAACCAGTGCTCAGATTGAAAATATAAAGGAACTGTTGAATTCATAGTTCTGGGATTTTCTTAGGTGATGCTTAACTTTGACCGGCATGGGTCTGACAAAAAATTCAATTTATGGACATTTCAAAAAATAGATAATAAAATAACCCTTTAGTTATTTTATTCTATTCCCACCATTGAGTGGTGGATGGAAGGACCACAGGGTAACATCGATCATTAAGTAAGAGATATTTAATGACTTGATCCTATCATTGTGTAACTGCAATGCTCATGGTTTAGTAGGATTTTTAATTAGGATTCATTAATGAATCATAATATTTAACTAGTGTTGTGGTTAATTTTTTTATTTAATCTAACCATTGGCTTGGGTTTTTGGGAACCGACAAGAGGAACCTCTGAAAAAATTCTGAAAATGTCATCCTCTAATAAATAATGAAGTTTTGATGATTCCCATTGGGGAATCGATCATAAGGTCGACGTACAATGAATGACAATGCATGTGGATCTTCTTCTTCTTCCGCATGAAATTCCCAAAAAAAATAAAGGTAGGGGAATTAATCTTTCTTAGTGTTTAAATATTCAGCATACCTCATTCTTGAGAAATATGAAGAATTTGGATCAACCGACTAACGAGTTAATCCATAATTCACTTGAATTTGTGGGAGATTAATGTGAGGTATTCATTATGGGGTTTTTAATGATTATCATACCTTCCCCATGTTTAAAATGCTAACATAGAGGGCGCGGGTTGATCCGAATAAGGACCAGATCCACAATCAATCTTGGTTTAGATGTGTTCATCATGGGATACCACGAAACATGATGGAAATGAAAAAATGAGGGCCATAAAGTGAAGGCAGTGTCACCGGAGGCCCATAGGTGGAGACTGGAACAAAATTGGACCATCGAAGCTTCATCGGTGGACAACGGAAGCACCACTAATGTGGCACCATTGGCGCGGAGGCCGGCTCTCGCTAGCTATTAGTTGGTGGTGGTTCCCGCATGCATCGGGGTGGACAAGGGGCAGCCATATATTGCTGACCACGTTGAAGGCAGGTGGAGCGCTGCACAAGAGGTAATGCAGCTGTGGTGGACCCGCGTCTGTGGGTCCCACCCTAGACTAGTCCACGGGACCAGTCAGCCTGAGTGGTGGTACCAAACTAGTAGAGTCGGTTGAAGAACCTGAATAGAGTGCATCCATTTGGGAGGGGAGCGGACCCCTTTCCCTGCTAGTGGGTCATGCCTAGCCAATGGGTCGGGCTGGTCCCACGGCCTGATGGGCAGGGTCGGTCCTGCGGCCCAGTGGGATGGGCCAGTCATGTGTCCCAACTGGCCGAGCCCGCAGCCCAGCCAGTTTGAGTTAGTCCTAGTGGGTCAGGTTGACCCAGACTGCGTCAGTTCGGCCTGTATCGGGTCGGTTCGGCATGTATCGGGTTTGGTCGGCCCAAACCAGATCGGATCTGGTCGGGCTGGACCTGGACCCAATTTGACCTAGTTTCGATTAAAGAGCCATAACTTCTAAACTGGGCATCAGTTTGAAGAATCTTCTTCAACCACAAAACCCTTATTATGAGGCATTACTTTTGAGATACTTCACCTGGATTTTGAAGAATGTTTTTGTTGACCAAGGTTGGATCGAACATGAATCCAATCCGGACCTTGGTATTAAAATGATTATAACTTATAGACCAAGTGTCGAGTTAAAGTACCTTCTATTTTGTTTTAAACCTTAAGACGTGACAATTCTTTGGGTTTCTTCTTATTGAAATATCATGGTAGTTGAAATACGACTAGTGGCTTGAGGAGTATAATCTACAGTACTCTTACCCACCGAGTGTGGGAATCTAGTGGCTGGATATCTTATGAAGAGCAATCCTTCATGGATCGAAATCAGAGTGACCCTATTTGGATCAATTAATTACAACCATGTGTGGATCCACAATATCATGACCTGATGAGGACCATCCATAGAGCGGATTTTCATGTATTAACAACATATAACCATGTGTGGATCGACGGCTTACGACCCTGTGTGGATCAGAAGTAACACAACCCAACAAAGACCATCCTTAGAGAGGACCATCATTGATTAGCGAAATAAAACCTTATATGGATTGAGGACTTACAAACCTATGTAGATTACAAGTAACGCGGCCCATTGTGGACTGACCATAGCGTTTCCTGTCGTGCATCTGCGACTTACGACCTTGTGTGGATCGACGACTTGTGAACCTGTGTGGATCAGTGACTTATGACCCTTTGTAGATCGGTAATAGAATGACATATTCATTTTTCATTAGTGGAACTTATATATGGAATAAGATGATTTATCATTATGACTAATCATCATTATTCCTTTTCTTTATGTTATATACATGGTGTTAGTTTTCTTTTACTTTGTACTTTTTGATTGAGAACATGCTTTGTGGTTTTTCTTTTTCGAATTCTAGGAGACCATCAGGGCTCTCAGGGTCCCTACTAGTTATTGTTACACTCACCCCTGAATGGGCTTCTCCCGCACCTTGTTGTGTCTTATGTACATGATGGACAACTTTGACCAAGATTTGTGAGTCAGGACTAGACTGTGCATAGAGGTGATCGGTTGATGTTGAGAGCCGGAGTGATGAGTTTTACCTACCCTTCAGGTAGGATTCTTGTAGGATGACCTCATGAGTTGTTTCTCCCTTTTTGATGTAATTTATTTTAGTAGGGTTTGTGTATTGGACCATTCTTCTTCAGTTCACACTTTTTACTATTAACAGTCGTACTACGTGGTTTTCAAATTCTTGTGTACCCAGAATTTGTGTTTCCAGGTTTAAAGGAAATTCCTTCCCATTTTAGTGATATTTAATTCTGGTTTTAGTTGGCAACCCTTGTCCTATAGAAGTCGGGCTTGGGGTAGTCACAACACGGTCCCTGGGGGATGGTTCCTGACAAAGTGGTATTAGAGGAGTTGGTTCTACCAATGAAATAAGGGTATGATCTTTTCAATGGGTCAATAGTGTTAATTGATTTGAGTACGGTTTTTAGTTTAGGGAGCCTAGTGTTTGTTCAATGGTCAACGTATCCATACACCAAGACCACGAGTTCTGATTTTCGAATCGATACACAATAACACCGATTGCATTTGTTTTTGAAATTTTTTTCTTTTGATATCTTTTGAGTCAGCTCCCTATGTATAAATTATTAACAATGGCACATCAGTTTTTTTATAGGATGCAGCCATGTAGAAATCTAGCCAGGATTCCATAGAGAGTTCACGATACGGCCCACCGAGCGATGGGGCTTCGGTGAAGGGCCCTTTTATAGTGATAACACATTCAGGTGGTGTACTAGTAGACCCACCACCCATAGGGAAGTAGTTTCCCCCAGCCCGACTAGGAGACAGTTCACACTGACTTAGCATTCCTCATGAGATTCAGCGGTAGAGGTCTTCATGGTTCTGAGGTGTGACAGACCCATGAGTAGCTGAGGACTGGCTAGAGGATATGGCACAAGTTTTACATTTGGTCAAGAGACCAGCAGAGCAGATGGTTATCATAGCTTCTAGCCTCTTTCATGGCACAATAGGGAGATGGTGGATCCTGACTCTCTAGTTGCAGGATGAGGTGACCCTCACCTGGTCATACATTGAGAGCATATTTAGGGTGGAATTCATACCAGTGACAATACACTCTGTGTGTATTCCTGAGTTATTGCACCTATATCCGGGAAACTTGATAGTAGTACAGTACTCGACGAGATTCACTGACCTCTCTTGCTACTCCATGACCATGGTACGAGATGCTTTATTCAGGGACCAAACCTTTGATAAGGTTCTCTGATGTGAGATTAGAGAATCAATGATATCTTTAAATATATTGATGCAGGCTGGAGTTCTAGAGAAAGAACTATTCGTGGAGAGCTTCCTAGTTGAGCAGACACCTACGGTGAGATCCCCCAACAGATGACAGGCGACCATGTCATCTGCAGCAGACAGTATGTAGATTACATAGAGGTCCAAGCAAGCTAGACCTTCTGGAGAATTTCCCCGAGATGTAGGGTTGGAGGTGCAGAGCTCACGAGACAAAGGAGGTTAGTATAGGAGAAAACTATGTAACTTGTGTGGCGGGCAGGGTCACAGGGCTCCCGACTGCCCGACCGACCACATTGATGATTAGTAGATGGTCAACAGACCTGCAAGTTAGTGGTGGAGGTTCAAGAGAGGAGTCTTATAGGGAAGCGGATGTGGCAGTGGAGCTAACAGGGTGACAGGCGGTGGCTGATAGTTTGGAATTTTACCACCACCACCTCCAGGTGGTCTACCCCAACCTTAGGGAGTAGGTGTACAGGGTCGAGCATAGTTTCAGGTAGCTAAATCCTACGACCACCATGATCTTGTGATGATTTGAGATACGATATATGTCTACTCAACCCTAGTTGTAGTAATTATAGACACAGGTTCCAGTCACTATTTTATTGCCTTGGATCTCGTTTAGAGCTCATAGATTCCAATCGAGTTATTGGCTCGATCTTTACATTTATAAACTCTTACGGGAGAGGATTCAATGATTAAACACTGGTGTTGGCAGTGTATGATTACTCTAGGATGTGAGAGCTTCAGTTGGGATCTTCTTGTAGCAGCGCCGAAGCCTTACGATGTCTTCTTGAGTATGGATTTGTTATCCATAGTCCTTGCTCAAATCGACTGTTTTAGGAGAAATGTGTGTTGTGTCCATGAGGATGGGACTAGGTTTCCCTTCAATGGTGAGGAAGAATCATTTTTAGCCCATGGTGGAATTTCTCAGAGGATGGTGCAGCTGATCACTAATCAGTTGGCTGGCCTTACCCTCAGAGCAGTTGATGAGAGGATTATGTGCTATCCTGTAGTGTTGGACCAATATTCTGATGTCTTTTCTGAGGATTTTCTGGGACTACCTCCTCAAAGAGAGGTATACTCATACATCGACATGTACATAGGGATGATACTGATATCTACAATAGCATATCTGATTTCTCACACAGAGCTTTGTGAGTTGACGGTATAGTTAGAGGACTTGCAGGGGAAGGGGTTTATAAGGCCTAATATTTCTCCATGGGAAGCCTTGATTTTATTCACCAAGAAGGAAGACAGGAGATTGAGGAATTGCATGGACTACCAAAACCTGAAACAGGTGACTGTGAAGAACATGTATCCACTCTCGATGATTGATGATCTCATTAATCAGCTGAAGGGAACATAGTGGTTTTCGAAGATAGTGTTCATATCAAGCTATCATCATCTCAGGGTATGATATGGGGATGTACCAAAGATGGCTTCAGATGATGATATACCCACTGTGAGTTCTTGGTGATTCCTTTCAGTGTGACTAATGCCCCAGTACTATTCATGGGACTCATGGACATGATATTTTAGTCTTACCTCAATCATTTTGTGGTGGTCCTCATTGAAGACATATTGGTGTACTCAGTGTCGAAGGAGGAGCTTGCCACTCATATGCAGATAATTATGGATGCAATCCGAGAGAACCAGCATTATGGTAAGCTCTTGAAGTGCCAGTTCTAGATATAGGAGGTCCACTTTAGAGGACACATTATCTCTGAGGGTGTGGTTTTAGTAGATCCGACTAAGATAGAGGCAACACCTTCTTGGGATCCACCCATGAGTGTTACTGAGGTGCGGAAATTCCTGGGGTTGGATGGGTACTACAAGAGATTCGTACCTGACTTTTTAGAGTATCAGTAAACTTTTTAGCATTGAAGGGACAACCATTATTGTGGATAGAGATATTCCATTGGAGTTTCTAAGAGCTAAGGAGGAGACTGACGACTGCCCCCATATTGACGCTACCAAAAGAGGGTGTTTGGTATGTAGTCTACTACAACAAATTAGGGACCAAACTAGGATGTTTCCTAATGCAGGATAGAGCTGCAATCACCTACAGATCACGACAGTTCAGACAGAATGAGAAGAACTATGCTACCCATGACTAAGAGTTTGTAGCAGTGGTCTTTGCCTTGATGATGTGGCGACACTACTTGATGGGTGCAGTTTACTATCTACTTAAATCAGAAGAGTCTAAGGTATATCTTCTCACAGAAGAACCTGAACCTGGGACAGAGGTGATGGCTGGAATTCCTCCAGGTCTATAACTTTGAGATAGTCTACACTCCTAGTAAGGGGAATGTGGTGGCTGATGCGCTCAATAGGAGTTCTAGTTTATAATTGCTGAGTGAGGGGACAAAACTACTAGTCTCGTTACAGTTATCCTTAATGGATAGTGATGGAGTAGCTTACCTCTAATCTATGATAGTCAGTCCCCCACTCTTTCAAAAATTCTGGGGGAATAACATTGGGATGTTGAATGCGAGACCCAACATGCTCATATATCCTTAGGATGGGTTTCTAAATGAATTTCTGAATGTGGGGAGACTGTCATCCTTTTTAGAGGAAGCACCACGGTACCTATGGCTCTATGAGAGGAGGTTTTGAGGGACTTCCCAACATCCCTTTTTGAGGAACATCCTAGTGTGGAAAATTTATACCAGGACCTCCGGCATCAGTACTAGTGGACAAGGATGAGGAAAGCATTGGTAGAGTACGTTTCAAGATGTCGCACTTTCTAGCATTTGAAGGCCGAACATCAGGTTCCATCAGGATTAGCACAACCACTTGAGGTGGTATAATGGAAGTGGGACGACATCTCCATGGACTTCATGATAGGGATAACACGTACGTACAGAGGCCAGGATTCCATTTCGGTGATCATTGACCAACTCACCAAGTCGGACAACTTCCTACCCATCTGAGAGCAGGGATTAGTAGAGGTCTAGGGATGCCTCTACATATAGGAGATAGTATAGCTCCACAAGGTTCCATTGGCAATCATCTTAGATCATGATTCTTTATTTACATCCTAATATTGGAAGGGATAGCAGGAGTCATTAGGGACTCAGCTATGTTTGAGCACCGCCATTCATCCTCTGACAGATGGTTAGATAGAGTAGACCATACAGACACTTGAGGACATGCTCCATGCTTGCGTCCTTGATTTTGGTTGTAGTTGGAAGGATCAATTTCCCTTAGTGGATTTCACATACAACAATAGCTATCACTCCACCATTGGCATGGCACCGTTTGAGGCCTTGTATGGGTAACTATGTAGATAACCTCTATGCTAGAAAAACCCAGTGAAGTCAGCACTCATGGGTCCAGATTTGGTATGGGCTACCACTGAGAAGGTGAAGGTCATCCAATAGTGATGAATACTATACAGAGAGGGAATAATTCATATGCTGGAAGGAGATAGAGGCCCTTGGTGTTTTTGGAGGGCGGTCATGTTTTCCTTTGGGTCTCACCTTGACTAGGTTTGTGGATATTTGGCTGGGGTGGCAAGCTACCTACAAAGTTCATAAGACCTTTCCAAATTCTCAACAGAGTTTGGGAGGTGGCGTACCACCTTGATCTTCCCAACAAATTCATAGGACGCACTCCATTTTACACATGTCACAGCTAAGGATATACGTGCATGATCCATCACACGTCATCGACTAGGGCGAGTTGGACATTGACAATGTGGTGAATTTTTGGGAGTCAGCAGTGCAGATAGAGGATCAACCAGAGGAGGTACATTGTGGATGGTATATACCTCTGGTGTGTGTTCAGTGGCAGCACGAGAACCTCCTACAGAGCACATGGGTGCGGGAGACTCAGATTTGTGCTCAGTACCCCTGTTTATTTCCTTAGACTTTGTTGTTTCTTTTAGGGATGTAAAGCCCTATGGTGGGGAGAATCAAAGCACCCATAAATTCCATATAATTTTTTTTAATTATATGGAATTATTATTATGTGAGTGTGAAAATTAACGGTATGTGATTCTGAGGCTTGGAGAGCCCGGAATGGAGTTTTGATCTTTTTTAGGTATGTTCCAAAAATGTGTGGGAATGAATTTCTATCTTTTGAACCGGTTCTCGAATTAAAAATCTGAGGGCACCATTGAATTCGCAACATTGGGATTCACTTATGCGAAGTTTAACATAGACCAACATGGGTCAGATGAAAAAAGTAAATTTTTGTACTTTTCAAAAAAAAGATAATAAAATAACTCTTGGGTTATTTTATTCTCTTACCATCATTGAGAGATGGATGGTGGGAATGCATGGTAACGTTTGGTATTAAATAAGATACATTTAATGACCTGATCCAATCATTGTGTAACCATAATGATCATGGTTTAATAGGTCCATTAATTAAGATTCATTAATGAATCATAATAATGAACCATCTTGGGGGTTAATTTGTTTATTTAATAAAACCATTGGTAAGAATATTTGGAACCAATAAGAGGAACCTATGACGAAATACTGAAGACATCATCCTCTAATGAAGAATGAAGTTTTGATGATGCCCATAGTGGAATCGATCTGAAGTTCGACAAACGATGAACGACAACACACACGAATCTTCTTCTTCTTCCGTAAGAGATTCCACCAAAATAATCGTACGAGAATTAATCTTTCTAAGTGTTTAAATATTCATCATACCTCATTCTTGATCAATATGATGAACACGGATCAATCGACTAACAGGTTGATCTACGATTTTCTTGAATTTGTGGGAGGATGATTTAGGGTTTACATTATGGGGTTATTAATAATTATCATACCTTCCCTATGTTTATAATGCTAATGTGGGGGGCTCGAGAAAATCTGAACAATGAAATGATTCTCCACTAATCTCAGTCATGATGTGTTCTTTGTGGGCGATTGATCAACATGACGGAGAGGAAAAACTGAGGGCCACGCAGGGAAGGTGGCATCCCGAGAGGCCCGTAAGTGCAGACGGAAACAAAATCTAACCACTAGAGATTCACTGGTGGCCCGCCGAAGCACCGCTAGCGCGGCACCACCGGCACAGCAGCGCTGGTGACCGGAGGCCCTAGTCAGGTCTCCCCGGCCACAAGATGGTGGTGGAACCCATAGGCACCACAACGGATAGGGTATAGCCATCCATTGTCGTCCACGTTGAAGGTAGGTGGTGTTCCACGTAGGAGGTACTGTGGCTCCGACCGCAATGGTGGTGGACCCACGTCCACGGGTCCCACCATAGAGTTTTCGATGATAGTAGGAAGGTGGAGGGGTGGCGCTAACCTGGTGCCACCATTTGGAGAACATGAATGGATCACATCCATTCGAGAGAGGAGCGAACCCCGCGCCCAGCTGGCGGGCCACGCCCATCCATGTGTTCCAGGCCGGTCCAGCGGCCTAAACGGACAAGACAACGGCCCATCCAGACTAGGCTGGGCCCAACCAATTTTTGTAGGTCATAATGGGTTAGGGAAACCCAAACCGGGTTGGTCCTCCTAGGTCTACCCGGACCCGAACCAAATTTGACTCAGTTTCACTTAAAGGACCATAACTTATAAACCAGAGGTTCGTTTGAATAACCATCTGTGTTGCCAAAAACCTTATGATGAGACAATACTTTTGAGATACATTACCTGGTTTTTTGGATAATGTTTTTGTATGGTGGGATTTGATCGAATTCGAATCCAACCGGGCCCTTGTTACTAAAATTCATATAACTTACAGACTGAGTGTCAGATTCATGTTCCATCTGTTGTGTTGGAATCCTTAAGACATAACGGTCCTTCGGGTTACTTCCTTGTGAGACATCTAGGAGGATTAAATATGACCAGTTGAATAAGGAACACATTCTACGGAACTCATGGACACAAAGTGTGTGAATCATGTGGATGGATGTCAATTGAAGAGCGACCCTTAATTAGTCATCATTAGAGAAAACCTATGTGGATCGAAAACTTACAACCATATGTTTATCCGAAGTAGCGTGAACCGATGAGGATTATCCTTAGAGTTTCCTAACAAGGATCAGTGACTTACGACCCTGTGTGAATAGATGACTTACAACCCTGTGTGGATCAGCAGTAGTGTGACCCGATGAGGACTGACCAAAGAGTTTCCCATCAGGATCGGTGACTTATGAACCTGTGTGGATAGATAACTTATACCCATATGTGGATCAGCAGTAGTGCAGACCAAAAAGGACCAGACATAGATTGTTTTATCATGGATTAGTGACTTACAAACCTTAGTGGATAGATGACTTAAAACCCTATTTAGATCGGTGACATAAAACCCTATGTGGATCGGCAATAGAAAAAATTCTTCATGGTTCAGTAGTGGAACTTCTTAACAGAATAAGATAAGTTATCTTTATAACTAATCATCATTATTTCTATTATTTAAGTTATACACCTGGTGTTATCTTCCTTTTACTTTGTGCTATGTTATTGATATCATGTTTTGTGGTTTTTCCATTGGGGAATTTAGGGAGACCTTCGGGCGGTCTCAGGTCCCTACTAGGTATTGTTATACTCACCCATGCACGGGATTCGCCCGTAACTTATTGTGGATTGTGTAGATGAAAGACTGATTTGATTGAGATTTGGGAGTTAGGACTAGATTGACCACTAAGGTGACTGATTGACATGGAGAGTCGTAGTGATGAACTGTACCTACCCTTTAGGTAGGATTCTTGGGAGATGACGGTAGGATATGTTTTTCCCATTATCCTATACTTTCTTTCAATTGGGTTTTTATACTAGCACATTCTTCTTCAGTTCAAACTTTTTTACATTTAGTATTTATACAATTTTTTATCACGTGTTGTGTAACTGGTTAGTGTCTTTTTTCGTTTAAAGGAAATGCCTTCCCATTTTAGGGATACACCTTTCTAGTTTTAGTCTCTAACCCCTGGCCTATAGAATTCGATTTTTGGGTTGTCACGACACGGGCCCCAGGGGATGGGTTCTGACAAATTACATCATATTATTTTATTTATTAGGATAATATTATCTTCAAACCTATAAATAAATAAATCCAGATTTATATAAATCGGAATAGATATAAAATAGAGATATTTTCTATCATCTTCCTCAATAAATCTAGATTGATCATAGTATAAAAAAGAGAGGAACCCAATGATAAAACTTCCACAACGTCTTAATGGTTCTAACTTCACAACAAATCAACTCAAATTCCGGTTATTATCAACAAAACTCTATATAAAATTAATTCCACAGATTATGTGGTATATTAGAATAATAATAAATTAAACAAAAGTAGAAAAATCATATTAGATCAAAATATATTGATCATTCATATAAAATGGATTAAAGGACTTAAAATGATGTCACAACAACAAAAATAAATACATAATGATAGCTTGAGTTGAAATAAATCAAATTATAATTAATTGAAGTTGGTAAATAACATTAATTTAAAATTTTAATGAAATCCATATAATTGACCCCATTTATTGCATCTGTTATGATTTAATGATGGTAAATAAATAAGACCTCTAAAAATTAATGTGTATTATAGAAAATAAATTATATAAAATATATTTCATTCTTATAAGGCTATATAAAATTACAACACAATTTCTTTTTTCTAGATAGATAATGTTTTAACTGTTGGGGGTGGAATTGAATAAGTATAAAATTTTAAGGATTGTTATGATTTAATATATTTAGGTAGATTAAATTAAAATTTATAAACACAAGGAATTTTCTATAATTTTATATTAATGTTATCTAATTTATAGTCTTCACCTTTCTCTATAATCGAGAGAATAATATCCAACAAATAAATGAATTTTGATAGGGATTCACAACCCATGTACACCATCATTTCTAGTGGATGTAAAAATAAAAAATATTAACATTTTATAGGGATCCAGTACCCATAAATTTTTTTAACATGGAGTTAAATCCCAATATATTTATTCTACTTTGTAAATATAGAACCCATGCTATGGTTAATCATTTACCTCATGGAACAACCCAACATACCTTTTGAATGGGTTGTATAACCCCATAGTCTAATTTTCAAATGAAAAATCCAAACTAATTTTAATGCACATAGAAATTGATAGGAAGAAAAAATACCCATATAATTGAGATTTACCCAATATGTAATGAATTTTTAAAGAACTTTATATCATTTTAGTATATGATTTCATCACATCAAATTATAGTGTAATAGTACTGATAAACAATGAATATAGTGATTCCATTTAATGATTCGTGTTGTATAGTTTAGGATATCTCACTCAATTTGTGTATCCTCAACCATAACACTTGTGTTGTTCCTCTAAAACACTTTTTATAGATTATCATAATTTAAAATATCTTGAAATATTATTTTCCACATTTCTAATAATTACAAAAATCTATAAATTTGTTTTCCCAATGTTCAAATCTATAGTCATATAGAAATTATTGAATCACAACAAACTACATCATAGTTGATTAAAACTTCATACTAATTAATTAATGATTGAATAGATTCTTCACATATTATTTTATTGTAAATGATAATCATTAATAATTACCTTCTTTTTTTATTAGATTTTCTTGAACACTCTGTAAGAATAACACACCACTTACATTGAATTGTTAATAATAGTTTAATAAATAAACTAATAACAATAAGAATTAATTATTGAAGGGAGAAAAAGTATATTTAAACAAAATTAAATACCTTTTAATGTACAAAAAATCACATATAATAAATTTCTATAGATAAAATGAAAATTAAAATTATAAATGTATTTATACAATTATGAATCATGAATTCTTACTCCTGGTAAATTGATATATAATTCTCTAGGAAATCATCCAATTGATTTCTTCATCAAAACATAATAATTAATAATAAATTTTGTAACAAATTAGTAATATAAAATAAGTTACAATTATATATAAAATATTTTAAGAAATAATTATGTAATAGAGTAGTTATGTTATGCGTTTTACAAAAACTATTGAACCATATAAAAAGATTATCACACAGTTTTTTATAAGATAAAATGATTAAAAAAATTCACACTTTTTTTAAGATATAGAATATTCAAAATGATATATTTACATGGTATGATATAGTGAGTTATTAAACTATAATGAAATCTCAACTTGTAGAAAACATGAAAGATGTGAATTTTATATCAAATAAAATCTCATAAGAAACATCACGTATGATATGAATCATTAATAAGGTATAAATTCCTAAATTATATAAAATATAATATGATAAAATAATTTGGTATGATATTAAAAATGGATTAATTATGATCTTTTAACATGAAATATACTATTATTACAAAATAATGAAATTACAAAGGATTATAAATACCATAATAAATGATATTCTAGAGATGTAAAAATTATATAAGTGTTATGTTCTTATAATTCATTTATTTGAGAATTATGGTAATTTGTCCATAGTTTTAAATTTATTATTCATTATTATTTTAATTAATTTGATTAATTTTATTTGACCATATACGAGTGGTTTCATTTTGTGTATGAGTATATCCATTACAAGTTTCGTCATATCTATGTATGGGTCTATACACTCATAGAAAAATTTTCATTAATCATTTTCATAACCCAATTCATATTGATGTTTATTTTTCATTAAATTAAAATCATAATAATTATAATAAACATGAATTCATTTTGAATAGAAAATGATAATGAGAACATATAAAATAATAAAAATTAATAGAATGAATATTTATTCTAAATGTAGTGTAATATTAAAAAAGTAAAATATTTAATTCCATTACATTAATATTATTAGATGGAATAATTAAAATATATTTTGTTTATCAAAATATGAATTCATTATGTATTGAATACAGCCCCAACAATCCACCAATTTGATAAATAAAAACTATTAAATATAATTAGGAAGAGTACAACAGTTATTGATGTTAATAAAGATATTTAAGAAATAAATTATTAAGAAACATCTCTCCATTTTTTCAAAAATAGATGTTTTCATTATTAAAATAATATTAAATGTTAAAATATGACCCACCCATTTTTCAATGATAATACTCATGGAGAAAATTTAACACGCTTAAGGAAATTGAAAATTGAAATAGTATATTTTAGAAGCATTCAATGAAAATAGTGAAATAACATTGATGCCCTCCAAATGTTATTCATGCTAAAAATAAGAAAAAATAAAGAATAAAAAAATTAACATAATAAAATAATAGAAATATGTCTACAATAATTTTAGAATCTCAATATTCATTAAATAAATCCATCTTGAATACATTGTATGTATGTTTCCAAATATTATTTTATAAACAATTGTTAATTCTTATTGAAATTGATTTAAAAGCTATAAAAATCCAGGGAAACAAGTTATGATATTCCAGAAACTACAGCATATATAACTATAATAAAAAATAATTTTAAACAATAGTATAAAAATGATTATACATGCCTTATAATTATAAATAAATTGTGTATAGAATAATACAGAATCATTCTACATTCCATCATACTATTTTCAGACATAATTTTCTCAAATATAAATAAAATAAAAGGTTTATTAATAATATCACCTAATTGGAAATATATTTCACATTTTTTAATTTTATCACAAATAAATTTATATCTAATTTCAATATGATTTATTATATAATGATTCAATGAATTTAGATACTTATAAATAATAGTTATTTCATTAAACAAAATGAAACTAATTAAAATAAACATTAATACTAGATAGTGGGTTTTTAATCTATAATCGTAGAGAACAAAAATTAGCATCAGTTATATATAATACAAATACTATAGATAATAAAACAAAAATTTTATTTCATTGAACTCTAGGAATCTCAAATTATAACTAATAGATGACACATTCAAATAGAACTTTTTCAATCAACATTAAATCATGTAAAAACTTAATTATATTATATTTTCAACAAATATTTTTATGGTATAAAAAAAATCATAGATATAATGAAAAATTGACATAATTGATGATTTTCTTATCATATTTCATGTGAATATCTTTTTATTAAACATTATAGATACCACATATGCATATAGTAAACATAATAGTTAGTATATATTTAGTTCAATACCATAAAATACCAATCATTCCTCTAAAATAATTATTAACAATTAATTTCCGAGCATATATATATCTAATTGATATAATGTTATTATAGGGATATTTGATATTTTAGTAGAATCAAATTCAATTTTTTTAAATAAATCTTTTATATACATTGACTGATTAAGAAAAATTCTATCATTCTTTTGAAAAATTAAATGTCCTTAAAGTAAAATTAATCCTCCTATATGATTGATTTAAAATTTAAAAGTCATTAGATCTGGAAATTATTTTAAATAATTTCATGTTGGGAAAAAAATATCAAAAATATTTATTTTCAAAATTAAATTACCATTTTAATTATTCAAATAAATAATTTAGGAATTATTTTTCGTTACATAAAGAAATCTCTAAAAAATATGAAAAATTATTTTATACAATGTGTATTGAAATTTTTTATGTACATAAAGATATTTTCAATGTTTAAAGGAATTATATGGTTACTTCATATTTTAAAATCAAGTGGTTTTTCTAACATATACATCTCTATAAATTAATGCACACAAAAACTATTTTAAAACCCATTTTAAAATATATAAAAATGTGAAGTGCAGTATTAGCTAATAAATTTATAATAGATTCTAATATAAAAACTAATATAAATGTCACATAATAGACTACGTATCTTCTTAAAAATATCCTTTTTCATCTAATATATACATATTTATAATTATTTTTCAATATTCATAATTGTTTTCTTATAAAGATACGCATATTAATAATAATTTCATGGCATTTTTGTGGTTGAACTAATGTCAACAAATTATTTCTAAAACATGGTTTTGTTCTCTTCTAGTAGGTAAAATAAAATTAATATTATTTATTGTATTATAAATTTATTCAAGAAACAAATGTGAAAAATCATGGTAACCACAAAAATACCTCAATTATATAATTTTTTGGACTATTTATTCCTTATCCTTAATAACCACTACCCCCACCCCGTAATAGAATTATCTTTATTTGTTTTATATTATATTTAATGGTGTTAATACTCCCACTCCAAATTTTTATATTTATTTAGAGCATCATCTTCTATAAAATTTAATGTAGTAAAATATTCCACAATATATTCAAAATCATTATAATTTTTTGAAATACTTATAAACAAAACTAATATGAATAAATACTTTAGAAAACATGGTTATTTATTTATAAATTTTACAACTCTTTCTATCATCTTTATATAGTAATAATATCTCAAATTCATATATAACATCAAATTTTTGTAAACAATCATCTTTATTTTGAATAAAAACATTAAATCCAAATAATCTAAAATAAGAATCCTATGATTTGTTTCCCTTACAAGGTGCATAAGATGTTTTATTTAGTAATATTGTTAATTTAATTCTATTTCATATATTATGAGTATTATTATCATCTTATTAGGAGAATTATTATCATAATTAAATTTATCTTACATGCGTCTATCTATTTCAGGAATAATCCTATTTTTCCTTTCACTGCATCAATTTGGTTGGGTGTTCCATGTGTTGAAAAATTATGAAAATAAAAACTTTTTCACAAAATTGTTGAAATTATATAATTATAAACCATCCTCATCTATAAATTATAATTTATAAAAAATACAACCTATATCACGATGATCTAATTTAAAGTTCATAATAATCTTATATAAGGATTCACTTTTTTATGTAAAAAAATATACCCTAGAAAATATTCTTATTTAATTTGTGATAACCAATGAATAATTATTAACAACCATAAATTCTATATTAATAAGATCAAATAAGTCACGATGAAGAATTAATAGAGTTTATATATATTTTTGAACATTGGTGATATATATGAAAATCTTTGTATGATGTTTAACTCTCATTCCAAATTTGAAAACTTATATTCTTCCAGTCTTAAGTTACAAAGATATATAATTTGTCATTTGTTTGAGAAGTATATTAATATTCTTAAATATTTCATTGCAAGACTCCATTTACATTAAATATTTTACTATTATAGATATAATGACCTATCCTTAATAATTAAATAATCATTAGTTTTAGTCAAGATTTTAACATCTTTAACATTGATGATATTTTTAGGTTGAAATTGTAAATAATTAGGCCATAACTCTTATGAAAAAATAAAATAAAAAGTGGTCACTTTATAATAGTATCTGTTTTAACCATAATATAATTTTTTTTAAAAATAATGCTTTATTTTCATGGATAATATCCACTACTTTTAAATTGACTCCTTTATTACCAAAACTCATCTGTAAATAAGGTGAAAATATTTAAAAATATGTGATTGGCACAAATATCTCAACAGGGGATACACAGAGAAGGAAAACCATTATTCCTTTGAAAATATGAAAACCCATGATATCCACATCATAATATTATACTTTTCATCATTAACAAGTAGTAAATTATAAGGACTCATCCTTAAACATTCATAATATTGAATTAAATGAAAAATTCACATTGAAGATCTTTTCAGATTTAGTGTTTTAGATAGTTTGGACTTAACTATTTCATTTTGAAAAATATTACAAAGTAGAAACTTCTACTCAGTTTCAATTTTTTTATAAAATAAAAACTCTTTAAAAAAAGAGTCATGTCTAATTCTGTGTTTTAGACGACATGACTTTTCCTTGATCCCATCCTTGACCATATTCCACATTATGTCATGTGAAAAAAAATTCAAAAACATGGGATGAGCATAAAAAGCTCAGTAAAGGATACACAAATAAGGAAAAATATTAGTTTTTCAAAACAACAGGTAAACCATGAATACTTTATCATAAGTAATACTTTTCACCTGTATGAGGTAGTAAACACTCTTCACTGAATAAAAGATAATTACTTACCCTTTTGTAACTAAAAGATTACCATAAAACCCATATAAAGAACAAAAAACATATAAAGGCATATTAGGATAAAAACATGCATAAATAGAATAACCATACAATCAACTTCCACACATATCACTAAATGGAATAGTCATACGACTGACTTCCATACCTAATGCATTGGAGGTTATAACATAACCACCCATCATGGTTTATCACAGCACCACCCGTCATATGGTTTATCATGTAACCACCCATTAAATGTCCATGTACGAACATAACACATAAAATATTTCTAATATTACCATTTCACTATTAACATTTCATTTTCAATCACAAGAAGTAATTTCAAGATATTGAAATAGTCAATCATTTTTAAAAAAACCCATTTTAAAAAGATATTTTTTAATCAAAGTGTCCAATAAAACATTGAAGTTTTTAATGGAATTATAATTTTAAAATATTAATGTCCATATAAATAAATACTCAAAACCATTTTTAAAACATGGACATTAAAGATAATTATATAGAATAATAAATCTTTAAAACATTTAAAAAGATATTTTAGGTAAAGTGTTTTTAACAAAATGATAGGCACTTGAATAAAAATAATTGAAGAATAACAATTAATCTGAACATTATAATACCATGAGAATAAAGGTATTTTTTTATATAATATGACAAAGGACAGTATATACACCATATAAGAGTGAATTGGTGCGTAACAACAATGATGTCTCAATGGAAATATAAATTGAGATGAAATCCCTTATAAAAATGGTATCCTGAAATTAAGGACAAATCAAATCACATAATTATGTGTGAAAAATATAAATACACCTAGTAAAAGAGGATATTAATTTCAAAACAATTAGATGTCATTCACATGTATTCATAGGATGAAATATTCAATAAGTATAAGTTTAACCCAAAAAATTGAAATTGGGTAAAGAAGTTCTCTTGCAAAAATTCGACATCCCAACGGTGTCACATTAAAATTCAGAAAATGAGTTGATTAGATAAAAAGGGTATCTCAATACTTGGACATAAAATTTAAAACAATAAGGATATATAAAAACATATCCCAACATAATAATATGTAAATTAAAAGACATAACAAAAAAGCCTTTTAAAAAGAGGGGGTTGAAAGGTTCCCTTACCGATTTGGTAACTCACAAAACATATTCCACCTAAAAGAAGGATTGTATAATGAATATTTAAATACTCATAAATGAAAGTATATTACAAAAATATTACAATCATGGGAAGTACATACACCACCCAAATGGAAATAGTGGCAAATATAGCATGAATCTCACGGGAATAAAAAGTGAGATGAAACCCTTTACCACATTGTAATCAACTGAGTCATATGACCAAAAGTTAATAACCAACAAATGAATCACAGAATACCATGAATATAAGTGGGATCATTATAATATATATCAAATGGAAGTACACAATACACCACATGCAATAAATTAGTGGCGAATAACAGAAATCTCAAGGAATTAAAAGTGAGATAAGAAATCTCCTTACCTCGTGTCCGACATTAAAAATTTGTTCCTTGTTATTCCTGAATAATAAAGTAAATTAATTTATACTTTCTGAAGAACCATTTTAAAGTTTTTTATCCCTTTTGTAGCACTTATTACCATGTTAAAAACATAATGTAATCTTTTAAGTTAATAACGTCCGTTTTGTCGATATTTGGTACATGTGTCATAAATGAACATCTAACAATTACATGTTGTTAACATAGTCAAAAGTTCATTATATCCAGAATTATATTCATGATTTAGATATTACTTATATACAATATATATATATATATATATAACAGTACATATCATTTGGTGGTAAGAAATGAAATGCACCATTCATGGAGATGGTATGCTATACGTACGTATGAACGCTACTTTCATTTATATTTATTATTTTAATGAAATTAAAACACAATGATAGATAGGTATATTATAATTCCAGTATAATATCCTATATAATATCATTAACTCTATCTTTTATGTGCCCCACATATGGAATTAACGAGTCATATCACATGGAGGGGGTGGTAGTCCGCACTTCCTCAAATGAAATTATCGCGCTTACCCATAATGGAAAACCTAAAGGTATGATATAAAATAAAAATAAAAAAGCATAAACAAAACAAAAACATAATATATATCATATATAAATATAGTTTCAACTTAATGGCCACCATGAGAGGCGGTAGGAGGTGATTGAACAATCATCGTTTCATGAGGCGTTAGTTTTTCATCCACATAAACATTATGTTCTTCACCCAGTAGATGGAGGTGTGTATAAGTGTAGTTTTAATCCTTCTCATAACAACATACTAGTATATTAATGATACTTGTTTTGTTATAAAATAAAGGAATACAAGGATTTTAGGTATTGGAGAAGTAAAATAAAAAAAAGAATTTAAGAGAAATAGTTACCTTTAATTTGGGTAACTTCCTTTGGTTTGAACCAAAATGACTTCATAAAGTTCCTTCTACCTAACATAAAGCTTCTAGGAGGAGGAGAGAGATGTAGGGAGCTTAATTTTGAATAGGTTTGATGAAACAAAATATGTTAGAGGCGTGAAAAATTGGTAATAAATACTGTCCTT
This sequence comes from Viscum album, assembly GCA_963277665.1. Taxonomy (NCBI): domain Eukaryota; kingdom Viridiplantae; phylum Streptophyta; class Magnoliopsida; order Santalales; family Viscaceae; genus Viscum; species Viscum album. The sequence continues at coordinate 554,458,762 of OY728140.1, read as the reverse complement.
TTATAGTGGGGGAGGGGCTCTTTAGGAAAGTGTGAAACTTTTATTTTATTACAGAATGATATTCAGTTTATAAAGGTATACAACTAACAAAATTTGAAGATACGATGACTAATGGTCTAAATAAAATCATCCAATAAGAATTCTATAGGATTTGGATGTTAATCTAATATTTATAATCTTATTTATTTAAATGTTTTATTAATGAGGTAAATACTGTATCATTATTGTGTCATAAATGATTTAATTTATTTGAAATTTAAAAATTATAAAAAAATATCATGATGTAGGAAATATTTTTATCTTTCCAATTAATATTTATAGTCAAAATTATTACTTCTAGAAATCCATATAAAAATTAATTTACTAAACGATTTTTGTTTATGTTATTTTTGCCCTTACATTAAATTAATTAATCTAAAGCGCCATTATCACTCTTAGGTGGATCAATGGGGTCCCAAAATTGACACAAAGAAGCCCAAGGTCGTCCATGACTCATCCAATAAGGTTAGGATATGTGTTAAGGTAATTTTTTATTATTATGATATTCTTTTTACCTTGAATTACCCTATTTACCTTTAACTGCGGTAAATATAAGTAAAAAAGTTACTATTCGCCAAAAATTATTTTCATCTTATTGAACCAAATTTTAGTTATTAATAACAACCATTTATGTAGGATTTTTGAAATTCAATTCACATAAGTGGTAAATTATAATTTAAATGAAAAAATCCGTTTTTTAACTACTACTAAGTGGGTTCACTATTCATCAAAAATTGATGTTTTTTAGAAAAATACCAAACATTCAGCCTAAGCTATATTTTGTATTAAAAATTAAAAAATGTTGTCTATTTTACCAAATTAAAAACATATAATTTTCATTAATTATTTTAAAATTAATTCAAGTTGTCAAAACAAATAGCGTGTTTTTAAGACACAATATCTATCAAAAGAATGACTCTTGCTTGTGTCAAATTTCAATGTGAAATTAGTTCCAATGAACAAAATTGGATTAAATGGTAAAAATATATTCTAATTACACTTTAAAAACAATTAAAAAGTTAATCTATCCATATAAATAAATTATATTAAAAGCCAGTTTTGAATTAAAATACAATATTTTTCACTATTAGTTAAAAAATCAACTTTATCGGAAAAATTTCAAAACATTTCATGTACCCATTCTAAATAAGGATTTTATTTAGTAAAATAGAATGTATTAAAGTGACCAAAACTATTTTTAAACAGGGTTCATCATTAAAAGGTGGTAAATCGACCTTTTAATGTAAATTATGCTTAAAATTAGATTCATTCACATTTTAAGCCTATAACTTTTATTGGATAAATGTAAATACATTTGAAAAACATGTATAATTATATTTTAGTTAGTTTTTTTCATTTCTTCCAATACAACGGATAGGAGTTAACTACCAATTAAAATAATAATATTAAATTATTAGTGTGCAACGTAAGATTTCAAAGAAACATGTTGTTGGGTATTGGGTACGCTATCGAACATATCATCCCCTTTAATGTAAAATTAATACTTAATTAACAAATCTTAATAAATATGAAAACTGCATATCCTTTATTTTCATGGGATGTTACATCCTTCCCTCCTTTTGGGAATTGCGTCCACACAATTTTAAAATTGGGCTTAGAAACAACATTAAAAGTCCCACATCGGGAAAATAGTCAATAAAACTATCACTTTAAAATAAAGGAAGAGAAGTGAAAAGGTCACTTGAGATAACCCAAACTAGGATCCCATGTAGGAAAACATGGATATGGAAGAGAAAACAAATAGTCAAGTTCTGATGGAGAGTGATATAAAATATGATTAGGAGAAAGTTAACCACCAGAAAATCACAAACATGTGATGGGTTCGACGGTCCTTGATTCCCCAGCAAGAAAAGTTAACATAAAAAGTTTTTTTAAGTTAGTTTTCATATATTTGAGGAATTTATTTATGAGATTAACTAAAAACATAAGGATACATACTTACTTGTCATGTAGACTTTCATCCTTTACTAAATTCCTACCACAAACTCATCTTTTTTCAAAACGATGTGTATTAAAACTGACTTGGCCACATTAAGAGTGCTAAAATAAAATTCCTGAGTACCAAATAATCCCCAAAATATGAACTATATATTTCCCCTATCTTTAGACATCAACAAAAACCAAAACGCTTAATAAACGATCATATAATCCCCCAAAATGATAAACTTTTGCAAAAAGAAAAACTACTCTTATTCTCTAAATTTTTTCTGACAATACCCAAAGTTCAACAAAGACTATTCAATAATCATTTGTCCATAAAATTAGTCAAAGTAATCCAAAAAAATATTGAAACCTAAATCTCAAAAGGATTTAATCACATAGTCTTCCAAGATATATCTTAATGTTTATCTCCAAATAATATCAGTTACTCTTAAAGTCTCATATTGAAAAGTAATTAACCTAATCACATATTCTCCTTGATAGGGTAATAATTTACATAGATAACCCAAAATCAACTTAGTATTGATTCATAAAATCATCTAACTAAAAATAATAAGTCATACTGAGGAGAGACTTCATGTAGTCCAGTGGTATGCGATAAATCCCAATCGCACTTTGGTTGTGGGTTCGATTCCCATGGCTTTGTCTGATGCAACAGGTTATCACGCGGTCTGTGTGTCATCCTTTTTCAGAAACCAAATAGTTTTATAACATTCCTAAAAATAGATAAGTTCATAAAAAATAACCATAACATATTTTAACCACAAATTTTATCTAATAACATTCATTTTACATACCTAAATGTATTAACCTATAATTGCCTCAAATTCTAGGATCATATAAACCCAAATGGTTATCTATAACTATATCCACAAAGAAAAGATAATTATTCCTTGAATAAAATTTTCATATATCAATCTTCAGGGTTACACATACTATAAGAAGTCTTCAAATGTAATCACAACATCAAAAGATCCTTAATAATTGTAAGCATTTCACCATCCTAAAATCTACCATAACACTTGAATCCCATATATGTTGACTTCTTACTCATTCAAAATTATTCATGATCCATTAACCATTCCTTTCCAACATATTCTGAAATAATCCTTTCCTACAAAAAAATCATGAATCATATCCTACGAATCAATAATGTCAAAACATATGTTAAGAAATAATCCATACCTTTCATTGGACATTGTCAGTTTCTTCATCATCAATTGGAATGGAATTAGGTATAGGTAAACATATATTTGTATGATCCTGGTGATCTCATTCCCAAAACATCTTCGTAGCACATCTATTTGTATAATGACCAAGCACACCACATTTAAAACATTCAATTGATCCCTCAGAAAGAACTTCTTTCCCTTTCCTAGAGTCAACTGTATGCTTCTTTTTTCCATGGCTGGTTCTTGCTTTATGAACATAATTCCTACTTTAATAGCATATTTCTGTCCATTTGAATCATTTTTCTAGGTGTTTCTTTCCACTTCCTTGACACATAGGTTTTTGTACATACTTACCTTTATGATTATTACCTAAACATCTGTAGGGATTTGTTTCTCGCATATATGATGCCTTACAAAAATCACCAAGTTTCAAGTTGTAAATCATGACTCCAGGTAGTTGGTTGAGAATAACCACAAGATTTCTCATTGCAGCTCCCATTTCATTCAATTTCTCATAAAATAAACCTTCACAGTTTTCTTCACATCCATTATTACTTTGATTCCTGTTAGATCCAGCCATTGACTAAAACCAAAAAGGTATGTATGAGTATATTAGTAAAACCATCATATAATATCTTATGAGGAGGGTAAATACTAAGATATACTTATTCATGTTATCGTAAACTCATTCAGTTTATCTAAAATAACTATGACTCTTTCTAAAATCCTAAAAATTATGGTAATGTCACTTATGATTAAATAACACCCTAACCTCTAAAGTTATCTAAACTGACCTCTACTACCAACTATAAGGACTCGTCCTTAAAACGTACATAATATCGAATTAAATTAATAAATTCACATTGATGATCTTTTCAGATATAGAGTGTTAGAGAGTTAGGCCATAACTATTACATTGCCAAATATTACAAAGTAGACACTTCTACCCAATTTCCATTTTTTTATAAAATAATAACTCATAAAAAAGGGTCATGTCCAGTTCCATGTTTTAGACGGCATGACTTTTCCTTGATCCCATCCTTGACCCTATTCCACTTTATGTCCTGTGAAAAACATTTTAAAAACATGGGATGAGAATAAAAAGCTATGTAAGGGATACACAAAGAAGGAAAACTGTTATTTTTTCAAAACAATAGCTAAACCATGAATACTTTATCATAAATAATACTTTTTTAACTTTATGAAGTAGTAAATACCCTTCACTGAATAAAAGATCATTACTTACCCTTTTATAACCAAAATATTACAATAAAACCCATATAAAGAACACATAACATATAAAGGTAACTTGGGACATAAACATACTTAAATGGAATAACCATATGGTCAAATTCCACACATATCACTAAATGGAATAGCCATACGACCGACTTCTACACCCAATGAATTGGAAGTTATAATGTGACCACCCATCCGTGTTTATCACGGCCACACCCGTCAAATGGTTTATCACGTAACCACCCGTAAAATGTTCAAGTACCATCATAACACATAAAATATTTAAAATATAAACATATCACTAATAACATTTCATTTTCAATTATAAGAAGTAATTTCAAGATATTGAAATAGTCTATCCTTTTTCAAATAACCATTTAAAAAAATATTTTTGAATCAAAGTGTCCCATAATACTTTGAAGATTTTATTGGAATTATTATTTGAAAACATTAATTTTCATATAAATAAATACTCAAAACCATTTTTAAAACATGGACATTAATGTAGAGACCTGAAGCCTAACGTACATTGACATTACATTAATTATGTGGAATACTTAGTACATAACAAAAACACACACACAAGGATCGTAATACTTTAGTGTCTTTGGAAACTCGGAATATAATCTTCTAATCGTGGTGAAAGATCTTCAGCATCTCCCATAAAGCTATTCTTCTTTTTTTTTAATCCTAAATCCTTTCTTTATGTCCTGTGGAAAATAAAACATAAAAGGGTGAGCTCAAATGCTCAGTAAGGGTAGACAAAAGAAATATCAATCACATCATATTCATAAGAACATATCTTTTGGAAATCTTAACCTGAAAAAGAGATCATAATTTCATAACATGGGATAAATCATAGTAGTGAAATCAAATCCCAATAATCATAACTTAAAACATGAAACTTTGTGGCGTACACACATAATCATAGAGAATCATTTCTTATTAGTCAAGACTCATTGTCAAGACTATCTTAGTTGACAAAGTCCCTTTCGGAACCGAGTTCACTCCTCGTTTCAGTCCTGTTTCACTGAACCGGTATAACCTACCATTCCAGCCATGTCTATCTCATGAAATATAAAATCTTTAACCAATGCATTGGAGGGAGATATAGGTCCCACCCATCTCATAATGATACCATTCTTATGTGTGCCACAAAATATTAAATCATACATCATTGCATAACCCATGTAATAAAAATGGGAATCTTAAACATCGTGACATCATAAAACAATTCATATAAGATAAAGGAATTCATAAAAATATAATTCCATCACAACATAATCAAATCAATGTAATAATAAGGATAGAAACAGAACCCTTTATTATCTTAGATGGAAAATAATTTTGATAAAACACTTGAACTCCATTCTTGAGGAAAATATCATTTCTTCTTCAAAAACACTTTTCCTTTCATAACATGTCGTACAATTATAGAATAAAGGAAGTTGATTAAAAATAAACATGAAAACTAGTAAAGTAAGCTTCTTGGAAATAATGTTTTAAAAATCCATTCATGCCGTATAAGTTAAAAAAACATTCTTCTCGTACTTTTGTCCGAAAAGTCAAAATGTACCTCGTACGAAAAACGACAAAAGATTCCTTTCATATCTTTTACTAAAAACTCACCGAAGGGTAAAATTGGATTTAAACAATTGTAGAAGGATATAAATATTACATATCGGGGAAACATGGATGTGGATGATAAAATACACCCCAGTAAAAACCAAAGTATAAACAATCTTGGATAAAAATGAGATTGTGATATTTCCCTTACCTTAGGTTCGATTTGCTTCGTATGTGTCCGAACCTCCTGTATAATGATTTATATAATGTCATTGACTTATTCCAGAATCATACTCATTGTTATGATATCATATATGGTTCACTTATGGATTTATATTAGCCGTTCTTTTGTAAATTCCTTGTTAAAGAGCGTTTTGGGTAAAATATTTTCATTTGTCGTCCGTGTTTTGACTTGTAATTATTCATATGATTACGTAGATCAAGATTACTTAATTCCAGAATATTACACATGATTTATATATAATATATATTCATAATATAATAGATCAGTAAATGGAAAGAAATACACTGTTCATGGAGACGGTAGACCGTACGTACGCATGAACGCTGTTTTCTTTTCCTTATTGAGTTGAATGAAATTAAGTAGATGACATACATATATATACACATAAATCCATAATAATTATTATGTCATATATTTCATTATTACTTATTATATATACTTTATAATCATTCATGATGGTTAACGTGGAGAATGAATCTCATCGCATCGTGGAGACAGTAGTCCGTACGTACGCACGAGCGATGATATTGTTCTCATGATCATGGAATTGTATTGGAGTGTATGTATACTATTTCAGAATCAATATCACTTTACAATAATAATATATAGTTATTATGTACACCATTATACCCATCCAAGTAAGGTGGTGGTGGAAAATAGATTATACCACGACGTGGAGACGGTATTCCGTACGTACGCACGCGCGGTGATTTCGCTTTCCGTAGGATGGATAGATGGTGAAATAAAGTTGTTTCATAATTATAATAAAATATCAGTATATAATTGATACTGATGTTATTACTTCATAATTAAACAACCTAATAAGAAGAATTGGAAGAAGAAATAAAGATGAAAGAATCGGTAACGGACATTACCTCTTCTTTTAAGCGCCTCATTGAGATCTCCTTTTAGGGAACTAAAATTTGTCTTTGAGGAAGACCAGAACCTCTAGGATGTTTCTAGGTAAGTGGAGAAGAGAATTTGGCAGGGGTTGGCCGAGATTGAAGGCTCAATGTTGTGTGAGTAAGAGAGGGAGGAGGTTCCCTTTTATAAGGGAGGAGAGGGGTACCTTTGGAATAACTAAAACTATTATTTTATTATAAAGTCAAATTCGGTTTTAAATAGATCAAAATTGATTTATTTCGAATCTAAGGTGGGTACGGGTCAAAATCCTCTCATCCAATAGAATTTAGACAAGTTTATGTTCGTATTTTAACCTTATCATTTAGATTTAACATTAAGTTAAATAATTTTACTTTTACTGTGTCTTCTTTTTTCTTATACTATAAGGTTAATAAACTTACTATAAGCAGACAAAAAAACCCCAAGTTGTTTATTATTAATATATATAACCTCATATAAGTCATTTCTCCGAACCTTAGATTTTTAGGAATAAAATAACAATTAATAATATAATATTTGTTTTAAAAAACTATTTTATGTCAATTTTGACACTATTTAGTAATTCATTTTTTAAAAATCATAACAGAATGATTAGTTTGAACAAAGTTAATTAAATCAATAATAACATGTCATATTAATATATAAAATTAGTGGAATTCATAAAAATTCTCAAATTATATTTATTTTGGTGTTTATAACATCAATTATGTCAATATTTCATTAATAAGATAATTACTGCATCATCTTTGTGTCATAAATATATTAAATTATTTAATGTCTAAAAATTAAAAATAAAATACCATTATGTAGGAAATATTTTTAGATTTCTAATTAATAATTATAGTTGAATTTATCTTATATATAACCCCATATTAAAAATTATGTATTTATTAATCATTGATTTTAACTATTTTAACCCTTCTTTAAATAAATTAATAATAAATGTCCTAATCTAATCCATGTGGGCCTAAATGGTCATATTGTATTCCTAAGGTTGTTTTTGGTCGAATTACACTTATCCAATATAATTAGTACATGTGTTAGGGTAATAATAATATCATTTTTAGCCTTAATTACCCAATTTTCTTTTAATCGTGGTAAAAAAAAGTAAAAAGTTACTATTCACCAAAAATTATTTTCATCTCATTGAACCAAATTTTAATTCTTGATATTAACCGTGTCTCTCAGAGTTTGGAAATTCCACTCACAGAAGTGGTAAAATTATGTTTTCTGAAAAATTCAGTTTTTTAACTACCACTTAGTGGTTTCACTATTCATCAAAAAATGAAAGTTTGCAGAAAAATACCAAAAATTAGGCCTAATATATATATGATATTAAGAATTCAAAAATGATGTCTATTTTACCATATGCAAAACATATCAGTTGTATTAATTAATTTAAAAATTAGTTCCTGTCGTCAAAAAAATAGCGTGTTTTTAAGAGATAATAACTATCAAAAGATTGACACTTGTTTATAACTGGTTTAAAGGTAAAATTACATCCAATGACCAACATTGTATTAAATTGTAAAAATATATTATAAATATAATTTAAAACCACTCAAATTAATAATTTATCACTATTAATTATTTCTATTAAAAAGTTCTTTTTAATTAAAATTTAGTAATTTTCACTATTCATCGGAATATGAAAGTTATCCAAAAAGTACCAAAATTTCACCCTAAGCTAATTTCGATATTCCGAATCCAAAAATGAAGTCCATTTTGAAAAATAAAATTTTCAAAATCTTAAAAAGTGGTTATTAATATTCATAACTGCTTGTTTTAATAATATTTTAATAGCATATCGTTGTTTAGTGAAACTCGGTATTGCGTACTACACACGCTATCGAGGAAGGTCGTGATTGCATGTAATGCAAGGAAAGTCAAGGTTGCGTGTTGTGAAAGCTCCTTTTGGGGTAGCGTACAACACAAGACATTAATGAAAAAAATATTTTTCATAAAATCTCGGGGTGTTACATTCTACCCCCCTTAAAATGAATTTTGCACTTGAAATTCGTCGGGGTTTTAAATGGTTTACTACTTGAAAGTTTCTTTAATATAAACCCACAGCATAAAAAGGAATACCAAAACCATTATTTAAAAACAAATGTATGAAACGTAACGGTTACCCAAATAAACTAATCACTGGGTTTCCACATAGGTGAAAATATGGATATGGAAGGGAAATCTAACCATCATGTTCTGATGGAGAGTGGTAGAGAACATGGCTATGGAAAGGCCAGCAATCACAAAGCCATAAATTTGTGACGATCTAAGGTACCATCTAATTCATCAGATATAAGAGCACTAGGACAACATTTTTGGTCTTCAAGATCATTTCCCTAAAGTTGATGAAATTGGAATTAGAAGAAATACTTTCGTGATTTTGGTATTGTGTCACCGTTGGTCAATATTTGGACAATTTACACTTCAAATCTTAAGTAAATGAAGTTGGATTTGTCATTCGTGAAGTGTTAGCAGATCATGTGATAGAATGATGGGTCATTCCATCTGTCTCAAACAAAAGGTTATAAAAGTTATCAAAAAATACATAAGTCCATCTATAGTGAGATTAATCATATATGGTTACTAAAATGGACTTATACTTTACATATCATAATGATTAATATAATAAAACTAGTTTATACTAAATAGGGACTTCCTGTAGGCCAGTGGTAGGCGATAAAGGCTCGTCGCACTTCGGTTGTGGGTTCGATTCCCACAGCCTTGTCTGAAGCGATGGGTGGTCGCCCGTCCTGCAGGTTGTCCTTTTTCTAAAACTACATTACTATAACATCCAATCAATAATATCGAAGAAAACTTTTATCCTTAAACAATACTAAGTTATGTCCAACATAGTCCATTCCAATCTTTAGGCTTATCTATAATACTGTTGTCCAATCTCATATTATAGTGAAAACGATTCCCAAAGAGTTCATATAACAAGCATGTTAATACCATCTTTGATCCCCATATATCATGAGATATGCCTTGTTTCTCACATTCCAAACATTCGAAGGCCTTAATCATATATTCTCTTGAAAAATGAATACCCATTGAACCTTAGTGAAAACATTAATGCAGTTAAAAGTTAACACTTTCCATATACCAAAATCCTCAAAATTATATATACTCAAACCATGATATCACTTAGTACTTATATCAATCATGAGCTCATGAATACTATCAAACATATTAGATTCTCTTTATCCCTTAATTATGTGCATATCATCTGCTTTCCAAAAATATTTCAATCACTTTTCATGGTTACTGATGCCATAAAATTATTCAAAACATAAATATTCCAATATTCCACGACACTATATACAACATTATTCTAGAATCCCATTACATAAACACTTAATCATTCCACCACATCGTTGTCATATTCAACATCGCCAATGGTGATCACATGTGACTTCCCTTTGTCCTTTTCCTAAAGTGGTTGCTCACGTCAATCATCACTAACCCTTGGATTAGGGAATTTATTAGCATAATTCCCCATTTCCTTGCACTTGAAGCATTGAAGTGTTGTTGGTGAATTCTCTGCAGTCTTTTATTTATTCACATCATTAGAAACCCTTTTTTCATTACTTTGACACTCAGCTGCTCTATGACCTTATTTTCCACACTTAAAACATTTTCTAGTCCCTTTAAGACAATCTCCATCATGCTTATTTCTACACTTTGAGAATAAGGTCACATTCATCATCTTTTCACCATTATTCTGAGATTTCTCCTTGAACTCCATCTTTTGTTTCTTGTCAAAACTATGAGATGGATAAGTAACACCAACATCCATTTTTACTTTGATAGCACAACACACAATTTCTTCATAGCTACTGAAGTATCTTATAGCTAATGCCCTTCGAAGATTTGGTTTTAAGCCACTGAAGAATCAATCAACTTTACTTTCAGGTTGGATGATAAATCCAGATGCATACCTTGCAAGCCTTGTAAAATTCGCTTCGTATATACCAACAGATTCATCATCCTTTTGCTTTAGTTCAAGAAACTCCTTCTCCATCTTTGTACGAAGAATACGAGGGAAGTACTTATTGAAAAATAATTTCTTGAACTCGTCCCATTCCATGGACTCAATTTCATCTCTTTGCCTCGTATTCTTGATAACATTCCACCATTGATCAGCTTCACCTTCCAAACGATATACTTCTAAGATGACTTTATCATGTTCAGAACATTGAAGAACTAAAAATATCTTTTCAGTAGTACTGATCCATTGTTCAGCAACAAGCGGATCAGAAGACCCATTGAAAGAAGTTGAACGTTGCTTCATGAAGGACTCAATAGAATATTGTTCCCTTCTCTGCTCATTTGGAAGTCCAGAATGATTCATAGCTTGTGTAAGAATAGCAGTAAGTTTTTGCACTCCATCTCCCATAACATTTTTCTGTTCAGGGGGAAAATCATTGCATTGTCCATTGCATTGATCAACACAGTTCATTCGGGTTCCAGCCATTGTCTAAAACCCAAAAAGAATAGTGTGAGAGGCAAAAATCATGCTAGGGAAAACAACATAATAAAGGAGGAGTACCTTCAATATCTAACATCATAGGATTAATTATATGATCGTTAGCGTAATTCTAAGACTATAACCTATACGTATACTTATCCTTAGGGACATCCCTAGAAATACCTTAGAAATATCTTTAGGGATCTCACTAAAGTTCTCGCATCCTAGTTTCCAAAGGTTGACTAAACCTTTCCTCTGATACCAACTGTAGAGACCCGAAGCCTGATGTACATGGACATTACATTACTTTTGCAGAATACTTATTACATAAAAAAAACACACACACAAGGACCGTAATAGTTTAGTGTCTTTGGAAACTTGGAATATAATCTTCTAATCGTGGTGAAAGATCTTCAACATCTCCCATAAAGATATTCTTATTTTTCATAAACCTAAATCCTTTCTTTATGTCCTAGGGAAAAGAAAACATAAAAGGGTGAGCTCAAATTCTCAGTAAGGGTAAATAAAATAAATATCAATCATATCATATTGATAAGAACAAATCTTTTGGAAATCATAACCTGCAAAAGAGATCATAATTTCATAACATGGGATAAATCATAGTAGTGAAATGCATTCCCAATAATCATAACTTAAAACATGAAACATTGTGGCATACACACATATTCATAGTGAATCATTTCTTATTAGTCAAGACTCATTGCCAAGACTATCTTAGTGGACAAAGTCCCTTTCCGATCCGAGTTCACTCCTCGTTTCAGTCCTGTTTCACTGAACCAGTATAACCAACCGTTCCAGCCATGTCTATCTCATGAGATATAAAATCTTTACCCAATTCATTGGAGGAAGATATAGGTCCCACCCATCTCAGAATGGTACCATTCTTATGTGCGCCACAAAATATTAAATCATACATCATTGCATAACCCATGTAATAAAAACGGGAATCTTAAACCTCGTGACATCATAAAACAATTCATATAAGATAAAGGAATTCATAAAAATATAATTCCATCACAAATTAATCAAATAAATGTAATAATAGGGATATAAATAGAACCCTTTATTATTTTAGATGGAAAATAATTTTGATAAAACACTTGAACTCCATTCTTGAGAAAAATATTATTTCTGCTTCAAAAACACTTTTCCTTTTTTAACATGTCGTACAATTATAAACTAAAATAAGTTGATTAAAAATAAACTTGAAAACATGTAATGGAAGCTTCTTGGAAATAATGTTTTAAAAATCCATTCATGCCGTATAAGTTAAAAAAACATTATTCTCATACTTTTTTCGGAAAAGTCAAAAAGTACCTCATACTAAAAACGACAAAAGATTCCTTTCATATCTTTTACTAAAAACTCACCGTAGGGTAAATTTTGATTTAAACAATTGTAGAAGGATGTAAATATTACATATTTTGGAAACATGGATGTGGATGATAAAATACACCCCAGTAAATACCAAAGTATAAACAATCTCGGATAAAAATGAGATTGTGATATTTCCCTTACCTTAGGACCGATTTTCTTCGTATGTGTCCAAACCTCCTGTATAATGATTTAAATAATGTCATTGACTTATTCCAGAATCATACTCATTGTTATGATATCATATATGGTTCACTTATGGCTTTATATTACCTGTTCTTTTGTAAATTCCATGTTAAAGAGCGTTTTCGGTAAAATCATTTCATTTGTCGTCCGTGTTTTGACTTGTAATTATTCATATGATTACATAGATCATGATTAATTAATTCCAGAATATAAAACATGATTTATATATAATATATATTCAGAATATAATAGATCAGTAAATGGAAAGAAATACACCATTCATGGAGACGGTAGACCGTACGTACGCATGAACACTATTTTCTTTTCCTTATTGAGTTGAATGAAATTAAGTAGATGACATACATATATATACACATAAATCCAAAATCATTATTATGTCATATATTTCATTATTACTTATTATATATACTTTATAATCATTCATGAATGGTTAACATGGAGAATGAATCTCATCGCGTCGTGGAGACGGTAGTCCGTACGTACGCACGAGCGATGATATCGTTCTCATGATCGTGGAATTGTATTGGAGTGTATTTATACTATTTAAGAATCAATATCACTTTACAATAATCATATATAGTTATTATGTACACCATTATACCCATCCAAGTAAGGTGGTGGTGGAAAATAGATTACACCACGGCGTGGAGACGGTATTCCGTACGTATGCACGCGCGGTGATTTCGTTTTCCGTAGGATGGATAGATGGTAAAATAAGGTTGTTTCATAATTATAATAACATATCAGTATATAATTGATACTGATGTTATTACTTCATAATGAAACAACCTAATAAGAATAAGTGGAAGAAGAAATAAAGATGAAAGAATCGGTAACGGACAATACCTCTTCTTTGAAGCGACACTTTGAGATCTCATTTTTGGGCACTAAAATTGGTCTTTGAGGAAGACCATAACCTCTAGGATGTTTCTAGGGAAGTGGAGAAGAGAATTTGGCAGGGTTTGGCCGAGCTTGAAGGCTCAAAGTTGTGTGAGGAAGAGAGGGAGGAGGTGCCCTTTTATAATGGAGGAGAGGGGTACCTTTGGAATAACAAAAACTATTATTTTATTATAAAGTCACATTCGGTTTTAAATAGCTCCAAATTGATTTATTTCTAAGATAAGGTGGGGATGGGTCAAAATAATCTCATCCAATATAATTTATAATTGTTTAGGTTCCTATTTTAACCTTATCATTTAGATTTAATATTAAGTTAAATAATTTTACTTTTACCCTGTCATCTTGTGTTCTTATACTATAAGGTTAATAAACATACTATAAGCAGCCAAACGAACCTCAAGTTGTTAATTATTAATATATATAACCCTATCTATGTCATTTGGCCGAACCTTATATTTTTAGGAATAACATAACAATTAATAATATTATATTTGTTTTAAAAAACTATTTTATGTCAATTTTGACACTATTTAGTAATTGATTTTTTCAAAATCATAACAGAATGTTTAGTTCTAACAAAGTTAATTAAATCAATACTAACATGTCATATTAATCTATAAAATTAGTTTAATTCATAAAAAGTCTCAAATTACATTTATTTTGGTGTTTATAACATCAATTATGTCAATATTTCATTAATAAGATAATTACTGCATCATCATTGTGTCATAACAATATTAAATTATTTAATGTCTAAAAATTAAAAATAAAATACTATTATATAGGAAATCTTTTTAGATTTCTAATGAATATTTATAGTGGAATTTATCTTATGTATAACCCCATATTAAAAATGATTTACTTATTAAACTTTGATTTTAACTATTTTAACCCTTCTTTAAATAAATTAATAATAAATGTCCTAATCTAATCCAGGTGGGCCTAAATGGTCATATTTTATTCCTAACGTTGTTTTTGGTCGAATTAAACTTATCCAATAGAATTAGGACATGTGTTAGGGTAATAATAATATCATTTTTACCCTTAATTACCGTATTTACTTTTAACCGTGGTAAAAAAAGTAAAAAGTTACTATTCACCAAAAATTATTTTCATCTCATTGAACCACATTTTAGTCCTTGATATTAACCTTGTTTCTCGGATTTTCGAAATTCCACTCACAGAAGCGGTAAAATTAAGTTTTATGAAAAATTCAGTTTTTTAACTACCACTTAGTGGTTTCACTATTCATCAAAAAATGAAAGTTTCCAGAAAAATACCAAATATTAGCCCTAAGCTATATTTGATATTAAGAATTAAAAAATGATTTCTATTTTTCCAAATTCAGAACATATCAGTTGCATTAATTAATTTAAATATTAGTTCCCGTCGTCAAAACAAATATCGTGTTTTTAAGAGATAATAACTATCAAAAGATTGACACTTGTTTATAACTGGTTTAAATGTGAAATTACATCCAATGACCAACATTGTATTAAATTGTAAAAATATATTCTAAATATACTTTAAAACCACTCAAATTAATAATTTATCACTATTAATTATTTCTATTAAAAAATATTTAATTAAAATTTAGTAATTTTCACTATTCATTAGAATATGCAAGTTATCCGAAAAGTACAACAATTTCACCCTAAGCTAATTTCGATATTTCGAATCCAAAAATGAAGTCCATTTTGAAAAATAAAATTTACAAAATTTCAAAAAGTGGTTATTACTATTCATAACGTCTAGTTTTAAAAATATTTTAATAGCATATCGTTGTTTAGTGAAACTTGGTATTGCGTACTACACAAGCTATCGAGGAAGGTCACGATTGCATGTAATGCACGGCAAGTCAAGGATGCGTGTTGTGCAAGCTCCTTTTGGTGTAGCGTACAACACAAGACATTAATGAAAAGAATATTTTTCATAAAATCTCGGTGTGTTACAATTAAAGATAATGATTTAGAATAATAAATCTTTAAAACATTTAAAACGATATTTTAGTTAAAAAGTTTTTAACAAAATGAGATACTCTTGAATACAAATAATTGAAGAATAAAATTTAATCTGAACTTTATAATATCATGAGAATAAAGGGATTCATTGAAAAATGAAAGTATATTCACCATATAAGAGTTAATTGGTGCATAACAACAATGAATTCTCAATAGAAATGTAAATTAAGATGAAATCCATTATAAAGAAGGTATCCTTAAATTAAGGATAAATCAAATCACATAATTTTGTGTGAAAAATATAAATACACCCAGTATAAGAGGATATTAAGTGTAAAGAAATTAGATGTCATTCACACATATTTATAGGACGAAATATTCAAGAAGTACAAGTTTGACCAAAAGAATTGAAATTGGGTCAAGATGTTCCGTTGCAAAAATTTGATAGCCTAACATGGTCACATTAAAATTCAGAAAGTGAGTTGATGAAATAAAACGGAGTCTCATAACTTGGACATAAAATTTAAATCAATAAGGATATATAAAAGCATATCCCAACATAATAATATATAAATTAAAATACATAACATAAAGATGTCTTTTAAAAAGAGGAGGGTGAAAGGTTCCTTTACCGATTTGGTAACTTACAAAACATACGCCACATGAAATAAGGATCATACAATGAAGATGTAAAAACTCATAAATTAATTTATATTACACAAATAGTACAATCATGGGAATTACATACACCACACAAAATGAAATAGTGGCAAATGTATCATGAATATCACAGGAATAAAAAGTGAGATGAAACCCTTTACCACGTTGTAATCAACTGAGTCATATGACCAAAAGTTAATACCCACCAAATAAATCATATAATACAATGAATATAATGAGAATAATGATAATATATATCCAATTTCTATACAAAATACACCACATGCAATGAATTAGTAGCGAACAATGGAAGTCTCACGGAATTAAAAGTGAGATTAGAAATCTCCTTACCTCGTGTCCGACATGACTCGTTTGTTCCTTGTTATTCATGAATAATAAAGTAAAGATAATTTATACTTTCTTAAGAACCTTTTTAATGTTTATTATTCATTTTATATCACTTATTAGCATGTTAAAAACATTAAGTAATCTTTTATGTTAATAACGTTCGTTTTGTCGATATTTGGTACAAGAGTCAAAAATGGACTTCTTACAATTAAAAGTTGTTAACATAGTCAAAAGTTCATTATATATATCCAGAATGATATTCATGATTTAGAAATCATATATATCCAGTATATATATATTTATTATAGTACATATCATTTGGAGGTAAGAAATGAAATGCACCATTCATGGAGATGGTAAGTCGTACGTACGCATGAACGCTACATTCATTTCAATTTATTATTTTAATGGAATTAAAACATAATGATAAATAGGTATATTTTAATTCAAGTATAATATCATATATAATATCATTAAATCCATCCTTTATATGTATACATATGGTATTAACGAGTTATTTCACTTTGAAGGGGCAGTAGTCTGCACTTCCTCAAATAAAATTATTGTGCTTACCCATAATGGAAATCATAAAGGTATGGTATAAAAGTAAAATACAGAAGCATAAATAAAACTAAATCATAATATATATTATATATAAATATAGTTTCATCTTAATGTCCACCATGAGAGGTGATAGGAGGTAATTGAACAATCATCGTTTCATGAGGTGTTAGTTTTCCATCCACATAAACAGTATGTTCCTCACCCATTAGATTGAGGTGTGTGTAAGTTTAGTTCTAATCCATCTCATAAAAACATCCTAGTATATTTAGTATACTGGTGCTGTTATAAAATAAAGGAATAAAAATCGTTTATGGGTTATAGATGTAAAATAAAAGAAAAGAAGTTAAGAGAAACAGTTACCTTTAATTTGGATAACCTCATTTGGTTTGAACCAAAAGGACTTCTTGAAGTTCCTTATGCCTAAGGTAAGGATTCTAAGAGGAGGATAGAGATTTACGGAGCTTAATTGGTCATAGGTTCGACGATCCAAAAGTCTTGAGAGGTGTGAGGAATTCGTTATAAGTGGTGTCCTTTTATAAGGGGTAGGAGGGGCTCTTTAGGAAAGTTTGAAAATATTATTTTATTATAAAATGATATTCCATTTATAAAAGTCCAAAACTAATTAAAGTGTAAGATAATGTGACTCATGGTCCAAATAAAATCATTTAGTATGAATTGGACAAGTTTGGATAGTATTTTAATATTTATAATCTTATTTATTTAAATGATTTATTAACGAGGTAAATAATGCATCATTATTGTGTCATAAATAATTTAATTTATTTGATGTCTAAAAATTATAAAAAAATATCATGATGTTGGAAATATTTTTATATTTCCAATAAATATTTATAGTCAAAAATATTACTTATATAACACTATATAAAAATTAATTTACTAAATGATTTTTGTTTATGTCATTTTTTCCTTTCCATTAAACTAATTAATATAATGTGTCATTATCACTATTAAGTGGCTCAATGGGGTCCCAAAATCAACCCAAAGATTCCCATGGCAGGCCATGACTCATCCAATTAAGTTAGTACATGTGTTAAGGTAAATTTGTATTATTATGATATTATTTTTACCTTAAATTACCCTATTTACCTTTAACCGCTGTAAATAAAAATCAAGAGTTACTATTCACCAAAAATTATTTTCTTCTTATTGAACCACATTTTACTTCTTAATAAAAACCATGTATGTCATATTTTTTAAATTCAATTCACAGAATCCTAAAAATTTCATTTAAATGAAAAAGTCAGTTTTTTTAACTACTACTAAGTGGTATAACTATTCATCAAAAAATTGAAGTTTTTAATAAAAATAGAAAACATTCAGCCTAAGATAGATTTGGTATTCCAAATTCAAAAACAATTTCTATTTTACTAAATTAAAAACATAGAATATTAATTAATTATTTTAAAATCAATTCTCGTTGTCAAAACAAATAGCGTGTTTTTATGAAACAATATCTTTCAAAAGATTGACGCTTGTTTATGTCCAATTACATTGTGAAATTAGTTCCAATGACCAAAATTGGATTAAATGGTAAAAATATATTCTAATTACACTTTAAAAACAATTAAAAAGTTAATCTAACCATATAAATAAATATGATTAAAAGACAGTTTTTAATTAATATACAATATTTTCACTATTTATTAAGAAATGAACTTTATCGGAAAAATTCCAAAAATTTACACAAAGTAAATTTTGATCTCCCTATTCTAAAGAAAGATTTTATTTGGTCAAATATAATGTATTAAAGGGACAAAAACAATATTTAATGATGGTTCACTGTTAAAAAGTAGTAAATCGACCTTTTAATGTTAATTCTGCTTAAAATTAGATTCATTCACATTTTAAGCCTCTAACTTTTATTGGATAAATGTAAATACATTTAACAAACATGTATAATAATATTGTAGTTAGTTTTTTTCATTCCTACCAATACAATTTCTAGGATTTAACTACCATTTTAAATAATAATATAAAATTAATAGTGTGCAACGTAAAATTTCAATGAAACATGTTGTTGTGTATCAGGTACGATATCGAACATAGCGACCCATTTAATGTAAAATTAATATTTCATTAAATAAATATTAATAAATATGAAAATTTCATATTCTTTATTTTCCTGTGATGTTACATAAATACATTCCTTCGAAAATCATATAAATTCATAACCTTTTTGTAATCACAATTTTTCCATATCTCCAATAGAAATCATAGATAACACGTAAAGTTATCTTGGAATATTATTATAAATTTCATTCATATAAATGTAATAAAAAATTGGTTGACTTACATACATGTCACTCATAAAATGGAATATCCATACTTTCAAATTCCAATGCAAATAAATTGTAGTGTGATCACGGACGCACCCACCGTTGGTTTATCGTGGAACCTCCTACCATTAGTTTATCATGGAACCACCCATCAAATTCTGAAGTTCTTTTACATATTCATAACACATAAAATATTAAAATTTTCTTCATATCAATCATAAAATTCTATTTTCAATCATAAGAAAACATTAAATTTTATTGAAATAATGAATCTATTCTCAAAACCTAATTTAAATAATAAAATAACATGAAAGAAAAATAAGGGTTTTTGTTTTCATTTAAAATCATAAAGGCTATTTGAGGAATCGAAATATAAAAATAGGAGTAATATTTAACTTATAATCCATTTATATATATATATAAATAAAAATGTAAAATAATATCATGAAAGTTGACATGGTGGTAAAGAAACATATTTTTAAAGGCATGTGTTTCATGCCTCATTGAAATATTTGAATCATAACCCCCGCGAAGGAATAAAATTTAACTAGAACAATAAATAACATGATAATAATTAAATTCATGATATTATATGTCCTAGGGATATATATTCACATCATAAAATAAGGTGTGAGTATAAATTCAAACTATACCTCAAAAAAAGAATATTGAGGAGAAATCCTTTACCATGAATCTGAATGCTAACATGTGTATTTATCTTCCAAAATAATAATCTAATGGTAAATTAATAATTTCTTGAGAATATTTTTTTTATGATTAATTTTACTTCAATTATTAACATTTCTATACAATTTCTTAATCAATTAATATTACGTTAGTTGTTTTGATCATATTCGATTAATTTGTCAACATGACTTAGTTAAGTCAATTATGGTCAATGAAGTAATTATTTAAAAATATCACTAATAATATTAATCAAATAATTTGTAATTTTATAAATAAATTAAACATTTTAATCTAATAATCGAATATAGTAATGGAAAATGAACCAATGTTACAGTCATGGAGATGGTAGGCCATAATTACATATGAGTAACATTCCCATTTTCAAATGATTCTAATAGAAAGAAGGTATGTAAATTTTATCTTTCTAGAAACATAATTATTTCATAAATAAAGTATTATTTAACAGTATATAATTATATATATAATAACTTTGATTTAATAATAATCACATCGCTTTAAGGAGGCAGTGGTCCACATGTCCACGAATGATGTTATCACTTTTTCAGTGTGTAAAAAGGTAACAAATAAAATTGATATATTATATTTATAAAAATGTATTTATGTCATGAATATCATATATATGTTGTGTATATAACATATTTTTATAAAACTCATCCTAATACATTCCATGTATATGGTAAGATAATCACATTACTTTGATTAGGTGGTAGTCCACATGTCCACAAATGATGTTATTGTAATCCCACAAAATCGAAAACATAAAGTTATGTATTATATAATAATAAAAAAATAAAAAAAATAAATAAATACTATATATATCAAAAAAATAGAATTCACGACATTATTACCATCCTTGATAGGTGGTAATGGATGAACGAATGAAATCTATTCGCTAGGTGGTAGTCTGCCACACATGCGAATTATGATTGTGTATCCCATTTTATTGAAGTGTGTGAAGGGGTAGGTGATGTACATAACATTAAAAATATCAGTATATTTATTATACATATATAACTATATATGAAGTTAATATGGAAAATTGATCTTTTGTAGGAAGAAGTAAATCAGAAATGCAGGTTGAAGCACAATACTTCTTTTTTGGGTAACTCATTTGGGTTTTCACTGAAGAACATCGATAGTTGAATTTATATCCAATGTGAGGATTCAAGTATTAGGGGATGTTTTTTTTGGAATCTATTTTTTATAGTTTTTGTGATGAAATTTTATTTAGAGGTGGGTTAAATGCGGATTTGTTGGTGGCCATTATAAGTGAGGGAGAGGACACAATAGGTATTTATAAATGGAATGGTATGTGTACACAAGTTTTTACCAAAAAATAAGTTTAAATAAAACACAAAATTAGACCATAGAATATTAATGGTCTATAAGTGGCAATCCAATGGGTTATGGTAAAATTTATTTGCCATGGGGACCCATAATATTAACACTTAACCACTAAGTAAACTCATTTTCACCTTAATCATTGTAATCATCATCATCCTCATGTGAATTTTTATTAAAAGAAAATTGGGAAAAAGCACAAAAAGAAACACAAAGCATCCCACTAACCTCCTTCCCCTAATTCCGAGAGCTAAGGTGGTCTGAAATAGTGATGACCAAGGGCGTCCCCTCTAATCAAGTAGACCCCCTCGGGTTTCAAGCTAATAAAAGTACGAAAAAAACATCCTCTGGTCCCAAAATGACCTGAGATGCCAGGCGATCCGCAACCTCGATTCCCTATTGCCATGTGTGAGACACATTGATGTTTTTGCTGAGTAAATTCCAACTATTAATGATGACATAAGTGATTGACTAGTGAGAGACTTCATGAACAAGGAGGGACTTATGCACCAGTGATGAGTCAGTTTCTGCTTCCGTGATGATCAGATTTCTCTGGCCGGATAAGAAGAGCCATAAAAAAGTGCCAGGGCCTCAGCCTATAAGGACAATCCATGACCCAGATTTACCATAAATCCCAAGTACACTGACCCGCTACTATCGCACACAACACCACCTCCTCACATTATACCCTGATCACATGAGCCTTCGGTATTCAGTTTTAACCCTCTAACTAGAGGGTTCTAACAAACCATTCTTCCCCTATTCTCGCTGATCATGGGCGCCTCCATAGACCTTGCTTGAAACTGTATGAGAGATAGTGCCTTCCTCCATTTTCAAACCACCCTATCCAATTCTATTAAGATATTTTTCATCCAGATAATAATATCTCAATATTAGCATCATGTGTCCTAGAACAACACACTTAATGGGGAAAGATAGTCTACAACTATTCCTCAGGGAACCAAGCTTCAGCAGAGGGCCACGCACCATCCATTTTCTCATTGATTATTCCTCTTATCTCCACCCTCCATCTACACTCTCACTGGCTAGATGGGAGAGGATAATTATCCTTTTGGCACCAAAACTATTTTGACAACATCATCAGTTTTCTATGGTGTCATGTAACCAACATCACCTTCAAGGAGGTGAGGCCCTTCCCATACTTTATCATGGAAGTAATAACAAGGGAGCGACAAGAGTTTTTCAACCTCATTGAACTATCTTCTAACTAAGACATTTGTGTCTTCACCCCATCGTCCTCAGGGTTCTTCACAACAAAGGACTTTTAGCGGGTTTCCAGAGTGCAGATTCAAGAAAATATAGACACTTGGGAAGAGGTTTAGTGGGTTAAAGATGTTCCTACCAAATTCAATTTTCTAACCTAGATAATTTGGAAGAAAGCTATCCTGACTGATGAGAATGTTAAGAGGTTCAGGGTTAGCAAGGACTCAAGATGTGTGTGCTGCTAAACTCACAGTGAGGAAAGCACAGATCATCTGTTTTTTGGAAGTGAATGGTAGTGTGAGGATTGGGCCTATTTTAGGGGATCCATTGTGATCTCAAATCCAAGAATGGATGGTCTCCCCTTTCTGGATGGTTGGTACAATGGTTCTAGAAACAATGGTCCTTAATCACTATAATTATTTTTAATTTGTTTCACTATTTTTTTTGTCAAAAAAAATATTGACCTAACTTCAAATTATGACATATTATGATTATAAATATTTAATCCTTTTTTATATATTGAAATCATAGTTGGTTCATAAATAATTTAAAATTAATTACAAAGATGGGCTGAAAAATTATGGTTTTATGATGAATATAGTCAATGGTTTATTTTATTTTTATATCTAAATTCAACATAAAAATGACCCCAATGACATAAAATGCATTAATATATGCAAAATTTGACTACATATAATATAAAACCTGTATAAAAGAAAAATATTATATGTTAATAATATATAAGAAAATGAATTTTCGAATTTAAATTTAGTATTTACTTGTATTCATTAATAAATTAAAATTTTCCAAAAAACACCAAACATTGATCCAAATTTCTTTTAAATTAAACATTAAAAAATGAAGTATATTTTTTCCAATAACATTTTTAAAATTAAAAAAAAACTAAAACAAGTGATCTATTAAAAGGCTCTTAGACTACTTTTTTTAGAAATATACAGTTTTCAAGCATAAAATTGGTTTTTTTATTTTCTTATGCCTATAAAATATATTAGATGAATGTTAAAAATAATTATAAATATGTGTAAAATTAATTTATGCATTCATATTCACACCCAAAAATATAATATCTCAGTGATAACTGTTAATTAAAATAATTATTTTAATACTATATTATTTGTTCAATATAACTCTGTCTTGGGAGCAACATACTTTTATAAAGAAACTCATTGTTGTGTTTCATCTATGATACTATAATAGCAAGACTTTACTATTTTTTACTTTCTAGTTTGTAAATATAAATAAATTTTAAAAATAATTATTCTATCATTACCTGGTTTGTTACATTATTCCACTCTTTTGTAAATTTCATCCTCACAATTTTATTCACATAAAAAGTTGGGCTATCTTTCCCTCATGCCCATTTCAGATTGCCATGTTTCTTTTTCAACCATATAGTTTCCCATAAAACCCCAACATAGTGAATAACCATGTTCTTTAGTACTTTCTCTATATTTTCATGAATTGGAACTAGATGTTCCTCATAAGATTGATTCTCTTCCAAATCAAAAACATGATGGCCCAAAACATGGGATGGATTCAGTACGTACTACCTTATCATTGAATCATGAAATTCATTGTGTACCTAAGTTAAACATATATTTTAACACACCTGGTTGGGAAATGATCCATCTTTTCTAGGATTACATATGGTCTAATAAAATTATGATTCGGATTCCCCTTAATACCATGATTCATCACACATTTCCATGGAGAAACATTGTGAAAAACATGATCACCTACATCGAAATAAAGATTATTTATATGGTTATATTCCTATATTTTCAACCATAATTGAGTTATCCTCATGTTTCCCTAAATAAAATGAAATATATCCACTGTTTCCTCTACCTACTCTGGAACTATCAAATTCCCTTCTCCTACAATATCCAAAAAAGTGTATGCTTGACAACACATTAAATAGAATTCCTAAAAACGTTTCATATGTATACTGGAATGAAAATTATTACTATAAGAATACTAAAAAAAATTAACATCCCAAAATACAAGGGAATACATTAATTAAGAACTAATCACATATTCTAAAATATGAATCGGCCACTCAAATTTCCCATAAAATTGAGGATAAAAATATGTACTAAAAATTACATCATTATCCAATGCCTTATTAATTCCTTCCAAAAAATTATATGTAAACCTAGGATCACAGTCTGATTCATTGGATATTGGCTATCTACATAACCTAAGAATATCTTTTAGATAATGTTGAGAAAGATAATCAAAATAAATTGTATTTCTAATTGGATGGAAATATTCATATTTATTTAACTGACCAACAAAAAACCAAATCATAGTATTAATTTGAGATGTCTTACTCAATACCACAATGAAATCCCTTGATATGTTATCCCATTTTCACTTTGGAATGGGAAATGTTTGAAGTAACCCCTTTTATAACTATGGTTCTACATTAACCTACTTACATGTGAAACACATCACAATAGATTAATAAATATATATTTTCATTCCATCCCACTAGTAACAGTCTTAAAGGTCTATGTACATCTTAGTGACTCCCATAATATTGGAAAATAGGGAACTATGAGCTTCAGTTGACAAATATTTCCTCAACATGAAATCAAAGTCAGACATAATGTTGTTCAAAATTTCAAACCATATTCTTAATTGGTATTAAAATTTGAAAATATGCCCATCTTAACATATTCTACCATATCCTTTAAATAGTGATCCACTTTCTAGGATTTTTTAGTTCTTTCTAACAGTGTTGACTTCACCAAAAAATGAAGCAAAACAATGGATGTCCTTGAATCAATAACATATATTCCAAAATATATCAAATCATTAACCAAAGGTTAATATTCCAAAATTAACATGTTTAATGTAGAATTTGTTTTTTAACTCAAAGCATTGACAAGATTTTCCTCTTTTCATGGATGATAATGAATGCTGAAATAATAATACATTATCGATTCCATCCATTATTTTTGTCTAATGTTCAACTCTTTCAAAGATAATATATACTTCATTCTTTTTTTATAAATTTAGTTTTAACACTTGACTCCATATTAATGATTCCCCAAAATTGATAATAAAAAACACAATCTAACTCTAAATCCTATGTACGGTAAATTGATTCATAGGTTTCCAACTTACATGAATAAAAACTGATAACATTTTCATTCTTTATTAGAACACAACCAAGTAAATTTATTAAAGTATCTCTATGGATGAAAAATTCACCATTTTATTAAGCTATGAAAAAACTAGAGCATTTACCAATATTGTTTTTAGATCCCAAAAATATCATCACCATCTTTAATAAATATGAACCTAAATCAATTTAATGATAACATAGTTAGTGGGAATGTGAACCAAGTAACAATTTGTGAAAATATTTTTTAATAACCCTTTAATGTAAGAAGATGATGAATATCTATGAAATTAGTAGTCTGAGGACACCCTTCAACAACTTTTGTTTTAACAGGGATAATAGTTATGTCATAATGAGAAACAATTTATCCAAGTATTGAAATTAATTTTAACCAAAATCCAATCTTATTAAACAATCCATATAATTTTATTTGTTATATTTTTTTAAAGAAAATTATTAAGTGTCTTTAATGTTCCTTCTAGATATTAGAAGATTCCAAAATATCTTCTATTTGAGAAACCAAAACTCATCCAAAAAATGATGGAAGAATGTTTTTCATATGACTCATAAATAAATTAGGTACAATAGATAACCCAATGGTTATAAAAAACAACACATAATGTCAATATCTTGTCCAAAATATAGTCCTCAAAATGAAATTCAATTTCACCTTCAATTGATGGAACCCCATACCTAAAATAATCCTTCAAAACAATCTGAGGTCCCAAGAGTTGATAAAAAATCATCGTTATGAGGAAAAAAATACTTTTTATTAATAGTGATTTGATTGAAGGATATATAATCAATAATAATTATCATGAAACCATATTTATTTTTAATAAATAAAATAGTAGCATGCCATGGTGAAGTGTTACATGGAATGAAACCTTTATCATGCATTTATTCCAACTGGTTTCTCAATTACACATATTATACATGAGTGATTAGATCATGGGTTTAGAAATAGTCTTATGATTATGAAGTAAATCAATAGTAAATTAAAATTATGAATAAGTAACAAAACCTAATAATTCATTGGTAAAAAGATCCATAAATCCATTCACTACTGGTATGTCACTAATCAGTGTTATTTTTTTCTTTTCAACAACATGATCTATATAACTCTTACTGCCATATTTATTCAATTTTTTCAACTTCTTGGTATGTCATCAAAGGTATGAAATAATTGAAAAAGATATTCTTAGATTTTCAATATATTTTATGATGATAAACTGAAAAAATAAATATTGAAAATGATATCAAATGACACTATTGGAAATTTAACATGATTTGCAGGAAAGGACATACACCTAATTTCAATATGAAGATTCACATAAATCTTGGTTTCACAAATACACCAACATAAGGTTTTCACCAAAAGTTATATCTTAAATTGATGATTTTATATTACTAATTTCTGAGAAATTTTATCTCAAATGAAATAATGAAAATATGCAGAGTCATATATAGTATTGGAATAATTCAAATAAACTAGTAACATATCTATCACTACTTAATTTTATGGCCTAAAATCAATTGTCGTTATAGGGAAAGATTTTACTAGACCTTTCTTCATTTGATCTCAATGGTTTCTACCTTGGGTAATCAACTTTGGAAACACATTTGATTAATCCCATAACTCATTCTAACTAAAACATCTTACTTCCAGTTTTTCATTTCTAGAGTGGTCATTTTCATTCAAAAGCCATATGACCAATCATACCACGTCAGAAGAATATCCCCATATTTGAAAGTCATTTTCCAAGATTCCTTTATTACCCTTCACACAAGATGGGAATTTGGTTTTATTACATCATTGATGAATTCATTTCCATCTCCTATTAACTATACATCATATTTTAATGGTTTTCATGGGACACATGATCATTTTAAAATATATATTTCTACATTATCCACATAATGAACACGTTTATCAGAAATTTTTAACACACGAGAATCCAGTTCCCATCAATATCTTGGACTTAGTATAGTGTAAAACGGATTTATCTTTCTATTAATATTCTTGATAAAACTCTAGACATACATATTTATACATGTGAATATTTATTCATATGCACCCACCGAATCTTTTTCATGTTGTGTCAATTTAAACAATTGTTTTTCAATCCTATGTCAAAAAAACCTAGGCAAGTATTTCTCATAGAAATTATTATTAAATTTGTCTCATTAAAAAGGAATCAATCTATTAACTTTTTCTGATATTTATAACCATTGCCAACTGCTAGTCAACTTTACCTTTAAAATGATAAATTTTTTATGTTACTTTATAGTGATATAAAAATCCATGATATCGAATATCTTTTCATGGGATCTAATCCATCCGTCATCGAGTATGGGGTCATATGATCCTCTAAACGATGAGGGTTATTGTCTCATAAAATTCCCCACTATAGTAATGTTCATCTATCGTATATCAGGTTTATATCCTGTAAGGACTCCACCACCATTTATATAATGTGTTAGCTGATGGATCATTATGAAAAATTAGTCATCGCAAGTTTTAACCATCTCAGTATATTGACATAGAAGGATATTTTCTTCTTGGTCCCTTCCCACTATAGTTTCCTTGTTTCCTATATGGAGAATCATTTTGAAAAAACATACTATTGATGAATCAACATTGACATAATTAAAGTCAATATCATTTTAACACAAAAATAATGTACAATATTCTAAGAGAATATTATTAATAATATCCTAATATCTAAAGCTGTTTACACTATTTTTATACCAACTAAAGGATATAATTATATAAATTACATAATCATGGGTTTTATTTTTGATTTTATATTCCTTCATTTTGAGGATCACTTCAAATTCATAATTTTAAAGAATTAGTCAATAAATCCTAAATAAATATAAATCCTAAAATACAAAGTGGAATCTTCTAATTACTATCAAATTTTAAAATAATTTAAAACTATTAAAATATTGAATAATGTTTTCCAGGTAAAATATACATGATTTTCAAATTGACTCCTCCCATTCCCTTACAAATCCTTAATTCTTATAAAAAATGAAAATCATGGGATGATCACAAAATTCTCTTTAAGGTAACATAAAGAAAGAAAAACATTAGTCATGAGAAAACTTTATAAAGCATTAAAACATTATAAAAATATATACTTTTCACCCTTAAGAAGTTTTAAACACATTATTATGAAAATAAACTCATTACTTAATTTTTTCAATCACAACATCATGATAAATACCATAGAAAGCATAGATAAAAAATAAAGTTACCTTTGGAAGTGATTATACTTTTTATTTTTTTAAATGAAATAAAAATTATTTCAAATTCAATCCATGTCAATATTAATAATTAAATAACCTTATAGTCAAATTCTATACCAATGCATTAGTGGGATATCACAGACCCACCCATCATTAGTTTTTCATAGAATCAACCATAATTGGTTTATCATGGAACCACCCATAAAATTTACCAGTACCATAATATAATAATACCATATAAAAATTTTCATCTTTCAACATGTCACTAATAAAATTTCATTTTCACTCATAAGAAAACAATTCAGGGTACCGGGATAATCAATCTATTTTGAAAACCCAGTTTAAATAAAAAAATACCATGAAAAGGAAAATAGGGGTTTCTTTTTATTTTAAAATCACGAAGGCTTATAGAGGAATGAAAATATAAAAGAACACATAAAATTTTCTTTATAACCCTTTTATTTACATGTAAATGAATCTCAAAAATAATATCTATAATATTGATATGAAAGAAAAGAAATGGAATTTTAAATTGATGTGTCCCATACCACATTGAAAATTTTGAATCATAATCCCCATGAAGGAATAACATTTAAAAAACATTATATAACATAAGAATAAAAAAATTTATGATATGATATGCAAAAGAGGTTGTATATACACCTCATAAAATAGTGTGTCTATATAAAATCATAATATTCATTAATGAAAGTACATTGAGATGAAATCTCATTCATTGAGTCGAATTGGTCACATGTGACTTTATATTTTTGAATAATTAACTCATGATAATTATTAACATTATTGAGAAAATTTTAAATATCTCTATTCAATTTATTTCACTTATTTATATGTTTTATATAATTACATAATCAATTAAATTTAAGTCGGTTGGTTTGATCATATTTTGTTTCTGTGTCAATAATACTTTGGTAGGTCGACTATTGTCTAAGTGGTCATTATTTTTAAATATACATAATAATAACCATGAAAAAATTATTGTATTTATTTATAAATTATACTTTTATTACCATTCATGGAATAATATTTCAAATAATGAACCAACATCATAGTCTCAGAGATGGTAGGCCCTACGTACGCATGAGTAACATTCTCCTTTTTCATAGATCGTTATAGAAAAATGGAAGTAACATTTATAATTCTATAATGATAATAATAATATAAATATGATATTATTTTATCTTGAAAACATATATATATAAATAATTTTTTATGTATTAAAAATCACATCTCTTTGAGGAGGCAGTGGTCTACGCATCCATGAATGATGTTATCACTTTCTCGTTATGAGAGAAGGTAATAAAGAAATATGATATATAATATCTTATAATGGTAATTTTTTCATGAATATCATATATACATCTTATATCCCACACATTTATGTTAAAAAATCATTACAATATTCCACATAAATTGTGAATGAATCATATCGCTTTGAGGATGTAGTAGTCCAAACATCCACAAATGATGTTAAATTATTCCAATAAAATGAAAATAATGGAATTATATGATATATTGTAAATTAATAAGCATAAAGGAATCCTAAATATCATATATATCATACAAAAATAGTACTTATAACATTTTTCACAATGTTAAGGAGTGGAAATGGAAAAACAAATGACATTGGTTTATGAGGCGGTAGTCCACTATACACATGATTGGTGAACTAATATCTAATTTTATTTATATTTGTGAAGATTTAGGCCAAAATTGTAACACAAAAACATCTAATTATATTTACGATACTGATGTTGTAATATAAAAATGGAAAAATAATAATTATTGATGTGGATAAGGAAATAAAATAGAAATGCATATTTAAAGACATAACCTCTTTTTCGGTAAACTCCTTTTTTCACCAAAGATAATCTTGGATGGACATTTACCAAAATTGTGTATTCTATGATTATGGGAGGGATTATGGATATATATTTTAGCATTTTTTGGATAACCCAAAAGTCTTGAGATGTTACATCCCTGGTAAATAATGAATATTTCATTTTTATATTTATAAAAATTTATGAATTAAATATTCATTTTACTTTCAAATGGATTCTATGTTCGATGGAATACCTGATATGCAATAACAGGTTTCATTGAAAACATACGTTTCACACAATGTTGAGTAATACAGAAAAAATATCAATATAATATTATTATATTAAATGGTAGATATCGCAACGTTTTTGAATTGGTGAGAATAACTAAAACAAACTATATTATGATTAAATGTGTTTCTTAAATATTTTTACATTTAATCAGTAAATTTTAGAGGCTTTAAATAAGACAGAATCTAATTTTAAGCATAAATACTCTAATATTCATTAAAAGGTCAATTTACCACCTTTTGATGGTGACCCCTATTTTAATCTATTTTTGGCCACTTTTATATGTTCTATTTGACAAACAAAAATTACTATTTAAATTTGGGAAATCATAATTTACTTTGGGTAAATTTTTTGTATTTTTCTAATAAAATTCCTTTCTTAATGAACAGAGAAAATACTGTATTTCAATTCAAAACAACCTTTTACTGTAATTTATTTATAATGATAGATTATCTTTTTAATTTGTTTTATAGTTTAATTATATAATTTTTTTAATATTTAATCCAATTTTTGTCATTTGAAGTAATTTCACTTTGAAATAGACATAAATAGGTGTCAATCTTTCAATAGTTAATGTTTATTAAAAACACGATTTTTATTTTAACAGAGGAAACTAATTTTAAATTAATTTCTTCCAATTTTGTGTTTTGAATTTGGAAAAATATATTCCATATTTTTAATTAGGAGGTCCAAATTATGTGAATATGTAACTTATATTTTTTGACATTATAAATATTTACTTCGGTAAAAATTTTATTTACCATGGTTAAAGGGTAAATCTGGTAAATAAGGGTAAACAAATAATATTATTATATTATTATATTGCCCTAAAATGTGTCTTAATCTTATTTTTTTATAATTTTTTGACCATGGGAATCATTGGGTTTATTTTGGGACACCATGGAACCGCTTGGGAGTGATAATGACACATTATATTAATTAATTTAATTTAAATGAAAAAATCACATAAACATATATCTTTTAGTAAATATATTTTTACATGGGGTTATATAAGTTATATCATCAACTATAAATATTCTTTGGAAAGATAAAAATATTTCTACATCATGATTTTTTTTATAATTTTTATACATTAAATAAATAAAATTATGTATGGCATAATAATGATGTAATGTTTACCTCATTAATAAATAATTTAAATAAATAAGACTATAAAGATTTAACCAATATCCAAAACGTTTTCAATTCTTATTGGATGATTTTATTTCAAACATGAGTAATCTTATCTATGAATTGAATGAGTTTTGGATCTTTAGAA
This sequence comes from Viscum album, assembly GCA_963277665.1. NCBI lineage: Eukaryota > Viridiplantae > Streptophyta > Magnoliopsida > Santalales > Viscaceae > Viscum > Viscum album. Next base: position 554,425,738 of record OY728140.1, on the reverse strand, counting down.
ACCAAAAATAATTATATAATGAAATAATGATTTCATGATTTCCTAAATAGCCCCTCCTCCCCTTATAAAAAGCCATCACTTATAATTCATTCCTCAAACTTCTCAACCCCTTGGATAGTCCGAAATCTAACCAATTAATCTCCCTATATTATTATCCTCCTCATGTAATCCTTATCTTAGGATGAAGGAAATTCAAATAAACCTTTGGGATCAAACCAAAGGAGATACCTAATTTAATGGCTATGTCTTCTCTTAAGTTATTTTGTCTTATTTTACATCTCCAACCCCATAAAATCTTTTTATTAATTCATTTTATAACAAAACCAGTATCCTAAAAATTCTAGGTTGTTTTTATGAGAATAATTACAACTAAACTTACTCACACCTCCATATAATGGGTAAAGAACAAACTGTTTCTGTGGACGGCGAACTACTGCCTCACGAAATGATGATTGTTAAATATTCCCCTACCACCTCTCATGGGTGAAATTATAATGGAACAATATATATATATGATATATATTATGTTTTATGTTTTATCTATGTTTCTATAATTTTTATTTATAAGCATACCCTTATGATTTCTAATATGTGTAAATATGATAATTTAATTTTAGGAAGTGCAGACTACCGCCCCCTCAAGGTGATATGATTTGGTCACAACATACATGGAACATATAAAGGACAGAGTTAATGAAATTATGTAACAAATATATCATATGATATTATACTGTAATTATTATATAACTATGTATAATTAATTTTTCATTCCATTAAATATGAAATAGAAATGAAAGTAGCGTTCATGCATACATACGACTTGCCATCCCCATGAATGGTGCATTTCTTCTCTTCTCTCCAAATTATACGAAATTTTATAAATACATACATATACTGGATATATATATATGATATATATGATATCTAAATCATAAATATCATTCTGGATATAATGGAACTTTGACCAAATAAACAACTTGTAATTATAAGATGTTCATTTTTGACTCAAGTAACAAATATCGACAAAACGACCATTTTTATATTAAATGATTGCATATTGTTTATAACCTAGTAATAAGTTATATAAAAGGAATAATAAAAATTAAAAAGTTTTTTAATCGAGTAGAAATTAACTTTATCTTATTCTTCAGGAGATTAAATAATGAACGGGTCAAGTCGGACACGAGGTAAGTAGTTTCTTATCGCACTTTTAATTTCATGATATTTCCATTGTTCACCACTTATTTCTTTCATATGGTGTATTGTTCACATCCATTTGATATATATTGTCAGAATTAATTTCACATTCATGGTTTTCTTGTGATTCATTTTTTGGTTATTAACTTTTGGTCAGATGAATCGATTGATTGCAATGTGGTAATGAGTTTTTATCTCACTTTTTTTTCTCGTGAGATTCATGCTATATTTGCCACTATTTCATTTTGTGGGGTGTATATACTTCCCATGATTGTATTATTTCTGTAATATAATTTAATTTAATGGTATTTAAATTTTCATTGTATGATTCTTCTTTCATTGGGTGTGTGTTTCGTAAGTTACCGAATCGGTAACAGAACCTTTCACCCTCCTCTTTTTAAAAGACTTATTTTTGTTATGTCTTTTAATTTACATATTATTATGTTGGGATATGTTCTTATATATCCTTATTGTTGTATATTTTTTTTCAAGTGATTAGATACCCTTTTCTCTATCATCAACTCATTTTTTTAATTTTAAAGTGATATCGTTAGGCTGTTGAATTTCTGTAAGAGAACTTCTTAACCCAATTTCAATTAATTGCGTTAAACATATACTTATTGATTATGTTGTTCTATAAATATGTGTGAATGTCCTCTGATTGTTTTACATTTAATATCCACTTAAATTGTGTGTATTATTATTTTTCACACATAATTATGTCATTGATTTGTCTTTAATCTACGGATATGATCATTGTAAGGGACTTTTTCTCAATTTACATTCAATTAAACTTATTTATTGTTATACACCAATTCAATTTTATATGGTCTATATTCTAACCTTTGATATATTATATCAGAAATTTCTATATTGTTATGATATTATAAGCTTTGATTGATGTCATTCTTTAATTATTTGTATTCAAGCATCTCTCATTTGGTTAGGAACTCTTTAAATAAAATATCATTTTAAATTTTTTTAAAGATTTATTCTTCTAAATATTTCTCATTAATGACCATGTTTTCAAAATGGTTTTTAGGATTTATTTATATGGTCATTAATTTTCAAAATTTTTAATTTCTTTTAAATTTTCAATGTGGTATGGGATACTTTGATTCAAAAATATATTTTTTTATTATTTTAAATGGTTTTGAAAATGAATTTATAAAGCATTGATTATTTCAATATCATGAAATGAAATATTGTGATTGTAGTGTCGAAATGTTATATTTCTTTTGTGATTTTTATATTTTTTATGAATATGTTATGGTAATTGGGAATTGTTTACATATCAGGGTGGTTCCGTGATAATCATAGGGCGGGTGAACCCGAGATAGCTCTCTAATGCATTGGGTAACGTGATAGAGGAAAACGTTAATGTTTCTCCTAAATGATTTAGGGAATAAACTGTGATGGTTATTCCAAACGTAACTTCCTATGTATATGTGAAAGCTAAAATGTAATTATGTTTTGTATGCCATAAGTTACCTTTATGATTTATTATTTCTGTGTGTTATTCATAAATGTTATGATTTCATAAGGTATGTTATGATTGAAACATATGGTTTCATTGTTTTTTATTTATTGATGGGCTAATGTTTTAATTCCTTATTTTATAACCCTTAATGTGCTTTTTATGCTCATACCATGTTTTTGAAATGTTTTTCATAGGACTTAATAATGAATAGGTTCAAGGATGGGATCAAGGAAATATCATGTTGTATAAAAATTTAACTAGAAAGTTTCTTTTTATGAGTTTTTACTTTATAAAACAAATAAAAACTGAGTAATAGTGTCTACATGTAATTTTTAAGATGATATGTAATAGTTATCACATAATTCTCTAAAACTCTTAACCTAAAAAGATCTTCAATGTGAATTATTCATTTAATTCAAGATTATGTGATGTTTTAAATTTCGGTCCTTATATTTGGTATTAGAGTTTGGTTTAGACAACTTTAGGGATTATGAGTTTATGTTAAACACCTGGTTAGTCTCTTTGTATATTATTTCAGTTGAATCCATGCATTGAAACAATTTCAGATCAAGGAAAGTCAGTTACAAATGGACGGAGGAGGAACTCAAACAACATTCTTATCTCTTCCTGATGACATGCTTGCAATAATTATTACAAAGTCATGTTCAGATGATTTTGAAACTTTTTCTAGAATATAACTCACTTGTAAGAAATTATTTGAGATATCAAAAACCTCCGTTATACCATGATATCACCGTGGATCATGGGATGTATTTAATCAAATCATATTTTAAGAATATTCTCATATTTTTTAGAAAGGTATATATTATCAAGTCGTTTTCAAATATTTTACCTCACCTTAAGATTTTGAAGCATTTTATGATTTTTAAAAAGGTTCTAAAGAAAGTGACCCTTACACAATCTATTTGTATTTGATTTTACCATATAGTCTCTCAGCACACACATATTGTATTTTAAAATGACTATTGATTGAAATTTTCATCTCAAATTCGGTCAGACTATTTTATAAAAATCATGATTTATCAAATGTTTTGAAATTATATTTCATACATGATTATCTTCCAAAACTTTTTTTTAAGAACACCCATATGAATTACATTGTAAAAGGTGTATTTGGATGAAGGAAGAAAATGATTTTGAAGGTTCTCTAAATAATTTTTGCAATTCATGGACCTTATACCTATATGAACAAGTTGATGATGAAACCATATAGACAACATGATCAAGGTATGTTGTTATTTCAAATGGAAATAGTTTTATTTTATCATATCGAGGTAAAAAAATGAGAATATATAAGATTTAGAGGTCTTAATGTATTGGGATGAAAATGAATGGTATAAGAAAACCTTTGAGGTTAAAACATGATAGAGTTATTTTTGAGTTTTACAAAAAAAAGATAACTTGTAAGATGGGTGATGACCCGTTGTGTTTGTAAATTCCACTTGAATCGAACCCACAATCAAAGGGAGACAAGGGAACAATGCCTACAATTGTCCTATGTGAATTCCCTAGTTAGTATGACATATTATTTTAGGTTAAATGATTTTATAGATCATGTATATGTTTATTTGGGATCTTATGTTTTATCAAATGCACATCCTTAGTATTTGAAAATTATTTGGTGATTATGTAATAATGGTTTTTTTTTAAAAGTCTGTTTTTATTATGGAAATAAGGTGATTTGGGTTATTTATAGAAATGATTAACCTATCTTAAAAAATATGTGATTAGGTTAATCATTTTCAGTATGAGACATTAAGAGTAGTCAATGTTGTTTGGAGATAAATTTTAAGATTTACTTTTGAAGACTATGTGATTAAATCCTTCTGAGTTTTGGGTTTCAATCTTAGTTTGGTTATATTGAATAATTTTAAGGACAGTTGTGTATTGAATAGTCTTTGTTTATTTTTGGGTACTGTTTATTGAATTTTGGATATTAAGAGTATTATTTGATTATATAAATGATTATCCTCTTTTGGGGATTCTCTGATCTTGTACTAACGTTTTTGGTTTTGGTTGATGTCTAAATACGGGGGCAATATATATCTCATCTTTTGTAGATTATGTGATTCTATAAAAGATTATTCTAGAGCTTCATGTGTGACCATGTCATGATTAATAGTCATCATTTGGTAGAAAGTTGATTTTGTGGTTGAAATTTAATAAATGATGAAAGTCAACATGACCATTAAGTATGTTTCCTTATGTTTTAAGATAAGCTCATAAATAAATTCCTCAACATTATGAAAAGTAACTTAAAACAAAAACTTTTTCTGTTAACTTTTCCCACTGGGGAATCCTAGACTGTTTAACCCATCAAAAGTATTTGATTTTCTTATGGTAAACTCTATCCCAATCATGTTTTCTTCCACTCTCAATCAAACCTTAATGGTTTTTTCTCTTCTATATCCATGTTTTCCTTCATGAAATCCTAGTATGGGTTATCTCGGGTAACCTTTTTATTTCTCTTTCCTTCTTTTAATGTAATATTTTTATTGAATTTTTCTTCCAATGTGGTACTTTCAATGATGTTTCCAAGAAAAATTTTAAAATAGCAAGGAAACAATTCCCAAAAGGGGGAAAGGCTGTAACATCCCAAGTAAATAAAAAATATCAATTTTTTATATTTATTAAAATTATTGAATTAAATATTAATATTATTCTAAAGGGGATTCTATGTTCGATGGAATACCTGATACGCAACAACAGGTTTCATTGAAAACTTATGTCGCACCAAACGTTGGGTTATACTGGAATATATTAATATAATATTATTATTTTAAATGTTAGTTAATGCGTAGTCATTTTTTTGGTGAGAATGAACAAAACTAACTATATTATGATTAAATATGTTTCATAAATGTTTTTACATTTATCCAAAAAAATTTAGAGTCTTAGAATAAGAAAGAATCTGATTTTAAGCATAAATACTCTAATATTCATTAAAAAGAGGATTTTCCTCCTTTTGATGGAGAACCCTCTTTAAATCTATTTTTGGTCACTTTTATATATTTTTTTGACAAAATAGAATTCATCAATTAGAATCAGGACATCAAAATTTAATTTGTGTAAATTGTTGGTATTTTTCTGATAAAATTCATTTTTTAATTAATAGTGAAAAATATTGTATTTTAATTCAAAACCTTTTTTTTAATCTAATTTATTTATAAGGATATATTATCTTTTAAATTGGTTTTAATGTGTAATTATATTATTTGTTTACTATTTAATCTAATGTTGGTAATTGGAAAGAATTTTACATTGAAATTGGACATAAATAAGTGTTAATCTTTTGATAGTTATTATTTTATAAAAACACTCTTTTTGTTTTGACAGTAGTAATTAATTTTAAATTAATTTCTACCACTTCTATGTTTTCAATTTGAAAAAATATATTCTATATTTGGAATCAGGAGGTCCAAATTGTGTAAATAGGAAACTTTTATTTTTATACATTATGAATATTTACATCAGTAAAAAATTTATTTACCATGGTTAAAGTGTAAATATGGTAAATAAAGGTAACAAAATATTATTATAATAATATTAAATTATCCTAAAATGTGTCCTAATCCTATTTTATGATACATTTCCGACCATGGGTATCCTTGGGCAGATTAGGGGACCCCATGGAGCCACATGGGGGTGATAATGACACATTATATTAATTAATTTAAAGGAAAGACAAAAATGACTTCAACAAATATCTTTTAGTAAATCAATTCTTACATTGGGTTATATAAGTTTTATTTTAGACTATAAATATTAATTTGAAAGCTAAAAATTTTTCCTACATCATGATTTTTTTTCATAATTTTTAGTCATCAATAAATAAAATTATTTATGACACAATAATGATGTACTGTTTACCTCATTAATGAATCATTTAAAAAATTAAGAATATAAATATTACAAAAATATCCAAAACCGGTCCAATTATTATTGGATGATTTTATTTCAAAAATTAGTCATATTATATTCGCATTTAATGAGTTTTGGACCATTAGAAACCGAAATCAATTATACAAAAAAATAATTTTAGTATTTCCTAAAGAGTCCCTCCTCCCCTTTATAAAAATTCCTCACTTATAAAAAATTAATCACACATCTCAAGTCCCTTGTCTCATCCAGAGTCTGCCCAAATAAGCTCTATACAACCATCTCCTACTCCTAGTAGTCATCTTCTAGAAAGAAGGTAATTCAGGTAAACTGTTTGGTTCCAACCAAAGGAAGATACCCAATTTAAAGTTAATCTCTTATCTTATGTTCTTTTTTCCTAATTTACTTCTCCAGCCCCATAAATTATTTTTAATCCTTTATTTTATAACAAAAACAGTATACTTAATATAATTAGTTTTTTTATGGGAATTATTCGAACTACACTAACACAATCCTCAATCTAATAGGTAAAGAACATACTGTTTCTGTGGACGGTGAATTACTGCCTCATGAAACGATGATTGTTCAATCTTATCCTACCACCTCTCATGGTGGGAATTATGGTGGCACTATATTTTTATATGATATATATTAAGTTTATGTTTTTTCTATTATTTTGTAAATTTTTTTATTAACATACCTTTATTCTTTCCAATATGTCTAAATATGATAATTTCATTTGAGAAAGTGCGGACTACCGCCCCCTTAAGGTGATATGATTCGTTCATAAATAACATGGAACATATAAAGGATGGATTTAATTAAATTATGTAACATGTATATCATATGATATTCTAGAGGAATTATAATATACCTATCTATCATTATGTTTTCATTCCATTAAATATGAAATAGAAATTAAAGTAGTGTCCATGCGTACGTAGGGCTTACCGTCTCCATGAACGGTACATTTAATTTATTATCACCAAATGTTACGTAATATTATAAATAAATACATATAATAGATATGTATGGTATATATGAAATCTATATCATGAATATAATTTTATAGATAATGGAATTTTTACCTCATGAACAACTTTTAATTATAAGAATTTCATATTTGACTCAAGTACCAAATATAAAAAAAAAGAAAATTATTAACTTAAATTATTTAATAATGTTTATAACATGGTAATAAGTGATATAAAAGGAATTATAAAGTGGAAAAATGTTCTTAAGAAAGTAAAATTTAACTTTATCTTATTATTAAGGAGATTGAAGAAGGAACGGGTCAAGTTTGACATGAGGTAAGGGGTTTCTTGTATCACTTCAAATTCCATGAGATTTCCATTATTAGCCACTTATTTCATGAATGTGGTGTATGTTTTACTGCCATTTGATATATATTATCATTAATATCTCTTAATTCATGGTATTTTGGGATTTATCTGGTGGTTATTAACTTTTGGTCATACAACTCGATTGATTACAATGTGGTAATGGGTTTTCATCCAACTTTTTCTTCCTGTGAGATTCATGCTATATTTGCCACTATTTCCTTTTTTGTGTTGTATATACTTCCCATGATTGTATTCTTTGTGTAGCATAATTTAATTTATGGGTATTTAAATCTACATTGTATGATCATACTCTCACGGGGTGAATTTTTCGTAAGTTATCGAATCGGTAAGGTAACCTTTCAACCTCCTCTTTTTAAAAGACATCATTTTGTCATGTCTTTTAATTTACATATTATTGTGTTGGGATATTTTATTCTATATCCTTATTTTTGTAAATTTTATTTCCAAGTGTTGAGATACCATTCACTCTCTCATCAAATCGTTTTCTAAATTTTAAGGTGACACTGTTAGGCTATCGAATTTCTATAAGAGAACTTATTAACCCAATTTCAATTCTTTGGGTTAAACTTATACTTCTTGATTATGTCCTAATATAAATATGTGCGAATGTAATATGATTTGTTTCACTTAATATCCACTTATATTGGGTGTATTCTTATTTTTCAAATGTAATTATGTCCTTGATTTGTCCTTAATATAAGAATTTGGTCATTGTAAGGGACTTTGTCTGAATTTACATTCCATTGAATCTTATTTATTTTTATTTACAAATTATCTATTATATGGTGTATATAATACCCTCTGACATATTATATCAGGAGTATCATTATTTTCATGATATTATAATCTTTGATTGATGTTATTCCTCAATTATTTGTATTCAAACGTCTCTCATTTGGTTAAGAACTCATTAACTAAAATATCATTTTAAATGTTTTAAAGGTTTATTATTATAAATATTTCTCATTAATGACCATGTTTTCAAAATGGTTTTAAGAGTTTATTTATATGGTCATTAATGTTAAAAAATGTTAATTCTTTTAAAAATTTCAAAGTGGTATGGGACACTTTGATTCAAAGATCATTATATTAAATGTTTTAAATGGTTTTGAAAATGATTTGATAAACCATTTATTATGTCAATATCCTAAAATGATATATTGTGATTTCAAGGTGGAAATGTTATCTTTATTTTATTCTTATTTTAGGTGTTATGAATATGTTATGGTTATTAGGCATTATTTACATATATGTGTGGTTCTGTGATAAACCTAGGGTGGGTGAGCTCGAGATAGCTCTCCAGGGGATTAGGTAACATGATATAGGTAAAGTTTAATGTTTCTACTAAGAGATTTACGGAATATACCATGATGGGTATTCCAAATGTTACACTTTGCGTAACTATGAAAGCTACAATGTAATTTTTTTATGTATTCCCAAATTTACCTTTATGGTTTATGATTTATGTTTTTTATTCATAAATATTATGATTTCATAAGGTATGTTATGATTGAAAAGAATGTTTTCTTATTTTATATTTATTTATGTGCTAATGTTTTCAATCCTTATTTTGTGACCCTTACAGAGACTTTTATGCTCATCCCAAATTTTTGAAATGCTTTCCATAGGACATAAAGATGAATATGGTCAATGATGGGATAAAGGAAAAGTCATGTTATCTAAAACATAGAACTAGACATATTTCTTTTTAAGATTTTTTATTTTATGAAAAAAAATGCATACTGAGTAGTAGTGTCTACATGTAATTTCCATGTTGATATGTAATAATTATGGCCTAATTATTTAAAAATCTAAACCTGAAAAGATTCTCAATGTGATTTATTCATTTAATTAAAAATTATGTAATGTGTTAAGGTCGGGTCCCTATATGAGAGGTGTGAATAAATGGGGATTTGTGGTGTCCTTTTAAAAGGGTGGGAGAGGACACACCTGATATTTTTAAATAAAATGATTAGTGTAGCCACATTTTTACCTAACAAGAGACTCCCATAACACATAATATTATATCATAGAGTTATATTGCTCCTAAATGTCCATATAATTATTTCTAGATATGTTTATAGTTAATTTTGACCCTTATGATTAACGCTTAACCCCTAAGTAAACTCATTTTTACCTTAAATACTATAATTAATTTTAATTTCTTTCAATATTATTTTAGTTAAAAAATTGACCTTATAATACATTATAGAATATTCCAATTCAAAATATTAAATCCAATTATCAAAATTCCAGTCATATAATTTGTTGAAATTAATTTAATATTAATCATGGGGATGGGTTTCAAATTGGATTTTTAAAGTGAATATGTTCGAAGTTTTTCCATGTTATTATATCGAAAATCAATATAGAAATGATAAACTTGAACTAAAATGTATTAATTTATGTAATATTGAACTAATTAAACTCAAAAAATAATTAAAATAAAAAAATTACTATATTATTAAATAATATGAAAATTATTTTTTGAATTAATAATCTATAATTTTCATTAAGGATAAAAAAATGAAACATCTCTGAAAGATACGAAAAGACACACAATTTAATTTTTTATATTTTTATTTAAAATAAGCATTTTATTTTTCAAAAAAATTACAGGTTTTAAAAACTAGTTTTAAAATTATTTCACCTTTAAAAGTTTGGAAGACTTATTTTTTAGAAGTACACGATTTTTAAGCAAAAAATGGATTTATTCTTATCCTCTAACTCTCAATTTTATTGGATGAATGCCATTTTTTATAAATTACCATAAAAAAATATTTATCCCTTTTTTACACCCTAAAATATAATGACTAGTAAATAAATTCCATTTAATATAATATTATTAATATTATATTATTGTTTGTATAATTCATTATTATGTGCAACACAAGATTTCAAAGATACTCAATGTTTTGTGTCATATAATGTATTTGATGTAGCATCCATTTTAATATAAAATTACTATATAATTAAAAAATAAAAAATAATTTGAAAAAGGAATATTATATCATTACATGGGTTATTAAAATACAGAATTCAATAAAATTACATTTTGGTCAATTAGTTTTGAAAAACTAAATGAATAATTATTCTATTTTCGGTTATCACAAAACAAAATAGTTTTATCTTAAAAAAATGCACCAATATGTTTTAAATATAATAATGAACCAAAATAATATGATAAAATAAAAATAATATTGTGATTCAAAATTTCATCATATAAATCTATAGAAATAGTATCGTAATTAGGAATACACCTGACCGAAAACCTTTAACATTTATTTCATGAGTTTTCTCTAGATGTCACATTACCAAAAACACAATTATTAACTGATATAAAATTTAATGCACCTTTATCTATGTTCTTAGAGAAAAAAATACTTGTAACAAGTATAATTATAATTAATTATATGTCCTATTTTCTACAATTATAGTTTAATGATAGTTATTGACACTAATAATATTTTAGTCCGATTTGGATAGAAAAAAAATTACAAGCCCAAGTAAATTTCAAGCCATTATTTATGGGTAATCTTATAAATAATGATAATGAAATGTAATATTTTTTATAACCCATTGATTATAGAAATAATATGGAAAACTAACTTTAATAATGTTAATGAATTATTAATCGAACAATGTAACTTCTAAAACACTTCCTTTATATTTTTTTAGAATTAAATTCATGTATAGTTTTATTATTTTATTTCATATCTAAACAATTTTTTTATTTTTAAACATTATTACCATGGAAATAATTTTTTAATAGAATTTTCTACCTTGGAAAAATTTGGATAGATTATTTAGTAAATATTCAATTTTTAATTGTGAGACTCGTATTTTCTTTTTGAGCAGTATAATATCATTATATAAGTCGTTGAAATTATTCTCCATATATTCACCATTTTTATAATTTTTTTTCATTTGCAATATATTATTTTGCACTATATGAATAAAAAATCCATATTATTCATAATTATTCTTTTTCATTTATTTAATTTCAATGTAGATTTTGTAATTTTTGATAACATTTATTTTTAAACATTCAAACTCCTTATATTAATCAATAAATATAGGATTTTAAGAATAAGATTTATTAGGACCAAAATACAAATCACTAAAATTATTTATTAAATAAATAAGATGCATGTTGTTTGATTAGTTTTTATTGATTAATCAATATCATCTAACCCTTTATACCACTACAACTAGTAGACAAGTCTCTATTATCATTAAGGTTTATCATGTAGGACTTTGTTATATTCTTTATATTTATGTATCCAGGTTGGAAATAGAAATATAATCAAATTTTATTACCTATTTAATTCATAAAAAATTTAGAAATATAAGAACCATTCCTATTTAATTTGTGATCACCTATGAGATAATTATTTATCTTTCTCTTATTACATCATTTAATGTTTTTGTAGATATAATTTTTTTAAAGGTTGGGGCCGAAGCCTCATTTTATTATTTAAATCAAGGATCTATTTAGACTGGGAATAGCGAGACCACTAAATAGCCTAAAGGCCCAAGGCCAAGTAGCCTGGATACTACGCTTGAAAGCCCATTTTTTGGCCCAAAGTGCCCCTCGGTGAATAGTACTACTACAGTACCAGACTGTTACAGTTCTGGTTACAGTACCTCCACCGCTACAGTGTCACCATCATCAATGAATAATTTTTTATAATTAAATTTATTTTGTAAATAACTAGTAACTATTTCAAGAATAAATTTATTTTTAATATCTCAATATTTTAAATGAAAATTTTGTTCAATAGTATATACAACACACTACACCGTTCATGAACAAATGATTAAGTAACATTATTTTAAATTATATAGTTATAACCTAGAATTTAAATTGTATAAAATCAATAAAAATTAACACATTATGAAATATATATATATATATATATATATTATTAATACAAGTGTGTTAATTAAATATTCGAAAATAAGACCTTAATACTTCGGAATGTCATTTTACTCATCCAAAATATATATTATTTAAATAAATTATTTCTTTATATGAGAGAATATTATAATTAAATTCATGTAATTTAAGAACATTTACATGATTAAATGAACCTCATTTTTGAAATCATTGTATAAATATTTTATTTTTGGGAAATTTTGTGATTTTCATGAAAAGAATGATTTTTATTTGATTAGGGAAAAATATGAAATTTTATAAAATTGTCTTTAATTTTCATTAAGAAATGCCATTATTATTTAAATATTATCTCAATGAAACATTTTTATTTATAAATTTACTAAAATCTATATCATTACATTTTAATCATCTTAATGTCTTATTTTTTGTATAAGTAAAATTTTTGGCTTGTAGAAAAGTATTTTTCTAAAAATTATTTTTTCTTTATGGTTTAATAATAAACTATTTTTTGTAACAAAAATTAATTGAATATTCAATAATGGATTCCAAATTTTTAATTGGGAGGTCCATATTCTTAAAATAATTATTTATGGTTTTTTGTTATTTTGAATCATAACGGTGGTATATAGTTGTAACCACATTAAAGGTATATATGGGAAAATTCTTCTCAAAACTATTATGTAAGTTCACAAAATTAACTCCAAACATGAATTTAATCCATTATTGATATAAAATGAGACAATATACTTCCCAAATGATAATATTGAAAATTTTATTCCATTTTCCCTAAATAATGAAATTTATTTTATTACGTCTCAAGAATTTTACAAAATGTCAATCTATGGATTTCAATATTTAAAAAATTTTGTAATAGTGAAAAATAAAAATTATCTTAATTTATAAATTATTATTTTAAATATAAAAGATTTTTTTATCATGGAAATGTATTTTTTATATTTTTTAGGAAATTAAATGCATATGCGACACCGACATAGTGCTTTTGGATGTAGTATAAAAATCATGTAAATAATTACAAAAAATTAATGTAATATTTTTTGGGTTAGTTTTACTGTCTCGTGAAATTTTTGGATCAAAAGATAATATTAGAGATGTTTTAATCTAATACATTAAAATATCTTTTTCTTATAATTTTTAATTTCAAATTCAATAATGAGTTATAAAATGAAATTAATTATAATTAATAATAATAAATTAATTAAACGATTTAACATTCCTAAAAATACAATCTTTATCAATGTATGATTTATATAGATAGAAGTATCAAACATAATCTATATATATATATATATATATCATTTTTTAATTTATATAATATTTATTAACCCCATCATTTTAAAACAGACTAATATCTCCTCAATTGTCAAAACAAATAATAGGGTGGTAAAGCATTAGATAATGGAAAAAAATAATATCAGTCTATCCAAATTTTATTGGATTATAGTCTATAGAAATATAATCATACTATATTATATTTATATAAATTTTAAAATATTTTTTAGTGAATACTAAATTATATTAAATTAATACATTCAGTTATATAAAAAGTTTCCCTCCCTCATTTATAAAATTGCAAATCATATCCTTCAATCCTCACAAATTTTTAGCACTCCATTTAAAAAACCTACACAAATAAATTATTAACATAAATCCATATATTATATAAGACATTAAAATTGAATTATACTAACCCTAGAGGGCTTAATGTGTATAATAGGTGTGGTTTTCTGAAGAATATGTATAGCTTCTGACCAAATCTTTTTGTTTTACTTAAAATTATACCTCCATTAAAAAATAATAAAAAATGACTATATAAAAAACAATATAAATCATATATAGTGATTTTATTATGTAAATTTTATTAGCTCTATCTGTATCATCTTCCATCAATTGTGAAACCAAACTGACATGCATGTGTTCAACATGATATCAACTCACAAATTGATGTAATCGGTTTCCCATAACATCCACTCACTATTATTTATAATAATGGTTTTAATAAATAGATAATATTTTAATGATATAATAATAATTATGGAATGATATTAAACAATCTATTTTCTAATCTTTCCATCCATTTAAAAATGACAATGTCATTCACGTGTACCTATATATTACCACCTCCACGAAGTGATGTAATTAATTATTAAAAACCACATCACATGACTTGTGAATATAAGTATATTCAAATTATATTTATTATATTTATTATATAATCATAATTATAAAATTATTAACAAATTATTAACTTGTTTCAATCTGATTCTTTATAAAATGTAAATGTTTCCCATGTGTACGCACATTGTCTCAAGAATTTTACCATATTTGTTTCATAACCATCTTTTATTGAATTTTATTTAATTGTATAATTGGTGTATAAAAATGATAATTTTTTAATTATTATTAATATTTGGATTATTAAATAATGAAATCTTCGACCATAGTGGACCTACTGATGCCATTTTTATCATATGAAAAAGTATATAATCAATAATTCTTACAACATTTTCTTAATATGTTATTAAATATGTCACTAAAAATGATATAAATGGTTTAATTATAAGCTATTATTCATAATAATTATTAATATGGAATAATTATATTTAAATAAATTTATTACACATGAGTTAAAAGATATAATGGGAATGTATGGAGTCGAGGTAAGACATTACAAGTCCTTTTCTCCTCATTTATGAATATTTTAATGTTATCTAAATTATTTATTATATATGATGTTTATTTTTAGCATTTTTTAATTTAATGACATTAATATTTCCTACAAATAGTTATTTTTTGTTTTCAATTCATGTTATTTCATCCAAGATGATTTTAATTGATTGTTTGCAAGTGGTAAGGAGTTTCTTGACACAATTTCATTTCATTAGGTTATCACACTTTTTTATTGATATTTTTATGACATGAGTATATATGAATTAATCCTTAGTATTTTATTATTTATATACAATTTTTTTATTGGGATATATAAATACTCATATATTCACATCCTTGATTAATTTTCACATATAATTTTTTGAACATTGCTATGGTTTTCTTTATATCAATATCATTTTTTGAGAATTGTTTCATTTCAGGAACCATTATTTCTTTATATAGTGTACATATTACAATATGAATTAATTTTTATATAACACCTCAAATAATTTATGCCATTTAAATGGGAAATTCATATTATTACTTTCAATTAATTATTATTCAACTATTTTCATGGATTTAATGGCTTTAGTTTCAATATCATATTTTTCAAAGATTGTTTACATTCAAGGTTACATTATTGGAAATCATAAGGTATTTTCCCATTGACCTGCATCTATCTTATTCTACTATATTAATTAATGTACTTGAAATGTTTATTTTTTTCCCCAATATTTATAAATGAAAAATAAAACAAATTGTTAGTTATAAAAAGAATATATTTTTTTAGATCAAAATTTTTCTCTTCCATATTTATGTATTCTAAATTGTTTTCCCATTTTTTAGTTTTTAAACAAATATTATTTCATAAATTTTATTTACATGATTTTTTAACAGATTTAAATAAATCAAGAAGGATAATTCATAGAATTTTACACATGTGAATAATTTTACATTCATAACCAAATGAATGAAAATAATGTATATTTTTAATATTTATGAAATGAATATATTTTCCCGTAATCATGAACAACACATTCATTAAAAATTATTTTATATCTTCCCATGGTTATTTTCAAGTAATCTTAATTTATAAAAAATTCATGTTAAATTATATTAAATTTATCAAAAATAATTATATTTCCTCAGTGTTAAAAGCTATATTATAAATTTTGTATAAATTTTATTTTCATCTATGTCAACATTCATCAATTAATCCTCCACTTAACTAGAAATATTATCTTATAATCCCATCCATATTCTCTCTCCTAATTCCTGATGATTATTTTTTAAAAAATATAATCATGAAACCCATTTCTTTTCCACAGGTCAATAATAATATAATGGAACGATGGTTGAATTATTGAGTTTTGTTTTGAAAAGTAGAAGATGTGGTTCATTATTGGTACTTAGACATTATTGATTATTATGAATGAGATTGATTAAAATTATAATGACCAGTGATCCTAATAAAAATTATATGACTAGGTGAACATGATATAGCATATACAATAAGAGATCCCCACTATAGCTCTCCAATGAATAAGTTAATGTTCCTTGTCTTATAAAGAAAGAAAGTGGGAGTTTACCTATGTAGTTTCTCTCATATATTTTACGAGGCTTCAATTTTTTCTTACAAGGGTATTGAATATTGTATTCTATGATACCATCATATTTTTATTATGATTTTTATTCGGTTTGAATTTATCCTCTGATATGATTGGTATCACAAGAATCATGATTAATGATTCTTATATGACTTTTATCTTATGTAAATTCTATACTTCTTATCTCATTTTTTATAATCCATATATTGATGGGTATAGACTTTCTTATTTCATAATCATAAACAATCATTACATAATCATATACTTGTTCTCGTAATATGACCACTGATGAAATTACGCTGTTAATACATATCATAACCGTTAATATGAATTTCATATCGCCCTTATTATAAATCCATTACCACAGATATAGGTAATGATGTTAAATAATTTATGTCCTGAATTTTTCAGGTGTGAAAAAATATTTTGGATATATTGAATACATATTGAGAAATATGAAAATCATTTTATCTTTAAAAATTGATAACTTGAGGATAAGGGTATTATTATGTTATAGTTAGACATAAATCTCTAAAAATCAAAACCTGAAATTTATTCATTATTTTAGTGATTCAATATTTCATTATAAGGTTTTAATATTTGGATTGATAAAATCTTGTCACGTATATCAGTATCATAAAAAAATGTTAATATATAGTTCTATCCCTCAAATTTAAGATTTTGGGTTTGGGTCTATTATTGTTTGTATGAGAGTATGTTTTAGATAACAACAGAGAATATGATCTTTTCATGTGAGGTTAACATAAGAGTTTTGTATATCATCATGGGTTTATAATATTATGGTTGATCAAAACATCAAAATCATATACCTATATTTTGAGGAATAATTTGATGGCATTTTTTATTAATTAGTTGTATTTTAGGAGACCCATTATTTGGTTGAGTTATATAAAACCATTTAGATTACCGTTCTGGGTTATTTCAAAAAATATTATTTTTTAGGGTGTATGGCGAAAATAATGAAATAACATGCTAAGGAAATTTTTATTTTATTTTTTGGTTATAAATATTATTGGGATAATGAATTATTTATTTATCAGATTATCTAAGTGGAAGAATTGCTGTTATTATATATATTTTTGAGAAAAATGTATTATTTCATCATATGAAGGTATATACATTTTAGATATTATCACAAATTCTGATTACCATTTTGTGGTTGAATAATGTATAAATATAGGAGGAACATCATTGTATCCTTTTTTGAAATTTTTATGTGATAGAAATATATCATAGTTCTTCAAGAATGAAACAAATCTTAACAAATACTCATGAGATTGCTAAAGAGATGATATTGTGGTGGAAATATTTTAAAGGATGAAAATATACTTGTTGATTAATTATATTTTCCGATATTCATAGTTAAGAAAAAAGATTCCTCAAAATAAGGAAAAATATTTTTAAAAAGATTTAATCCATTTACATTATGTTTTAGGAATTGATAGTGTTTTTTACACCACATTTATTTATGGTTTTTTGGTCGTTAACATACTCATGAATATTTACATTATAGGAATCAATGATCTCTACCACTATCCATAATTATTTCGATGTTAATATCCCTCATTCGCCCAATTCTAACTCCCCGTTATTGTTAAACTATTTGTAAAACCTTGTTTTGTTTTTATAGATGACATTATTACTTGACATTACCTATTTTCAAAAGGGTGATTTATTCATCCCTTTTAAAATATGGGTTTTCAAAAAATAATAATTTTCAAATATAATAAATATGATTACTAATCTCAAGTTTGGATTATGATTCATAAATTTATTAATGGGGTGAGGGATTAATATCCTAATATTTCAAAAGAACATTATGTTTTATGGCATATAGAATACACATCCCCAAGCTTAGACAAATCATGAAATAATATTCTTTTAAATTTGACAATTATAGTGTAGATGTTAAATTAGTACATATAAATAATAATAAACACATTATGAAATATATATTAATAACATTCATAAAAAATTGTGTATTAATTATTTGGAAAAATGAATTTAATTTTATTAAATACATTTTAATCATAAAAATAAATTTTTTTTCAAAAAATTATGTTTATTTTTTTAGAAAATGTATTATAATTAATTTCTAGAAATTTTATATTTTTTTTAAAAAAATGTACTTTATTTTTTAAATAATTTTTTTAAAATTTGAATATCATGATATTTTGGTGTTTTTATGAAAATATTCATTTTTTAGTGAATAATGAAATATGCTGATCTCTATAAAACAATACTTTCATTTTATTAACTAGTACCATTGTTTTTTTTATATGATCTCAATGTTATATATGAATTATTTAGTTAGAAATAATCTAACTAATTAAATATTAACCATTTTTATTGGTGATTTTCTAGATGTTCATTTTATGGCTAAAAATAAATATTACAAGAAACTATATTTAATTTATTTTTGTTTCTTAATATTAAATTAATGTTTCTTTCTTCTAGAAATTGAATCATGAAAAATGGATTCCACATTTGGAATCATGAGGTCTAATTTTGGAAAGTAGGGAAATTTTATTTCCTTCAATAAGAATAGTAGCCATGGAAAATATTTATCACCCCAATATAGTTAATATAGGTAAATCTGGTTTAAAACCTTGAAATATGGTCACAATATAAACCAATGATGTAACTATGCTTAAACTATTTATCTGGTATATTTTACCCTTTGTTTTGATCTTCATTTTTCTTTGGTTGAGTGATATTGAGAAATTATTTGGGGGATACCTGTAATGGTGAAGTCCGTGATTTTTTTAAATTTCTCACATATAAATTTTTGTTTCTAAATTATTTTATGAATTTTCATGTCATTTTATGGGGTTACACGATGTGAAATAATCGGCTGGATGATTTATTGAAATTGGTGTACAATGTTCACTGTTATATGACATGAAAAGAATACACGCCATGTAAATATATATAATCTAGTTCTTAATAAAATGTGATTTACTTTTTGCATGTATAGTATCTTAGAATTACATGATGTGAATTGGTAATACACACTATGTAATTATTTTAAATGATTTTTTATATTACCTTCTCGTATAATATTTCCTCTCACATGATTCACAACCCTCTCTTGTTGACCTATAGCCATTCTTTTGAGATTATGGAGTTCCCCAATCCCTTCAGATGACTTGTTTAGCTATTGATTATCATGATGGTTGTAGTGCATCTCTTTAGGGAAAAGGATTAATGTATCTTCTATTCACTCTTTCATTTCTCCATAGAGTTTTATGGACCATCATGTGATTAATTAATCTGAACTCCAATTTTTTTAATATTTACTCTTGGTTTAGTTCCTAGATCTTATGCACCATCATTTCTATTGGTGAGTCCTTTTGTATGTGTTTATTTATGTGAATAAAGGTAGGTGGTTTTGATAAAGATTGACCAATTGAATAAAAAATGATTTTCATCATTATTTTGTATTTCTTTGAATTGAATTATTAAAACCCCATATTATGAAATTTGGAAAAATAATTTGATATGGTATGTATTTTAGGGAAAAACTCCCCATTAAAAATGGAATTGGAAATTGGTGTCTTATTTGAAATTTATGAGAATCATAAACTGATTTTTGAATTGATTTTGTGAAAAGATACATTAAATTTTGTTAATGAAAACATATTATTTGTTTTATTTGAATAGGTAATCAAATGATGAAAACAACAAGATTTGTTTTTTATATTAATTGGCATTTTGAAAAGGTATATTTGGAAAATTGAATTCTGAATGATGATATTTGTAAAATAAAATTATCCTCCCTTATTCTATTGATTGATTGAGAAAATTAAAGAATGTGTAGTTAGTAGGTTATTTTGGAAAACATGCTAGGATGGTAATTTTATATTAGTAGATTAAGGATGAAAAATATACCAAAAACCTAGTTCATAATGATTATCCCTAATGGGATATTGGTGATTCATATCGGGCCTGAGCATGAGGGATGTGGGTACACTTGTTTGGCTATGATAATTGATTTGAGAAGTGGGAAGATCATATAACTAGATATTACAGTATCACATGGAATACAAACATGGTGATTATTGTGAATACATTTATTATAAATTCAATTTATTGTGAAACTACTTTACTCGTGCCTAGTGATTCATAAAAACAGTTTTATATAATGTTTTTATATAATCCATGTTTTAATTTTTTTCCATCACTCTGAAATGAAAAAATGTTTTGTTTTAAATATGAAAATTTACTTACAAGCATATTTTTATAAAAGATGGAAGAATTTTTTTTTATGAAAAATTTTAATGGAACACTTGGTGGTATCCTAATAGGTTTTTAGCTCTAACCCAACCTTTTTCCTTTTTTTATTTTTTAGATTTTATCCTTTTAGTTCTAATTATAGGTTTTGAGCCTTTTGGAGGTGAAATTTAAATGTGATCTCTTATGGTGTAGAGCAATATGCCCTTTGGGAAAATTGGTTTATATGGGACAAAATTAATTACATTGATGATATAATATTTGGATTTTTTATATTCCATTTTGGTTTCTAGTACAATCTCCTTGAGGAACTTGGAGTATACAGATATGTATCTTTATATTCAAATATTATTTTTGGAGAATTTGGTCACAATTTATTCTATTATGATTCCAGGTTCTAGTTGTGAATAAATATAGATTCGGAATTCCCTTTGAAAAATGTTGGTCCCAGCTGGAGTATGAGGGTACCAAGTAATTTGGGCTAGTGCTTGATAAAGTGGTATCAATGGTGCAGGTGGATCCTCATTGCTAGATTTTTATATATATTCTATTAATGAAAAGGCTCATAAGAGAGTTAGACCCGCTCCTACCAAATTTTATTAAAAAATAAAGGACACAGTCAAAAAATCAAAATGGAGGTTTACAAAGCCTATTTAATGACTAACCACATGCATCAGCCTCAAAAAAAGGGACACAACAATCAAGAGTCATAAAAGACCACTCAGAGCTTGAATCCACAATAGCCTTCTTTGACAACGCAACAACAACCTGATTGGACACCCCATAAGCATGTTTCACCTCAATAATAATACCATCAAGGTGACAAAGACAATCAATCCAAGAGGGCATCATCATCAATGGAACATTCCTTGACCGCCTATGGATGATATCAACAGCCACCATAGTGTCCTATTCTATCCAGAGAAACTGCCTTCCAAAATGAACAGCATAGTTGCTCTCTTTAATCATAGCCCACAACTCAGCCTCAATTGCATAGCCCTGACCAATATAATGATAAAATCATCCCCTTATGAAACCCCAATAGGCACGGAAGACACCACCTCAACTCGATGGCCCTGTTGATCCTGAATCCACCACATCAACATTGACCCTCAACTAAGAGGGAATAGAAGGAATCCATTTAATTCACTTTAGCACAAATGGTTTTCTAACCCAGCCAGCAATGCTAAAATTCCTCAAAATAATAAGATCATTTAGCTCATTATGCATACAGCCAACTTGGACTCTTGAGGCTATGCAAACATCCCTATGAATCGCCTTCACACCAGACCAAAAGGTTGTCATTATATTCTCAAAAACATAATCATTTATAGCCTTCCAAATGAAACAAAATGTTGCTGAAACAACCATTATAAGGATAACCCGAACCTGCTCATTGTAGTAATTATTGACTGCTGAATAAAGAAGTCAATCAAACAATTCCAGATCCAAACAACAACATGTCATATCCTGGATATACTTTCATAACCTGCATATCAAGGGATATGACAAAAATAGATGATAAATTGATTCCACTGCGACAAAGCAAGTGTAGAAGACCGAGGGAAGGTGAATCCCAGCCCATTGAAGAGAGCAGCGAACTGGTATCCTTCTCTTCCATATCCTCCAAATAAGTAAGTACACTGAAGGAGGGGTGAAAAATTTTCGGAAAGTAAATAGCCACTTTGGGGGTGCATTTTTTCTGGCGCACATATTCTTATACATTTCCCAGGTAATAATAACCCCATTAGAGCTTGGTTTCCAGAAAAGAGTATCTTTTTCAATATAAATGTTTTTGTAAATGTCGTCTTTGATCTGAGGAGGAATCAAATCATAAGAACCTGCTCCTCCATTATGAAAATCCGCAACCGAACAACACAACACATTAGATAGAATATCAAAATCCTCTTGAATCGGTCTGGCCAACCAATTAGTGCTCCAAGCATTCAGAGTGGACTCCCTACAAACAAGCCACTTCGAACATGACATAATCCCATTAAAATAAGACTTTAAGAAAGTTCAAATAGATGAAGAGAGATAGTGAGAGTAACCATCGCAAATCCTTGATGTAATCCGAGCTGAGATAAATTCCATCGAAGAGTCAGGAGAAGTAATAAGATTCCAAGTAAACTTGCTGAGCAGTGCCTCATTAAATAGGCCCAAATCATTGATTCCAAGGCCCCCTATCTCAACTAACTTAATTCACTCTTTCCATGACACCACAATCAATTTCCTTTCATAAATGGAACCAGTCCATATGAAATTTATGATAAGACTTTGTAGCTCTTTTATCAGATTTTTTGGCCACCTGTAAATAGAAAACACATAAACAAACATAGAGGTAATAACTGAGTTGACAAGTCAGACTCTCCCAGCATGAGACATAGCTTTCCCTTTCTATGTTTCCATTTGAGAAACAATTTTCAAGCCAATAGATTCCATATGACACCTCTTGACACGACCCCAAAAAGAGGTACTACAAGGTAATTAAAAGGCAGTGAGTCCTTTTTCACCCCAGGGGATATTATGATTTTATTCTTCTTTCTGATGTATACTCCCTCCCCAAAACCACAAAATACTTCTAAAAGTTAATTTCCTACCCAGCCACATCCTCATAGTGCTTGAAAATTCTTTTAATTGAAGATACAATCCTTGTGTTTGCATTTCCATATAACATGATGTCATCAGCATAGAAAAGATGTGTAGGGAAATAAAGATCTCTTCCAACATTAATCTGATTATACAATCCAGCTTGAACGAGGCTATGAAGTCATATACTCAAATAATCCTTAGCAAGAGAAAACAGAATACCAGAAAAAGGATGCCGCTGCCGAAAGCCCCTAAAACACTGAAAGAAACCCCTGGGCGAGCCATTGACCAGAATAGATAACCTAGAACACTTACGAATATTGTGGATCATAGTGATGAACCTTGAATAAAATCCATGCATTCCTCAAATAGAGAGAACAAAACTCCATTTCATTGTGTCAATGGACTTCGAGATATCAATTTTCATTGCAAATCTACCTTGTTTGACCTTCCTTCTCATAGAATTAATACATTCAGAGGTGGTGAAGATACATGTTTGGATACTTCTTCCAAGAAAAACCCAAATTGATTCAAGGTAATGAGACCCTTAACCACCTTACCCAACTATGTGGAAATTATCTTTCTAATGATCTTCGGGATAGTATTTCCAATAGAAACCGGTCTGAAATCCTTAATATCAAGTGCACCCTCCTTCTTGGGGATAAGAGCAATGAAATTGGAGTTTTCACCATAATTCATGGAAGCAGTAAAAAATAACTCTCTAACTGCATTAATAACATGATCATGAACAATCTCCTAGTTGAAGATGAATAACTTATTAGTGAAGCCATAGGGCCCTACAACACTATCAATATTCAGAGAGAAAAGGGATTCCAATACCTCCTTTCCCCCAGGAGCCTCCACAAGTTGGTCATTTGTCAAATCATCAATACTTGTGGTGATGTTTTTCACAATCATGTGGGATCTATCAGCCCCATTTTCAGAATATAGATCTGAGAAGTAGCCCACAACCGAATTGGAAATATCATTCTTAGTAGTGCAAATCCTGTCATTAATGTTTAAAGAAGATATACCCCTTATGAATTTTTTTCCTTATGGAGATGATGAAAGAAACTAGTGTTCATATCCACTTCCTTCAACCACTAAATATTGTAGATAGATATGGCCATATTTTATTTATAGCTGAGAAGTTCATCCAGCTTTGATAAATCTTGAATCTCATCATTTGAAGGTATGGAATTCAATTGATTAAGATTTTGGCAGCTAGCAAGGTGACCTTCAGCATCTTTAATATCCTCATCCATCTTAGAAAAAAAGCTTACTCCATTCCCTCAGCCTCATCTTAGTGGTTTTCAGCTTTGAAGACAGAACATGTGAAGCAGAGCCCATAAAGCTAGAGCTCCAAACATCATGAACAATCTATCGGCACCATTTAATCATAGGTCAAGAATTATTAAATTTAAAATTAATAGGATTAATATGCATACCATCAATGGAGAAATCCACCACCAAAAAATTATGATCAGAGTGGATTTTAGGAAGCAGAAGGCCAGAGGCACTGATACGATAATTTCTGTCATCTATCTGAACACGTCACCAATAAAATTTATTAGCCTTCCTCCCATTAGGAGTGTATCTTCCCCAGGTAAAATCCGCACCAACCGTGGACACTTCAACCGAATTGCAAGTATCAATACATTGAGAAAAATCCTTGGCCGCAACACGATTAAAATTAGATCGAGTTTTCTCATTAGGCCATAGCACCATGTTGAAATCACCAATGATAATTCAATTCTTTATCATTTGAGAGGAGATAGATTCAATATCTCTCCATAATTCCCTCCTCCGCAGATAAGAATTATCAGCATAAACACAGGACACCAAGAAGGCAATCCCATTCCACTCAACAGATGCAGAAGCTAGTTGGTTCCCTTGAGAGCGGAAGAGCAATTTAATTGAGTCATGTTTATGTAACCAAAGACTCTCAACATTATCCTCATTCACATTATGATTAACAAAGGAGTAACCAAGAGATTCCCTATTTGAAAGAATTCCCGATGGCAAACCTCATCCTTGGCTCATCAATACCAATAATAATCGGGTTGTTGTTCATAATAATATGTCTAAGGGCCTTGACAGTGGGAAAATTCCCAAGCCCTTGACAATTCCAAAAAAGGATCATCATTTATGTAGGGTTGCCATGGCCCTTTTTTGAGCCCCTCTAACCCATGGAAATTCCACTGGCTTGGCCTTCTTCTCAATCTTCTTCCTATTTTCCTTACTTAACTATGATGAAACATTTACTGGAGCATCTAAAGAGACAAATCCATGGGATGAATCCTTGGATAATTAAGGCTACTCTTCACTGTCAGAATCCTCCTTATCATCAGACTAATAGACACCACTCAAAGGGGAAAACTTTCTCAGTGAACCGACTGGTTCCTGGCTGATCTGCACCACATGCTTCCTCGCAGCCTTAGAAAGAGGAACCTAAGAGAAAGAACCAGTAACAACAGTAAATTATAACACAACCTGTACCTGCTCCTGTACAAGGGACTCATATTGGATAGCCCCAGATGTCTGCCTAGGTGCACCACTAGCCTTCAGAGAGGTGCTCATATCTGTTCCCATCTCTGATCCAGTTACAACTGTACCCAGTACTGAATTCTAGACTACATGCTCATCAGGAGGCAAATTCTTCACCTGTAAGGAGGCCTACCTAGGCTCAGTACCAATGAAAATGTGTTGACCAGGTTCAGCATCAACCTGTGGTAAACCAGATTCCACTATACCCAACCCTACAGCCTGAAAAGAGTTATCCTATCTAGCTCGAGGATCATCCTAAGGAGCTTCCACCTACACCTGCACTGCATCCAGAGAAGCAGCCACCTGCACCTGTACTGCAGCCTGAGAGGTAGACACCCCATCCAGTGCATTATCACAGGAAGTATTATGTGCCTGCACATATTGTTAATCCCCTCCAGAAGGCAAGGGTAACTACAAAGAATGAGTAGGCTCCTGAAAAGGAAGATTGTGTAAAGAGGTGTCCAGCTTCTCCTTATTAGCATCATCAATACATATCTCCCCAAAAGCTCTTGTAATGGGAGGACCAGAAGAAGCCTTCCCCTTTCCCCTCCTACAAAGTGCATCAGAGTGTCCTTTCATCTTGCACAAGCCACAAATTTTGTTCCTATTTCAATTAAATTCTACATTACCAAAAAAGTGGCAAGAGAGAGAGAATTTCGGCCTCCTTTCATACTGGATATCCATCTTGAAGCTGTCATCTCTGATTGTAAGCACAACCTCCTGCACAAGCATTGAGGCCATATCCACTTCCACACGAACCCTCACAAAATGACCGAAAGTGGGGTTCTTATAATGTTTATCCATTCGAATAGGAATCCCAATCGATGAAGCAATATCCCAAATGATTCTTGGATGTCGATAAAGCCAATTAAGCTTAATAATCCTTATCCAGACCTGTGCATGGGTGTCTTTGACATTCTCAGGGTCGAAGCTTCTATCCTATTCTTGAATTCAAAGAACCCCAGGCTTAAGCGATACAGATCCAAAGCTCCATGCTAGTCTCTTTGAATCCTTAGATGAGAAGAGAGCATGATAATACCCACGCCCCATAGAAATCATCTTCCAGTCATGAAATCCCCAAATCTATGAGAGTCGATGATGAAGATCATTGAACTTCCAGATAGTTTCACCCTTCAGAAGAAGGACCCTAGCAATAATCGATAATCGACAAAGGGAAAATCTTTCCTCAATAGTAGTTTGATCAACCGCAACATGCGAGATCCATCCCTTTTTAATAATCCTCCCAGGTGGAGGGCAATCGAACTCCGGGAATTTACCTACAGCTTTGACAATATCCGCAAACCTCTTAATACCTGGATCTCCAGAAATGATAGCCGTTGCAGATCTCTTTGAGGGAACACATCAAAACATCTCCTTGTGACTAATACAACCAAATTCCTTGTTAGTCAATGAAGAGATGACATCGAAGGATTCCTCGTCTTTCTTTGCATCAGGTTCAGCATCATCAGGATTAGGGATCGCCCCAGATTCTCCTCCATGAGACTCCTCCGCCATCAGAAAAGACCCTATTAATATCATATTAAGACTTATATTTTATGTTCAAGTTAGTTCCCAGACATTTCTAATCGTAATGAGCCTTATGTAACCATAGTTGGGTTGGGAAAGTAATCTTTAGGATTAATTATTTTTTTTCTTGGTTTATAATTTTATCGGTATAAATTAAAATTTTGTTTCCTTATTGATTAGATTAATTTTCAAGTTGCTGTTTTTTATGTTTTAATATGTGTAATCTTATAATGTCTTTAATGTTGTTATTTTTTTGATTTTGTGTATCATCATTCCATAGAGATTACATTTGAATATGATATGGGAGGAAGATGCTAATGAACCATAGTGAAAAAATCCTATTATGGACTAGAATCAGATCTACGTTATCATCAATGATGTCCATGATTTGGGAGGGTCACCTGAAATCATTCCCATTTCGGCTTTACTTGTGGAAACTCATATAGTCAAATCTCATAATTTTTAATATGAGTTCATCCACCAGAATCCGCCATCATTTCAAGGTGTTAATGATCCTCAAGAGGCTGAGGATTTGATAGGAATTAATGAGCTTCAGTTTGATTTTTGGGAAACTCCCAAAGATATTAATTTAAACAATGCCACCATTAAACCGTAGGACCAATAAGAAATGGACCTAGAAGAAATTGGTGGGACGTTATGGTTATGGAGAATTGGCATGTAGGTTTATATTGGATGGAAATTACAGTTATTTTCACTGACAAGTTCTATCTAGAGTCTATGGTTCAGACTATAGCAATGGGTTTTTTTCAAACTCAAGCAAGATGACATGACATTGATAGATTATACGAAACATTTTATTGATCTTGTGTAGCTTGAATCCAAAATTGTGTCAAATAAGAAGATCATTACTAGATGGTTTGATATGGTACTTTTATATTATATATTTTCTCATTTTATCTTACTAAATCTCTCTTATTTTTTTGATGTTCTGGATTAGGAATAAAGGGTATCCCCATTCGTATGTAATAAAAAATTCCTAATATTGGTTGGATGGTTAATGGTTGAACTTGATCTAGTCAGTAATTCGGGTTTTGTGGGAGTTTATTTTTTCACCAATGGTTGTTTTCTGTGTTTTCATACAGGGAAGTGATATTTTTATGAGTTTCATTTTGTTTCTTTATTGTAGCGATCTTCTTGATCTACTAGGGTTCCTACAAGAGTTTCTATGACATGTTTTTCGTCTCAAATGCTTAGGAATTCAAAACAAGTTTGCACTGAGCCACCAAATATATATCTTTCCTACATACACTCTAGTCACTTGTATATGTTATGTTATATCTTCTATATTCCATATAGTTTCTCAATATATTTATCACCAAAAGATAATATGATTCAACTATATGATTAAATATATAATGGCTTCTAGATATAGTCATCTAAAACATTGTGTATTTTTGTAGCGTAAGATCCTCCCTACGAAGAATATTAGAGTCCAGTGGCTATGAGAGTTACCATTACTATATCATCATCTCTAGTGACTAATTTATTTGATACTAGTGAATCTCATTCATTCGTATTGATTCATATTGTAAATGTCCAAAATATTCATTCGTAGAATATATATTCTATGATAGAAATTCCTATATCCCATAGAAAAAATAGAGTTTAGGGTCTCCATTTTCCTAATTTTTTGTTCTATTTATCGAAGTATGATCTTATATTGGATTTTTTGGTTCTCGATATTAAACCACTTGATGTTATTTTTAGGATTGATTGGATTATTCTTAATAAGTATCGAATTTAATTTTATCTTCATATGGGACACCTTTATTGAACCTGATGGGGTGTGGTGTGTCTATCAGTAATATTTAGACATAAGGTCGAATAGAGCCTAAATTCTAATCAAAAGGTGAGGAAAGTAATATCTATGTTTTATTTTCATCTCGATCAGGAATCATTGAGCAGTTATCACCCTCAAGTGAATGTTGAGTTTCCTAATGTGTTCCCCTCTGATTTCTCTCGTCCACCACCAGAAAAAAGATATAGTGTTCCAAATGGATCTATTATTGGTACTCCTCCTATATATATATACATTCTTACCACATGTAACCCACTAAAAAGAAATATATTAAGACTAACTTGGATAAACTATTATATAATGGATTTATACACCCATGTGGTGACTATAGGTGGCACTTTTTCTCTTCATATAGAAAGATTATGGAACACATCACCTATGTGTGTATCACTATAAACTCAATTAATTTATGAAAAAGAAAAAGTATCCATTTACATTGATTGATGGTCTATTTGAACAATTTTATGGGGTAAAGTGGTTCTCAAATATTGATCTTTGATATGGTTAGCATTATTATATAATAATGGAATCTCCCATTTAGAAAACATACTTCATGAAAAGGCATGGCCATTATGTGTACCTAGTCATTCCATTTTTTCAAAACAATAACCCTTTAGTATTTATGTATTTTATAAATGTGATCTTAGATTATTATCTTTACTTATTCATGGTTTTCTTTAAAGATTAAATTCTAGTTTAGTCTATGTCTGATGAGGGTCACGTGTGATATCTAAGAGTAGTTATGAACTTGTTGAGAAATCACCAAATTGTGCTCCAAGATATTGAAATTTGATTTATGAATTAGATAAGTGGAGATATTAGGAAATATGGTGTTAAAACATCATTTCTTAGTTTTCCATGAGAATTTGAAATCCATTATGACATGGTAACAATCATGAGAAGTTTTTGAGATTTAGAGTCTCTTGGGTAGAAATGGGTATTATCACTTATTTGTAAAGGATTTCTCAATTTTGGATTCTATGATGAATACTCTCACTCAAAAATGGGTAAGGATTTTATGGGGTGTGAAATATAATAGTTCTTTTGTGGAGTTGAATTTTTTTTTACATAAACATTAAACATTTCTATTCTAGTGGTCAGGAAGGGATATGTGGTCTTCAGTGATGCATCAGGTTTAGGTTTCAATTGTTATTTAGGGTGATTAATTAATTTACATTGATTCTTAACATATAGGGCCACATGAGAGTAATTATGCATCCTATGAACTTGAACTCATAGCTATAAGGTATGAACATAATAGTTTCAGAAATTACCATTTTTAAAAAATATTATTGTTTATTATGACCAAAATATCTTTATAAATATCTTCTCTAAAATATATTTGAATGTCCACCAAAAAAGATGGGTAGTGTACCTATATTCTTTTGAAATTGACATTTCCCATCCCCCATAGGAAGGGAATGTTATCGATGATGTATTTTGAAGGAATATTTTGACCTAGGTTGAGAAAGAATCATTAGAATAGTGGAACATGATGTCAAATTTTTTATAGTTTCATGTTGGAGTTGGGGAAACAGGGGTCAAGGTTTTCTTAGACAGTGTTTTATTAACATCATATCTTCTAAAGATGTTTATTAAATAACATAAACTTGATTTAGTATTTTGTAACATTAGGGACACTCTTCAAGGTGTTTATTCCATTACAAAGTCATAATTATTCAAGGATGGTATACTATGGTTCTGGAACAGGTATATTGTTCTGTTAGTTATGAAAAAAATAGGTGATGGGAGATTTCTATAATTCCCTGTGGTTTTCACACAATAGAACCACAAAGATGTTATATGAAATGCATCGATGGTTCTGGTGGCTACGTATGAGATAATAAATAATTGTATTTAATTTGTGATAATATACCTCCCAATAGGCCAAGTCTGAGAATCAGAGAACTTTGAATTTTCTTTATCTACTTCCAATGACATCATGGATGTTGGATGATATTTCTATGGAATTTTCGGTTGGGTTTTCTTCTACATAGAGAATGAATAATCTAATATGGGTTGTGATTGAAATGCATAAAAAATTTGATAACATTATATTTATTTAATATACATCCAAAGTTGATGAGATGTGAAATCCCTATCGGAGAGAGATTCTTTGTTTGAGAAGATATCTATATAATATCATCTCAAATAGATATCCACATTTTAATTATCATTTTTTAAGAGGCCTCCAAGAAGAACAGGGATCTAGGGATCATTTGTGTATGAAAATTCATCTGTAGATGGATGGACAGATAGAGATAGTCATATAGATTCTTGATGATATGCACCGTGCCAAAGCCCTTAATTTTTGGGGATCTTGGATTGACCATTTATGGACAACTTGTGTATTATTATAAGAATATTTACCATTCCATGACCATAATTTCTCCCTTTGATGCCATCTATGTCTATCCTTATAAATATCTATTGTGTGTGTTAGAGATCAGTAAAATTTCCTTGAATGGACCACGATTGGTAGAATAGAGAACTACTAATATTTCGTTAATCAGTCATAGAATGTTTACATAACAGATCTGGTATAAATATTATGCTAATTGTCAGTGTGAACCATTTGAATTTTTTTTGGTGAACATGTGTTATTTAGAGTATCTCATTGTTTATGTCCTCGAGAGTATAAGATGAAAGGGACGATCACACCTCATTTTGTGGGACATTTTTTTATTGTTGAGAAGGTGGGTAGAGTTTTTTACCATTTAGAACATCCACAATAGTTGACATATATTTATTACATGTTACATATATAAAATCATTCAAAATATATTTTGGATCTATCTTAGGTTCTAAGTCAGAGAGATCTTGATGTTGAGCTTGAATTTTCTGTGATTGATCATCCTGTCTGAATAGATTATTTTGGGACAATTCTACTTTGTGAGGAAATGATATATTTGGTATGGTATCTATGGATAAATTATTATGATTCATATTAGATGTGGCAGCATGAGTAACTAATGAAAGTGCATTGATCTCCCCATTTTATATGGAATCTTAATGATAGGATTCCTAGGGAGAAGAATGTTTTATAAAGGGGAGGTTGTAATTCCTCGTTACCTTTCTATCAAGTATGTCTAAACCTTTGTTTTTGTTTTTGTTTTTCATTAGATGAGTGATAATGAGAAAGTATATGAAGGATACCTACAATGGCGAAGTTATGGTTGTTTTTTTTGAATTTTTAGTATAAAACCTACTGTTTCTTGAATCTACTGGGGATTTACACACCATGTAATGGGGTTTCTTGATGTGTATTCATTTCCTGATATATTCCATGAAATGTTTACATAGCTTTCATGTTTACATGTTGTGAATAGATTAGATTTCATGTAAATAGTAGTAATTGGAGTTTTAATATTAATGTATGCCTTTTATGAATATAAGACATCCAATAATTACACAACATGAACTTGGAGTACACGTTGGGTAATTATCAGGACAATCAATTTTAATTCTATTAATCCGATTATTTTTCATTTCAAATATAATAAATCTCTTCCTTGTTGACCTAAATCCATAATTAGGTGATTTTGGAGTTTTCCGATCTCTTTATATCATCTGTTCAATGTTATATCTCCATGTGGGTTATGGTGCACCCCCTTGGGTAAGTAGTATCCTATTTGTACCATTTTGTCATTCTTTATTCCTTTGATTTTGATGGATCAACATGGTATTGATATATCTAAACACAGTTATGTTTAATATTGATTATAGGTTGAGTTCATATATCTTCTATGACATCATTTCTATTGGAATGTCCCTTTACGGCTGATGATTTTCATTATTGTTAGTTGGTTGTTTCATTGAAGATAGGCCAATTGATTAAACAATGATTTTTTTGACAATTTTAAAATACTTTATATTGAATTCTGAAAACCCAATTTGATGAATATTGGAATTGGAATATGATATGGTATGGATTTTTTGGGAAAGCCCCCCATTCTAATGTAAGTAAAATAGGGGTGTATTTTGAATTTGATCAAAGTTGTGAAACAATTTTTGACTTGATTTTAATAAAAACTTCTTTAATTAGGATGATGAAAACCTATGAATGATTTTATTTGAAACATTACTAAAATTATAAGAAATAGATGATTAGGTTTTCAATGTTAGTTTTATTTTTGGATAATAAAATATGGAAAATTAATATTTGAATGATGATTTTTGAAAAATGAAATTATTCCCCCTTTTCTATGGATTTATTGATTACATAGAATAATGGTTAGTTATTAGGTTATTTTAGAAAAACATGCTAGGATAGTAATTCCCTTGAATTTTATCTGTGATTACCACTCCAAAAAACTAATTCAACATGATTATCTATGATTGGATACTGATAATTACTATTCATCTTAAGACTGAGGGATGTAAGCACACACGATTAGCCATGACCAATGATTTATAAGGTTTGAGGATCATATAACAAGACATTATAGTACCATTTGGTTGATGACCATGGTGATTATTATGACTATATATATTATATATTCCTTCGATTTTGAAAATACAATACAAACGCCTAGTAATTCATATAAACTATTTCATATAATGTATTTATTTGAGAAATTATTAAAATGTTATCCATTATTCTGAAATGAATAATATGTTTTATTAAAAATAAAAATGTACTGACATGTATATTTTGTTTAAAATGAAAAACAATATTTTGTTTATTATTTTGGCATATTAGTATGGAACACTTGGTGAGACCCAACTAGGATTTTTCGCTTACTCGTACCTTTTCCATTGGGGTTTTATAGATTTTATCCTAGCATTACTGAGTAAAGAAAAGGCACCCATTAGAAGAGGTGGTTCATCTTGATTACTTGGGTCTTATAGTGATGATTGTTTCGGGGAACTGGTCATATATTGTAAGACATTGAGTATATTGATGATGTACTATTTTGGTTTTTGATATTCCTTTTTGGAATCTATTGCCATCTCCTTGAAGAGATTTGAGCATATTGATTTGTATCTTTATATTTAGCTATTTTTTAAAAAATATTTTTCTTTTTTTTTCTCATATGATGTCAGGTGGTTGTAACCAACCCTCGAGGATTGGGAATTCCATCTGGGCTATATCTGTGTTGGCTTGGGTATTAGGGTACTAGGGTATATGTTCTAGTTCATACAAAAACAAAAGACATAATTCCACTATATGGATTCAATTTAACAATATCAATATAAAGTTTCAAATTATTGATTTTTTTTCATTTTCACTTAACAGTGACAATCATATTATTTTATTTAATGAAAATTGTAAATTGTCACTATATTTCAGTTAATATCTACTAATTTTTTTAATAGGATTAAAAATTATATTATGTTATAAATAGTAATTTAAATTATTAATTTTATTTTATCTTGAAATTTTATTTTTAATTTTTATGGATGTAATTATTACTCCATTGCTTATGAAACTCTGATTCAATGCTTCGCTATGTAGTAAACAATCTGGTAAGTTATTTTAAAAAAACTGAATGTAATCTTATTTTGGTGTGATTCAGTGTCCCATAAATTTTATAGATAAAAATAATATATTAGAGTGGTTTTGATGAATTATATTCAAATTTAATTATTTCCATTTTATTTTAAAAGTCAAAACTTTTGAATAGTTATGAAAATTACATTGATGATTATTTTATATTTTTATTAAAGGATTAAAAATTCCTAAAAATACTATATTTTTATATTCCAATGGAACATGGTTGAATATATCATAAATGGTCCATTTATAGTTTATTTGAAATTTATAATAACATTAATTTACCCTAATATATTTTAACACATTAATATCATTATAATTGTAAAAATGGTTAATGGGGGATAAAAAAGGGATAAAGATAAAAACATTGTCTGAACTTCTAAAAAACTAATTCGATGAGGGGATTTCAACTCTTAATAATTATATATTCTAAATATGTCAATTTTCATCCATTTTTCAAGAAATATTATTTATATGAATTTAATAATTAAAATAATTCCCAATGTTTTCCTCCCATCACTTATAAAAGGCAACCTCCCCACTTCACTTACTCACATATTTTGAATACTATATTTTAAAAATTCCCATCCCAAATCTATTCCTGACATCCATCCCCACATTCAACATGCTTTAGTTATGGAATAATTCAATCTTATAGGGATTAATATGTATTTCAAAGAGTTTGTACGAAGAAGAAGTATGATGAAATTATTACATCATTATATTTCATATAACTATATATTGATTTGTTTATATAATGACCCATATCTACCACCACTTCAGTTATAATTGAAATAAGACCTTGTTTGTGTATACAACGGACTGCTTCCTGAAAAATAAATATAATTCCTTTTCCATCAATGCATATCTCGACTATTTATAATGATGGATTAAATATACATATATGATATTCATGACATAATGATTATTTTTTAAAGTTGATATATCACAAATTTTATTAACTTTACATCGATTGAAAAATCGTAATGTTGTTTTTGTGTATGTGTTTATTACCACATAAAAAATGCTATGTGATTTGTTTCTCATAACCACATAACATGACTACAATATATAACATGATTTATGTAAAGGAATTGATATTTATGTTTTTGTCAAATTATTTAAAGATAAAATTAAAAAAAACCTTTATTCCACCATGTTTGTTGAAAAATGGATATGTTAATAATGTGTACGTATAACCAAAACTCTCTACAAATGAAACACAGTTCATTTTTTATAACCATCATTCATGGAAATATTACAATTTTTAATTGATGAAATAAAATTATAACTATTTCATGATTATCATTATTGGGATTATGTAATAATTATCTCTATGACTTTAGTCATCCTATCAAAGTAATTTTGGACATGTGAGTATAATATTATCAAATGGTATAATAAGATATTAATTGAATACATAATTAAATATTTTATTCTAATAAATGGAATAAATGGTTTAATGAGAAGGTATTTTTACATTATAAGATAAATAATAATTCAAGTGTCTAATATAAGTTTATTATATAGGAGTTAATGTACAGACATGGAATGTCCAAACTCGAGATGAGGGATTTTATCTAAATTTATATTCTATTTAGGTGTATTTTAATTTTATATAACTAATTCGTTATATATGGTGAATATATTCCCCCAATTTTATATGTTATTTCATGAATATTTAAAAAAAATGTTATTTATCATGTTAATTTAGATTATTTAATCCACAAGGATTATACTTTAATGTTACCATGTTGTAACGACCGTCTTAACCCAATTTCCTTTCATTATTTTATAACTCATATTAATTGACAATTTTAAGAAATTATTATGTGTAAATTAATCCCTAAATTGATTTATTTTGTATGTAATTTTTATTACATGCATTTAAATTAATACACATATTGACATTAGGTATTATTTAACACTTTTGATATTATGATCTTTTATAGGGTTCCATCAGTCTCAACATCATTTAATTGAGATATGTTTGATGTCCAGAACAATGTTATATTTGCATGTTGTCCTTATTTACTCATAAATTATTTTTAAAAATATTAATTAATTTAATTCAATGGATTTATAGAGCCTTAATACATTATTACATTAAATTAGTTTTTATTCTAATGTAATCAAAGTTGTAATGATTTTAGGTTAAAATCACATACCATCAAAGGTTGTATATGTACAAGGTTCCATTAGTGGGAAATAATATTCTCATATTTTCATAATGAAAATATATTTTATTATACCATTTTTATGAGTTTGGTTTACATGTATAATTTACTTTTCCTTCATTATTCATTAATGAAATATGAGGTAAGTTGTTTATAAATGAGGCTGATCTAGTATCTTATTTTATATTGAAAAACATTATCTTTCATATCAATGTATTATAAAAATGTTTTTAGAATTTTTTCGAAAAATAGTTTTTTATTTTGTTATTTTAAAATATCTTTCACCATATTTAAAATATTTTATACTATAAATTTCTTAATTTTCTAAAAATGACTTTTTTACTCTAATTTAAAAATCTTTGAAAATATTTTTTATTTTTAAGGTTTATGATATTAACATATTTTCCCACCATAATGATATATATTATAAAAAAATTATTTTAGATACTTTCATGTTTATTTTAATATAATTGAATTTTTGTTTTTTTGGATTTTTTGGTTTTAGAAAGAAAATTCTATTTTCACAAATTTTCATAGAATTGTTTAAACGTTCTTTTAATAGGGTTTTTATATATATCAAATCAATTTAATGATTCTTCTTCTAAAGTAGGAATATTATATTATAATACCCTCTAAATGTCTTACTTGGATGGAATATGATTATTATATGAACGAAATTTTCATGAAAATTTATTTCCATTGTACGGGTTAACCATGTGATTAATTAATGATGATTATTACCAAGAGTGTTATATTGAAAAGTGAATGATAATTATTATTTTTCATAAAGGCTACTTGGAATTTCATTAAGGTGTTGGGTTTTCATGATATAGCTTATATGAATGGGTGATTTTGGTATAGATTATATGAATGGGTATGACTTATATAGATTATACGATTGGTGATCCCCATTATATCTCTCAAATTTATTTGGTAATGTTCGTTGTCATATAATGAATTATGGATAGAGTTAACCAGTGAGGTTTCTTCGATGTATTTATCTCGAAACTAGTTATTTCCTACAAATTTTAAAAAGATAGTGTTCCAATATACTAACCCATTTAATTTATTTTTTATATGAATTTTTGAAGTTTCCTTTCATCGTAATTTGTATCACATAGATCTTGATTAACGATTCTAAAATTACTATTATCTTATGTAAAATAAATATTTCATGAGTCATGTTTTATGATCATGGTATTAGATGGTATGACTTGTCATATGTTATGATAATGCACATTAATTTTTTCATCACATCCCTATTCTTATATTCTTCTATATGATGATGTTCAATTTTTAATTCTCATGTTTACTATTACTAAATGTTTGAGCCCACCAATCTTTTACATCCATTTACCATGTCTTTTGGAAATATGTTAAATGATTATGTAACTAATCCAATATTTCAATTTTATATTGTACAATTTTGATTGAAAAAATTGGGTTCCATTTATCAGTGTCATTATTTGATTTTAAAGATGTTGTTTTAGAATCATATTCTAAGGGTGTGGGTCTACGGTTTTACATTATTATCCAAACGATTCTTCTAATGAAATTATAACATTTATAATATAAATAAATAAATGAAACATTTGATTTATAAATTCTTCCTCACTAATTTAAAAATTCATGATTTTTAGATATAAGTATGACACCTCCTGATTGTTTTATTTATTTCATTTATAAAAATATTTATTGAGTATATTTTTTCACAATCAATGCCAGAAAAAAAAACTACAACGCATTTTTTAAGAGAAAATTTTAAATATTAAATTCTTTTCATCATAAAGTAATTATTGTATTGGTCCAAATTAATAGAGGAAAAACATTATTAAATATAGGTATAATGAAAACGGTTCATCTTTAATACTAATAAATTAATAATATTCAAATAAAGTTTCCAAATAACTAATAAGTAAATTCTATTCTAAAAATGTTATTTATGTAAAATTTGATTTTTATGTGCTTAAATGTAGTACTTGTAAAACATCATGGATAAAATATACAATTTATAAGAGTGATATTTTTACAATATAACATCTAAAAAAATTTAAAAAATTCATATTTTAATTAATGATAAATAAATAACAAGTTTTATAATTCAAAACCAAGTAGTATATTTTTATATATTTCATTTTTTTAAACAATTTTTTTATTTAATCAAAATAAGTTTTTATTATAAGATAATTGAACCTAAAATATTACATTTAATTTTAATAGATAAGTTAATTTATTTTCTCCTTAGGAATATAAAATATGTATAGTAAATGTTAGAAATTAACAAGGTAAAATATTTTTTTCATTTAATATAATTCTAAATACTTATTTCATTAAAGCAATTACTTCTTTTAAAAATTGTAATATTTTATCAATACAACTATATTAATTATTTTTTATACTTTTTATATTAAAAAAGTATAAATTCCTTTTTATAGGAATTAATCTTTTCAAATAATGTGATGTTTGATGGACTTAATATTATTTTTAATACATAATTTGTTTAAAAATTATAGTATTTAGTAATTATTTAAAAGGATATTTATATTAATATGGGAATTATTAGTTTTAAAAAACAATTAATAATAATTTCTTATATGTTTATATAAAATAATATTTCCAATGTGAAACATATAAACACATTAATTTTTTTATACTAATAATGATTTTCATTATGAAGTAGTAAAATACTAAACTAATTTTTAACCATTTTACAATGTGACATGTGTTAAAAATAATATGGTTAGTATTAAAATGTAATGTCATAATTTTAATTGAAAACATATAAGTAATTTTAAAAAATTATTAAGATGGTAATATATATATATTTATTCTTAAATATTAAAAAGATTTTTTAGGTACTAGTAAGTAATTAATTTTTTGCATTACTTTAAAAAATGGTGAACTATCAGCCCTTTTTGGACTAGCCTCAACAACGTAAGGGAGCATAGTTTATCCTCAAGTGAGGTATGAATAATAAATAGTTCCTATAGAGGAAAGAGTTTTGAGATACTACACAATGATATTTATCAAATGAGTGTGGGAAATGCAAGTAGATTTGGCCTGAGTCACTTATGGCATCTATAGGTGCTGACCACTGTTACTAACTTGAGCTATCATCGGGAAAAATAATAATTTATTCAATAGATAAACCAAAGAAAACATTTGTGTGACATTAAATATGTGTGGTGTTATTAAACCACCATTAAAAGTACAATTTATATAACTATTTTTGGACAAGATATTTGAAATCCCTTCAATCACTTCATCATCAACCTCACACAGCATTGGGAAACATGATTTCGCATCCTTCATCTCAAATGTTGTAACACACTCCTCTTGGCCTTCATGTTTTATATGAGGTCTATACCAGTTCCCTCTTTTTGAATATCCTTTGTTAGTGTTGTATTAATCTAAAAATCATCGTGATGAAGAATGATTCTATGTTTTGAACTATCCATAAATATATATATATATATATGTATGTATTAGTGTATTAAAAATTTTTAAACTAGGACAACATGCATATACATGTTTGGGATGATTAAGACTCCATTATTGTATTCCTTCTTCAAATTAACTGGAAGTAATGATAATATATATTTATATATACGTATATCATTTCAAATAATAGATTTTTCTCATCCACATATTTTTTATCTTTCTTATAAAGACATGAATTTTATTCACATTGACTCTTTTTCATAGTTTAACAATGGGTATTCTTATGGATCTATAAATATACTCATGCCACCTTCAAATATCTGATCCATAAATGATAACTTATTTCCAGATGTATATTTGTAGTAAACTATAATAAATAGTTACATTATCATCACTCATTTAAATTACATAATTATTACAACCCAAGTTCTCTATTTCTCTTTTATTATATATATTTTATCATTGATAGTGAAGTATACCCTTTCCATCTTGAATTATAATTATTTCAGGTAAATGGATATTATATTGTCAAAAATACTTTTATTTTGTTAAAAAATTAAAAACTATTAGGATAAATTGTTTCATTAAAATATATTGCATCATTTAAATACGACATCATTTAAAAGTTATAATTTTAGGAAAAGTTTATTTTAATTTTTCAGTACTATATTATTTTCATTTAAAAATATTATATTATGTAAGGGTAACCTATTTTCAAAAAACAATTATATTTTAATTGAGGGAATATTATTTTTTAGAAAGGAATATATATTGATATTTTACTAATTACTATATTAAGTCCTGAAGTTGTTTACATGATGTTCAATTTTTCAATGGTATAATAAATTTTATGGAACATTAACTTTTTTCATGGTATATACATATTATAAAAATTAAAATTTTGTAGGGTATTTTTTTCAAATTTTTTTTATATTTTTCTATTAAAACCCCTATTTTAGGGAAAATAATTTAATATAATTTGTGTTATCATTGAAATGATATTTATCTTCAATTATTTTATATGAGGG
The DNA here is from genome assembly GCA_963277665.1 of Viscum album. NCBI lineage: Eukaryota > Viridiplantae > Streptophyta > Magnoliopsida > Santalales > Viscaceae > Viscum > Viscum album. The sequence continues at coordinate 554,383,741 of OY728140.1, read as the reverse complement.
AATAGTAATTTGAAATTAATATTTTAATATATATTGGATTTATATTTTCAAAAAATTATTTGATGAATGGGAAATGATATTTCGAAAAACCTAATTTTTAAATTAAGTATGTCCTTTTAGGAAAGAACGTTTATTTTCATTATTCAATAGTGAACTTAACACCACAATATGTATCATTATATGTTATTATATTTTAAGAAAGTTATTTATAAGTTGAAACATTTTTTGTAGATATTATTTTATCCATCAATAATAATTTTGAACATATGGATTTTAATCATGATTGTATTTGTGGAAATACTATATTATGAAACTGAGATTGCAAAATTTGGTTATAACGTTAATTTACCTCTATTTATTTCCATATAAATTATATGTTCTTTAATTGTGAAGGATGAGTTAATATTAAATTATTTTTATTTCATATGATTAAATTTTCCTAATAATTATGTGATATAATATAATTTTCTACTTAAAATAATTTATATAGGGTTTTAAAGGTTGTTTTTGTAGAAATTAAATCAGAAAAGAAACTGTTTCAAATTTTTTCTAAAACATGTCACTTAAGGTATCAAATATGATTATGAGGAATGGTTATTCAACCCCAAGATACATGATGATGTTTAAGAAAATAAATTGGTACACCAAGGGGGGACATGGATTGATTAAGGATTTATAAATATCATTTCTTTCCATAAAATCTAATTATTCTCAAAAGGAAGTTGTTTAAAATTATTATGAGAAATCAATGTATTTTCAATGGTTACTATGTTTTGCAACAATATTTTTGAAGTAATATGTGTTTTAAGAGTTTATTTAATAATATTTTCTATAGTTATATATTTTGAAAACCCTAGTTTTATATTTTTGGAAAAATAGTTATTATATAAATCATTTTCATATAAAGGGGGAATAATTTAAAAATAATATTTTCAATGTGATACGTTTTTTCAAATGTATAGAATGTTAATTTCTGTGGTTCTATATTTTTAAAATCCTATAATTATACTTCTGAATATTATTTATCAAATTATTTATATTTGATAAAAAAGAAAATTTTCTATAAATTTATATTAAATATTATTTATTATGTTATTTTTCACTTGGTTTTAAAACCCCAAACTGGAAAATATTTTACCCACCCTTTGTTTTAATGTTTTTTTCATAGGCTCATTTGATGTTTCAAAGTAGGTTGACATTTATAAGGAACTATCATGTGTAATGGAAAAAAAATGTTTACTGATAATTCATTTTAAACTCTAATATCTTGTAGTTGATTTTAATTTTCTTCTAAAACATATAATTAAAATTATCTTAGTTTTGGTGAAGGATTGTATTTATTTCAATTTTTTTATAAACGTTATATATGGTTTTTTTGAACTTGATCCTGGAGTGTGGGTATCATGATATTGTATCCACAAATTAAGAATTGTAATTTATAGGAAATAAGAACAATAATTGTTTAAAAATAATTTCTTATAAAAGAAATTTCCAAGGTTTTATTTATATTATTTACAAGACATATTATTATTATTATTATTTTTATTTGACCAAATTAATTTAATTTTAGAATCATCTTATCAATATTAACTTATGATGTGTATATTTTTTTAATTTTGTTGAATAGATTTATTTTTGGAGAACAATAAAAAAATATCTACCTTGCAAATACCATGAAATTAGTAATATCAAGAGGATATAAAATTGGTGTAAATATTTATGAATCCATTTTTAATGTCAAATATTTATTTAATAAGAAATTGAAACATTTATAAATATTAATTTTAATTTCATGATCTATATTTTACATTTTCCAAAAATAAGTTATTTTTAATTTTAATTTTTTTTAAATATCAATTTATTATTTAGAATTATTTTTTATCACTTTTAGAAATTTAATCATGTGTAACAGCAATTGTATTTATAATATAAATTTCCAAATTAATTATTTTGGTGCATTATATAATATTTAAAAAAAATAAATTACTTACGTAAAAAAATTAGTTACCTTTGTAAAAGTGAATATGGTAAAACAGTTTAACTAAAAGGTAAAAGGACAAATGAAATATTAAGAATATTTATTCAAATTATTTATTAATAGGTTTATTTTCCTTTAAACATGTCCAATCTATAATTTTACACTACTGGATCGATTTAACCATTGTGTAGTGACATTCTCTCTTATATATTATAAAAATGACACTGTTTTCCCTTATAAAAATTGACTTCACCACCCCTTCATTGAAACTATGAAATTATATATACTCTAACAACACTGAGAGTTTTAGTTCCCCTAGACACCTCTTATATTTTTATTATCCCCTTGAACAATTCAAAATCCTTAATTCCTCAGTTTCCCAGAAGGAATCTGCGAGAAGTCCAAACTTCTCAATGTGAGTACTAATCACTCTATATCCTTTTTCAATTTCAATGTTTATCTGGGAAACCTATTTATAATAGTAATTTATAATTAAATTTTTATTCATAATATAATTAGTTTTATTATATTTTTGGAATAATCATTATCAACCTTTCCCCTTTTACCTTAGAATGATGAGAAATTCATTCTTACAAATCTACAGAATATCACATCAAATTTAAAATGTATTTCATTTTAGATAAATTCATAATATGTGTGAAAAGAAAGGAAAATTTAATGATTAAATTGGATATTTATAAATTTTTTAAATTTCTATTTATATAAATCATTTTATAATTTTCTATCATTCAATATAAATAACCATTTTCATTATGTACATATAGATTAAAACCTCCCACGAATAGAAAGTTTCTTTTTTATCACAACCATACATGGATAGTTATTTGAATTTAAATAATTATTGATTATTTTATTATGAAATATTTATGATTCTAAAATGTTTATATAAATATTCATTTTAGTTTTAACATAAAGACCTTTTCTGTATAAAATTACCAAAATAAGATCCTCACTGATTACATCATCAAGAAATGTAACTAAATTTTTTATTAAATTTATTTATAGATTTATAAAAAATTTCTAATAATATATTATTTTGAAATTTAGATAAATGGATGTTATGAAATGATATTAATGTAAGATTATCAAAATCAATACTTCAAATTATGCATAAACTAATCAAAATATATAAACCTGATATTGAAAATAAACTATATGAAACAAGTAAATACATAAAAAATGTTTATAATTTATCAGAAGAAATGATTATTGATTCAATTATTTTATGAAAATGGTTTTGAAAATGGTTTTTTTATTATATTTGATATTATAGAACATTTCGAATAGTCAATAGTAATATTAATGATTTTTTATTAACACAACTTATTTTCTCCAGTCAAAATGATTCCTCATTGACTATGGTTTGAAAAGATGAGTATATTGTACACTATTATTATATTATAATTATATTCCTCTATTTTTTTTGGAATTAAAATTATTTATCTATCTCTTTGTGAAATTGTACGATAAGAATAATATTTCCCATACCTTCTATATAATCTTCTTCTACTCCTTTTTATTATTAACAATTCATACTAATTTTATGATTTCATAATTTGATTTCTAAATATGTTTTATTCATGTAATTTTTTTATTTTTTATTCAAATATTGTAAAATCAAATATTTACAACTTCCTTTATAATGTGGGATTTAATAAATTTATTTTCTATATATTAATATTGGTATAATATTCATGTTTGTATTTTTATCTTCTACACCACATTACATATTGAAAACCATTATGAAATTTACAACACTCCATTATTGATGATTGTTTTTAAAAATAAATTTTTTCATTTTTTTTTAAATTAAATATTTTGAAAATTATATTTTAATGTGATTGATAACATCATCATTTATTACTAAGTATTTTTTATAACAATTATATGGTTTCTTTCACCAATATAATGATACATTTTAAAAATAATCCCATTCATGTTTTAAAAAGAATTTTCAAATGATTTTAAATATTACTAATTTCTAAAATAAAAGAAAATAATTTTCAAATTTTATTGATATATTTTTAATAAAAATTCATGATTTCAAAATTTATTTTAACATATTTTATTTTTAAATATATTTTAAGTGCATTTATGTCTTCTCAAATATATTATTTAAAACAAAATTCATTTCTAATTGTTTTTGGAAAATTTATTTTTTATTTAAAATGGATTTTTTTTAAAAAAATTATCCAAATAATGTATTTTATTTTTTATAGGTTAAAATTATATGATAATTTTTATAATTTTAAAATGGGACACTTTTTCTTGTTTTTTAAATTTTATATATCCAAAAATTATGATAGTGTGTTTTATATTATTCTCCTATGGATCTGACTCTTATATCCATATGTTCTATTAGATGACATTTCATTCATATGGGAAATACTACTTTTATGTGATTGAATTTTGGAATCAATGGGATAAATTTTGATTTCATGTTCTAGGATACAATTTTTAAATGACATGAAACCAATTTTCATCCCTTGGATTTCATGATATGATGAATGAATGATTACGTATTTCAAAAAATTGTATGTATGAAGATGAGTGGGGTAATTAATTACACATTAATTCTCTAGAAAGAAGTTTATATATCTTAAGTCATTTATGTTACTGTAGGATTTTGTTTTTAAACAACATGTGGGTTAATGTAGTGTCTCATTGTTGAATGGGTTTAAGTAGTGACTCATGAATTCATGGGTGAGTTTAGTGGCTTATAATGGAATTGGAAAGAGTAGGGGTTCATGATAGAGTTGGTGAGTGTTATAGCTCATGATTTCTAGAATTCCAGTGATGAATGAATAAGGAATTGGGGCAATTAGTGACTTAAGAAAGTGTAATTTAGATTTGTGGCTCACAATTTCAGGTGTGCGAGTAGTGACTCACAAAGGTGTGGGTTCGATTATTGACTCACAAAGGCATGTGTACAAGAAATTATTCAGAGTGTAATGGGATAACATATTCATTCATGATGGTTTGGGTCTAAGTATGTGACTCGTGAATATGAAATTTATTAACAAAAAAGGTTAGACATTTTCACAATAATTATTAAGAGTGAGTGACTGGTAAGGGTGTTGATTTCTTATTCTCTTGTTATTATATGTTTCCAGTGAAAGTTAAATTCCAAAGGAATATTTCATTTATTATGATCCATTGATGATGTTTATTATCTCCTAATTCCAAAAACTTTTTATATGGTATATGTTTGATCATTTCGGGGGAAATTTCCTTCTACCTTGACTTTTGGAAAACTCTTATTATTCTATATTTATTTCATTAATAGAGTCATCCCATATCATGTTTTCCCATATTCTAGTGATTTAACTTGTGAAGAAATTTTTGTAAGTTTCATCTTACTAAGTGTTTTATTTCACCCCTTTATTAGGTTTTCATTCCCCAGGTAATGAACATGATTATAATTTATGAGTTTTCATCAAGGATGTTTATTTTGGTTAATCATGGAGATATATTCAAAACTGTTGAAAACATGTATATTTTGTTTATAGTTACCAAATACACTAAACCTACAATTCTTGGGATTTTTTTATCATTATATTTAATATATAATTTTATAAAATGATACCAAATAAATATTTTCCTTATTTTGGTTATCTCACTTGGTATTAAATCTCATGTAAAGTGTGGGTTTTGAGTACTAGATTCAAGAGTGTGAGTCTGGGGTTCTTCATTTGGTATTGAATTAATGCATATTTATTTTGAAGGATTATTTTAATTATATTTTGGGATTCAAATAAGAGATATTTGTTTAAAATCCAATTGAAAATTATCAGTACAATGTATAATCCTGATGTTTTGGTAATTTAATGTTTGAATAATTTCCTAGAAATTCCATCCCTAACAAGATAGAAGAATATGGATGAAGTCGTTGGAATAAATAAACCTTTTCATAGTAACATAGAAAATTAATGTTGGGTTTTAAATAGATATTCAACTTATGTTTGAAAAAGAGTATTAACTTTATAGCTACATTAACACTACCTAGGGATATACTATAGTGATTCACATACTCTTTAAAACTATTTTTTAGTATTTTAATATGTTTTTCTCATAAAAAATAATTGGAAATCAAAATGGATATTATAGATTTAAAGCTAGATATTGATAAGTTTATATATATATATATATCTTCCATTCTATGTTATGGGTTTTTCTTTTTATTAACTTAATGATAATCAGTCCTAACCATCCATTAATTTATTAAATGGATGGATCCTAGTAAAATTGATTAAAATATTGTTCTGTTGGAGAGTTTAGTGATTATCCAAAAATAAACCTAATGAGATAAGAGAATGATTGGGAAATAATGTGATTATTCCAAACCAACTATTAAGAATTTTGATTAATAAGATTAATATAGTTCAATAAGAAAAAAAACAAAATTGGGAATGCATAGAGTATATGTGATTTTTGGGTGACAACAATAATGAATTAATGAATATTTAGTTTTTATATGTCAAAAATGGGGGAAGAAGAACTAAAGGGAATGTATCCAATTAAAAAGAAAATGTTTCAGATGTGGATGTTTAGGAAATTGATCAAATAATTTTCAATAAATTATAAATTGGTCTACCAACATAATGTATACTATAAGTGTGTCAACTAATACACCATGAAAAATTAGATTCTACAATTGAAAGTTATTTTTCATTATTTAAATCAATTAGATAAACCTATACTACCAAGGACAATAGTCCACGATGCCCACCTAAAACAAGTGAAAAGGGAAAAATCTATTTGATGATTATATATAATGTTGATTATTATAATGAAGGTACATTTTTCGTCTACTCTAATGTATTTTATTTCATATTGGAATATGATTTTATACTCAATATTATATCAAATCTGATTTATTGGACTAAAAAGTACGTACCCTTGTTGTTGGATATAGGGTAACCAAAAAATAAATCTACTTTTACTGTAATTGTACCCCAACTTGATGATTTTGGGAATTTTCTTCCTGAAATTCGTAATCATAAATTTTGATTTATTTTTTGAAATGTATTGTATACCTCCATAGACCCCATATTAGTTACCAAAATACGAAAATCACATTTTGAACAACAAACTAATGTATATAAATTAATCTCTTTATAGAATACTATTAAAAATAAATGAAAAACTAATTATATGGGTCATAATAATAAATAATTAAAAGCATTTAGATTACATTATTTGATAAAAATAATTATTAGTGGTAATAATTATCCATTAAGACATGTATGTTTCCTATTTTGTTAAGTTTAATATCAATCTAGAAGTTACATCATAAATCTTATTTATGTTATAGATATCCTTATTTATTTTCGTTAGTTATAATTAAAAATTTAACGATATAATTTATATATTTTGTCTGAGAATATAACACCTAAATATTTTGGAATATGTTTTTTATTATGTAAATATTGATCAAATTGATTATTTCACAAGAAATACTAAACACAAATTAACCCAAGACCAATTTATTAAGGTAAAATTATAATTATTTAAAAATAATAATTATAATGTTTATGTTATATTGGGAGATCTAAATAGAGGTAACCACATTAATATATATATTCATAATTTAAAAATAATTTTAAATACTAATTAATTATTATAAAAAATTTATATAGCTAAATATAAAATCTGATCAACTTTTTTTAAGAAAAATTTTACGAAAAATTTTACATTTAGTTAACTCATTTTAATATATAAATATAAAATATATAAAATATATTGTTAATATGAATAATATATTAACACTAATGTAATGATTCATGGATATGAAATAAGAATAAAATCAGGTAATCTTTAAAAAATTTATTTTCATTTGAAAATTGTTTCCCCCATATTTTTTAAATATGATAAAAGGGAAACATAAAATGTTTTCTAATTGATTATGAATAATTTAACATCATATTGATATTTATTATAAAAATATTTAAATATGATGATTTATTTTAATTATTCTAATATGGTAGGGTTTTAGGTGAATTTTTTAAAAAAAACTTTTTTCAAAGTACCTTGAAATTGATGATGTCATTAGGAAATAAACATCCCAAAAAAATGTTTATAAAAACAATTTCTAAGTATGTAATTAATAAGTCAAAAAATTCTACTAAAACAATATTTTTATTTAATTATCTAAATTTAACATTTTAGGACCTCAGTTAAATTTATTTATAAATCATTTTTTAATATATTTTTATTTTTTTATTTTATACATAATTTTTAAGACATTTATAAATTCAATCAAGTGAAATTCAATTCATATTTTGACTAATTATATAAAAATTTTGTAATAAATCCAAATATATTTTTATAATAAACATTGACTAGGTAGTTAAATAAATTAGTTATTATGGTAAAAGTGAATAACAAAAAAGGTTTTATCTAATTTTAAAAGACCTAAAAATGTTAAAAAAAATATCATAAAATTAGTAGGTGATAGGTTTTTTGTGCTAAACTCACATAGAAATAATTATGTAACATTATTATATATATTTACCATTTGAATTGTGATTTTTACTTTTAAATATGAAAAATACCACTCTACTCAATTATAAAAGGTGACTTCCCCCATCCATTAATAGAAATATTAAATTTTTATTTAGTTTTGAAACTCCTCAATTTTTTACATTCCTTAATTCCTTTTCAAATCATCTAGCCATTTCTCACAAGTAAAATCACTGCGTCTTCCATTTCAAAGATGACTTCTAAGGGAAAGATTATTTTCTCAAAATGATAACTAATCAATCCATATCCTCTTTTCATTTCAATGATTCTATTACAACATCAATTTTATAATCCTTATATATTGAAATAATTGTTATTTTTATTCTAAATTTAATTCATTTTAAGGAATTATACTTATACACCATCCCATGTTACTCTTAAAAAAACAAGAATGTAATTCGCGTATATGTGTGGAATAACACATCCAAGAAACAGCCTATTTCATTTTTAATAACCAAATAGTATGTGTTCTTTAAAAAATAGAATTTAATGACAAAATATTATATTTATAAATATTTTATGATTATCATAAAATAAAATGTTTTTTAACATTATCATATCCTATGGAAAATGTATGTATCATCTGTGGGTACAAGTAGATTACAACCTCCATGGAATGATATATTTATTTTTCATCACCATCTTATATAGAGGATTCTAAAATTTTTTATTTAATAAAATTAATGTTATGAATTTTTGTTCATTATTAGAATATATATATTTAATATTATTTATTATCATACAATTAATTTTATAAAAATTTACTAAAATAATATTGTAACACCCCACGTAAATAAAGAATATGACATTTTCATATTTATCCCTATTTGTGAATAAAATATTAATATGACTTTAAAGGGGACGCTATGCTCGATGGCATACCCAACACACAACAACGTGTTTCTTGGGAATCTTACGTTGCACTCTAATAATAAAATAATATTATTTTAAATGGTAGTTAACATGTAGCCGTTGTATTGGCGGTAATGGATAGAAATAACTAAAATATGATTATACATGTTTTTAAATGTTTTTACATTTATCCAATAAAAGATAAAGGCTTAAAATAGGGAAAGAATTCAATTTTAGGCGTATATGCCCTAGTTTTCACTAAAGGTTCACTTATCGCCTTTTGATGGAGAACCGTCATTAAATATAGTTTTGTTCACTTTTATACATTCTATTGGACCAAATAAAACTCTTCTTAAGAATTGGGACATCAAAATTTACTTTGTGTAAAGTTTTGGTATTTTTCCTATAAAGTTCATTTTTTAATGAATAGTGTAAAATGTTGTATTTTAATTCAAAACCTATTTTTAATCTAATTTATTTATATGATTAGATTATATTTTGAATTGGTTTTGAAGTGTAATTATAATATATTTTTACCATTTAATCCAATGGTGGTCATTGGAATCAATTTCACTTTGAAATTGGACTTAAACTGGTGTCAATCATTTGATACTTATTGTTTCATAAAAACACGCTATTTGTCATGACAACGGGAATTAATTATTAAATTAATTAATGTGACTTATATGTTTTCAATTTTGTAAAATGGAATTCATTTTTGAATTCGGAATATCAAATATATCTTAGGGTGAATTTTTTGTAATTTTCTGAAAAACTTCAATTTTTGATGAATAGTGAAACCACTAAGTGGTACTTATAAAAACTGATTTTTCCGTTTAAATGAAATTTTTCCATCATTGTGTTTTTATTTTAAAAAATCCTACATACATGGTTGTCATTAAGAAGTAAAATGTGGTTCAATGAGATTATAATAATTTTTTGGTGAATAGTAACTTATTAAGTTCCTAATCGCGATTAGTGGTAATTAGTGTAGTTTAAGGTAAAAATAATGCTTTAATAATATGAGATGAGCTTGAAACATGTCCTACCCTCATTGGTTGTGTCATGGCCGACCAATACAAGCCATGGGTCAACTTGGGACCCCATGGAGCCACTTTGGTTGGGAAATGACATAAATAACCTTTTATTTAATGTAAAAGTAAAAATGACACAAACACAATATGTTTTACGAAAACAATTTTTACATGGGGTTATAAAGATTATATTTTGGATTATAAATAGTCATTGGAAAGATAAAACTATTTCCTACATCATAATGTTTTTTTATAATTTTTAGACATTATATACATTAAATTATTTATGACATCATGATGATGCAGCGATGACCTCATTATTTAACGATTTAAATAAAATGGAAAGATAATGAAATATCTAAAACCTACACATGTCCAAAACCTATTAGATGGAAATATTTCGAAGCCTTATCATCTTAGCTTCGAAATATATCAATGTGGGACCTTAGAAATTCGAAACACGTTTGAAAATAAAATAATAGTTTCATGATTTCCAAAAGTGCCCCTCCTCTCCTCTTATAAAAGGCCCCCACCTCTATCTCATTTCACACACTCCTCAAGCCTTTGGCTCGGCCATCCCCTACCCATTTACTCTCTCCACATCCCTATCCTCATCCTAGAGGATCCCCTTTGGGCATAATCCTTTCAAAGGAAGCCTTTAGGCTCAAATCAAAAGGAGTTACACTTTTAAAGGTAATTCATTCTCTCATGTTCATTTGTTTTATTTTGCTTCTCCAACCCCCAAAACCCTTTTTATTTACTTCTTTTGTAACAACACCAGTATCTTAAATATACTAGGATGTTGTTATAAGATTTATTATAGCTACACTCTCACACAACTACATCAAATGGTTAAAGAACATACGGTTTCTGGGGATGGCGAAATTCTACCTCCCGAAGCGATGATTGTTCAATACTCATTTAACACCTTCAAAGGTGGCCATTATGATGTCACTATTTTTATATACGATATATAATATGTTTATGTTTTCCTTAATCTTCTGTATTTTTCATTTTGGGAATACCTTTCTGGTTTTCATTATGGGTAAACGCGATATCTTCATTTAAGGAAGTGCGGACTACCGCCCCCTCAAAGTGATTTGATTCGTTAATACCATATGTGGTACGTATAAAGGATATATTTAATAATATTATATATGAAACCATAATGTAATTAAAATAATATTATGTATCATTATGTTTTAATTCCATTAAATATGAAATAGAAATGGAATTAGCGTTCATGTGTACGTACGGCTTACCGTCTCCATGAACGGTACATTTCATTTCTTATCTCAAAATGTTATGTAATATTATATGTACATATATATAATGGATATATATGTAATATATTACATCAAAATTATGGATATAATTATGGAATTATAAAATATATATATATATATATATCATTTTGTTTTAATTCCATTAATATGACAAAAAAATGAAAGTAGCGTTCATGCGTATGTACGGCCTACCGTCTCCATGAATGGTGCTTTTTGTTTTTTATCTCCAAATGATATGGAATAGTATTAAATGAATATTTAATGGATATATATGATATTTTAATCATTAATACTATTCTGGAAATTATTTACTTATAACTACATGGGAAATCTTTTTTTCAAACAAGTTCATTTTTGACTCATGTACTAAACATCGGCAAAAACGTCTGATATGAACTAACATTATTAAACAATTATTATAACATTATAATATGTGATATGAACTAAATAATAATCTCTAAAGGAGGTAATTAGGAAATTATTAATTGACCAAAGATTATTATTCAGGAATATAAAGAAACGAACAAGACAAGTTGGACTTGAGGTAAGGGATCTTACTCCTCTCTTTCTTTTTAAGTACACTCTTTTATGTCATTCCCTCTAAAGATAATCTTTCTTGTTATTGTGATGTTATTTTATATTACACTTACTGTAATTTTTATGTTCATATGATGAGAGACCCTTTTCTCTCTCATCAATCCATTTTCGGAGTTTTGAGTGGCACCGTTAGGCTGCCGAATTTTCGTAAGAGATCTAACCTCTCTCTTTCTCTTTAAGTACTCTCCTTTATGTCACTTCTTTTAAGCTCCTCTTTGTTATGATGGGAGATGTTTCTTTTATATTCAACTTGCTGTACATTTTATTATAATGTGATGAGATACCCTATTTTATCTCATCAATCCATTTTTGGATGTTTTAAGTGGCGCCGTTAGGCTGCCAAGTTTTCATAAGGTATTTTTCATCTCACTTTTATTCTTGGGAGATTTATGCTACATTGGACACAATTCTCTTTTGAGTGGTGTATGTACTAACCATTATTTTACTCATTGTGTAATATTATTTCATTTATGAGTATTTACATCAATGATGTATTGTCCTTCTTTCATGGGGCGTATGTTTTGAAAGATACCCATGTCTGTAAGGGAACCTTTCACCCTCCTCTTTTTAAAAGAATTCTTCTGTTATGTCTTTTAATTCACATACTATTATATTGAGATATGTTATTTTATATCCTTATTGATGTAAATTTTATGTCCAAGTGATGAGATGACCTTTTTATCTCTCATGAACTCATTTTATGAATTTTGATGTGACGTCGTTAGGCTGTCGAATTTTACCAAGGGAACTTTTTAACCCAATTTCGATTTCAATGGGTTCAACATGTAGTTATTGAATATGTCGTCTTTTGAATATTTTTGAATGACCTTTTATTGTTTTACACTTAATATCCAATTATATTGGGTGTATTTATATGTGTCACACATACTTTTGAGATTGATTTATCCTTAATTTAAGGATACCTGCTTTATAAGGGATTTCATCACATTTTACATCTCAATTGAGACTTCATTATTGTTATGCACCAATTAACTCTTATATGGTGTATATACTGTCCTTTGGAATATTATATCATGAATCCATTTATTCTCATGATATTATAAGGTTCTGATTAAATGTTATTCCTCAATTATTGTATTCAAGTGTCTCTAATTTTGGTAAAAACCCTTTAACCAAAATATCGCTTTAAATGTTTTAATGATTTGTTCTTATTAATATCCATGTTTTAAAAATGGTTTTAAGGATTTATTTATATGGATATTAATGGTTTAAAATTTTAAAAGCTTCAAGGTGGTATGGGACACTTTGATTCAAAAAATATCTTTATTAAATGTTTTAAATGGTTTTGGAAATGGTTTCTTTTTGAATGGATTCATTATTTCAATATACTAAAATGTTATATTGTGATTGATATATGGAAATGTTATGTTTCCTTTATGCATGTTTTATGTGATACGTTTATGTTATGGTTCTTGGGAATTGTTATGAAAACGGGTGGTTCTGTGATAAACTAAGGGCGGGTGAGCCCGATATAGCTCTCCAATGCATTGGGTAATGCGAAGGAGTGAAACGTTAAGGTTTCTCCGAAGAGATTTAGGGAATATACTGTGATGGGTATTCCAAACATAACCAAGAGGGTTACTCCCTATGTAAGAATGTTATGAATGCCTCAAGTTACCTTTATGTCTTATGATTTCTATGATTTATTCATGATTTGATGAGGTATGTTAAAGAGCTTATGTTTTATGGGTAAAGTATGATCTCATCCTTATTTATATATGTACCCATGTTTCCTTTACATATTTTTATATCCCTCACTAAGATTTTTATGCTCATCCCATGTTTTTTTAAATGTTTTTCACAGGTCATGGGAAAGGTACATGATGTGATGATAGTGTCAAGGATGTGTCAAGAAAGAATCCGTGTTTTATTTTAAATATGTTTTCGTTGATGGGAAGAATGAATATTGTCTTTTATGTAACCACTTTTTTTAAATGTGGAATGTAATGCACGTTTCATGATCTAATTCTCTAAAACTCTAAACCTGAAAATATCCTCAATGTGTAATCTTGTAATAACTCAAGATGAAGTAAGGTTTAAGGATGGGGCCTTATAGTTGGTATCAAAGGTCGGTTTAGATAACTTTAGAGGTTAGGGTATTCTCTAAGCACAAGTGACATTACCATAATGGTTAGGATTTTAGAAAGAGTCCTAGTTTTAGATAAAGTGAATGAGTAAGTGTATCTTAGTGTTTACGTTCCTCATTGGTACATGATCGTTTTGTTGATATACTCACACTGACATTTCTGTTTTTAGTGAATGGATGGATCTAGCAGGCACCAAAGAGTCAATAGGTTTGAAGGAAACTGTGGTGGTTCTATGATTAAGATACTAGATAAAATGGGGGATTCAATGAGGAAACTTGTGGTTGTTCTAAACCAACTATCAAGGAGTCATGATCAACCACTTGAACCTTGTTATGATCTTTAATTCATAATGTACGAGATGACCAATAGATGTGTAAGTTCAGGTAATAATTATAAAGGTAACCATTAGAGGTTATATGATCCTTACTTTTGAGGTAATTATGGGTTACTATATGTTATGATGGAAGTGAAAGGCATGAGATAAAATTGAGGTTAAATAATGTTATGGTTATTTTTTATAATTTTTATCTCTTTTTGGGGAATGATTTGAGAATTATATAGTTTTGGAAAAAGGACAACACGCAGACCGTGTGACTACCCGTCGCATCGGACAAAGCTGCGGAAATCGAACCCACAACCAAAGTGCGACTGGTATCTATCGCCTACCACTGGACTACATGAAGTCCCTGGTTAGTTTGACTGATTCTTTTTAGTTATATGATTTTATGAATTAAGAGTAAGTTAATTTTGGGTTATTTATGAAAATGATTAACCTATTATGGATGATATGTGATTTGGTTAATTACTTTTCAATACGAGACTTTAGGAGCAACTGATGATTGTTGTTACGATTTAACTTGGAAGACTATGTGACTAAATCCTTAAAATATTTGGGTTTCAATCATAGATTGGTTTACCTTGGATAATTTTATGGACAAATTGTTTATCGGATGGTCCTCGTTGAACTTTGGGTTTTGTTGGACAAATTTTGGAGATTAAGAAAAGATTTTCTTTTTAAAGGGTTATCCTTTTCTGGATTATCTGATCTTGTACTAACCTTTTTGGTTTTGGTTTTGGTTAAAGTCTAAAGACATGGGAAGTATATAGTTCTCTTTTGTGGATAAGGTGATTCTCTAGAAGTTTATTATAGTGCTCTTAAGGTGAACAAGTCTTCCTAAATGCTCGTCTTTTGGAGAAAATATTAGTTTGTGCAAGGAATCTAATAAAAGTTGAAATTCAACATGATAAGTGATTATGTTTCCCTATGAATAAATTCCTCAATAAAAAGTAAATTAAAACAAAAATGTTTTCTATTAACTTTTCCTACTAGGGAATCGAAATACCGATTAACCCATCACAAGTTTGTGATTTTCTTATGGTTAGCTTTCTCCTAGACATGTTTACTATCACTCTCCCTCAAGAACATGACCCTTTGCTTTTTCTTCCATGTCCATGTTTTTCTACATGGAATCCTAGTATGGGTTAACTCAGGTGACCTCTGTACTTATCTTCCTTTATTTTAAAGTGATTTTTTTACCGACTTTTGTTCCGATGTGGGACTTTCAAGGATGTTTCCAAGCTCAATTTTAAAAATTGCGAGGACGCAATTCCCAAAAGGGAGGAAGGATGTAACACCCCAGGTAAATAAAGAATATGACATTTTCATATTTATCCATATTTGTGAATAAAATATTTATATTACTTTAAAGGGGACGCTATGCTCGATGGCATACCCAACACGCAATAACGTGTTTCTTGGGAATCTTACGTTGCACTCTAATAATAAAATAATATTATTTTAAATGGTAGTTAACATGTAGCCGTTGTATTGGCGGGAATGGATAGAAATAACTAAAATATGATTATACATGTTTTTAAATGTTTTTACATTTATCCAATAAAAGATAAAGGCTTAAAATACGGAATGAACTCAATTTTAGGCGTATATGGCCTAGTTTTCACTAAAGGTTCACTTATCGCCTTTTGATGGAGAACCGTCATTAAATATAGTTTTGTTCACTTTTATAAATTCTATTGGACTAAATAAAACTCTTCTTAATAATTGGGACATCAAAATTTACTTTGTGTAAATTTTTGGTATTTTCCCGATAAAGTTTATTTTATAATGAATAGTGTAAAATGTTGTATTTTAATTCAAAACCTCTTTTTAATCTAATTTATTTATATGATTAGATTATCTTTTGAATTGGTTTTGAAGTGGAATTATAATATATTTTTACCATTTAATCCAATGGTGGTCATTGGAATCAATTTCACTTTGAAATTGGACTTAAACTGGTGTCAATCTTTTGATACTTATTTTTTCATAAAAACACGCTATTTGTCATGACAGCGGGAATTAATTATTAACTTAATTAATGTGACTTATATGTTTTGAATTTTGTAAAATGGACTTCATTTTTTAATTCATAATATCAAATATAGCTTAGGGTGAATTTTTGGTAATTTTCTCAAAAACTTCAATTTTTGATGAATAGTGAAACCACTAAGTGGTACTTATAAAAACTAATTTTTCCGTTTAAATGAAATTTTCCATCATTGTGTTTTGATTTTCAAAAATCCGTCATACATAGTTTTCATTAAGAAGTAAAATGTGGTTCAATGAGATTATAATAATTTTTTGGTGAATAGTAACTTATTAAGTTCTTAATCGCGATTAGTGGTAATTAGTGTAGTTTAAGGTAAAAATAATGCTTTAATAATATGAGATGATCTTTACACATGTCCTACCCTAATTTTTTGTTTCATGGCCACCAAGACAAGCCATGGGTCAACTTGGGGACCCCATGGAGCCACTTTGGTTGGGTAATGACATAAATAACTTTTTATTTAATGTAAAAGTAAAAATGACACAAACATAATATGTTTTACGAAAACAATTTTTACATGGGGTTATAAAGATCATATTTTTTATTATAAATATTAATTGGAAAGATAAAAATATCTCCTACATCATAGTATTTTTTTTATAATTTTTATACATTATATAAATTAAATTATTTATGACATCATGATGTTGCAGCGATGACCTCATTATTTAACGATTTAAATAAAATGGAAAGATAAGGTAATATCTAAAACCTACACATGTCCAAAACCTATTTTATGGGAATATTTCGAAGCCTTATCATCTTATATTTGAAATATATCAATGTGGGACCATATAAATTTGAAACACTCTTGAAAATAAAATAATAGTTTCATGATTTCCAAAAGTGCCCCTCCTCTCCTCTTATAAAAGGCCCCCCAACCTCTACCTCATTTCACAAACTCCTCAAGCCTTTGGCTCGGCCATACCCTGCCCATTTACTCTCTCCACATACCTTTCCTCATCCTAGAGGATCCCCTTTGGGCAGAAGCCTTTCAGAGAAAGCTTTTAGGCTCAAATCAAAAGGAGTTACACTTTTAAAGGTAATTCATTCTCCCATGTTCATTTGTTTTATTTTGCTTCTCCAACCCCCTAAACTCTTTTTATTTACTTATTTTGTAACAAAACCAGTATCTTCAATATACTAGGATGTTTTTGTAATATTTATTCGATCTAAACCCTCACACAACTACATCAAATGGTTAAAGAACATACGGTTTCTGTGGATGGCGAAATTCTGCCTCCCGAAGCGATGATTGTTCAATACTCATTTACCACCTTCAAAGGTGGCCATTATGATGTCACTATTTTTATATATGATATATAATATGTTTATGTTTTCCTTAAGCTTCTGTATTTTTCATTTTGGGCATACCTTTATGGTTTCCATTATGGGTAAACGCGATATCTTCATTTAAGGAAGTGCGGACTACCGCCCCCTCAAAGTGATTTGATTCGTTAATACCATATGTGGTATGTATAAAGGATATATTTAATAATATTATATATGAAACCATAATGGAATTAAAATACTATTATGTATCATTATGTTTTAATTCCATTAAATATGAAATAGAAATAGAAGTAGCGTTCATGTGTACGTACGGCTTACCGTCTCCATGAACGGTACATTTCATTTCTTATCTCAAAATGTTTTGTAATATTATAAGTACATATATATAATGGATATATATGTAATATATTACATCAAAATTATGGATATAATTATGGAATTATAACATATATATATATCTCTCATTTTGTTTTAATTCCATTAATATGACAAAAAATGAAAGTAGCGTTCATGCGTATGTACGGCCTACCGTCTCCATGAACGGTGCTTTTCGTTTTTTATCTCCAAATGATATGGAATAGTATTAAATGAATATTTACTGGATATATATGATATTTTAATCAATAATACTATTCTGGAAATTATTTACTTATAACTACATGGGCAATCTTTTTTTCAAACAAGTTCATTTTTGACTCATGTACCAAACATCGGCAAAAACGTCTGATATGAACTAAAATTATTAAACAATTATTATAACATTATAATATGTGATATGAACTGAATAATAATCTCTAAAGGAGGTACTTATGCAATTATTAATTGACCAAAGATTATTATTCAGGAATATAAAGAAACCAATAAGACAAGTTGGACTTGAGGTGAGGGATCTTACTCCTCTCTTTCTTTTTAAGCACACTCTTTTAGGTCATTCCCTCTAAATCTCATCTTTCTTGTTATTGGGATGTTATTTTATATTAAACATACTGTAATTTTTATGTTAATATGATGAGAGACCCTTTTCTCTCTCATCAATCCATTTTGGGAGTTTTGAGTGGCGCCGTTAGGCTGCCGAATTTTCCTAAGAGATCTAACCTCTCTCTTTCTCTTTAAGTACTCTCCTTTATGTCACTTCTTTTAAGATCCTCTTTGTTATGATGGGGGATGTTTATTTTATATTCATCTTTCTGTACATATTATTTTAATGTGATGAGATACCCTATTTGATCTCATCAATCCATTTTTGGAAGTTTTAAGTGGCGCCGTTAGGCTGCCGAGTTTTCGTAAGGGATTTTTCATCTCACTTTTATTCTTGTGAGATTTATGCTACATTTGCCACAATTTCCTTTGAGTGGTGTATGTACTGACCATTATTTTACTCATTCTGTAGTATTCTTTCATTTGTGAGTATTTACATCAATGTTGTATTGTCCTTCTTTCACGGGGCGTATGTTTCGAAAGATTCCCATGTCGGTAAGGGAACCTTTCACCCTCCTCTTTTTAAAAGACTTCTTCTGTTATGTTTTCTAATTCACATACTATTATGTTGTGATATGTTATTTTATATCCTTATTGATGTAAATTTTATGTCCATGTGATGAGATGCCCTTTTTATCTCTCATGAACTCATTTTATGAATTTTGATGTGACGCCGTTAGGCTGTCGAATTTTACCAAGGGAACTTGTTAACACAATTTCGATTTCAATGGGTTCAACATGTAGTTATTGAATATGTCATCTTTTGAATATGTGTGAATGACCTTTTATTGTTTTAGACTTAATATCCAATTATATTTGTTGTATTTATATCTGTCACACATACTTTTGAGATTGATTTATCCTTAATTTAAGGATACCTGCTTTATAAGGGATTTCATCACATTTTACATCTCTATTGAGACTTCATTATTGTTATACAACAATCAACTCTTATATGGTGTATATACTGTCCTTTGGAATATTATATCATGAATCCATTTATTCTCATGATATTATAAAGTTCTGATTAAATGTTATTCCTCAATTATTGTATTCAAGTGTCTCTAATTTTGGTAAAAACCCTTTAACCAAAATATCGCTTTAAATGTTTTAATGATTTGTTCTTATTAATATCAATGTTTTAAAAATGGTTTTAAGGATTTATTTATATGGATATTAATGGTTTAAAATGTTAAAATCTTTAAGGTGGTATGGGACACTTTGATTCAAAAAATCTTTTTATTAAATGTTTTAAATGGTTTTGGAAATGGTTTCTTTTTGAATGGATTCATTATTTCAATATACTAAAACTTTATATTGTGATTGAAATATGGAAATGTTATGTTTCCTTTATGCATGGTTTATGTGATACGTTTATGTTATGGTTCTTGGGCATTGTTATGAAAACGGGTGGTTCTGTGATAAACTAAGGGCGGGTGAGCCCGATATAGCTCTCCAATGCATTTGGTAACGCGAAGGAGTGAAACGTTAAGGTTTCTCCGAAGAGATTTAGGGAATAAACTGTGATGGGTATTCCAAACGTAACCAAGAATGTTACTCCCTACGTAAGAATGTTATTAATGCCTCAAGTTACCTTTATGTCTTATGATTTCTATGATTTATTCATGATTTGATGAGGTATGTTAAAGAGATTGTGTTTTATGGGTAAAGTATGATCTCATCCTTATGTATATAAGTACTCATGTTTCCTTTCCATATTTTTATATCCCTTACTGATATTTTTATGCTCATCCCAAGTTTTTTGAAATGTTTTTCACAGGTCAAGTGAAATGTACATGATGTGATGATAGTGTCAAGGATGTGTCAAGAAAGAATCCGTGTTTTATTTTAAATATGGTTCCGTTGATGGGAAGAATGAATATTGTCTTTTATGTAACCACTTTGTTTAAATGTGGAATGTAATGCAAGTTTCATGATATAATTCTCTAAAACTCTAAACCTGAAAAGATCCTCAATGTGTAATATTTTAATAACTCAAGATGAAGTAAGGTTTAAGGATGGGGCCTTATAAATATTCTGACTAATACTTTCTTCATGAATTGTTAATAAAATTTTCATGGAATAGAATTAGAGCTTTAAAATTTATTATCAGAAAATATATTGAAATTCCTTGGATAATACTAAAATAATGAACATGATATTAATGAATTTTAATGATCAAATATACATTAAATCCTGAAATAACCAATCCAAATAAAATCATTCAATAATGAAAATAAAGTTAAAAAATACAATAAATTAGTAAAACAATTATTATAATTGAGTGTATTAAATGTTACTATTTTATATAATTTTATAGAAGAGTTTATTAAGACATTAATGAATATAATATTTGATATTAAATCAATTTCTTTGAAGTTGAGAGTTATGGTCGGGATTTTTTCTTTCCAAAACATATTTTATTGGGTCTTAATTGTTCTCCTATACTATGGTTTTCAAATATGATTTCCTTTTTTAATATGATGATATAATTATGAATTTAATCCATATTTAATATGGAATTACAATGATTTATTTCATTATTCATAAATAACTAGGATGAAAATAATACTTCATACCCCTCCTAATGAGATATTTCTCTTCCATATCGATAATTAAGATTCTCTCTCTTACTATCCTATATTATTTTGAAAAAAATATTATTTATTTATTTTAATGGTTAAATTTCCCTTTACTAATTTTCATTGCATGTTTTATCAAACTCTTTATTATACAGGTTTCATTAAATGAATTTTCGAAATGAAAAAAATTCCCATCCAAGTTCATATTTACACAGTCCAATATGAATTTCCTTTATATAAAACATTAGGTATCCATTATTGAAGATTTCTTATAATTTTCAACTTATGTAGAAGTTGTGAATTTTAATTTTTTAAAATAACTTTTGAGAGTGACTCGTAATATCACCTTTGTTTCCAATGTTTACCACATTTTTTTAAATTTTTTTATAATTTGAACCACAATTAGGTGAATTATTATTTAAAAATATTCATATGGATGTTTGAAAATGGTTTCTTAAAATATATTAAATTTAAATTATTTTAATGGATAGGGAAAAAATTTTAGAATAAAGGTTTTGATTTTTTAAAAATAAATTAGGATTTTCAATGTTATATTAATATATTTTTAATAATATCTTCATTTATATAATCTCATATCAAAGAAATCATTCAATAAAACCAATCATTTACAAATTTGTGTATTAAAACAATTTTTTGTTTTAAAGGACATTGTTTATTTATTATAATGAAAAATGTATTTCATTTTAATGAATACATTTTTCTGTATATTTTCATCAATTTTAAAATGGGAGATTATATATATTTTTTACAATTTATTTATCATGTAACTGTAGTGACTAGACCCTATTAGTACAAACTTGGTGAATAAATTATTACAATGGAATAATATTCGAGGAATCATATCACAAAGAACCTAACTGTTTAGAAGTATTCGTAAACTAGGTATATACATGATTACCATAATACATCTAAGTACAAATGTTACAACATATTTTTTTAGAATAATATTATTCCATATAAAATATCATTGCAAGTTAGTTTCATTATACTATATGGATTCCAAGGAAAGGAAAAAATATGGGTGACATCAAATTATAATTACGGGATAATTTCATTTGAAGAAATCATAAATAAATTAAAATAATAATTAGGGAAAGGTAAATGACTAATCGCACATGCCATTTAATTGTTAAACTGACAAGGAATTAAATCCGGATAGAATATCACTATGAAACTATCATGGATAATAATCAATGTTGAAAGTTAAATAACTAAACATATATTAAATTTAAATAATTATTATATCATGGAAATATAAGTGATAATAAATATAGAAAGGTAAATAACTAAATAAATATGTAAATTAAATAATAAATTGAGAATGAAATGAATAGAAAGATAATATCATCATGAAAATATCTTTGATACAAATCATATAATTCTAAATGAAGGAAATTATTAATTATTTTACTACATATTTACTGGTAACATGATACCTTTACCATTAACTTCTATACTAAATATAGTTTATAACAAATAGGTAGAAAACCATTTTTAAAAGGTATGGCAATAGATTCACCCTATAAGACAACACATGCATCAAGGGGCTATCATTTACAAGGTCATGACCATGTATTTCATGTACAAATCAATTCAAATATATCAAATGTCATATTTAATTAACAAAAAAATATACCTTATCATCAAATATCCATATGGAGTAAAGAATATTAATTTATAAATATTTACCTAGATTAACAAATAAATTTCAATTTAGAACATCGTCTGTAGAAATGATATATGGTTTAAGAAGAAAATATATACATGATAAATAATATTGATATTTTTAGGAAATATATTGTTCAATGACCACATGAAAGTGAATAATTTGAGGGGTAGTTAATGAAATACTAAAATAAAATAATGAAGTGAATTTCAGTACTTTATTTGCTAAAGAAAATCCTAAACCATCCATAATATGAAAA
Source organism: Viscum album (assembly GCA_963277665.1). NCBI lineage: Eukaryota > Viridiplantae > Streptophyta > Magnoliopsida > Santalales > Viscaceae > Viscum > Viscum album. The sequence continues at coordinate 554,360,154 of OY728140.1, read as the reverse complement.
TTTATTGTATCAATACAACATATCCCTAGTGGTTTATATGTAAAATAAATGTTTTTTATTATTTTTTTAATTAAATATTTTTTAAAAAAATATTGAGGAAAATATCCTTTTCATTTTTTAAATTAACTTTAAAAACAAATTTAAAATCCTTTTCATTGAAAAAAAAATTCAAACAAATGAATTTAAATAATATTATGCAAAATATTTTATTTAAAAAAACCAAGTAAAATATTAATGGAATATTCAATGAAGTGATGGTCACCACATAGTTTGATTTCATATAAGTGGTGTAGTATTAAAAGAACATTTCATTGAACTGTAAAAGTTTTATCCCTATTTTTTGGTATGTAACCCTTAAATTGTGATTTTTTGTTTATAAATTATAAGGGTGAATGATGAGAGAGATTTTATAACTTTCAATATATTTTGGGAGCCAAAAGAGAGGTGCATGGGTAGCGCACGGTTTGTCCAAACTGTGCAGAAAGCCTAGAAGAAACCATGCTAAGTTGAAGATTATTGATAGTAAATTTGGCATGGTGTGTGTATGGTTATGGAGACCATGTGAGGAGGTCATTCAGGGTGATCTATAAGGTTTTATCTAATTCAAGATTAGTGATGAGTTTGACAAAAAAATGTGAACTAACCATGCACAGGTTAAAAACCACATCCTTAAAAAGTGGATCTAGTTCAGACTTGATTTAATCTACTCATTTTTATCCCAAACTGGATCTAACATAGAATGTTTCTTCTAATAATGTAAAATAAGGTTCTCCCATAGATCTAGAGGGAATCCAAAGGATTCTATTGGTGATTCAAAGCCGGATTATTGAGGTATTTGATTGTTCTTTATCATCCTAATTGGTTTATTCGATCAACATAGAGCTGCTTATTTTTTATTCTCAGTTTCATATATCTACATCTTTTATAGGTAGAGAACTGATATTTAATAAAAAAATATTTTGAGATTTTTTTTACCTTGATAGGAGAACAGATCTAAGGTGGTTTCGTGGAGAATCAACACTGTTTTGTTGAGTGTTCTTATTCCATTTTTGGTTTTCATCAAAACAATTTAGGTCGGTGGATTCTCTCTCAACTTTTCTTAGTATAACTGAATGGAATGGTTTCAAATTTATTTCTTATTTTGGATTTTATTATGAATCGACTACTTTATGATTTCTGGAAACCCTCTTTGGTGATGGTTGTCGAAAATATGAAAAATTAGTGTTTCTGATTAAAGTGTTCGATTCATGATTTTAGAAATCTGGATTTAAAAATGTGATTTCTCTGGAATAATGATGAATGGATCTGATAAAATGGTTTTCAATAAAAGTTATGATTTTATTGAAATGTAATTGGTGATTAGAAATTGGGTTGATTAAAAGGGTTATAATAAAAGAATTGTTTTATTCAAATTGTTTGAAATAGTTATTAGAAATGGTTTTGGCATAATAGTAGTGGTGTGTGTGTAGATAAATTTTACGAGGCTTTGTTTGAATGTGACCTCGTTCTCAATTCTATAGTGGTAATGACATTTGGGGTACAATTATCGTGTGATGACATGGTAGATCAATGAGAGACTGCTCGTGAGTATTGAACTCTCATAATGAAACATGCTTAGTAAGATGTGTGAATAAGTGGAATGGAATGGATATACCCAAATGTGAAATAGAATTCTTTTAAATCATTTTTTGATTGTTTTTCTAAAAGTACAACTTACTAGAATATTGTGGAAATAACACTTGTTCACATTAGGTTTTAAATGGTTTTAAATATTCTTTATATTTCTTTATAATCTATTTTGGAAATTGTTTTATATAAATTGTTTTATACAAATGTTTCTAACCTTTTTATCCTAGTTTAATGAGTAGGGAAGTCATTGGGGAAAGCCAAATGTGTTTTATACTCACCCATGCATTGGCACATTGGTTCATTAATATATACTATGTTCAGGGACATGGGTAAAGGTAATGTATCACAAGTTGTTAGCATCACCTCGTGATATGTGAGATGTATGGTGATGTTGGAGCTTAGAGCTTGTGGAGTGTGGAGTCTTATAGTCATCTTGGAGTCTTTAGTTTTTCTTCCATTGTTTACACTGATTTTTATTTGGATTATAATATATCAATTATGGGTTCGATTTTCTTATAAATATAAAGGCTCAGTTGTTGGGCTTTTATTAATGCATCATATAGTGAGTTGTTTGGTTATGTTTTTTTGGGTTAATGGTATTATTTTTTGAAGGGTAAATCATCCCCCACATGTATATAAAACCCTTCAGCATTTATTTCCAACCATTGGTGTGTTAGGGATGTCACCTAAGGCCTAGTAAAGAGTCATTGTGTTCTCAATCCAGTTAGATTAGTGAGTAATTACAAATGGTATGAGTTTGTTCAATCCAAAAGATTGTTTGAGACAAGGGGTGTCATTTTGTTCATTTCATTGTGGAACAAGTAGTCATCAGTTTTTTTGCCATTGAGTTGAAATTTTTTCTTTTCTATTCCTTGGGTTATGATCATAAAATAAAGTAGGATTTTTGGGACATGAAATGTAGAGTATAAAAAGATATAGCTAACCTTTTTTCTAAACATCTAGTTACCTGGGAGTTGGGTACATAAGTGTTTTAGAGAAACTTATATGGTTACGAAAATCTTGTTGTTATGGTTTTATCCAATGAGACCCTCATGAAATTAATTTTAGAGTAATTACTTCCCACTAGGATTTCATATATAATTTTCAGTAATGATTTATGATTTTTTGAAAAGGTGTAATTTTTGGAAAAATGCAGAAATTGTTTTCAAATGAAAGACTTTGAAAATTCATGGTTGATGTACTTTGAAAATAGTTTGATTTTAAAAAACATGACATGTTTTATTCAATAATGATTGAATATGGAAAAGTTTGATTTCAAAAGGCAATGTTGTGATAGTTAATGTGAAAGAATTTTAAATTCTAGTACATCAGTTTCTAAGGATTAGGACATTTATAGTTTATTGTTTGTTTAGAAAATGGCACCCAATAGGCATCAAAGAAACCCACTGGTTGATTCTGTGGATAATGTAGTTGAACCATATACAGAGATGAATAAAGACCTAGTTCATAGTATCATTCCAGAATTTTAATCTATGGATATAGGGAACCAGATGGATGAGACAAAGCATGTTGATCATTCCATCCATTTCATGAAGAAGAATCCAACCGCCTTTTGGTGTGATTATGAACCTAAAAAGGTAGAGGTGTGGCTGAACATAATGAATAATATTTATGATTTCAACATCGCACCATCAGATCAAAATGTTAATATGTTAACTTATTTTCTTGAGGATCTTGCATGCTAGAGGTGGGATCTAGTGGTTAAAGATAAACTGGATCATGGCCTTACATGGTAGGATTTTGAGGAGTTTGTCAATAAACAATTATATCCTATAAAATTTAGGATCTATAGAATGAAAAAACTTATTTATCCTAAAGTAGGGAAATATCTCTATCATAGCATATGTGTTTAATTCATTCATTTAGTGCACTTTTCACTAAAATTTGTAGAAAGTGCAGCCTTGAAGGCTTGAATTTTGGAGTAGGGAATGATACGTGAGATTTTCTCAAAGATTTCAGTACTCTATATTACAGATTGTATAAAGATAGTGAACAGAGCGATCATGGATGAATGTGATATCTATGAATCTGTGGGAGGAGTAAGTATAATGACACCTAAGGGAAATGGTGGGCACTTGAATATTGGGATTTAGAAGAAGAGGTAAACATATTTCCAAGGTGGGAGTGGGAATCAGAATCAAACGGATGGATTAATGATTCTTCCTCCATGAACCAACAACAAAAGAAGATTTTTCCAATGTGGATCCTTTGACCACATGAAGCGAAAGTGTACAACACATGTAAGAGAATTCCACAATTACAACATGATTGGCCATTTTAAGCATAATTATCACAGTTATCTAAGGTCAGTACCTCGAGACACTTCTCAGGTGTCACATGCATCGTATGCTTTGACCATACAAGGACAGCAGAATCAGTCTTGTCAACATAGTAGTGGTAGCTATGGTGATTCTCAGAATACGATGACTCCCCAACAAGGGAAATCCCATAAAGGGAACAATTATCAATGTGCTGTGATGAATAAATTGTATGGATCTCACTAGATGATTATAGATGTTTATCCTAGACCATCTATAATGATAGGTATGATTCGTTTCAATTCTAAACTTATGAATGTATTGTTTCGTACTGTTTCATTGCATTACTTCATTTATTATTCTATTGTTTATTTGGTATGTTTAAACAATGAAATGGTTCCCTCTATATTAATGCATAAAACTCCTCTTAAGGAAAGAGAATAAATATTTTTCATGTGTATAACATGTTCTATAACTGTTGATGGAGATGAGTTAATGTGGGACTTATCTATATTGGAAATGGATGTCTTTGATGTAATCCCAGGTATTTATTGGTTGATAACATTCACGGATCACATCGACTATTATAGTAGAATAGTTCATATTAGAACTGAGGATGGCGTCGAACAACTCTCTGAGGACAAAGGCTAGTAATGACCAGTGAAAATTCATATTGAAACTAGTGATGGGAATTGTCTCTTAATAGTTGGTGGGGTTTATTTTGGAATCGATATAATGGATCGAAGATACTAGTTTTCTAGAATTTGTGGATAAATTTATTGATGTTTTTTCGGAAAATGTCTCTGGGTTACCACATTTAAGGGAAGTAGAGTTTGTGATTGATCTCCTTCTAGGGATGAGTTATATTTACCTTCCATCTAAAAAGATGGAAACAATAGAATTAATAGAACTGAAATTGTAGTTGGAGGAGCTGGAAATTAAAATTTTCATTTGGCCATGTACATCTCCATAGCCAGTAACAATATTTTTCATAATCAATGAAGTTCAATCTCTAAGGTTTTGCATGGATTGACATAAGCTTAACCATGTTAAGATCAATAATTTTTATCCACTTCAATACATTAATGATTTGTTTGTTCAAGTGAGAGGAGCCGAGTGGTTCTCTAATATTAACATATGGTCAAGATATCACCAATTGTGAGTTCAAAAGGATGATATTATGAAGACATCCATATGAAAAAGATATAACATCTATGAATACATATAAATGACTTTTATTCATACAAATTCCCCAGTGTTATTTATAGAATTGATGAATATGTTAGTTTAGAGATATATGGATTAATTTTTTGGTGTGTTTGTGGATGAAATATTATTTTATTAAAGGAAAAAAGGTTGAGAATGAGCAACACTTGGAGATAGTGTCATAAATCATGATGGACCATCATTTGTATGTAAAATAATCAAAGTGTGGTTTTTTGATATAAGAGGTAGGATTTCTCAGCCATTTAATTTCGGAAAAATGTGTTTTTGTAGATCCATAAATAATAGAAACTTTTATGACTTGGCAACTGCCAAAAAAATTATTTGATATATGATTCTTTCATTATATCATTGGGTATTATAAAACAATTTTCTTGACTTCTCCTGTCTAGAATCACATATAAAAACATTAAAAAAATAAAAATGTTCCTTTCTAGTCGAGTAAGGAATACCTGAAATCTTTTCAAGAGAGAGAAGTTTGTCTTACATCAGCACCTATCTTGGTTATGCCAAAATCAGGATAGGGGTAGGTGGTCTACTATGATGCTTCAAGAACTAGGCTGATATGTGTTATCATGTTAGGAGACCATGTTTTTGATTATGGCTAAAGGAAGTTGAGAGTGCATGAGAATAATTTCCTTATAGAAAATTTGGAGTTAGATGTGGTCATCTATGCTTTGAAGACATAGTGTCATTATCTATTTGGTGAGATATTTAATGTGGTCATGAACTACAAAATCTTGTAACACATTTTCTCACAATGAAATTTGAATCTGAGGAATATGATATGGATAGAGTATCTCAATATATTTGACTTTGACATGATGTATACACTGAGAAAATGAAATATAGTGGTAGAGGAATTAAGTATAAATTCATATGATTAGTTGGAAAAAGAATCCTCATATGAGTGGAATTTGATGTCATTCCTTGCCGACGTGCATGAGTAATCAGAAGATTGAGGTGTTTTTGTGGTTTTATTTTCAGTTTCCATGGTTCATGATTGGATAAAGATGGTTAAACATGCAAAAACATCAGACGTGGAAAGCTTGTTTATAAGTTCAAAACAAAATTGTGGGGAGAACGTTGAGGGACTAAAACTTGATAGGAGTTCAATTTTTTTGTTTAGATATCAGATACATGTCCCTGTGGATTTTATATATAAACGTCATCATGTTTACCACCATTCGATATTCTTTTTACATCCAAGAATTCCAAATATTTATAAGGCATTGAAGGTGCAGTTTTGGTGGAGCATCCTGAAAAGGAAGGTGGTTGAGTTCATTTCAATGTTCTTAACTTGTCAGAAAGTTAAGCAGTGCATTAGAGACCAATGGGTATGTTGTAATATTTACAAATACTAGTGTGGAAATGAGATCAAATCATGATGGATTTTGTTATAGGACTCCCATGAACGGTCTGGAAACACAATGCCATATGTGTGATAGTGGATCACTAAACCAAGTCGGTATGTTCCATTCATATTAATAAAACTCATACGATGAAGAATATGTCCAAAATCTCTATCCATGAAGTGGTAAAGAGACCAGGAGTACTAGTTTTTATAGACCCATACAGAGATCTATGTTTCACAACTCATTTCTATAAATTCTTAAAAAAATACCTTAGCACTCAGTGACTATCCTTACAGAGTATCGTCCTCAGATGGAATGGAAAAACGAAAGGGTAATGCAAACATTTGAGGACATATTGCAGGCTTATGTGATTGATTTTGGTGGATCATGGGAAGATAGCACTATATTAGTGGATTCCTCATATAATAATTTCTATTAGTTCTCGATACGTATGGATCCTTTCAAAAAAATTTATGAGAATCCTTATCGTTCTCCGATGATTTGTGTGGAAACATGTGCTACATCACTACTTGGGCCAAGCCTTGTCCAAGAAAAAATTGGGAAGATACAGTTGATCAGGAAACGGTTGGAGAAATCTTTGAGTATATATAAATAATATGCGGATCAAAACTGAATAATATTGTCCTTCACGGTGAGTGATCATATTTTCTTATGGATCTATCCAAGGATTGGATGTCATTGTATTGGGAAGAAGAGAAAGTTATCTTCTTGATACATTGGCCCTTTCAATATTCTATAATGGGTTGAGGAGTTGTAATATATGTTTTAATTTCCACCATATTTTATTTCAGTGTATAATGTGTTCCTTGTGTTTGAGTTGAAAAATAATCAACCCGACCCTAAAAATGTGATCATATGGGATAACGTTGACCTAGACCCAGATGCTTTGTTGGTACATATCCTAGTGTGGATTTTCGATAGGAAAGAAAAATTACTTCATGGAAAAATAATCAATATAGTGTGGGTTTTATGAAAACATGGTCGTGTTCAGGATGAAACAAGGGAATGTGAGAAGGAAATGAAAGATCAATGGCTGAAACTCTATTAGGGGAAGGATGGTTTTCTACTTTCAGAGGAAGGAAAGACAAATGGTGGGGAGAATTTAGTACACCCGGTTTCTATTATGTTACCCTTGAATTTTTATTTTATGTTTATAAAGTGTAATAATGAAAGATGGGAGAGTTTGGAGAACTTTCAATATGTTTTTAGAGCCAAAGGATAGGCACAATAATAGCACACCGTTTGTCCAAACCATGCAAATATTCTTGTAGAAACCATGTGAAACTGAATATTATGGATAGTATATTTGGCATGGTGTGTGGATAGTTAGGGAGACCATTTGAGTATACATTGTGAGGTGATCTGTAAGGAATTAGATAACTCATGGTTAGTGCATGGTTTGATAAACCATGTGGACTAACCATGCATGGGTTCAAACCCACCTTCGTAAGAAGTGGATCTAGGTCACCCTCGCATTTAATCCAAAAGTTTTTACCCCAAATAGTCTATAACTATGTATTTTTATTCTCTAATGTCCAAATAAGGTTCTCTAATCTATTAAGAGGAAATAATAAGTCTTCCCTTGGGTATTTGAAACCCGATTTTAAGGTATTTGATTGTTCTTCATCATTCTTGATCGGTTTCTTAGATCAACTTCTATATTATTCTTGACTCCATATATATATATATATATAATGGGTAGATATAAGATATTAAATAAAAAATATTTTGTTATTTGGTTGTTATCTTGATAGAAGAAGATATATAAAGTGGTTTAACGGAGAATTGACCAGGTTTCTTGAGCGTTATATGTCCGTTTTTTGGTTTTTGGCAAAATAATTGTTGTAGGTAGATTAACTCTAGACTCCTCTTCGTAGAAATGGATATTTTGGTTTTAAATTTATTTCTTCTTGTGGATTTTATTTTGAATTGGTTTATTTATGGTTGATATAAACCCTCTTTGGTGATGAATGTGGAAAGTTTGGAAAATCAGTGCTTTTGATTAAAGTGTTCAATTATTGATTTTAAAATGTGGATTTTAAAATGGAATTTCACTAGAATAACAGTGAATGGATATAATATAATAGTTTTAAATAAAAGTAATGACATTATTTAAATGTAATGGGTGTTTGGAAATTGGTTTGTTTAAATGGGTTTCAAAAAAAGAACATTTTTTTGAAATGGTTTGAAATGGTTTTGTGAAATGGTTTTGGAATAACAATAGTGTTGTGTGTGTGTGTAGATCAAATTTATTAAGCATGGTTGGAATATTACATTTTTCTCAGTGAGAAAGGGGTAATGGCACAAAGAGTATAATTATCATGTGATGACATGGTAGACTGACAAGAGACCGCTCATGAGTATGGAACTGTCATAATAAAGCATGCATAGTTGGATGTTTGAATAAGTAGAATAGAAGGGATATTCCAAAACATGAATAAGAAGTGGTTTTAATGATATTTTTTTATAGTTTATAGAAGTAATAGTTGCAAGAAAATTGTTGAAGTAATGCTTGTGAACTTTTTGTTTTAAATGGTTTTGAAGCTTATGTATATTTGGTTATAACCTATTTTGGGAAATTGATTTATATAAACTATTTTATATAAATGATGCTAACATATCTATCATAGTGGTGTGAGTAGGGAATTCATGGGGAAATCTTACTGAGTATTATACTCTCCCCAACTTTCTCACTTTGGTGCTTTGGCAGATGCAATATTTAGGGACATGGTAAATGGTAAAGTATCACATGTTTATTGAACCACACCATGATACATGGTTTGTTTATTGATGTTGGGTATTGGAGGTTATAGAGCCTAGGTTCTTGTAGTCATATAAGAATCTAAAGTTTTTCTTTGACGATTTATTATTTATTTTTATTTTGCTTCCACTGTAGGACTTTTTGGTTAGATTTTTTTATAATGATAATGGTTCAGTTGTCTTTATTTAATTCATGCATTATATAATGGGTTCTTTGGTTTTTTTGTTTGGTTAATTATTTTAGTTCCTCTAGGGTAAATCATCCCCCACATGCATTAAAAACTCTAGGAATTTATTTATAGCCTTTAGTATCTTGGGGATTTCACCTATGGCCAAGTAATGATTCATTGTATTCTCAATCCAACGAGAAAATTATGTCCATTACAGTATAGAAGATAGAAAAGTGCATTGTTCGAAAAATAAAATGAATATTATTTTCCAAAAAAATTAAATAAATCACAACATTTAATAATATATTTAATAAATCAATTTTAATAGGTAAAAGAAATTTACAAAATTTTTATAATACATTGTTTGGATGAAAATAAATTTCAAACCAAATAGAGAAATGAAGTCATTTTATTTAAAAACATTTTTTAAAATATTTACTTTAAAAATGTGTAAAAATAGATAATATTAATAGAAAATATATTTAATATCTAGAGGATAATAAAATTTATAATTTTATTAAAGAATTATTATATAATTTCCATCAATGTAAATTAAAGTACAAACTATCCAAACTAAAATGATATTGTGAATTAAACCCTTCAAATAATTATAACATTGAAGTGACAATAAATCAATGAATATATTTTGTTTATAAACTATAAATCCAAATAAAAAATTTATAAATAAAACAAAGAATATAATAAAATTAATTAAACATTTAATCTATGAATATAAGAATCAATGAATTAGTAATATAACCAAAGGAAAATAAATTGATTTATGAAATTCATTAACACTTTGTAATTCACATATCAAATATCATATGATGAAAAAATTCGTATCAAAAATAAAATAAATAAACAATTAGGTATTCATGATATTAAATTTATAAGAGATTTATAAATACTTTATGAAAGAAACTTGCTTCATAACATTTCAATATTCCTAAATGAAATAAAATTTGGATGATATACCTTACCACACGCTTCCTTTTGGTTGACCATTCTTTAAAATAATCTATAATAGTTATAAAAAATTTATTTACTCATTAATAAAACATATTAATATTTTTTATATCATATATTATAATTTTATATCGTATTATCACTTGTTCTTTAATAATCATTCACTACTTTCAATGTTTTGGGTCTTAATTTACTTTTTTTAATCATTCATGCCTTTTCATGAACATTCTATTTATTATGTATATTATATTGTTCCATAATTTACAAAATAATAATGATGAAATAATTATCATAAAGATATTTTATTTATACTTTTATAACCATTAATGAATGGTTGTTATGAATAATTAACTACATTGCAATAATAAAGATGGCAGGTTGTTTGTATGCATGAGTAACATTTCTATTTTTTCACTGATCATTATTGAATGGTTTTATGTAATTATTTATCTTTATTGATTGGCCATAATTTCAGAATTATCATATTATATACCTATATTTATCATCCATGTTGTTTTCTGTTGAAAAGATATTCAAATCACTTCGTGAAGGTGGTAGTCCACACATACACAAATGATTTTATCATTTTTAATAGTGTGAAATGGTATGAAGCAAAAGGAGATATTATTTTTCAGAAAGGATAAATATTTTTTAACTAAAAAATTTATTTCATTTATATCACATTTAATAATTTAAATTATCTTTATAAATTTTATGTGAATAATTATTCAAATAAGAATAATATCTCTTTGCAAGGAGGTAATTCGTTGTACACACAATTGATGTTATCAGATCCCCTATGAATTGGAATATAAAATGGATATATGATAAAAATACTCAAAAGGAATATATATTTTATATCTACCATATATATATATATATACACTTAAAATCCATAATCAAACCAAACCATTATAAGTAGTAATAGATAATTGAATGGCATTGGTTCTGGAGGTGAGAGTTTGTCATACACACAAATAACAATTTTTTAACCCATTTGATGGAAGTGGGTATGGTTTAGGAAATTAACCTAACATAAAAACATAATATTATATTTTATATAATGGATTTACTATATTATCAAGGATTAATATAATTTTTTGGAGGTGGATTAATAAATAAAATAAAAATTGTAATGGAAGAATGTCACCTCCTCTTCTTCTATCCTCTATAAGATAGCACAAAATCTGTCATAGGATTGAATTATTCCCAACTTATGGCATATAAAATGAGATTTGGAATGTTTTAAAGTCATTTGGTAAGGTAATTCGTTAGAAAATAGGTTTTATGTTTTGAAGAAGAGTGTATTGGGGTTTTTCTTCTATAAGCGAGGTGAGTAGCACACTTGTATATTTTGAAAAGATTCAGTCATAACCACATTTTTATTAGCCCAAAAATTAAAAAAAATACATTATAGAACCTAAAAATATTATGGTCTTCTTATTTTTTTATAAATAGTTATAATAAACGTTTTTAGTTTATTTTTAACCCTCAAATTCATATTTTAACCCCCATAAAATAGATTTTTACCTTAGTTGTGGAAATTAATTTTTAATGGTTTTACTATTATTTTTCGTGAATTTTTTTGTTAAAATATGTATAAAGTAAATATTATTATAATAAAAAATAGGGAATCCATTTTTCTAAATTCAATTCACATATGTGAAAAAATATAATTTAAATTTAATCAAGTCAATCATACTAGAAACCGTTGTTTTTAATAAAAAAATTATTAGATGATTAAAAAGTTCTTCCATCAAAATTCAACCTAGAAAAGATAAAAATGACATAAATGGGATTAATGTTTATATAATTAAACTAATTATAAATTGAACCATATTTAAATTATAATTTCAATTTATAAATAAATAATATAAAAACATAGTTTTTCATTAAAATTCAGTATTTTCACTACTCATTGAAAAGTAAAATGTTTACAGATAATTCCCAAAAATAATCCTTATATAATTTTTATAGTATAATTTAAAAAATAAATTTATGATTATAAAGTAAAGTTAATAGAATTTTTCATAATTAATTTTATATTATGTTTCCATTTCTCAACTAATACATCATATAGAAAAATATAGTTTTTAGAAAACATTTATTTTTTCCTATAAATAGTTCTTATTTTATTTTAATCAATATTTAATGATAATATTCATATTATAGTTATTAAAATTAATATCGTTAAATTTAATTTATATGTTATAATTCTATACAATACTATGGTTCATTTATACAAAGGGTCGTGTGTTCCACAAGGTATTAATGAGACTAAATTTAATAAAATATAATTCATGGGTTTTATATGAGCATGGTTGTATGTAACTTTATATATTGAATGGAAGGGTCATATTTTATAATTTTGAGGTGTTATATTATCCCCACTTAAAATAAATTTATTCCTTTAAATTTAACATTAATCGCATAAATCAAGATTTTGATATTTCAAAATTATGTTGTTCAAAACCCACATAATGAAAAAGTTAATAGAACAACTTTTCAATTATTAATCCAGGGTTGTACAATCGTAATATGGAATAAAACAAAAAGAGGATTTTTTTTGTAGGAGAACTTTGGTCAAATGTTATGATATGGACATGGAAGAAAATAATAAATAATTATAGTTCTTTATTCATATAATTGATCACAAGAAATTGAAAGATCAATGGAATTTAAGGGTATCAAAACATTGAATATGTGATGATTTAAAAAAAACTTTGATTTATCAGATATGAATATAACATGATAATATTTATGTTTCAAGATACCATTACTAAAGATTCATAATTCATTTACTATATATGAATATATTTAATAATAATTACTTGATATCTTTTTATTTAATAATCAAAATTTCATCCTTATTTTTGATTCGATCAATTTCTAATTCATCCATTAATCCATGAAATTATTGTACAAAATTAAATTTTCAATTCACAAAGAATTAAAATTCACTTTTAATGGATTGTAAGATCAAACAAAGAGTGAACATTTTTTTCAATATGTAACTGTTTTCCAAACGATATATGGTTGGAACAAGTTATCCAATAAATTAATATCTTACACAAAAAAAAAAGTAACACAATTAATTCATCATTAATATTTATTTTTCATCAAATCTTTTAACTAGAAAAATGAATTATTTAATAGGACATTGTGTATACAAGTGGTAGGTTGTGGACCCTTGTCATCTATTTGTCATGGGTTCAAGAACTATAGCCTTTCTTGATGTGATGAGTTTCCACCCAACATGCATGTTATCCTATTAATAACATTCCCAAAAAATATGATGGATATTCTAGAAATAAAATTATTCATTAAATATTATTTTTACTATGATTTTAAATAAAAAATAGTATTTTAAACATAAAATATTATTTTACTATTATTAAAATGTTAATAATGATCATATTAACCTTATAAGATATCAGTACAATCAATCTATGTATTTAAAATTTAAAGGAGTTGTTTATAAAATAATTTTTTCACAAAAAAATATTCTTTCATTAATTCTATACAAAATATCATTGACATTAAAATATTCCCATAAAACCATAAAATGGTGTTTTAGAAATTCATCTTCTTGTCAGCAATAATCAAATAACCTGTAATATTATCAATAAATGTTGTGTTAATGGATACGCATATTCTTATAAATATCAAAGGAAAATTTATATTATTTTTTATTCTTATAAAAATTATAACATTGCTAAAAATACTTATGAAATTTAATTTCTGAGTAAGAATACATAAACACTTCATCTGATTTATTTAAAAATAGTTCCTCCCTATTCAAGTGTTTAACCATTAGATGAGGGAAATTTTTCAAAAAATTCCCAGACTTCACACATTTAAGACAATAGACTATAAATACATCCTTAGGATTGTATTTATTTCCTTCCATTGAACTCTTAATTTTTCCTTAGAAATTATTTTCTTTATGCATTTATTTATCAAAAATATTTATTTTTATCATTCCTTTGAGGAAAATTCCCAGGTTTCACTTTACACATTTCTGACATGATAAAAATTAACCCACATTTCTTCTATGGTCTCTACAACTAGATATATTATAAACTTCCAAGGTTATCTTCTTTTACGATTCTGAAAGTTGGTTATTGTATAGGTTTTTAATCATATTTACAAATAGCATATTTGGAATAATAATAATATCATTCAATCCTATTATCATCGCTTTTTATTTCTCATAGTCACCAAATTTTCCTTAATTTTTTATGTTAATTCGATTCATTTAGGTTCCATGCACTAACTAAAACAAAACAAATTAGTGTAATAAAAAATAACCACACTTAGAAAACTATATAATAACTTATTGTATTATTTTTTCTGAAAAATAATATTCAATATAAGAGATGATAGGTTTGATCTTTTCCATTCAATTCCATCATATTTTCTACTATTTCATAATGTTTTGTAAATAAAATGTGAATTACCATATAAATATCCCCTAGGAGTGTTTAACAAGGTACATAGTAAGGTATGTTTTTATGTATTAGGTAATGGTTTGGTCAAGCAAAATTCACCCCTTAAAGAGTAATAACCCCTAGGTACTTCTATATTAGAACCAAATCTACTAGTCATATCTAGACATGAAAATATTTTAAGGAAAATCCACATAATCTCTTCATTACCAAAACATTATGATATTTATTTACTTATCCTCAAAGTTTATCCTTTTGTAATTTTCCCTAAACTATGTTATCTTAACTCTTGGCCTGATGTTTTCTGTTAAATTTCCTATGAAATCAACTATAGTGAGTGACACTAGTATCCTGAAGCTAGTTTTAAAATTATTACATTATCATAAGATACAAGGATTCACACCATGATGGATCAAATATTTTTGTAGTAATTATAAACTAGATACCTATATGATTCAAGTATTAATTTTGAAAAAAAAATCTACAAGTTTTGTTTTTTTAAATAATTGCATTTTATCTATCATACTTTTTCATTTCAGTTATTATAAACTTCATGGTTTCCTAGAAGAGTAAATAAAAATAATTGGGATCCAAATCTCAGTAACTGATAAATATATTATGATAAATTATTAAATAATAAGCATAATCAATTTGTAAATTTAAATAACTGAACACACATGCAATGTAATAAATAAACTAAAATGGAATTTCATCAATAGATAATATCAAATTGAAAATATCATGAATAATAATAAATATGTAAATTTAAATAAAATAACAAAAATTCCATTTAAATGTCTTCAATATCATGATTAGATAAGTCATACTCAATATGAAAAGAGAAATAACTGAACACAGATTCCATTTTATTAATAAATTGGGAATGAAATTAATCCAAATAAAATATCATTATGAAGTTATCAGGTATTATAATATAAAAATTCATAATGAAATAAATTCTTATTTATCGGATGCCATGATTCGTAGGTACATGATACCCTTACCGTCAAAATAGATCATTAAAAAAATTTCAAACTAATGTGTATAAAACCATTTAACTAAGGTCAACCAATGGATTCTTCCCATGAGACTATTAATGTAATGGAATCATATTATTAACTGGGTCCCACCAGTTTATTACATGTCCAAATCAATCCTTATATATTAAATAATCGATTTAATTCAGACAATGTTCCATATCATCAAATATCTATATTAAGTAAATAATAAATATTTATAAATGATTCCCTAGATAATAAAATGACATTCAATGATGAAAAATCTATGTAAAAATGAAATAAATATTATTAATTAAATATATCTAGGATACATAATTTTGATATTTACAGGAAATATAATGTTCATTTATCTTTGTAATGTGATTAATTCAAGGTGGGGGTAATGATATTAAAAAGAATCAAAGAAGTGAATATCAATAATATAACCGATTAAAAAAATCATAAACTATGTAGAGGAAGAATAACAATAATATTAGTTCAACCTATCTCCAATGGAGTATATATAATGTAATGGGTTGTTTTCATTGATGGATAAAATATTATTTAAAACATTATTGAGGAAAATATCCTTTTAAATTTGGAAATCTCTTTTTAAAAAGTTTTGATAATTCTTTATTTGAATATATCTTATAAAAACAGTGAACATATAAAATATTATGTAAAATATCTTCTTTAAAAACATAATTTTAAAATATCAATTTATGCTTCAATTAAATGATAGTGACAATAGTGGGTAATCTAAAACATGCCATACAAGTTTTAAAGAACATTCTAATTTCATTGTAAAATGTTTATAAATGTGAATTGTTCAGAAAATGTCAAGTTTTTTCCTTTCAGAAAAAATTTAAAAGTATAATTTGGTAAAATTTTCTGTAATATATCAATTTTTAGATGTTGAAAGCATTTTTATAATTAATGGTTTTGGAATAAAATGGTTTTTTGGTCGAATAGAGAAATGATGTGTAATTTTCATTAAAAACCCCCCTTAAATATTACAGTACCAAAGACTAAAAAAATTAATCTTTTACATGAATGTATAATTAATAACCAGAGGATAATAAATTTAAAGGATTATTAATAAATTAAAACATAATATGATTCAATGGAAATTCATGTAATAACAATCCTGATTAAAATGAGATATTTATGTAAACCCCTTAAAAGTTCTTGGGATTGAAGTGAGAATTATTCAATTAATGAAATATGATTAACTAATCGAAATACAAGTAAATCATGTTTAAAAACAACATAAGATAAAAAAAATTCATTATACATGATATATGAGAACACCAATGACAATGAGAATCAATATAACCAAATGAAAATAAATTGAGTAGTGAAATTAATTACCAATTTGTAAATATAAAGTTAATTTTCCTTGAATGAAATAAATAAAATTGAAAAAATATATATAATTAATGATTTATTCATGATATTACATGTAATATTGGGATTAATTACACCATATAAATCAAATGAGATTCTTAACATTACAATATGCCTCCATTAAAATAAAATTGAAATGAAATTTATTACCTCATGATAATATTTGGATGAATGTTCTTTATCATAATGTATAATGATTTTAAACATGATACTTATGTAATAAAAACAATATTAATATTTATAATATCATATATGATCATTTAATAACATCTTACCTCAAGTTAATTAATATCATTAAATTATTTTAATTTTTTCAATTGATATTTTTTTTATTTTCTCAGTCGGTATTTTTCATGGAAGTAAATTTTATTATGCATATTATATAAATACATAATCTTTATAAATATAATAATGATGTAATTATCAAAATTATTAATAATTTATGCTTCTTAAAACATTCATTAAAGTTTTTTAGGAAATATGATGTATGTTACGATCATGGATACAGTAGGTTGTTTATATTCATGAGTAACTGCATACTAAAATATGGTTTATTTTGACTCAGGGTTTCCTGTTCTAGAAGCTATTTAATAGATTAAATGCAAATAAATATTTTCTTGTGATGTTTATACTCATTTTTTCATCTCCCAATCATAGTCAAATATTTTATTTTTATATTAAAATTTTAGGGTGTTATAAAAATTTTAAAATTGTGTTCTATATATAGATATATACACCAAAGTATATAATCAAATTGGGTAATATATTAAAAATCTACATCTAAATTCTTTTATAAACAAATTTTTTGGGTTATTTAATGTTGGTATCGATCATTGTAACTTTCATATGATGTCATGTGATACCATATATAAAGTAAATGTAAACCATTTTCATACAACGGGTCTTCTATGGATAGTGATATGTGTGGTCAATTTTTACCCTCTAATTCATTAGATATAAAATATAATATTAGGATTTATGTGTACACAGATTAAATTAAAGGTTCAATCCAAAGGTTTGAGTGAGTAAAGACTCTAGAAGACACGGGTGTGAGTAGTGTGTCAAAACCTCATGGGTAAGAATATTGACTTCGGAAATATTTAGTGGATTTTATGACTCATAAGGTAATTGTTGTGAGTAGTGAATCAAAAAAGGAATTGGTTAGAGTAGTGACTAACAAAGGAATGACTTCATGTTGTGACCCAATAAGGTGTGGGTGCAAGTAGTGACCCACAAAAGCATGGGTGTGAGTAGTGGATTAGGAATGAATGGATATGAGTAGTGACATAATAAAGAGTGGGTGCATTTATTAACTCCATAGGGAATACTTCTAAGTATGTGAGTCATTAAAGTGGTATGTATTTGAAAAAAAATCAAAAGTATAATTTCAAGTGATTCACTTGTGAAGGTAATGTAAACTTATACTTTTGTTATGTTATGTTTCAAGGTAATGTTACATTTTTAGGTCAAATGATAATGATTATGCATCATAGATCATGTTTATTCTCTCATGATTCTGAACACTATTTCTATGGTAAATGTTTTTTATTTATGATTTAATTAGTTTCTACCATGTCATATAAAAAAATATTATTGTTTCATATTCCTTTAAAAATATTTATACCCTATCCTCAAAATTTCTCATAAGATAATAGTGTATTCATTGATAAAATATTCATGAGTTTCCCATATTAAGAGTTCTATCACACCCTATTCTTAAGATCCCAATCATATTTTTTAATGATGATAATAATTTATATACATTCTTCAAGGGAGTATTGTGTCGTTCAAATATGTCGAAATGCTCACAAGTGTCCAAAAATGTGTTGATTGTATATATACTTTTAAAGAAACTAATCCTTCAGATTTTGGGAATTTGTACTTATGATTATATTTAATGATTAATTAATAAAAATAATGTATAATAAAGATATTTTTATTTTAGGTCATCCCACATGTTAGTAAATCCATTGTATAAGGTATGTTTTTATCACCAGGTCAATTAGTGTGGGTAACTATATCCTTAATAAGAACTACATGTTTGATTCACTATAAATTATCAATTTGATATTGTTTTATTTATTAAATCTCAAAATAACATGAATTTTTTTACATCATAATGTATGATAAAATTCATTTCAAAAAATTCACAATATAAATTATTTATCACTTTTTAATTTAGGACATATATAATAGTTTCATTACTAAGTAAGGTCTCTAGTTAAATTTTTTGTAACTTCTAAATTTTTACCATAATGTTCCAAGGTTTGATGTTAGGATATTTGGGAAAACATTAAATCTTTTCACTCTAATATTTATAGTTAATTCCATCCAATAATGGTGGTATTTGTTTATTGAAACAATTATTAGTTTTCTTACATACAATTTCAAATTAATATTATCCACATGTGATTAATTAAATAATATGGTTAAAAAAAGATATATATATATATATATACATATATATTACCAAGATAATATTATTCCCATGCACTTTTTTAATCAATAATTTTCTATATCCCTAATATAATTGGAATCTAATAACAAAATGAAATTTAATTTGGAGTCACTACCCAATTAAAACTATCATTTTACATGGTGGTACAACCAAGACAATTTGATGTTTATCAGGTTTTCATATAAAATTAAAAATTAAATTTGAACATGGATTCAGAACATAATACCTATTGTGATCTGTTGGGTTGAACAACATGAGTAGTCCTACCTTTTTATCTTATAAGAACTGCTTACATTACTTTTTGAATAGGTTGTATAACCCAATAGTCTTTCATGTGAATTCAGAATTATAAATCCACTCTAACACACAAATAAAAATATAAAAATAATAAACAATAGAAGAAATATTTATACAATAAATAATAATTATAGTGTCAACCTTAGATCAATTTAGTATTGATGTTTAGCATGTAAAATTCTTATGCATTTATAGTGATTAAGGTTTTTTATAGTGAGTAACAAAAATTTTCATGTCACCTAAATTTTATGATCTTACCATGTTCATATATACTCTATATTGACACATGTAATTGTTGCTTAAAATGATATTTATAGAGTTTAATAATACAAAACATATCCTAAATTATTAGACACATTTATAATAACATCAAATATTTATATTATTATAGTTACTCACATTCGAAGTTTTTTTCATTGATATAATTTTGAATGATAAAAAAACAACTACAATGTTCTTCAAAACATTATAGTAATAACTTAAGGATTTCCATGACTCTTCACAAGTTATTCATTTATAAATGAGCCTTGATAATATTCACATTACTCATATATTAAAATTTCTTAAACCCTACGATATACTAATATTGCATATACAATGACTTTTTGATAATAAATGAATCAATAATAAATAACTATTGTAAAAAATTACATTATTTATTATATAATCTATTATATATATATGAAATACTTTTCATTGTTTAAAAATAATATAGAGAAATATTTATATAGAACTAATATCAAATTTTAATTTTTAAATACATATATACTAATATGAATAATTATTAATACCTCCCTGATGATCGATATTTAATTCTAAAAAATAATATCAAATATTTTGTTGAATCAAAATAATTTGTAAATATTTTTGGAACAAATAAATCAAGTCAAATAGAAATCATGAAAATGTAGTAAATAAAAATGAATAATATAGAGAAACATAAAATAATTTATGATTATTTAAAAATACTATTGTATCATACCAAAAATAATATATCATTTTAGATATAGTCTTAAAAAGATATATTTTTTTAGGATACAAAAACTTGGTAGGATATAAAATTTTTAATTGATATATAAACATTTTAAGAGATATGAATCCAACATCAAGAAATAAATATCAGTATGATAGAAAACATATAAGATATTACTTTCTTATGTTATGAATTATCATAGTAAAAAAATACCACAATATTGGGTACCATTATATGATATAAATTACTTTAAAGTTTGAAATATGATTTGATACAATAATTTCAAAACATATAAAACATGATTATTTTTATTTAAGTTCGTAGGATATTTATTTTTCAAAAGAAGGAAATTTGATAGGATAAAAAATCATATATGACTTTAAAATATATAGAAGTAAAATAAATAGGTCTGTTTTTATTTAGGATTATTTTATCATAGAACAAGAGTTATTTTAATGATGGTTTCAACATATCAATCATTAATATTGTATATAATATGTAAAATTTTTATAGACTATGTTTGAGTGATTTTTTTTTCATACAAGTAAGAGTAAAATCATTTTACATATGTTAGTATATGTTTTGTTTGAAAAAAAAATTGTAATCATTTAACCATATTACTCCTATCCTAAATAATTATGAAATGTATTTATAAAAAAAATTAGTTTATATGAAGCATTAAAACTATTAATACAACATAAAAATATTATGATTAATAAAATATAGAAAATTATAAAAACATATACAATGATTATTTCATAAAAAAAGTGAAATATTCAATCAAATAAAATGCATAATTTATTTTCACGAATCATAAAAGAGATAATAATATATGGATTTTTTAATGATGAAAATATTAATTGATAATGTGGTGTAGAGAAAATCAATATTATTGATCAATTTCATTTCATAATACTGAAAATCATGATTTTCATGACATAAACTTTTGTTTCATCTAAATTACTATCCACCATAGAACATTATGCCATAATGAATAAAATCCAAAAACAACACACTCAACCACCATACAAAGAAACATCTAGTTAAAATCATGAAATAAGGATAATGGTTTAATCATTCTCACAATGTTATAATTTAAAAACTCATGAGAAAACTATCTATATGTAATTCCCAAAGAAAACAATTCCCCTCTAAGTAAATTGAGTATAAAATCAAGGAATTATAACATGAAATTAAGGAATGATTTGATCAATGCTTTATTTTTCATTTCAAATAGAAATAATGTTTATCCATCAATGTTAAAACTCCCTTACAAAACCACCAACACCATAAAACAACATAATAGAGGTACAATAAAATTCAGGCCTCAATATTAAGCACATATTAAATTATTCTCATCCTCATTAATTAAATATGAACAAATTAAATTAGTATAAATCGAAATCCACCAATACTGAAAGAGATAATTCTCAATAATGATTAGTTTCATTATTAAATAAAAAAATAAGGGGGAATTGAAAATTTATAATCATACTACAATTAACTAAATCTAAACATCAATATATGAACAAAGCATATAAAAAATATAATAATTGAAATCACATATGAAACTCTCACTCCCCCTATAGAATCCCCTAGGATTCTATTTTACTATAGAACAATAACAAATAAAATAACATGTCAGTGTGAAATATTCTCTTGATGACCTTGAATCTCAATTGGTTATTGACCAACAATGGTATCATCATCGATATCCAACTCACCTAAAATCAATTACACTAGAGTCAGTATAATGATATATATAATGCTTCAACATGTAAAACCCATCTTGAATCTAAAATTATTTGTTTGAATAAATTGAAAATATTCCACCAAAATGATATTCTCCCACACCTAAAACGTTTTGGTAAAACAAGGATAAAATTTACTACATCAACCAAAACTCTTCTATCCATGATGTTCCTAAACCATGAAAAACTTATTATCATAGACATAAAATAGTAGATGTGTCATCCTATAATAAACATAAGACTTATAATTTTATTGAACCTCCTTCAATCAATAATAAATTAATTCAATGTTCTCAATTTTTTCTAACAAAATTCAATCCATGAATGAAAATATATTTGACCTCTTTTTGGCATAATACATATCTCGCAAGTAGATTATAAAAAAATGGATCAATAAAAATGGACAATTGATAAATATTAGGATACTTAAACTCAAAATGTGATAATTTATTCTATAAAAAACACTTAAATTTAAGAACATTTTGTTACAATATGTTCCATATAAACTAGGCCATCTACTATAGTTTAAAATATATTTTAGTATGAAAAAATATATATCGAGGCATAGTTCATATCTAAAATCATAATAAGGAATATTAAAAACCATTTTGGTAAAACTACGATCTCTACTACTATTGATCATCCCAAAATACCTTTAATGCATCCCCACAACATCCTCACAGTGTCTCAATAAAGCACTCACCATTTCATACTCCTTAATCACTAGGAACTAAGCTATAAAAAATGATCCACAACAACCAATAAGGGTCACAAAAAAATGGGGGGGGGGCGTAATGAAATCATACAGTACACCACCAATTTCCCATATAGATCATCTAGTGGATTCAAAAATCAATATGGAACACAATTTTTTCTTTCACTTACGGACATGTCAATCATCTATACCAGAACGTTTATATAATCCTTTTTAGTTATGGACACTATAACTGGTCTCTAAAATTATAATACATATTCAAAATAATCGTTCCTAGTATTATAAGTGAGTTAAAAAGCTTATGAAGAAAAAACAATCATAGTTCGAATAAATTTAATATCATTCCTTTAAACAACAACCAATGGTAACATTCAAATGAGTACTATAATTCTGAATATATATAAAAAACATGACATCTCCACACCCTCGCCTTTGAATATAGAAGTTTTATTAATTAATATAATATAAAAATTAATATTCAACTATTATATGGGGTAGAAAAAACTCCAACCCTAAATTCCACTTTATTCTAGTAGAAGGTGTTTATATCTCATATCACACTAGAGTCATTTGTAGCCCCACAAGAAACATTATCAAAAGACTTCTTAATCATCATATCAACCAACATGTAATATTTACAAAGATTATCTTAGAAATCAACATCCAACTAATAAATGAAATATATAAATATTTACTAATAAAAATTATAATCTCAATTAGAGATTATATGAACTCAAAATATATGAACTGTAAAGACAATATAATTACCACTGATGAGATAATACCACTATAGCAGTAATAAATAATCCACTTTAATGGATTGCATTATTAATATAATGAAAATATAATTTCTAAGACCCATAAAGGACCACTGATCATTTTTTCATCCTACAATAAACCAATAGAAGACCATAATCATTATAAAATGACCTCATGTATGAAACCATGTGATATAAAACAGAAAACATAAGTTCTTATACAATTTATATATGCATTAAATCATATCTTTAAACTGATGTGTACATTCAACATACTTATCTGTTCTATTTAATTCACATTGAAGGTATTTTAAGGTTTTGAGATTTAGGTAATTAGGCCACAAATATTGAATTCCATCTAACAAATTGAAATGTATACACTTCTACTCTATAAAAAAAATCACAAAAATAAAACTCCTTGAATAAAACAAGAATTGTTTTCTTGATAATAATCATCTTGAATTATTCTTTTGTTATACGCTTCCTTATACCGTGTGAAAAACATTTCAAAATTGTGGGATGAGAAAAAAAAGATCAATAAGGGTTATAGAATAAGTATAGAAAACTTTATTCCATGAATATATACAAATCAATGAAATCATACTTTTCACTCATAAACCACAATCTCATTAATATTCCTCATGAAATTGTAATAATTTATTAATATCTCATAAAAGTCATAAATCATAAAGTTAACTTGTGGGGTCTGTAACATACTTACATTGTATATTTTGTAGCTAAAAATGGAGTAACATTTTTTTATCCTTTTAATACCCATCATAGTATATGAAATAAATATCTTTAGAGAAACCTTAACATTTACCTCTATCATGTTACACAAGGAATTGAAGATCTATCTCAGGCTCACCCTCCCTTGGTTTATCACAGAACCACCAATATACGTAAATAATTTCCAATAACCATAATTTAATCATAACACATTAATCATTCATAAAATAAAGATAACATTTCCACATTCTTATCACATGATATCAGTTCAAGATATTGACATAATCAATTAATTTTAAAAAATACATTTAAAACATTAAAAAATATTTTGAGTCAAAGTTTCCCACACATATTGAAATATTTTAAAGGAATATCATTTTAAAACATTAATATCCATATAAATGAACACTTAAAACCATTTTGAAAACGTGGACATTAATGAGAAACATTTACAAAAATAAATCATTAAAATATTTAAAATGGTGTTTTAGTAAAAGATCCCCTTGCCACATGAGAAATGCTTGAATAAAAATAATTAAAGAATTAGATTAAACAAAACATATAATTTCATGATAATAATGATATTAATGATATAATATATCAAATGGAACTATATACACCATAAAAAATTGAATTTGTGCATAACAACAAACAATTCTCAATAGAATGTAAATTAAGACGAAATCCCTTACAATGATCGTATACATAGATCAACGATAAATAAAGAACATAATTACGTATGAAAAACATAAATAAAACAAATAAAAGTGTATATTCACTATAAAACAATCTTATTTCATTCACACATATTCTTGGAAAAACAAAACCAATGACATGGATATTTAACTCTATGAAATTAGATTGAGTTATGATTTCCCTTAACAAGTTCATATAAATGACATAAGACTTTATCAATGGAATGATTATGTATATAAACACTATAACCACAAAAATATAAGTTTAAATTACATCATAAATAAATAAATAGTGATTCCACACATAATCGTTTATTAATATAATCATTAAAGTTTTCTTAAAACCCAATGAGTAGAAATTGAGTTTAGAAATTAACTTAAAACGATAATTTTTTAAAATAAAATAGATATATTATGTGTATTCACTATAAGTACACATAAATAAATTATAAATACCAGAAATTATATAAAATTATATTTCTCACAAAATCAGAGCATGACATAATCAAGAAGTATAAGATTAACCCAAAGAATGGAAATTGGTTTTAGAAGTTCCCTTACCTTGAGTCTGAATTGTCTAGTTCATTATTTATATTCCTAAATAATAAAATTAGGTTAATTTATAATTTATTCATAACCTTTTTCAATTTTATTTTTCATTTTATATTACTTATCATCATGTTATAAAAAATATATAATTATTTAAGTTCATATTCCACAGTCAGTTGATATTCGGTACTTGAGTCGAAAATAAACATGTTTCATATAAATGGTCCAAGTGGTCAAAAGTGAATTATCCTTAGAATATTTCCCATGATTTAAATATCATATATATCTAGTATATATGAATTTATAATTTTATTGATATTTTGATATAATAAATGAAATGCATCATTCATGAAGATAGTAGGTCGTATGTACGCATTAACACTACTTTCATTTCGTTCACATATTAAAAGAATAATAATCAAATGATATAGATATATATTATAATACCAGTATTATATTTAATTTATTTAAGTATAATAGGTTTAATAAAACTATCCTTTATATTTTTCATGTATAGCATTAACGAGTCATATCACTTTCAGGTGGCGGTAGTCCACACTTCCTCAAATGAAATTATCAAATTTACACATCATGGAAAAAAATGTTATGTTGTAAATAAAAATTAAATAATATGAGTAAAAATATAAATATTATATATATCCTATAAAATATAGTTCCATCATAATGTCAACCATGATAGGTCGTAGTGGAAAATGAAACAATCAACGTTTCTTGAGACAGTAGTTCACCATACATAAATATTGTTTGTTCGTATCCATTAGATGGAGGTGTGTATAACTATATTTAAAATATTTCTCATAAAAAAATCATAGTATATTTATCATACAGGTTTTTTATTTAAACAAGTAATAATAGGATAATATGGAGTGGAGACAGAAAATAAAAGAAAGTAACTTGAGAGAAGATGTTACCTCTAAATCAGGTAACTTCTTTTGATTTTATCCAAAATTATTTCTTTAATTGCCTTATGACTAGGGAAATTCTTCTAAGAGTACATGAGGGTTGTTGGGAGATTATTAAAGTAGAATATGGATGAGAAAATGGGCTTGATAGGTGTAATAAATTTGGTAGAGGTGATGACCTTTTATAAGAGGGAGAAGGGGCACTTTAGGAATGTCCTAAAATATTTAATTTATTATAACTAAAATATCAATTAGAAATGGTTCAGAACTCCTTTAATTTAAATATAATATTATTTTGGTTATAATAACAATCATATAATAATTTTTATATAGGTTTTAAATACTTTTTATCCTTATTGTTTCAGTTCGACCCTTATTTTACACTTTTTAATCTTAGAGTGGTGTCATGTTATTTACACATTGTGGGTCAGTGATATTACCATATAATGTCAAAATACCCACAAAAGAGTATTTTATGACATATTTTCACTTATATTAACCATTTGGATGAGTCTTATATTTTTATTAATTTAATATCATTTAATAAAAAAAAAATATTTTGAAGTTATGAATTATGTCAATTTTAGACACTATTCATACATGACTTTTTTTAAAATTCATAAATCATTTATTCCTTCAAAAAAATGTGAATCACTACTAACATGTCTTATTCACATATATATTTACGGTTGACATTAATTATGTCGGATATTATTTATTTTATGATTTATAATATCATTTATTTTAATCCTATATTAATGATGTAATCATTGCATCATCATTGTGTCATAATGAAATTTCTTTATTTATTGTCTAAAAATTATAAATAAAATATCATATTGTATGAAATATTTTTATACTTTTAATAAATATTTATAGTCGAACATATCACTTATATAACCCCAAATAAAAAAAATTACTCAGAAGATACATGTTTATGTTATTTTTATTTTTTTACTTTAAATTAATTATTATAAAATGTCCTTGTCACTTCCAAGTGGCTCTCAAATGCCAAAATTTTGGACTAATGATTCTCATAGTTAGAAATAACTCATCCAATAGTTTTAATAAATTTTTATAATAGTTTAGTATTATTAAAATAATAGTTTTACCCTTATTTACCATATTTACCCTTTAACCATGGTAAATAAAAATAATTTCTGAAGTTACTATTTATAATTTCCAAAAATAAAATGTAAAAATTCACTCAATTTGTAAATTCGGATTACAAATAAAAATTTCATTTTTTATAATTAAAAACATAGAATTGGAAGAAATTAATTTAAAATTAATTCCTGTTTTCAAAACTAGAAATGGATTTTTTAAGAAGTTAAAACAATCACAACATTGACCAGTGTTTATATCCAATTTCAATGGGAAATCACATTCAATGACCAAAATTGGATTAAATGATAAAAAAATAATACAATTACACTTTAAAACCAATTAAAATTAAAATATAACTATGTAAATAAATAATATGAAAATGCAGTTTTAAATTTAAATGTAGTATTATTCATTATTCTTTAAAAATGAATTTAATCAAAAATTTACCAAAAAGATAACCAAAGTAAAGTATTATGTACCACTTCTATATAAGAAGTTTATTTTTCCAAATAGAACATATAAAAGTGACAAAAACTATATTTTGAAAGTGTTCACCATCAAAAGGTGGTAAACTGACCTTTTAAAAATATTAGAGTATTTTATGCTTAAAATTGGATTCATTCTCATTTTAAGACTCTAAAAATTATTGGATAAATTTAAAAACCATTAATAAACTTGTATAATCATATTTTAGTTAGTTCTATTCATTTTTTCCAATACAAAGTCTAGGTTGTAACTAACATTTAATATAGTAATATTATTATTGTATTATTTTTCTGTATAACTCAACTGTGTCTGCAACGTAAGATTTCAAATAAGCCCATTGTTGTGTGTTCGATATGCTATCAGAAAAAGTGTCCTCTTTATTGTAAAATTAATTTATTTTTCATAAATATTAATAGATATGAAAATGTATTATTCTATATATAACTGGTTCGTTAGATCATTCCCCCCTTTTAAAAATTGTGTCCTCGCAATTTTAAAATTGGGCTCAGAAACATTATTGAAAATCCCACCTCAGAAAAAGTGTCAATAAAAATATGATGTAAAAAATAAATATAAGTACAATGGTAACCCGAGATAAAACAAACTAGTATTCCATGTTGGAAAAAATGGATATGAAACAGAAACTAGCCATCTTTTTTTGACGGATAGTGGTAGATAACATGATTAGGAGAAAGTTAGTAATCTGATAACTGAAAACCTTTTATGGGTTAAACAGCCTTTGATTGCTTAGTAGGAAAATTAAACGGACAATGTTTTTTGTTTTTTTTTTTATTTTTATAATATTGAAAATTTTATTTATGATTTTGACTAAGAACATAAGGAAACATCCTTAGTTGTCAAGTAGAGTTTCATTCTTTAAGAAATATCTACAAAAAACTCATTTTTCTCCAAATGATGAGGTCAAGAGCACTATTATAAACTTCTACAGAATCACATAATCCACAAAATATGAATAATATATTTAACTTTTCTTTATACATTAACCAAAACTAAAATGGTTAGTATAAGATCATATAATCCCTCAAAATAATAATCCATTATAAAAATTAATACTACACTTAATCTCCAAAATTCAACGAACAATACCCCAATGTTCAACAAATACCATTCAGAAAATAATTTTCCATATAATTCCCTAAAAATAACAATCTAAAATAAGATTGACACCCAAAATTCATAAGGATTTGATCACATAGTCTTCCATAATAATTCTTAACATTTATCACCAAATAACATCAACTACTCTTAAATTCTCATAGAGAAAAGTAATTAAACTAATTACATATTCTCCAATATAGTTTAATCATTTCCATAAATAACTCAAATCGCCATATTTCCACAAAAATAACCTATATTATTCCAAAATAAAATTCAACCATTAAACCTCAAATGAAATCCCACAGTATTCTATTTTCCATAGGAATACAATGTTCCAAAAATAGAAAACACCTTCCAAAATAACAACCCTTGATCAACAAATTCTTTTCCTATAATATGAATATCCATTTGATAAAACATAAGTTCTTAAAATCAACTTACTCATGATCCATAAAATCATTTAACTAAAATGAATATTTCATACTGACCAAGGACTTCATGAAGGTCAGTGGTAGGTGATAAAGCCTTGTCGTACATTGGTTGTGGGTTCAATTTCCGCAACTTTTTCGAACGCGGAATATTGTCAAATAGTCTGTGATTTTCCCTTTTCAAAAACCATATAATTTTATAAAATTCAGAAAAATGATATAAAATCATTAAAAATAATCATACCATATTTTAACCCAAAAGGTCATCTTATACCTCATATAATGAGTCCCAAAAATTAATAACTCGTATTTTCCTTACAGTTCAATGTCTCTAAAAATACCATTATTTACCTTAATATTTTAGATCCTAAAGCCTTAAATGGGTTTCGAATACATTGAAAATATAATCAAACTAAAAATTATAAACTCATATGATGTTCCAATCTCTAAAGAATACATCCTAATACCTAATGTTTTCAAAACCTTTCCTCTGATACCAACTATAAGGCCCCAACCTTAAAACATTACATTATCTTAAGATCGGTCAATAATTTTACTTTAATTAGCATTGATACTTTTAGGTTTAGATTTATAGAATATTATTTCATAACTATTACATTCCTTCTCAATATTTACAAAGTAGACACTTCTACTACATCCAAAAAAATTCACAATGATAAAACTCCTCAAAAAGAACAATAATTATTTTCTTGATAAAAATTTCTTGAATTCTTCTTTTATAATACTCATACTTATACCCTGTAAAAAACATTTCAAAAACCTGGAATGGTCATAAAAATATTAGTAAGGGTTATAAAATAAGGAAACAAAACATTAGTCCATGAATACATAAAAATCAATGAAATCATACTTTTCGCCTATAAAACATAAGCTCTTTAATATTACTCATGAAATCATAATATTTATGAATAACCCTTACAAGTCATAAATCATAAAGTAAAATTGTGGAATCCATAATATACTTACATTGTAGATTTTACATCTATATAGGGAGAAAACTTCATGGTTACATTTGGAATAAACATTACAGTATATTCCCCAAAAAAATTAGGATAAACCATAACATTTACCTTTGTCACATTACACAATGCGTTGGAGAGATATATTGGGCTCACCCACCCTAAATTTATTAAGAAACCACCCATATACATAAAAAATTCCCAAGAACCATAATGTAATAACATCACATAAAACAAGAATAATGTAAAGATAACATTTCCACATTTTAGTCACAAGATTTCAGTTCAAGATATTTACATAATCAATTCATTCTAAAACAACACTTTTAAAACATTTAAAACAATATTTTTGAATCCTAGAATCCCATACCAGATTGAAAATTTTATGGGAATATCATTTTAAAACATTAATTTCCATATAAATAAATCCTTAAAACCATTTTAAAAATAGGGACATTAATGAGAAAGATTTAGAAAAATAAATATTCAATACATTTGAAATGATGTTTTAGTTAAAGAGTTTCTTACCACTTGAGAAATACATGAAAATATTAAAGAATTAAATTAAAAAAAACATAAAATATCATTAGAATAAGTATATTTATGATATATTATGTGAAACGACACTATATACACCACATATAAGCGAATCGGTGCATAAAAAAATATGTCTCAATGGACTATAAATTTAGAAGAAATCCCTTAACAAGATCATATCCTTTAATTATGGATAAATAAAGGTAATAATTATGTTTTAAAATAATAAATACACCAAATATAATTGTTTATTCATTTTAAAATAATCAGATTTCATTCACACATATTCTTCAAAACATAAAACCAATGACATGTATATTAAACTCAATGTAATGAGATTGAGTTATGATTTCCCATACAAGGTTCATATAAATGACATAAGACTTTATCGATGGGGTGATTATGTGTAGAAATAGTATATCCACACAAATTTAAGTGTAAATTACAACATTGATAAATAATTAGTGATTCCACGCATAATCTTGGCCTAATATAATCACTTTAGTATGCTTAAAACCCATAAGTGGAAATTGAGTTTAGAAATTCCATTACAAAGCTCATTTTGTATATAAAATAGATTGATTGTGTGTATTAACTATAAGTACAAATAAATCAAGTATAAAAACAAGTTAGTACATAAAATTTTATATCTTCAAAACAATATCACGATACAATCAATAAGTATTTGATTAACCCAAATAAGGGAAATTAAATTAAGAAGTTCCCTTACCTTGAGTTTGACTTCTCTCGTTCGTTCATTATATTACAGAATAATGAAAATAGGTTAATTGTTTTTAATTTCTATATAACATTTTTCAATTTTATTATTCATTTTATATTACTTATCATAATTTTTAAAAAATTACATTGTTTTATATTTTTATATCAGTCGGTTGGTCGATATTCGATACTTGAGTTGAAAATGAACTTGTTTAATGTACATTGTCCATGTGATAAAATTTTCATCATCTCTAGAATATTATTATTGATTTAAATATCATATATATCCAGTATATATGTATTTATAATTTCCATAATATTTTGAGATAAGAAATTAAATGCACAATTCAAGGTGATGGTTGGTCGTACATACGCATGAACGTTACTTTCAATTCTTTGTCATATAAAAAGAATAACAATCAAATGATAAAAATGTATATTATAAAACTTGTATTATATTTACTTCATTTATTTATCATAGGTTTAATAATATCATCCTTTATATGATCCGTGTATAGAATGAATGAGTCATATCATATTGAGGGGGTCGTAGTCCACACTTCCTCAAATGAAATTATCATATTTACACACCATGAAAAGCATAAAGGTATGTGGTAAATTAAAATTACATAAGCATAGAGAAAATAGAAATATTATATATATCATATATAAATATAGTTCCATCTTAATGGCCAACATCAGACGTGGTAGGTAAAAATTGAATAGTTATCATTTTGTGATGAAGTAGTTTATCATACACAGAAATAGTATGTTTGTAACCATTAGATGAAGTTTTGAGTAATTGTAGTTCTAATAATTCTCATAAAACATACTATTTTATTTATGATATTGTTGTTTTTAGGTAATCAAATAATAATAAGAGCATAGGGATTTGAGAAGAAAAATAAATGAAAGGAACTTGAGAGAAGCCGTTACCTCTAAATCGGGTAACATCTATTCATTTGAGTGAAAAGTCCTTCAATAATTACCTTATTCGCAAGGTAAGCCTTCTAGATGGAATGGAGGTATGTTTGGAGATTATTTTAGCACAAGTTGGATGAGACAAGGGGATTGAGAGGTGTGTGTAAGTGGGTAGAGGTGGTGTACTTTTATAAGAGGGAGGAGGGGCACTTTAAGAAAGTACTGAAATATGAATTTATTATAAGTTCAATTTCAATTAAAAATAGTATTAAACTCGTTTAATTATAATATAATATTATTTTTGTTTGAATTCATATCGTCCAATAATTTTTCGACAAGTTTTGAGTATTTTGTTATCCTAATCATTGTGGTTTAACCCTTATTTTACCCTTTATATTCATACAGTGGTGTCATGTTATTTAAACATTGTGGGTTAATGTAATTACTATATCATGTCAAACATCCCACATAAAAGTCATTTATTACATATTTTGATTTATCTTGACCATTTTTATGAATCTTATATTTTTTGTAATTTAATATCATTTAATAAACTATTAAATTTTTTAAGTTATGCATTATGTCAATTTTGGACACTATTCATACAATACATATTTACTAATTCATAACAACATGATTCCTTCAAACAAAATATAGAATCAATATTTACATGTCAAATTAATATAAATAATTTTTGGAATATATTAATTATGTCAAATGATATTTATTTTATTATTTATAATATCATTTATTTGAATCCTTTATTATTGAAGCAATCACTGCATCATTATTGTGTCATAATTAAATTTATATTTTTAATGTCTAAAATTTATAACTAAAATATAATGATATATTAAATCTTCTTAGATTTATAATTAATATTTATAGTCAAATAGATCACTTCAAAAACCCTATATAAATTTTTGTTTTTAGTAAGAAGATACATGTTTTTGTTATATTTATTTTTACTTCAAATTAATTATTATAACATGTCATTATCACTATCAAGTGGCTCCCAAATTCTAAAAGTTCAAAATATATATCTTCATGGTTGGACATAACTCATCCAGTTGTATTAGGACACATTTCATTGTAGTGTTATATTATTAAAATATTATTTTTTTATCATTATTTTCATTATTTATGATTTAAACATGGTAAATAAAAATAATAACCGAAGGTAATATTCATAATGTCAAAAACAATTACATATTAACATAATTTGAACCTTATGATTCCTAATATTTAATCCATTTTTAAAAATTGAAAACATATAATTGGTATAAATTAATTTAAAATTAATTCATGTTGTCAAAACGTTAAAGCGGGTTTTTTAAGAAGTAAGAACTATCAAAAGATTTACAAGTGTTTATGTCCAATTTCAATGTGAAATCACATCCAGTGACCAAAATAAGAAAATTGATAAAAAAATAAATCTAATTAAACTCTAGAACCAATTATAATCAATCTATAAATATTTAAATAAATTATATGGAAATGTAATTTTGAATTAAAATGTAGTGTGTTTCACTATTCATTAAAAATGAACTTTATCAGAAAATTACCAAAAATTTAACAAAATTAAATTTTGGTTTCCCAATTATATAGAAAATGTGTATTTTTTAAAATATAATATATAAAATTAACAAAAAATATATTTAAAAAAGGGTTCTTTATCAAAAGGCAGTAGACAGACCTTTTACAAATATTAGAGTATTTTATGCTTAAAATTGGATTCATTCTCATTTTAGGACACTAAAATTTATTGGATAAATATAAAAACAATTAAAAAACATGTATAATAATATTTTAGTTATTTCTATTAAATTTTTCCAATATAAAGGGTAGACATTAACTATCATTTAAAATAACAATATTATTATTGTTTTACTTTTTTTATAACTCAACTTTGTGTGCAACATAAGAATTTGGAGAAACCCGTTGTTCTGTGTTGGGTGCGCTATAAGAAAAAGTTTCCTCTTTAAAATTAAATTAATTTCTTATTCATAAATATTAATATATATGAAAATGTATTATTCAACAAATACCTCGCATGATACATTAACACTAGACTAGAATATTTATTTTCAAGGAAATTGTATGTTTGTCCACCATGAGTCCCAAAATATGAATGATGGAAGGTAGAAAAATAAGAACACTACTCAGGAATATAAAATAAATAAAGTAGGATAAAACATAAAATAATAATTCATTGAAGGGGTTTTTACCTCTGTCATCTGGAAACTTCATACAATGAAATAGTTTATGGGAAACTTCTTCACCCCATTAACGATAATGATTTGAACCACAACATTATGGTAAGTCATGGTTTACCTAGTAAGTGTAATATATTTATATCATACACTAGTTATTATATCTCCCTAATATTATAAAAATTTATAATGGCACTAGAACTGTTAATAATGACTTAGAGGAAACTATTCTGGGGGTCACATATAAAAATGTCCACCTTCCCCACTGACCACTAAGAATAAATAGAAACATGAAATGATGATCTAAAAAACAAAAAACTCACATCAGAGCATAAATATTTTTCGTAAAAACCACCACCTCCAAAAAAAATGAGACAAAGAAAGGTGTGACCAATAGAAGACTAGATGAATCCATAATCACATGAAAAAAGGATACCCACCATACAAATATATACTCCATAATAAGTTCTTATGAATTTTATCTCAAAAATATCAAATCCATTCTAATGATTTCCTTATTTCCAAAAAATCATTAATTATTGATGATATGTCGATATTGTAAAAGTGGTGGCTAGCCACTAAATATATATAAAAATTCCTCATATATATGATGTATCATAGATTCATTATTTGGAAGATGATTGAGCACATAGTGTAGGATATTCAACTGTCGAAATCTAATCTCTTGTATACAATATATAAAAAATAATACAATGAGAATATCCTATATCCATGAAGTGTATATTTTCTAATATAGAAAATAAACTTGGAAAACTTTTTACAACTCATCCCACATTAACATAGACTTATCATGATAGCCAAGAAATATAATCTAACATATAAAAATACACAACAATCAACAATATAATAGTCAATTTCATTGAATTTTATCAACTACACATTATTGAAAACACCTACATACCATATTGACATGATCATTGGGTCTTACCAAGCTAGACACCACCAGTTTCCCCACATACAATTGTTGTCCCCTATTTAAGGACCACCAAAATCCTTGAATGAATCATTAGTTTTATAATTATCTATATAAGAAAACACATTTAATTTTAGGGATGCCTTTCATCATTGAAACACATATTTAGAATTTTTTTATAGCTCACACACCCTAAAACTATTACAACATAAGCATATATTAACTGTGTTGTTCTAACTATGTTGGGTACTAAAAATATAGGTGAATCTTGTTGAAATTTGTAGTAACATTAATTATTTTAACCTATTATGATTATGGGACGTCATATTCTTCCCCTCCCCCATAAGAGGTTATTTTCCCTATCGTAGACCCAAAATTTTACCCCTTGTGGTGAGAATACTCCTCTGGGTAGCCACCACAATGATACCATTATAATAAATATGGCCTAGCCACATGACATACACCCCACTAACATTGATTTTTTCCACCACAAGGCCCACCCACATTCCCTAATATATTATTAGACTAATGAATATTTTCAAATTCCAATACATGTTCTCCTCAGTGTGATTTTTCCTTATATATATAGAACCTAAGAAAAATATATATAGTTCACCTGTCCTGAAATTACTAATGTCCAAGAATTACATATCTGTGATGTTCTAATATGGTATAATCCTAGTACGATAGGGGAACCCATAAAAATTAGTAGTAATTTTTTTTATTTTAACTATTTATCCTTTAATTGTGTTACAAAAAAACATACTCATATAGATCATACCAAAAGTATTATAAAGCTCATTTATCTGGCTCTCGCACTCTTTATCAAATATTTATTCCTCATACATCCATAGATTATAATGATAACATACATTAATTGACATTATCCAAGAATGTTCCTCTCTTGGATTAATCTGTATACAACCCTATAGAACATATTTTTATACTTCTAAAACATAATGTATATAATTATTTCATTATTTAATCATCTTTAAAACACATATTTGGATAACTGAGTAATATTTTCAAATAAATTTTTTATAATTAGACAATAGTTTTTGTAAAATTCAATCACTTGTATTGAAATCATGTTTTCATAAACGTGCATAAGAGACTTAAAAATAATCAATATAGTATAGAATTAGTATGATCTATATGATTAAGTTCCTTGTATTTGATCACATGGACCCTATCTATGTATTACATGATATCCTTTTATCACATCAAATTCTATATCATAAGGATACCTTTTCCCAACCAAACCAATACTTTCAAAACTAGTGTCTAACTAAAAATAATATCCAATATCTCATGTAAATATTTTGTAATACTATGTTAAGACCTGTATCAAATAGATACCCTCCTTTTCTATTAATTAATATATTTGTGACCCTAATGGCCATGTCAAATTAGACATGGGTTTTAAAATATCACTAACAATATAATTTACATAATATTGGGGCATTTACCATTATAACACTCCATAATTATATGAAATTTATACCAAAAAATTGGAAATAATATTTGTAATGATAATCTGATTAATTTTTTTAAATTATTATAGAAAAACAATAAACCCACTATTAAATAAATACATCCTCGACAAAACTATTGTAGGACATTTCCTAGCCCTATTGATCCATGGATCAGAAGATATTATTGTCTATATCAATTGGTAAAACCATTAATTGAATCTATAAAATTTGTATATATAAGATAAGGGGGGGTATATAAGTATACTATGTAGGTTCCCCTAATATAATTAACATAAATTTTTCTATGAAATATAGAAAATAACTTGTGAATAAATAATGAAAATTACTCATTATATATCTGAAAGACAACTAAATATGAATAACAGCAAGGCATTCTCAACATGTATACACATAATTATTATACTATATTAATTATAAGATCCATCATTTTCTCTAGGAATTTTCCAAAATATTTTTTTGGTTAAACCTCATTTAGTGTACTAAAATTGCTCAGACCTTGGTTATAAATACCTTATACCTAGTTGGGTTATCACACCTGAAATATTTGGATGGAAATAAGAGGGGAATATAATGTCTTTATATATAAACAGAACATGCCATGTGATTTCAATTGACAACAAGATTTTTTTATAAGATCACATAATATCCATTTATGGCACGAATGGTTTGAGGAATAAATCAGGAAATTTATACTCGTGACATGAAATATAATTCTCTCTTGTAGTGGGTTTTATCAATTTTAATGTTGACCCAATATGGTTTTCTAGTGTATGTGGTAAATGAATGATTTATGATGTGAATTAAAATTTTAAATATTGAATGTGAAATTTCCAAAAGTTTTTATTAACTATCCCATAATTTATTTCACACACACACACACATATATAGAGTGATATATATGTATATATATATATATCTCCCTTTTCCATCAAATTCAGGTCCTACCCTAGGTGATTTTGGGTGTTATCTTTGATCTGAATGGATATTCCCTTGTATATTAATGTTCCAAACAAAGATATTGAAGGTAAAACTATTTATTCCAATTCACGTTCTTTGTATAATAGTTCTCACTTGGGGTGAACCCTAGTTTAGGACTGTCCAACAAATATCAAGAATTGATGTCTTATACTGATAGGGTTTCTTGGTCATAGTTAAAGGAAAGGTCAAAGGAACCCATTTTTACCATGTTCATTGATTAATTTCTTAATCTTATCTAATTATGAGGAGGGTCGTTCAGATTAACTCTCTAAAATCAATTTCACTTTTCATGGTATAGCAGATTATTATGAACATGATATAACACCATACATGTGACCCAACTAAATTATTAACACACTACTTTTATGGGACAATATTCATGTAAATTCATTAGATCATCTTGGACCTGATTTCATTTATACTGGTACTTGAAGCAACATGAAGTTTGTTCCAACATGGAAGAAAATCAACATAGATCCCCTATAATAATTTAAAATTGTTTATCTTTGTATTAATAATGTGAAATGGTATGGTATATAAATTGAGAACATGGATTTACATGTAAATTTTGTAACATGGTACTTGTGGTTATAGGTTTGAGAATAATTTACATGGATTAAAAATTGGTAGTTGGGGATATAAAAGGGATTGGTATAATAGTATGTTTAGTTAAGTGTATATGGTGATGGGAAATGGAAACTATTCTTAAATGACAATTGAAATGTGAAAGATTATAATTTTTATGAAAATTGGTAACTTGGTTTATAATGAAAACTTATTTGGATTTGGTTATTAAAATGAAATGCTTAATGGAGTAAATTTAATTAAAATTTGATTATTTCCTCATTTGACAAAAATGACTCTTGAGAAAATGTATGGAATATGGTTTTTTGAAATTCAAAATGAATTTCTTATAATTTTAGGTCATTTTTTTCTCCTAGGTCACATAATTGATGTGGATTACATATTTTATGAGAAATAGTGTAACTTCCTGGATGATTTATTTGGAGGGAAATGGAATTAGTTTAGGGATAAAATATTATGATTGACATGGTTTTCCTTCTTAGATGAAATTTCGAGTTGGATACAACATTCCAACTTAGATAAAATTTTGGGTTAGAGGTGGTGTTCTTTCATGGATTTAATATTTGTATATAAATGGAATTTTACATGGATAAAATAATTTTCTACACATATATTTCCTTACTAGATGGTATATTGGGTTGGATATTGAATTTAATTGAGTTATTTCCCTATAATATAGGGATAGACACATCTTACATCATGTTGATGTAGGTATGATTGACCCCATATCTCTAGCAGGAGCTTGAGGTTCAGTGGGTTTATTTGATTTACGATATTAATTTGTTGATTCATTAAACATTTTTTCATACTATTTACTAAACTATTTATCTGTAATTTATTATTTAGAAACTATAGTATATTGCTTGCTAAGTTTCTCCCATAACCCTATTCGTCATTGATTGGTACTCAATATGATTTTTTGGTAGATGTTTTGGAAAAGTAAAAGGTCCCCTATCTGCGAGTTGATTTCAATTCAATATGGGCTTGGATCTTGAATATGAGGCCAAGTATGTTCTTTATAAACTGCATTTTTGAGTTATTATTTACATTATTTTTAATGTTTAGTTGTATTACTTGAGCATTTAATTTAGATTGGGATACATCATAGAATGAGATGATTTATTGTAATTTTTTAGATTTATTTGT
The DNA here is from genome assembly GCA_963277665.1 of Viscum album. Lineage (NCBI taxonomy): Eukaryota > Viridiplantae > Streptophyta > Magnoliopsida > Santalales > Viscaceae > Viscum > Viscum album. The sequence continues at coordinate 554,319,399 of OY728140.1, read as the reverse complement.
TATTATAATTTATTTTTACTGAGTTTCATGGTTCTTTATTCTTCTCATTTATAATATTATTGAAACAAAGTATTATAGGGTATCTTCTACCAATTATATTCATTACACCCCTACTATTGGTCGGAAAATTCTACCATAAGGGTAGGTGTTCTAGAATACTAGTTGGGATACGACTCCATCACATATTGGAGTAATATGATGTGGATGTTCAAATGTTTATTTAGAGGTGAGTTTTAAATTTATTTACTATTTGGGATCAGTATAAAGGAAACTATGATGTTCTATTTCTTGGTAATTATCTCATTCATGGGAGTAACTAAACAATGTGTAGGAAAAATCCATATTACAAAAAATGGGATTAATGTAGATATTTCTCGATTGTTATAATTTTGATTCGACTCCTACTTTTGTTATTATATTGTTTTGTGATGTTACACTATTTATACATTTTACTCATTTGTATTCATGGAATGAGATGAGTTTTTATGCCTCATAGATGGTATATAGGTATATTTGTTGAAGTATAATGATCATGAATGGGGGAAATATATTACATGTGATATATATTCATGGTAGATTTGTGAAATGTGATACCTTTTTTATTTGATAAAAACTAATAAATGTGGACTATTATGATATTCCAATTCACATGCTATGTGATGTATAGTTTAATCATCAAAAAGAGGTTCTCCATTGTAATTATCACATTTCGTAGTCGATCTTGTTGTGTATCATGTGTTGTATGGAATGTTTTAATCATAATAGATAAAATGATTCCATGTATTATTCTATTTGAGTTCCAGGAGAGTGGTAATCATCACACACCTAATGCATCAGAGAAAAAAACTCCAGCATCTCCAGTGAACAAGATGTATGATTAGCAACATGATTTTTTTCTATAAGACGTGTGATCCAAGAAGTTGTAGACAGATCACACCATGACTTCTATGTTTAACTTAACAAGTAAGTTTTAGCTATAAACCCCCCCATTAACAAACATTGTAGGGAGTCACATTGAATACTATGATCTATATTGATTCGGTCCAACCAAACATTATGAACCTAAATTAACCCATATATAGGAGGGTGAATCTTTTTTGATATTCTGTTAGCACTATTCATGTGTTGGCGGGACATCCAAGAGTAAACCAAGTTGAAATAGGGCCTAGAATAGAAGGACTTAATGGAAAAGTTCTTGATCACCATTTATACAAATACATTTATGGGTGATATGGGTGGGGATTTAATGAACCTGGTGCGTGGGAGCATGGTATATATAGACTATGTAAGATTATCAAATGCCCTTTATTTTTTACTCTATACTTGGAAGCAGATGATATGAATAAGATGGATAGAATATTGTATAGTCTTCGTTAATAGATAAAGTCTCATGTGGGAATCTTTTTCCTAATAATATTCTTGGATGTGATAAATCAGACTCTGATCAGGGATGAGAACTTAGGGTATTCCCTTAGTATTATCCATTAAATCTATGTAGGGAGAAAACTGAACTATTTTTTGTAAAATAAGAGGTTCTTATTCGATAGTTGTTTCCAGGTAAATGGTGGGAATTGAATCGATGATAGTGGGAAATCATATTATGTATATGGCTAGGTGTAGTTTTATGATTTTGGAATGGATGTCCAAAATCTCTATTAGTGTCCAAACCTTGTAGAATATTTTCATTCTTGTTTTATGGTGGGATATAGGCAGAGGTTATGTAGGATAACTCAAAATTTTAGTGACTGAAGAGGATATTAATAGATATTAGAGTATGAGAAGGACTTAACTACCCCTAATAATTCTAGTAGATGGAGTTCTAATGGATTCTCAAGATGAGATAGGTTTCATTGAACCTCGATTCAAGAGTGGTGTTTCTATCTGTAGAAAAAATCACAATGTATTAAGACATGATCCTATGGATGAGGGTTGATTCTTCAGTATAATTTAAAATATAATCTGGTTTTTCTATATTGTCAATTCCTCCATTAAAGGTGTGTCCCTACAATCATATACATTTTCCTAAATTTTGTTCCATACTATATAATTCTAGTATATTTATCCTCTCATTCTAAAATGAGTTCAGGGTACAATGTGGATGAGGGATGGTGTTAAGACAATAAATATGCTTCTACGAGTATGATTTCAGGGTATTAGATTCTACAAATTGATTCAACTTAAAATTTGTAGATTCTAAATATATTTGGAAATTTTTTAACTATAAATGGAATGTTTCAATTGAATTCTATGTATAGATTTCCTATTTCTATACTAGGCTCAAATTGATAATGATTTGAGGAGAGTTAAATTTTTAAAGTCACAAGGGAGGCCAAATGCAAATCTGGGTGAAAGGGTTCATTTAACTAGTTATGCTAGACTAATTCACTATAGATTGTATTTTCTCATGCATAAGATATTCATCCTTGATGCAGGTGATGGTGGAATATGTCAACATTCACTTCCTCTATTATTGGACTATATTCAAGACGTATATTTGGATGATTTTTTCATATTACATCAATTGAATGAGATAGAGCCCACTATCGAGTTTGTGGTTGGAGCTGAGAAATATTTTACTGATCCCTATTGAACATGACCATCTGAGCTTCAGGAGTTGATTTTACTGTAAGAATATTTGGAGGCAATGGGATTTGTATAGATTGGTACTTCACTGTCGGGTTGGTGTTTTATTTTCTTTCAAAAATTCTAAAGGAATAGTAATCTTGTTTTTAGATTATCCTAGAGTAAACTAGATGGAGATTAAGGAATAATATCCCTTTGTAAGAATCAAATATCTTTTTCATCGACCAAGTGACACTCGCGTTTTCACTATAATCGATTGGATTTTGTGGTTCCATCGGTTTACGGTTATACCATCAAAGAAACACTGAGATTTTTTGGGAGAAGGTATGGATTTTATGTGTTTTTTGTGATAAATGTTTTTGATAAATTCACCAACAGTATTTATGTAATTAATGAATCATATATTCTATTTTTCCTAGATTTTTTTGTGGTTTTCATTGATGGAATCATTGTGTACTCACTTTATGGAGGATGTCATTCCTAGCATCATGGCATCTTCCAGCATAAAAAGAGAGTGAATTATATTTGTATGAATCTATCTAACAAAAACATAATAATTCTCAATATGAAATTATAGTGTTTTCTGAGCTTAGAAGATATGGTGTTAGTAGAAACAATGATGGTTACAAACATATTATTTGGGAACAACCAAATAATTCACTTGAGATTCAGATCCTTATAGGTCTATAAGGCTATTAATTTAATTTTAAGTACAAATCATAGTTCCTAAAGACCCTATCCACAATTTATTAATGAAAATTATAAAGAAATGTGTATTGGGGTTAGAAATATAAAAATAACCCTCATCCGAAACAAAATCAAGAATAACTCATAAAAAAGAAGTCAATGACACTAATCCTCCTCAACTGGATCATTATCTTATTTTGAGGAAAACACATATGAGTGAAACGTTGTCACAATTAATGTTTTCTATTTAAAGTTTTCATTAATCATATATATTATAGGATAGAAATTTTTAAATCCTTCTTTATCAACCAGGTGTTGTTTTCATTTAATCAAGTTATCTATGTATAAAAATCCTCTATGAGATGTATCATAATGTTCTTCTTTAATGTCGGACTAACTTCCCTTGATATTATTAATCTCCATCCTCCATGTGATTTCCTCCAAGATAAAAGAATGGCCTTATTTTAGGACCTGGACTTCTTATCCAAGAGTGATGCCCTCATGGACCAAATTTTGTTTCTCTTGATCAGTTGATACATTCCCTGGTGTGACTATGAAATGACTCTACCCCAACCCCCTATACACATAAGCTTGTATAGATCCCTCGTTTTGATACCACTATAACTTTATAGGTAAAAATTGGCTATGAATGCCTTCTGCATGCCCAGGGGCATACTCCATATAATTCTACAATGTGATAGGATATGTTTATAACTACTCAGACCCAATTTTAGTTTGTTCCAAACATAATTTAGATGAAACATACTTGCCTTTAGAATCAATACATGGAACAACAAAATCACACCATTCTTTATATATCAATAATCCCTTGGTTGTTTACTATTAGTCATCCCTCTCGATGAAGTTGGTTCAGCATCAGTAGTAGCCAAACCAATTTCCTTTATATCCTCATAGTTCTTCTTCTAATGATAGCACGAATGATAATGCCCCTTCTGAAAAAAATGAGCACACCAATTTCATTAAACATTTGTCTTTGGAATTCCCTATGGAAAATAAGTGGACAAAAATAAAGGCAGCCTCACATATTTTAATTTCAAATTTAATTAATCATGCACAATTGATAAGATAACCCTACGAATTACAGTAGAATTTAACTCTACTTCCACAAGAACACTTGAAAAATACCCATAATGTGCATCCTCTGTCTCATTTCCCATTATAATGGGTATAAAAATTGCGTAATAAATGTAAAACAATATTAATGGATACCATAAAATCCTATTCAGTCCAAAAATCATCACCCATACATGAACACAAGTAATTTTAATCACAATTGGATTGAATCAGGTTTTTCATTCAAGTATATAGAGAATACAGGGTTTATGTGATACAGATCTAGGACCCCACACTATCCTCTTGACGTCATTGGAATGAAATAGTATATGTTAATAGCCTCATGACATCGGTATTCACTTCTAGTCACTAAGACCTCATGCTATGGATAGACAACATGGAAGATCATATATATCCAAATGATTTTTATCCACTGGTAGTACCATTCTATAAACAATGGAGAACTCAAAATGTTTATAAGTATCAAGAATCACATCACTATTAGCAGTAATGTGAGGAGTATAGGCCCTTCTGAGGATTCTTTATAGAGGCTGATCCTTTAATTAAATGATGTGTCTTTAATTTTTAGGTTCCATTCCTAGAATAGGGTGAGGTATAATCTATTATATTACTATAAGTGTGATTAATAGGATTAAAATTTCAAGGATTACAACAGCACCGATCATCACCATAAATGTTCCATGTAAGTAATTGACCATTTACTAAAACACATTATGATTTGGGCTTTGATAAGTTCTTATGAATGGGGATTGATTGATTTATTATGTCACTAGTAAGTTGACACCTCATGGGAGGAATTGTCATACTCAATACATATAGTTCGATATGGTGGTACATGACCAAAGATGATGAATACCTTATCTTTAATGTGATTTTTTGTAGAGTACAGTGATCATAAGAGTCTAAAATATATTTTTTCTTAGTAGGAAATAAAAATTAAATAGATTATGTGGGTCAAGTATCTATGAGATTTTAACTTTGAGAGGTTTTATAGAATAATAAGATGTTATGTCAATTTTAACTCCTTGAGTATGATGATGTAGACATAGTTATTGGGGGATCATTTTGATGACTTTCAACTAATGAAACTATTTTCAAATGTGCATTTGAATTTTTAGGAGTCATATGTTCGATAAAATATCACATGGAAATATTTTATTCTCATAATTCCACACAATACCAAGAGAGAGAATATATTGTATCAACAAGGACTAGATTTTATAAATAGATAATATAGAGTTAAGAGACGATAAGGATAGTATCTTGGTAATGGTGATGCTCTTCATATCCTTGTATGTGTATTAGCTTCTATAGACTTATGTGAGGATATGTTGAGGGAGTTTCTTGTGTCCAAAAGTGGGCATATATACTAGTCAAAAAAATTTGTATCGTGACCCTCATAGACTATATTATTGTACTAGGATGAATAAAAAGATAACAGGATTTTTTAAAATAATTTTCACTTTTCATTTGATAAACATTGAGCCATAAAGCCTGCTAGGTTTTTTATTCCATCACCTATTCTAGAATGGAATTTTGATAGTGTCAGTATATTTGTTAGGATTTGATTTCAAAAGAAAAATCTAAAAAATATATAGTTTGGGTGATCATGTATTGAATGAATATGGTATTCCACTTCATTACTTCTTTAGATACCTTTGCCCTCAATGATTTGGTTATTCATTACATATTGGATATAGTTTTAAGAAATAGTTTTTGAAGTAGTAACATTTCTCAATGATATCCCCATTTCACATATCTGTTTTGGAAGGGTCATCAGATGGAACTAGTATCAAATGTTCTTCTAAGATTAATCTATCTTCATTAGATTAACAGTAAATCAAAAAAGAACATTTATATTTAGGATGATATTATATGATCCTGTGTTTCAGATTTTAGTGATTCTTGGGAGAAATATATGGAACTCATGGTGTTCACATATAATAAAAAATTCTAATCATAGATATTAAGGGATACATTCATGAAATTTCATGTAATTCAATTCTATTGATAAATATTTTTTCATATGTAAGTGAGTTATTGCTCATTGGACATAGTCTCATGAAAGAGATGTCTGAGTAGAGAATTTTGATTAGGAAGTGGGTGATAACACTCTAGTTTTAGTAGACATCATAAATTATTCATCCGATAAAACGTATTTATTTTGAGGTTTTACATGGGGTTATTCTATATATGACATATAAAATAGGGAAACATGGTTTCTGGATTTTAGGGAATCCATCACCAGGGTTTTTCGGGAAGTTCGAGATAGTGGATATCATCAGTCTAGTATAAATCTATTTGGCCCTTCAACTATGCAGAAATTCCATGCATGGAATACATTAAATTTCCCAAATTAGAATATATCAAACTATCTCTTATTATATGATATATATTTAGGACACTAATCTAGATGGTGGTGTATCCATTAAGGAGAATCTGATCCATATTGTAGACCATAGTGAGATTAATCTCCAAGAAAATCCACTCATGTAGTGTGAGTAAAGTGACAACAATGGAATGTGTAACAGGAGATGTGTGAGAGGGATTCTACCAGGTGAAAGTTGTATCCATACTTATTTTTTGATATCATTGATTTAACTTTTGGATAAGAGTTTGGGGGAATGATATTTTATCATGGGGACTATAAAATATATCATCTTCATCCTATTATGATCATAGTTGTTTTAGTAAATTCTATTTTAGGCAATTTAAATCTTCATAGACTCTGGTAATTCATCCGTTTTACTAGTTTTGGTTATAATTTTTGAGGTTTTCAGATGGAAACAATAGTTGAATAAACATTTTGGCAAGAAGAAAATTTCATGTTAGGAATTATGATTTCAAAACATTAATAGTTTTGGGTAGACCTGAGGAAATTTATTTAAGGTGATAATAGTTTGAGAAATAAAACATGAATTTCCATCCCATGAAATGAAATGTAATTCATGTCATGAACGTGTTTTCTAGGTTTTAAATATAGTGAAACATGTCATTCAGCGTATTTTGGTGGCCAGGAATTCAAAACAAGAATCCCAAATTCATTTCATCAATGTGGAATATCCATCCATCAATATTAACTCTTTCACCATTTGTTTCTCATATTAATATATATGTATGTATTCATTTCAAATAAGTTTATATACCTTTATTTAATGATTTTGGGAGTTCTATTATATATAAATATAGATTCCATTGGATCTTATCATTTTTTATCTGGATATTAAATGTAATACTCTTGGTACTTATTCTCTCTATAATTCTAATAGTCTTACCTTAGGGAGAACACAATATTAGTAATTACAACCCCATAAAAAGAATTTATTTCTTATCCCGATATATTTTCTTAATCTTCATTAAAGGAAATATGGGAGGAGATAGTCCTACCATTACCATTGAGGAATTTCTTCATCTTTTATAGTTTTGAGATGGATGGTCTAGAAGAACTCCATAACCTATTTTTTTACATTACATTTAATATATTTGATTTCATCGACATACCATGTGGGTGAATGACCTAAATTGCTAACCCACATAATTTAGGGAACTATATTCATGTACCTCCCTTCGACCTAGTGGGATATATTGATGTTGAGACTGATAATTGAAACCACATGAGGGTTTTATAAACCCTTTATTCTATACAGGAGAATTAATTAAATTTAACGAGTGAATATTTATTTAAATCTAATTTTTTTGTCATTGATTAAGTATGTAAATAGGTTTGTCATGTGAATCGACACCTCAGATTTACCATTAAATGTTTTAATATGTCAATGACGGTGATTGGATTGAGATTAAATTATAATGTCTAAAAATAATTACTTTGGCATTTAATTGGTATTGGTATAATGGAAAAAAAGAACGGTATATGATGGGATTTTAAATGTTAATTTTTAATAAATGATAAGTGATATGATAATTTTCACAATTATTGTGCTTGTTGATAACTTGATATAAATTAATATGTTATATGTATGTGTTTATTGGTATGAACATGGTAAATAGATTAAATTTCATAATAATAGGATAATTGTGTTATTAAAAAATAATAATTATTTACATAACAAGTTTTTAATATGGATGTTTTTGTTAAATATGTATTTAAGGTAATTTATTAACTTGTTGTGACACTTGGTTCACATAATGCATGCAGATGAATTTTTGGGTTCCCTCATAGAAAACATAATAGGATGATAACGTAATTCCATAATAGATGAAATATTGGGACATGAATGGACTTCCTTCATAGAAGAGGCATTAGGATAGACATGGATTTACCTCCTTGATAAAATACATGGATAAACATAGTGTTATTTCCTATAATAGATTTTGGGATAGACATGGATTTCTATACTTGATTTGATATCCTATTGGAAATGAAATTCTTTATTGGTTTAGATATCGGTTTGGGCATGCTGTTGGTTCCTATTTGAGGTTATGATTTCAAAATGAACATTATTCTTGTAAATGTAGTATATTTTAAGGATATAGCTATCTATAATCATATAGATTCAGGTTCGGGTTCCCCCAAGTGTGAACCCAAATCTAGAGGATCCTTATCTAATTTGATATCCAATATTAATTTATAAATAGAGTCCCATATTTATCATAAAATTTCATGGAATATGTATTCACACTAGACTCATTAAACCCTATGGGTGTCGGGTATATGTTATTTACTCACACCTAGTTCAATTTTTGTTTTCTAACTGGGTAGATTATATTGATATAGTTTTAGATATGGGAAAGGGGGTTCAATCATACCTTGATATATATACAAAATTGGATCAGATCACTGATCTTAGTCTAACCATGGAGTTCAGAACTAGGTGTTTTTTGATTCTTTATTTTGAGTTTTTTTAGTGCACTTTTTTGACATCCGTATTAGATTTAGATTATGGTACATCATATCATTACATGATTTTTTTTCATTGGGTTTCATTTTTATCCTTTATTCCACTGGATTTTCATGATTGGTTATTCGTATGATTACCATTATTATTAAGTAAATATTTCTTATGGAACTATCTCCCCACTATATTATATATATCCTCACTATTAGTTGGAATAATATGACATATGGAAAGACATGCTTATGTTCTATTAGAGACCTGAATCAGTCACATTAGGTAGTATTAAATTGGGGATGTAATGATAATCCTAAAAAGCATGTCCATAAAGTTTCCCACAACCGTTATTCCTTTCAAATAGTCATCTATGAATCCAAATGGAATATATTCTTGAGGTTGAAATAGAATGGTTTTTACACTATGGTAGGGAATCAAAAATAAATGACTGATATCAGTTTTATTTCCATTTCTGATTTATTATAAAATCAAGAAGTGTTTCTAGTTAGAATTATTGATCTCATTGAAGAACACACAAACATCTAAGAATGAAATAATTATATATAGTTTATGTAATATTTTCACATATCAAAATATGGTGGCATATAATTTTTATTAACTATAAAAAAGAGGTTAAAATGTTCCACTAGTGTCACCAATTAAAATTCAATGAGAAGACAACATCATAAACTTTTGATACAATAATAAAAATCATGATCGTATCTTCACATCTATGATGAAAAAAATAAAATGCTATATTATCTTCGTTTATTATTCTATTATTTTTCTTTCTAAGAAGATATTTCTCAACAAAATTTAAAAGGGATACCATACTAATTTTTTACTACAAAAATAATAATGGTTCTTTTATCTTCTCAAGCACTATATGTCAAAAAATTTATGATATAATGATCAAAATTCTGTGATATTTCCCTCCACATTCTTCAACTTACACTAATTTTATGTTTTTATCTTCCTCTTCTTTAATTTTCTTCTCATTCTTCTATATCACTATGTGAACTATTCTTTAAAATACTTTGTTATTTATTCTATAATTTTCCTATTATTTTGAATAACAACAAAAATTATAAACTTTATCTATGAAATTATCATCCCCATTATTCCTCACTTATCTAATGTAAATTTTAAAATAAATAAACCACATGATAGTACAGTCTTAGTTAATTCAATGCATGAAATATATTCATCTATTTATATCTCCCATGCATTAATTATAACATGTTCTATTTCAAATTGGTATCTTAAATAATAATTTATAGAGATAACTATCTCTAATCACATTCAAAGACTTATTCTTCCTTTGCTAGTTCTTCTTATAATTTTTTAAACATTTCTATTTGTCACAAAAAAATGGCAGAAAAAATTTTAGTATGGCCAAGTAGTAATATCATAATTATTACATTAGCATCACATTTACTCTATTCTTTATTTTAGGGATGACATCCTTCTTTCTAATGAACGAAAATCATGTTTTTTGATGTTTATTCCATGAAATTATATCCTATGTATCATTTTAATAAAAAAATTAGATTAATATAATTTATTCTAGAAACTAAAATTTTGATCATTACATTTTTAGATTTTCACTTTCTCATTGACTCGTACATAGTATCATGTAAGTCCAATAAGTAATATACTGATTTCAAATGACTCATTCAATACATCAAAATCACATTCAAATAGATGATTTTGTTCTAAAAGTATTATACACATAATTGCAATAACTTGTATAAGTAAGAGTCCTTGTAAATGACGTGTATAGAGACACATAATCACTTTTACATAGAGCCCCTTACATAGGAATGACATGTATAAAGTTGATAAATTAATTATCAAAAAAACATTATATTTATTTCAATATTATTATGGATGAATCATAGATAGTGTATAGATAATTTGTAAACAAATATATTTTCTCTAGATATTTTAAAATATATAGGTTTCTAATTAGTCATATAAAGATCTGATTTACCTCTGATTAATTATAGACAGTTAGTTATATATATCCATGTTTTAGGGAAAAATCTAAATTTTAGAATACTTCAAAATTCTACAAGGCTACTCTTCAGATTTTATTCATACATAATCAAACACCATCTAAGGCATTCACTTTAAAAGAATTGAATCATGTGTTCTAAATATGATTTATGCATTGGAAAAACAACCCACATAATAACCTTATCCACGTTAATTATTCTTCACTTTATATATTCTTCATAGAAAAATAAATTTCTAAAAAAAAATCTTGGGCCCAGAAATATCATTATTTTTCACAACTTATTCAATATATCTCAAAGGATCAACATTATATATATTTGTATTATATTTTGAAAAAAATGAACATAAATTACATTCCAATTCTTCAAAAATTTTATTGGATCATTATTCAATAATTATATGCCCACTTTAGTGGATATAAATTATGAAACATGTATATTGATGAAAAATATCATGTTCTTTTTTTATAATTTACTTAAATTCAAACCACCAAATCCATTGATACTCCTGATTAAATTTAAATAAAACAATTAACATTTTTCATACCACTAAATATATTATTTTATATTCCACTTGAGATTGAGAACTTCTTCAACTAAAATCTATGTTACATGTTCAATAAATCCATTTTAAATAACTTTAGCTTAAAATTACAAAAAAAGAAGAATATATAAATGTATTCTTGCATCTCACTACTCATATAATAGTCAATACTCTAAGAAACATTTCACAAGGGCTCACACACCACACAGTGTCTCTCCCAAATTTACAATTTTGATGAATATTCCATAATATATTCTATCTATAGATAAGTGTAATTTTCGCATTATGGTGAGAAGATATCTAGGTATTACTCCACCGATATATTTTCCCCCCACCATTCACCATTTTTTGGGATAAATTGCGTGTTTAGACAATGATGTAATTATTTTTTCATTTTTATCCCCCTATGAAGACAATAATCTATTGATCAAGATAGGGAGGGGGACTAATTTTATAAGCATTAGTATATGATGAATGTTGTCAATGAATTTTTATCAAAACTCCATGGATTGGTATAATATTCTCCCTTAAATGACATACATTTTGATCAGTCATGATCTTCTTCAACTCCTATTTCACATTCAGATAACTAGTCTTTTATTTAACATTATTAATATTATATTCTATAGTATCAATCCCCTTATTTCTATTGACAACATTATTTTTAGTACATTTACACTATTTTATATAAATAGAATCACCATTTTATTATTTATTTATTTGATTTATTCTATATAATATAACTTCATTTACCTTATTATTATGTATATTTAATTATCTTTTTGTGTATTCATCTATTCCCAAATTATTCTAAACATCTTCTTTGTTATTTTTAAAAGACATCTTCTTGCTCAAAGATTCACCAACATGAATAATGTTGTATTGAGTAGAATTTATTATCATCATAACACATAGACCATAGTAATTACCCAAGAAAAAAAATTCTACAAAGATATCACTTCATTGTTTTCATAATTGAGTTGAGACACAGATATTAACATGTTATTAAACACATTAACAATAGTAATTTTCTTTAATTCGTGATTTCTAACCTTTATGAGTTCAAAAACAATACCTCTATAATTAAGAGATACATACATATCAAAATACCTAAATGGATTCTTGGAAATAAATAAATTCTTAATTTTATTCAAATATAATGTCATATGTGAGGATCATCTACTATCTACGATATATGAATACTATTTTCTCTTACATTTTATTAAAAATTTTACAATCAACAATTTTTTTTATTCTTTCAAACTTATTTTTATAAGAATCCTATGTATTGTGATATATAATATGCTGGAATTTTACAATTTTTAGACATTAATTTCATCTAGTCTTTTATTATACCATCTCCAAAATAAATTTTTACGAACATAATACAAGATCTTTGATTTTTATCCTTAAATTTTAATCAATTTATAAACATTAAACATTTTTAATATAATTATCCCACTAAAACTATTACACTAAATTATTCTAGACATAATAAAATATTGATAAATACTATAAAACAGCTTTTCAATATTTTAAAATCATTTATTTTATATATTTTTAATATAAAAACCATTCAAACCATTGAAAATAACATTTTATCATGATAGTTAAAAATGTTTATCATTATTCTTTATGTCACCAATTATGTATCCTTTTCTTAAACCGAAATTATTATTGACTCAGTAATCCTTCATCATAAATAAAGAAAATTTTATATTATTATTATTCTCACAAGTTGAAATAATTTCTTACATAAAATTAATTTTCCAATAATTTTAATACTTCTGTGAGTCAGATAATTAAGACATATACATGGTTTTCTGGAAATTTATCTTCCACTCAGAATTTTTTTCAACCTTTAAACATTTATTTCTTCCCTAAGGATTTTTTTCACAAAATATATTCCTCATATAAAATTTTCAGACTTCTCGAATTAAATTTTGAAACTGGGATCAAGAATTTTTCAGTTGTTCTTTTAGTTTTTAAAATTAATGTAGAATATTTTATTTATCTTTTTATTTATCCTTCGTTACATCATCTATAATGTTTTTCGGTTTTAATCTTCATAATATAAATTTTTTAGGTAATCATTTGCCTTTCCAAGCCTTTATTGTTTCTAGTGAAATCATATTCAATACAATTTGAATAAGTATTTTGGTTATTGAATCTTCAAGTCTCATACTCCGATTTATAAATCCTTATGATAACGTATTTTAGATCTATATTAAGTAAAAAATCTATAAATTTATCCTTATTTTTTCTTCTATTGTTTCTATTATCATCATTGGTGAAAATTTCATCAATCAGCCTACAAAGAAGTACATTTTTATTGTCTTCATCATAAAAATCATCAATTTTTTCATCATCTTCACTGTTAATTCCTTTATTACTCATGGAAAAGATATTTATCATTTAAATATTCATATAATATCATACATATTCCTTAAATATTAGGATTTAAATATAAATACTTGTTAATCATGGATCTTTTAGGTAGTTCCATTTCTACATCAATGTCTTCTTCAACCATAAACTTTGTGCAGTGTTCTATTAAGATTCCAATAGATCCACAGGTGAAATATTTCAAGGGTGATTTCAGATATATTCTACCATTAATTTTCCCACTCTATATGTCATATATGATAAATTGTAAAAAAATTATAAATATATTTATTGGAATCAAAACTGCTTATTTCCTCTTCAAGAACAACTATCTGACTTCTATGATCTTTAGGATTTAATGACATCGGAACCCAATCCATTACCTTATTATTGATAATATTTTCTTCACTTATGTAATTAGAAATCAAATTCATGATTATGTAATCAAAAATATATGTACATACAGATTTTTCATCAAATTTTTATATATTTAAATAATATTTCACTTATTGGATGGAGAATAGTTTTCGAAGCACACTAGAATCATCAAAAATCTCTATGATGTCTCTGATTATTCGCATACACTAAAATTTCGTCTCAATAATATTTATAGAAAATAACTAAAAAATATATTATACTTATTAATTTTAAAGGAACCTATAAAAATATAATTTTAACATATTAAAACATATTAAAAAACATCTCATAAAAAATATTATATCAGTTGAATTTTAATATGCTTTATGAATTGAAAAGTAAATCTGACATATTAGGCATATCTATCTAAATTAATTTTCATTTCAGACCTTTAATCTTCATAAAAATAAAAATGTGATAAAATATCTCTATAATAAATACTCTAGTTCATTGTATCCATATCATAGAAACAATTATTAGGCACAATAGTCTGGATTCTCTGATCCCTTCTATACCTAAATATAAATATATGACATTCAAGATTATATCTACAACTGCATAACCATAGTCAAACACCACATACTATAACCTCAAGAAAACCATTACAACACTAACAGATGACAACTGTATCCTAGAACTATCTCACTACACCAAAGTGACGGTTTAACGGTTGTTTCAAAAAAACATACACTAAACCATTAAATATTTTCATACCCATGACACTATCCCTTTGCCCAACACCTCCAAACCCCCCCCCCCAACAAACTGACTCCCTTATGCCCTACCAAACTCATCGCCTCCCCTCACCATGCCTTGCTACTACTTGTTGCCCATATCCACACCTCACCGCATCTCTCCTCCCCTCGCCACGCTTCACTGCACATCACTGCCACCTCGCCGCCCCTTGAATCCTCCATTATATTTGGTATTCTCTACCATAACATAATTGTAGGAACATGTGCGATTTATTTTTTGGACATTTAGTTCCTCAATTTTACACATCCAGCCTTCTTCCCATAGCTTTTATTGTTTGGACATTATCAGTCAAGAAAATATATCACAGTGGTGGTAATATCAGCATAGCATACGTGTTTCTTCAATGCATCAACTCTCTTTCTTCTCAAATGATTAGGGATTCTATAAATGTATTCGAATCTCTAACATAGATACAATTAAGTATATAAGTTAATATTTAATTATAAAATGTTCTTCTCAGTGAACACACTTTATTATTTCATCTTTTATATAAATATAATATCGAAATAATATCATGAATATTAGTTTTTGAAAATTAAATTTTGAAACTCCATGAACATTGAAAATATTATTTATGTCATGTATAAAATAGGTTAATAGATTCTTAATTTATCTCCTCTTTTGAGCATATTTGAAATAGATTCAGATTCACCCCTTTAATTATCCTTCAGACACATACATTCAATAATTATGAGATATTAAATAAATCAAAACATTGATATACTTTATGTTCTCATGGATCTATGACGTTGAAAAACCCTTAAGGTCATGGAAACCTGAAAATTATCACTTCACAACATCAGAAGTTATTTTATACTACATTTAAAATATGAATAATACTAAATATTATTCTTATTTTTAGGTTTGATTTCTTTTAAGAAAATTTCATTCAAAATTTTAATTTATTCCAATTTTTTAACATAAATTCATGAATTCATTGTACCGACATAAGTTCAATAAAAACCTTACATGTATCCTCTTACATCAATCTCTAACTTCAAATACCTATTCATTGACCACAAATCTATTCTAATTTCTCTTACAATAATAACACTAAAATAGATTCCTTTATGATGTGTTACATTCTTGAATCCCATTACATCATCACCCTTATGTGGAGATCCTCCCCTACTTTATATATCTTAACATCAACCTCTATATGAGGTTGACTCATATGAGGATGCTCATATGAGGAAACATTTTATGTGAATCCTCACACGTGAGTACCCATATGTGGGTCCAGTCATACATGAATATGGATTTTTAAAAGAGGAACCTCTTAACATGTATAACCCTGACATGAATCTCATTTGGAGGTGTATTATATGTGAATCCTTTAATGTGAGAAATTTTTCATTTTCTAGAATTTCACTTTAATTGTATTTGAGTATCATCCAATGGAATCAGTGCCTTCTCAAACACATCACATTCATCTAAAAAATTTTTGGGATTTATTAGGAAAAAATACATAATTCAAAGTCAATAATTTCACGAACCAATTTTCTCTCTCCACTAATGACATCAATTCAAACCCACCTAATTGAAATCTTGGTGATATGGAGGAACATTCTTAAACCATTTTATCCTTGTCCAACTTTCTCCCACTAAATTGAATTTAAATCTTTATTTTATTGAGAGGATTATGACATTGAATTTCTTAAAGTAGTAGGACATTAATTGGATATATCAATGTCTATGTGTTCTATGAATAGAATATAAAAAACTGTTATTAACTCAAACATTTTCTAAATCATTAAAATTTCAAAATTTATTTCAAATATTAATAAATATTATTTTTTTGTTGATTTATAATGTATTCATTCAATATACATTCCTTCATCTATCTCCGTAAACAGATCAATAAAACTCAACCATAATATATGAGTTTTTTCCTCTTTAAAATATTTATTATTTTTCCATCACAAATTCATACATTCATTTAAAATTACACATTTTTATTTACATGAAAATAGTATAATATAGAAAATATACATAATAGATGAAAACTACATGTTTTCTATATATTTTAAATATCTGGAACATGATCAATATCTTGAGAATATTTTCTTTGGGCACATAACTATTGAATTTATCATAACTTCATAATCTTGTTTCATATACATTGGTTGTTAAAAAAATGATATTATTTTAAACCTAATTGGATCTATTGAATCATCAGCTTCCATTTTTGGGTCATACTCACCCTAGATTTTAACACATTAAATTCCCCCTTTCATTGAACCTTATAAAAATTATTCTAAAATAATGTGCATCTTCCCTTAACCATTATTTAAATCTATATGGTTAATAATTAAAAATGTTACATCTAAGAACAAATATACTTAAAAGCATTCCCTTGCAACTGAAGGCCTGTTTAGCATCTTTATAGCTAAAAAATTCTTTAAAGGCTTTCTTACAAATAATGGAAATCCACCTATAACTTCAATATTGAACAAACGAATTGTTATAACCAAAAAACCATTCCACCCATAACTTCAATATAAGTCAGATTTTGATAGGATTTTTTATATATATTTTGATTGTTAGTATTGTAAATCTGTTATAATTTTTAATTTTTTTCGGCATATTTTTTTTGAAAGATATATTCGGAACTAAATTTTATTTGATTAAATGACTGGAATGCCAAGGAGGAAGCATTATATTGTTTCATCTACCACATCAAAAGATGAAGATCCATATGTATCCCTCCCTATGGCATGTGAGACACCATCTGATTTACCTCCTACACCATCTCCCCCTACAACATCTCTCACACCCTCCGTGAGTGTCCCTTCAACTGCTCAGTCATCACATTCCCATTCAGGATCTTTATAAGTGAGGGAGAGTGGCGCCACTTATATTTCTTCAAGGGGATACTAGAGGTTGACTACAATAGGAACAAATTTTAATATGAATAAATGTATTTCACTTTTTTATACTAATTATTCGTTCATAAAAGATAGAAACAATGTAAGTATAAAAAAAATATGAAAAGTTTAGATGTATGGAATCTGACTAGAGAGAAAATAGTTTTCCCACTAGATTCCCTTGGGGTCGCCTATAAATGATGCCAGAGTATTACTTGGCCATATTCTAGGCCAGCTTGCTGCAGAGCCAGTTTCTCTTCATATTACGTATAATTATTGGATGTACATGCCTTCAACTTCGAAAAATGATGTTTTTGATTCCCAAATAAAGGTAATTTTAATACATTATGGTGTAATTGATTGTCATTATGTTATTAAATTATAATATTTTTAAAATGAATTTTTTTGTAAACATTTTCTTCCATTTTATGGTTTCTAATGAGCTGGCATGATAGTGGGTTCTGAGAAATCTACACTAGAAATGGAAGGACAATAAATGGAGATTATGGAGCAATGCCAATGATAATTCATTGACTTCCCAATAGATGTTTGACAAGCTACCCAATGGGATACCCCAAGAGCAATGGAATGTTATTTTTGACAGTCATTGTGATTGAGAAGCAGATGGTGTTTAAATATATTTTATTATGTTAATCTCATTTTACATTTATAAATTTTTATGAAAAGGAGATGACATTGAAAACATTACTATTAAATTATGTTTTATTTGTTTTAGGATCATTCAATGAAGAATGCACCAAGATGGACTAAGTAATTCATCCTTCACACTGAGGGGTCAAAAAGTTTTTTTAAAAGCCGATCAAATCTAGTAATCCTTTTATTAGATTGAATACTAATAAGAAAATATTATATATTTAATATATTAAATTTTTTATTTATCTTTGATTAATGTATTCATAGAGTTTAGGGAACCAGGCATCCCAAATAGAAGTGTGCTAACAAGTTCACAAAAAAATTTATAGAAGTTTTGCTAACAATTCGGCCAAAGATATTTGGGTATAGAGTCATTTTTCGTTATAAAAACTGATTATCAGCTGTCACAATGATAATATATATTGTTTCTAGTTTCATTGATATTTTATTTCTACGTAAAAATTAAATAACTATGGGATGTCAATCTCGCGCATTCCTACTATGTCTCCCAGGATGACATAGTTGGTAAAGTACTCGGGAAGGAGCATCTTGGTCAAGTGCATGGGACGGGTTTGAGACCCGTACCATATAAGGTCTTTGGAAGGTCACTGAGGATTTCAGCTATATATACTCCTTGTTATAGTTAGTAGATACCCTGAGATGCTTAGAGGGAGATTGTTTCTCTACAAAACACAGTTCAGAAATAGGGGACTCAGATATCCTCTTTGAAAAAAGCGTTGATTTATATATATCAGAGGACGACCGGATCTATCCCCAATGGTATGGCATCGACTAGTGGTGAGAAGGTAAATCAAAAAAAATAAAAATGATTAAGTTTTGAAACCATTATTGGTTTTAAATTAAAATATAAATATACCACAGTATTTAATTTTCATTATAATGCTCTTACCAGTGCCGGTAGCAGGAAGTAATCGTGAAGGTGGAGAGGGTGACGGGTTGTGTTCATCATCCAAGATTGATTAGTGGGGAGGGTTCCGGTAACAATATTTTTATATGTATCATGTG
This sequence comes from Viscum album, assembly GCA_963277665.1. Classification (NCBI taxonomy): domain Eukaryota; kingdom Viridiplantae; phylum Streptophyta; class Magnoliopsida; order Santalales; family Viscaceae; genus Viscum; species Viscum album. The sequence continues at coordinate 554,299,517 of OY728140.1, read as the reverse complement.
TGGAACATATTATTCACCAATAATTTTCATAAACTACCATTTTCTTAATTTTTTATGTTTCCTTTTATTTATTATGAACCCAATCTTCCAAATACAATAGAACTATACAATTATTATGTTGTATTAATGGATATTTATATTTATGAATCATATAATAATATGTGTAAAAATTTCTATATTGATATATCTATAGTGTATAGGATCATGATGTGGTTTTTTTTCTATTTCTAAAATCATCATATGTTTATCATAGAGATAATGGCTTCAACATAGTGGCTAATGGTGGAGTTTTTAGTTGTTATACTTTTTTAGGAATAGTTACACTATGTAGCAAGGATGTGGCCAAGCCTTTTCTTGATAAGAAATGATAATGTATGTTTATAATTACGTAGTTTAATGGAGTATTTAGTTGATAACTTGGATGTTTAATGTTTTTTAGTTTCATAGGCATAAAAATTTACTAAATTTAAGTTTTAATGTTTGTTGGATTAAAAATTCATAGTTTTATAGGCTTAAAGGTTATTGGATTGATAGTATGGAGGTTTGAAAGATATGGGTTTTATGGCTTCAGTATTTCCTATTAGAAGTTTTTAATTTCTACGTTTCAAATTTTGTAAGTATTAGGTTTAATGTTTTCCAGGTTTATAGGTTTGTAGGTTTCTAGTTACATAGATTTTGTCATTTTTTTATTTAACAGTTTATACATTTATATTGTTTTATAAGTAAAATTTTTATTGGATTTCATGTTATATTTTTCAATTTTTGTAAACTTTCTGTGATTAGTTTTTCAATTTTCATCGTTTCATTTATAAGATGTTTTATTACATATTTTAAAATCATATGTTCAAATGAATTATAGTTTGTCAAATTTTCTGAAATATGTTATCCAGTTTTCATATTTTAAGATTTATATATTTCATATTTATTAAGTTTCATGTTTTCAGTTTGTAGGTTTTGAAATTTCATGATTTCATATGTTTTATTTTTAGGCTAATGGTTAGATGTTCGCAAATTTTTTTATCAATACGGATTTTTATAATATTGTAGGCTTTTAGGATTGAATATATAATATTTAATAATCTCTAAAGTTATAGGATTCTTGTACATAGGTATGAGGATTCCATGATTTCAATTTAATAGGTTTTATCCTGGATTTTTAATAAATCATTAGTTTTAACGTTTGTTGGTTGAATGATTTCTAGTTTCAAGGAATGCATGTTTAGAGGTTTAAAATTTTTTATTACATGTTCACATGTTTTCTTATTTACTAGTAATAATTTAGTGGTTTAGTATATATATGATATAGAATTTAAGGTCCATATGATTTGGGTTATCAATATTTGAGGTTAGTAGGATCATTTTATATTATTTTTCATGATTATGGTTTTACCAGTATAAAAGCTAAAGGGTTACATGTTTATAGGTTCACTAGATAGTGGTGTTTCGGTCTGCAGTTTATATGAATTTTAGTTATAGGTCTGATGGTATCAAATTTAATTTTTTACAATTTTTATTTTTCTTCGATTTGAATTCTATAAGATTTTGGATTATAGGATTTATTTTTTATTAGTTTAAAGGTTATCATGTTTGAAGTTTTATAGTATTATTCGATATCAGTATAAAACAGTGAAGGATAAATGTTTTTTAGTATAGAAGTTTTTAGGTGTCAAGGTTTTCATGTTTATAGGTTTGAATGCTATAGTTTTAAAAGTTATTATGTTTTAAATACCTAACTTTTTAGTATTATAGGTTATAGGATTCTATGATTACAGGTTTTCATAACTTGTGCGATGTGATGTTACATTCATGGTAGTGGTGAAATATTTTTTTAATAATGACATTGAAATGGTTATTTTCAGTGTACTGGTACTGGGGATCCATAATCTGCAGTAATTTTTTACTTTAAATATGCCTTCAGCAGCGGTTTAAACTGCTGTAATGTATATGGACCATATTTTGGGGGAAGTTCAAACCACAGCAATAAATTATTATCTTTCTATCTGCAGTATTTAAAACCGCTGCAACATATCTTAATGGTTTGATTTAGTAGCGGTTATTTTTATTTAGTGGAGATTATTATGAAAAATTGGTTTTTTTGTTGTAGTTTAAACCACCGGTAAAAATTTCTCATTTTTCATTACCATTTCATGATGGTTCGTGTGGTTTTCGCTGGGTTCTTCCTGAGGGAAAATGAAAAGATTTTTAGTAGTGGTTAAAGCTGTCGGGAAATGTTTTCACTACAATGGTTACTAGAAACTACCATTAAATTGAAGAAAAAGCCATGTATTGTTTGTTGACATCCTATTTAGTAGCTGTTTTATAAAACCGCTGCACAATAATAAGCTGGTGGTTTGAACCGCCTCTATAGCAAAAAAAAATTCCTCTATGAGGTGGTTTTCTTATAGTGTCTCCATATCACCACATAAATAAAATATAACTACATTATATCTGGAAGATATTATAATAGGGTAAGATATTTTATTCATCTATATCACTCACATCGTAGTTATTGGGGGTACACCAAGAACCCAAAACATCTTAGGGATTTTAATAAATTTAATAACTTATATGATGGTGTGTAGGAAATAATAAAACTATACTGGATATATAATATTAGATAAGCTTATACTATGGACAATTTACTATTATAAAACCATCTTTGTAACAACAAAATTCCATATCACCACCACTATATATAAAGAACAATTGACAAATGTAGAAGCATTCTATGTTTCCAACATTCCCAAACAATAACCAAGTAAAAAAATATTAATTAAATCTATTTGGAGTTCATTATAACATTACCATTGATCATTATATAAACAAAACATATAATTTAACTTCAATAAAATTCTACCACTATGTTTACAATATAATTAACCTATTACATTATTTCATTAATTTACACCACTAATTTATATATTATTAGTAACTCCTCATATTCTTGTTAATTCATTAAATTATTCAATATTTTTCCAGATCCTTGAGAAACTACATAAAAAATAAAATTAACCCATACATAGAACAAAAACTATAAACCACATAAATAGTTTATAACATCCCCATACCTATAATCAAAAAAAACTATCAATTACACTTACTATAAGGAATTGAAAATACAAATACCTAAACCACTGACACAGTAAGTATATTATATGATCATAACAAATAATAATAATTTTCTAATTATTATAAAATGTTATAATCAAATGAATTGCATGTTGAAAATAACAAAATTTCAAAAAATAAAATATTTTACACTTTTTTATTCGTTTGTAACCTCTTAAACATACATATAATTAAACAATCCTTATACTATTAAGAAAAATAAAATTATAGTACCATGCAAACACAAAATCATTAGTACATAATGTAAATATCACACTAAAATATGTAAAACAAGTAATATTATTTTCAAATATATTTATACACAATAATTTAAATTATTTGTTTAATATGGACTCATAAAAATTGAAATATAGAGAATGATAATTTCACATTAATTCAAAAATAATATATAGGAACTATCTTAAACAAGGGATTTAATGATCACAATACCAAGAAGAGATAAAACCACAATAAATACTCACATGACCCTCAATGATTCCTCTATAAACCTAAAACATATCAATCCTAAAATAACATCTCAAAAGTCTTTTATAACCATATAATAACAATTCACAAACCCTCTTTGAGAAATAACCATAAAAATTATGTCCATGATAATATAAATAAAATGGATTCAATGAATTCTGAGGATGTTAGAGGCCACCAAAAAATATTATTTCAAGATGTATAGGGTTTGGTAAAATAAAAATAAAATGTGAAAAATTTCAGAGAGTTATTGAATTTATAATTAAAATGAAATTTTAAATAACACAGCATGATGACTTATGTTATAGAGTAACGAGTTTTGATCAACAAAATCATTAATGAAATTACACAATTTCTCTTAATATCTCAAGATAATAACCATTTAATTTCTATAAATCAAATTGAAATTAATTTTTGGTGACCTATATTAAACAAAAACACATAGATTCTATAAATTTATTGTTTAACACTAACTACCCTTCCACTAACATGATATCCACTAAATATCACAATTAAATATTACAAATCACGAAACACATACTCAAACCTCATTACTAGAAGAAACTTGATATCATTATATCATAGGTTTTATGATGTAAATCATCATGCTATTATATTTTCAACCATTGTGACATAATTAGGCTATAATGACTATTAGAGACAGTTATACATTTAATATACTGAGAAATAATTCATTGTGTAATGACTGAATGAAATAGCATTATTTGATCATTAATTGACGTTTATGATTAACCAAACCACTCTCTAACCATACGCCACAATACTCAGTCCTAACACCTCCAAAAACTAAAAACCAAACAATATTGTTCTATAAAAACGACAGATTCTATAGTCATAATTATTTCATAATTAAATATTCATTTTTTAATGATCATTTTTTTCTTCTAATATTGTTGACCTTCTTGATTTAATAAACATTATAAATGATGCCATACTATTTTCTTTATTAGAATTACATATGATAATGAACCATAAATAACAGTTATATATCATATTTAATGTGAATTTAAGAAAATTTCCCCTTCTAGTATATATATATATATATATATATATATTAATTGTTTAATATATATATATAATAAAATAATTACTAAGTGGTGAGATAGATATTATGTCAATATGAACCATATCTATTTGATGAATAAAATGAATTTTTTTTAATAATTATATAATTATTATTCATGAATATTGACTATTTTTTAGATAAAGAACTTGTGAACCTGGAATGATGATTGATACCACCATACCAAAACATGAATGGAACTACATTATCGTATAATAAATTATTTATGATATTAAAAATAAGTATCCCAAAAATTTACCTATAGGATACATTTATCTATATGAATAGAATTTTTTTTATCTTAATAAAACTCTAGAGATAAAAGATTCATAATATAGTCTACGTATTTAGGGATAATAAATTAATATATGTTAAAATGATTAAATACATGGTGGAAAGATGCTCAAATAGTGTATATTCCATAAATATTGATGGAATGCCACAAAATATTACATCAATGGAACTATGAGATGATTTAACTGTGGAAAATGATATCATTAAGAATAATATTTCTTAAGGTATATGAATATGATGTCTAACAAGATGGAGGAAAATAATTTTCATCATAAAGAACATCCAATAATTCATTAATTTAATTTCATGATGTCAAGTATGTATGAAAAAAATACGTTAAACAATTGGAAAAATTGGTAAAATCACAACCAATTAACTCTAAATCCAAGAAAATGGAAGATATTATCAAATCACAATAGAAAATATATATTATAATAATGAGGTACTGAAAGTTATAATTTTTATCAATTAGGTAATCTTATATGTGTTACATTATTCTTACTTTATAAAATACTTTATAAATTTTAATATTTATACGATTATTTAATCACAATGTAAACCATTTTCTATTGATTTAATAGTGAAATGCCATGTTTTACAATGATTTTATTTCATGAATATAAATCCTCAAACATGGATAGTTATGTGAAGTAAATATCATGTGTATAAATATATTCTAACTTTTTCAAAATATTGTGAAATATTAGGAATTGAGTGGCCCTATTTCTGTAGATATGATATCAATTATCGCATTTGGGAAATATTTTCTCCATTCTAAAATAATCCCATTATCATATATTAATTTGAGGATGATTATGAATTTCATATCATGAATACATCACCTATATAGGTACAGATACCCAATAATGGGTAATATTTGGTATAAATATTTATTGAAAATTAAACTTTTAATACATTCTAATTGTGAGGGAATATATTGATATATTTTCTAAAGTGTTTCCCTATTTTACCCAGAATAATCAAATTTTGATTTCAATTAACCCCATAACGTGTGAAATGATAATATAAAAGAACCCTTATATTATGAAAACTATTATATTAGAATTATTGATGAAGAAACAAATTGATAAATTGGAAAAAAAAATTATATACATGAGTGTTTAACCATGAGGTGAATATATAGTATATTAAAAATAAGATGGTATAAATGTGTTTTTTAATTGATTATGATGATCATAAAATGATCCTCATTAAGAAAAAGTATCATGGAATCCATAATGACTAATTGATTATTCAACTTCTTGGGAAAAAACTTGTAAATTTTGTTCTTTGATATAGGTATCATCGTATATGGTTTAAAATGATGATTCTCTTAAGGAAAAGATCCTTATATTGTATGGATACTATTAATTCATGGTGATACATTTTTAAAAAAATAAATTGAATTGGTTACTTTATATATTTTAAGTATAATGTATTAATAGATAAAAATTATAAAATAATTATTATTTTTAGATATAATATTATTATATATATTCAAAAACAAATTAAGGTTATTATGATAATTTGATTATTTTTCTAATGATAGTAAGAAATGTGAAATTATTATCAAAATTTAATAGGTAATATTTTACGATAAAAAATCATCAATATTAGGTAATGTATTTATGATGAGGGTAAATATATAGATCCTTTTATGATAATGGTGACTGAAGAATGACCCAAACCAAATAATGTGACCAATTTCAATAGTTATAATTGATAAATTTCTTACTATCAATTATTTCTCAGAAAGTATTAATGATTTTACAATTTTTTTACATTTTGACTTATAAGGGTGTGATTTTTATCGTGGATGGAGAATGTTAACATTTCAAAGTGTAGCTTATGTAGAATTTGGATGATGTGATTCTACTCAAACTACCCTGTTGTATATAAGTATTTATAATATTCAAGATACATTTATAAAGTGCTTGTTTTTTTATTACCCGATATAGAATGTTTCTAACTTATTATTCATATAAAATAAATATCCTTCTGAAAAATTTATTTTTATTTAAAATAGAATTACTATCTATAATTTTTATTTAATGATTTCGAATACATATTAAATTTGGTATGATGTTTTTTAGTTATGTTCGTCATAAAACAAAATAGAACATATTCACACTAATGGAGTTTAACATACAATGAAGGATATGGCTATAATTGATTATGGATTATAAAATATCAATAATTTACTATCTAGGGAATACAATTTATGTACATATTTCTATCCAAAAAAAATTATCTGATTTCATCCATGATGGGGATTGAATGATAACGAATATTCATGGATAGGAATTTTATGGACATAGATATCACAGGAGATGGTATGAAGTCAAACCATCCAAAAATTATTATAATCCCATATATCCAAGTAAATCTATTTGATGTACAAAATGAGATAATGAATTGAAAAAAATGGTTCAAAAATCTTCAATGTTTAATATCAACATATTTTGGATTATTATATTTGAATCATGTATATGTGTAACATAAAAACTATAATATAATAAGTAACTATTTGATGATTTCCATTTCTCATAATTAATTATTTACCAAGGAAATAAAAAATTTATTAGAAATAGAGGAGATACCTTCTTTCAAGAAAATATAATTAGGTAGATTATAGAATATAGATCATACTTCTTGTTTTCCAAATAGTTATGGATTGAAAAAAATTCTAATAGGAGTATGTCATAATTGAATAATTATAGGGTTATATAAAATAACTATTTATAATCTTATATGAATAAAACACACTTTTTTAACATATTTGGGTCTCTTAAGGAAACCCATAGTCACATAATTTTTCTCATATTTCAGTTATCATAATTTTAGTATTATTTTAAAAAAAACCTAAACAAAAAATAGGCCTGGAAATAAAAAATTATAAAAAATACAAATACATGAAATACAAAGAAATTAGATATGATTGTTAGGAAGAATCATGTCTTAGTAATTAGTAGGTAACCTGTTTCATTTCAGCTATATTCTTTAATGATTTCGAATTTTTTAATTCTCATCACTGGATTCCTTATTATAGTTATCCATCTTAAATATTATTTAGTAAGGGTTAATGCATTGATATTTAAATATCATTAACACTATTTCATTTTTAGGTGGATTTTACAATATATCATGAAGTGATTTAGTGTCACCCAAATTAAAAAAACATCTACAAATGTTTTATCATAATGGGGAGGAACTTGGGTACACTCTATCACAAATGTATGGAATCAAATACCATTTACTCTATAACAACATTTTATTTATTAATTTTACATAAGTATCATGTAAGAAAGACATTGAGTGTTTCAATAATTTAGATAAAGAATATTTCAACAATCAATATAGAACAATTGTAACCAAATCCTAGTATAATATCAAAATTATGAATATGGGGACATAGGATAAGAAATAATTAATGTATTTCCAGCTATCAAACTAAATAAATCTATTATCTCCTCTAATAATATTCCCAAAATTATCTATCCCTATAATAGAAAAGAGTATATAAAATGGAGATACATACTCAAATTAAATAATAATCTTGAAATATGAAAATTGAGATGGAAAAGGATAATTAATTAGATATCACACCAATATATCTTATTTTAATATGTTTCTTTTATGATTCTAAACCAACTGAATCATTATTCTACCTTTGGTTGTGTGAGTGTTTGTTCCCATGGTCTATATTTCATCTATATCTATACCTGTGGGAATACATTTTATATTATAGCTATATTTTCCCAAATTAATTAAAAATATATATAACTCTTACTCATTTTCCCCGGATATTTACACTATTTTGAATTAATTTTACATCAATTACCATGGGTTCACTCAAATCATGTAATCCCTCCCACTGTATGATAAATAATGAAGGTGTACTAATATTTCTATAAATCATCACATGGGACGATGGATGATGGGATATGGACATTTATTATGAATTTAATATTTTTAATGATATACAAATATCATTTTTTTAACAATTATTTATCGTAGTTTATTTTCATGGTCACCAACTATGATATAACATAGTCATTGGCTTTGAACCCTTACCCTATTATGTCACTTTCAGTGGAAGAAACCTGTAACCACCCAAGTAAATAAATAATATAACATTTTAATATTTATTAAAATTTGGAAATTAAATATTAATTTTACATTAAAGGGGATTCTATGTTTGATGGAGTACTCGATACGCAACAATGTGTTTCTTTGAAATCTTATGTTTCACACAATGCTGAGTCATACTGAAAAATAGTAATATAATATTATTTTAAATGGTAGTTAACACCTAGACGTTGTATTAGAGGGAATGGAAGGAACTAACTAAAATATTAATATACATGTTTGTTAAATCTTTTTATATTTATCTAATAAATATTAGAGGCTTAAAATAAGAAAGAATCTGATTTTAAGCATAAATACTCTAATATTCATTAAAAGGTCGATTTACCACCTTTTGATGGTGAACCCTCATTAAATATAGTTTTGGTCACTTTTATATGTTTTATTTGAAAAATAATAATATTCTTCTTTAGAATCAGGACAATAAATTTACTTTTGATAAAATTTTGGTATTTTTCTGGTAAAGTTCATTTTTTATGAATAGTGAAAAATACTGTATTTTAATTCATAATTGCCTTTTAATCTAAATTATTTATATATATAAATTATCTTTTTAAATGGTTTTAAAGTGTAATTAGATTATATTTTTTACATTTAATCACATATTTACCATGGGATGTAATTTCAATTTGAAATTGGACATAAATAAGTGTCAATCTTTTGATACTTATTATTTCTTAAAAACACATTTTAGATTTTGACAGCAGGGATTATTTTATGCTAATTATTTGTTTTGAATTTGGAAAAATGTATTCCATATTTGTAATCAGGAGGTCCAAATTTTTTAAATAGCTAACTTTTATTTTTACACATTATGAATATTTAATTCAGTAAAAAATTTATTTACCATGGTTAAAGGGTAAATATGGTAAATAAGGGTAAAAAATATTATTATTATTATAATATTAAATTACCCTAACTTGAGTCTTAATAATATGTTTTGATACATTTATGACCATTTTAATCCTTCGGTCAACTATGGGACCCCATGGTGCCACTTTAGAGTGATAATGACACTTTTTATTAAATAATTTAAAGTAAAGACAAAAATGACTTAAACATATATCTTTTAGTAAATTAATTCTTACATGGGGTTATATAAGATACATCTTCAACTATAAATATTCATTTGAAAGAAAAAAATATTTCCAATATCTTGATTTTTTTATACAATAATGATTCAATTTTTACCTCATTAATGAATGATTTAAATAAATATGATTAAAAAGATTAAAACAATATCAAAAACATGTCCAATTTTTATTGGATGATTTTAGTTCGAACTTGCATCATTATGTATTCTAAATTAATATGTTTTTTCTTTTATAAACCGAAAATCATTATATAATAAAATAATATTTTTAAACATTCCAAAAGTGCCCCTCCCCCTTATAAAAAGCAATCACTTCTAGCCCATTCCTCACACTTCTCATGCACTGTACCTCATCCAAAATCTACTTAATTAATCTATCTACATCCCTATATTTCTCTTAGAATCCTTCCCCTAGGGATAAATTAATTCAAGTGAACCGTTTGGTTAAAACCAAAGGGAGATACCCAATTTATAGGAGATTAAAGAACAATCGATTCAAGTCAGACACGAGGTAAGGGGTTTTTTATCTCACATTAAATTCCATGATATTTCCATTGTTCACCCCTTATTTATTGAATGTGGGAATTTTGTACCACCATTTGATATATATTATCATGATTCTTTTTATATTCATGGTATTATGTGATTCATTTGGTGGTTATTATCTTTTGGTCATACGACTCAATTGATTAAAATATCGTTTGGGGTTTTCGATGAGATTCATTGTATATTTTGAAGGCTTCCACTAGGAAGACGAAAAATAAAGAGAACCTTTTGGTTCAAACCAAAGGTATATACCCAATTTAAATGAGATTAAATAATTATCGAGTCAAGTTAGACACTAGTTAAGGGGTTTCTTGTCTCACTTTTAATTCCATGATATTTCCATTGTTCACAACTTATTTATTGCATCTGGTGTATTATGTACTATCATTTGATATATATTATAATGATTATTTTTATATTATTGGTATTATGTGATTAATTTGGTGGTTATTAACTTTTGGTCATATGACTCAATTGATGACCATGTGGTTAGGGGCTTTCATATCACTTCTTATTCCCGTGAGGCACATGATATATTTATCACTACTTTCATTCTGTGGGGTATGAACTGCCCATTATTGAACACTTTGTGTAATATACTGTCATTTAGGGGTATTTTGAATCTTCATTGTATGATCCTTATTTCATGTGGTGTATGTTTGTAAGTTAAAAAATCATTAAGGTAAACTTTCACCCTTGTCTTTTTAAAATGCTTCCTTTTTTTTATGACTTTATATCTACATCTTCTTATATTGTGATATGTTATTATATATCCTTATTTTTGTAAATTTTATGTCCAGTGATGAGATACAATTTTTCTCTCGTCAACTCATTTTCTTAATTTTAAAGTGATGTCGTTAGGTTTTCGAATTTCTATAAGAGAACTTCTTAACCCAATTTCAATTCTTTTGGGATTAAATTATAGTTCTTGATTATGTCATGCTATGAATACATGTGAATGTCCTATTACTGTTTTACACTTAATAGACACTTATATTTTATGTATTCTTATTTGTTACACATAATTATGTCATTGATTTGTTCTTAATCTAAGGACATGATCTTTGTATGAGACTTTGTCTCAATTTACTTTCTATTGAAACTTATTTATTGTTATACACCAATTCAATTTTATATGGTGTATATACTACCCTTTGATGTATTATATCATGAATATCTCTATTATCATTATATTATAAGCTTTTATTGATGTTATTCCCCAATTATTTGTATTCAAGCATCTCTCATTTTGTTAAAAACTCTTTTACAAAAAAATCATTTTAAATTATTTAAATATTTATTCTTCTAAATGTTTCTCATTGATGTACATGTTTTAAAAATAGTTTTTAGGATTTATTTATAAGGAAATTATTGTTTTAAAATGATAATTCCTTTAAAACATTCAATGTTTTATGGGACACTTTGGTTCAAAAATCACTTTATTAAATGTTTTAAATGGTTTTTGAAAATGGTTTGATAAAAATTGATTATGTCAATACCTTGAAATAATATATTGTGATAGAAATGTAGAAATTTTAACTTTTCTTTATACTTGTTTTCTGTGTTATGACTATGTTATGGTTCTTCAGCATTGTTTTCGAATACAGGTGCTTCTGTGATAAACCTAGGGTGGGTGAGCCCGAGATAGCTCTTCAATTCCTTGGGTTACATGACGGAGGTCAACATTATTGTTTCTACAAAGAGATTAAGTGAATACACTATGATGGGTATTTCAAATGAAACTCCTTATGTAGTTGTGAAAGCTACAATGTAAGTATGTTATGAATTCCAAAAGTTACATTTATGATATATAATTTCTATGTTTTATTCATAAATCCTATTATTTCATAAGGTATGTTTTGATTAAAAAGAATGGTTTCATTATTATGTATTTATTGATAGACTAATGTTTTCATTCCTTATTTTATAACCCTTACTGAGCTTTTTATCCTCATCCCATGTTTTCGAAAAAAATTTCATAGGACCTAAAGATGAATAGGGTCAATGATGGGATCAAGGAAAAGTCATGTTGTCTAAAACATGTAACTAGACATGTTTATTTTTAAGAGTTTTTTTTTATGAAGAAATTGTATACTGAATATTAGTGTCAATATGTAATTTTCATGTTGATATGTTATAGTTATGGCCAAATTCTCAAAAATTCTAAACCTTAAATTATCCACAATGGGAATTAATCATTTAATTAAAGATTATGTAATGTTTTATGGTCAGGTCCTACATTTGGTATTAAAAGTTGGTTTAGACAACATTTGGGATTAAGAGTTTCCGTTAAACACATGGTTTGTCCCTATGTCTCTTATTTCAGTTAAATCCTTATTTTATAAAATTTTTAGACCAAGGAATGTCATTTTCAAATGGAAGGAGGATTATATCAAAAAACATTTCTATATATTTTAGATGAAATGCTTGAAATAATTATTTCAAAGTCATGTTCATATTATTGTGAAACGTTTTCTAGCATACAAATCACTTACAAGCAGTTGTTTGAGATATCAAACACCTCCACTATACCTCTATATCATCATGGATCATGGGTAGTATTTAATCAAATCAAAGTTTCTCAATATTATCATATTTTCAAAAAAATGTAAATCTTATCAAGGCATTTTTAAATATTATTCCTTATTACAGGATTTTGAAGAATAATATTATTTTGAAAAAGGTGATAAATAAGGAGACCCTTGAACAACCTATTTATATTTTCTTTTAAAATATAGTCTATCAAAAAATACTTATGGTATTTTAGAATGACCATTGATTGAAAGTGTTAACTCAAACATGGTCTGAATATTTTATAAAAATCATGTTTTATCAGATGTTATGAAATTATATTTCATACATGATTATTTTCCAAAATAGCTTTTTTGCAAACACCCATATGACCCAGGTTGTACAAGGTGTATTTGGATGAAGGAAGAAAATGATTTTGAAGGATCTCTAAATCATTATTACAATGCATGGACCTTCTACCTATATAAACAAGTTGATGATAAAACTATATAAACACGATGATCAAGGTATTATGTTCTTTCTAAAAGTAATTGTTTTATTTTATTATATGGAGGTGGAAAAAATGACAATATATAAGATGTTGAGGTCTTAATGTATTGAGATGAAAAAAATGTATAAGAAAACCTTTGAGTTTAAAACATGTTAAGGATATTTTTGAGTTTTACAAAGAGGACAACCTGTAAGATGGGTGATGACCCATCGCATCTGGCAAGGCCACAGGAATAAAACCCACAACTGAAGGGTGACATGGGCGCATCGCCTACCACTGTCTTACATGAAGTACCTGGTTAGTATGACTTATTGTTTTATATTAAATTATTTCATGGATCAAGAATATATTTATTTTGGATCTTATGTTTTTTCAAATGGACGTCCTTAATATAGGAAAATTATTTGGTGATTATGTAATAAAGGTTATTTTGGAAGATATTCTCACTTTTGGGAACACTATATGCTTAAGGAAAATAAAATACTATGGGATTTAATTTGTGGAGTAATTATTGAAATATTATTTTGGAAGAATCTATGTTATTATTGTGAACATAAGGTGATTTGGGTTATTTATGGAAATTATTAATATATAACAGTGAATATGTGTTTAGGTTAATTACACTTCAGTATGAAACTTTAATAGTAGTCGATGTTCTTGGAGATAAATGTTAATATTTATTATGTAGGACTGTAATGACCCAAAGATTCATTAATGGAAATCCCTCTTGATCTAATTAAATGTGTCTTTATGTAAAATGTTTATATAAAATTTCAACTTCTTTGATTTTATGTTAATAATTGTGACCATTGCTTTTATATCCGTTTAACAGTGATCACATGATTAGTATAAATATAGGGCTTTAACAAATCCAATTTACTCAGACAAAGGAAGTGATGGCCTCATCCAGTAGAATTTCTCCATATGAAGCCCATTTATCGGATCACGGAAAAAAGGTGGCGTCTTTGGGATTATCTCTTGACCAATCCCAAGCCAAGCTTCATCATGTCAAGCTCGAAGGTGACCGTCTACAGGAAAAGTGGAAGTTGCTAGAAATTACCACTCGAGCAATGTTATCTGAGCCACCCCAAGAGTCTCTCACCATCGCACACCTAACCCTTAGGACTTATGCGGCTGTTTTAAGGGGTTATGTAACAAATAACTAGTATTATTTTCATGTACATTATTTTTTGTATATAATAATGAATATACTTTCTTGTCATTATTGATACATTATAAATAGTTTTTAAAGTGAAAATAGTGTTTTTTGTTATTATTTAATTAAGAATTATATTTTATTAAATTACGGGATTTTTGGATTAAATAATATTTTAATAAAATATAATTATCATTATTATTAAATTAATTTTTCTTATATATAAATGATCATATAAATTTATGAATGCAATTGTAATTTTTATTAAGGTTTGAAAGCCATTTTTGTCAAAACTCATCAATATTCGATAAATGTCGGTTCTTATTTTAAAAGTTAAAATTAACATATTTAGAAAATTATTTAGATAAAATAAATGTTATTTTTGGAATCATGACGTCAAAATTATTCAACGGTGAATTTTTCATAATTTTCTGTGATAGTCAATTTTTTGGGTAAAAATTAAATACTGTTTAAATATATAATGTGTTTTATGACATCATAATGACCCAATAGTGATGTAATAAAATACTATAAGCTTTATGTTCTGCCAATATATGTTTTAAAATTAAAATAATTTGATTTTGGGTTTGTTTGAATTACTTTTAAAAGCATTAATGGACCCTTCAATATTTATTAAACACCTTGTCTTTTTAAATTGTTTTCCATGGGAGTGTGACTCACTTCCACATAAGAAACCCTATTATTTAATGCATATTGGACTTTGGCCTTATAAAATATTTTTTTTCTATTCCCTTTTCCAAAAACCATGGTCAAAAACCATGGTATGGTTCGTGGTTTTGACTAATTTAATATAAGGGGTCACAAACCTAAATAATAAAGAATTCCCTCACCTTTCCTATATAAACCCACCCAAACTCACACTTCCCCCTCACTATAAGACTTTGTAGTTCATCAAAACTCTGAAATACTCTCTCTATAATCCTCTCAAGGTGCCCTATGCTCCCAAGAATCCTCTCTCAAGCCTCTCTCAAGCCTTTGGAAGCACACTTCCAAGTAAGGGTTTTTTCTTCCTTTCTCATTTTGGTCCAATTTTTTTTAAGTTGTTTTTCCCTTTTAATTTAAATTATTAATGTTGGTTTATGGTTTCTAACCTCATTCATACTTCCCTATTTATTTTGGAATGATGGGAGACCCCTTTCTCTCTCATTAAATGCCTCCCATGTACACCCGTTACTATGCTGAAATTCCGAAAGGAACTTCTCTCTCCTCTTTTACATTCAAGCAATACTTTTGAATTATGAATCTAAATTAAATTAAAATTGTTGGGACATGTATATATATTACCTCCTTACTGTCCATTACATGTAAATATGATGATGAACCCATTTCTCTCTCATTAACCATTTTTATGAATTCTTATGTCATGTTGTTACGCTGCCGAAATCACACCGATTTTCGAAGCCAATGTCATTGTGTAGTGAGTACCATGCATATTTCTCCATCAAGGGTATTCAACATTATGCACATTTACTTATTGATTATAAACTTTCATGTATTAATTCCACATTCCTTTATCATGGAATAAATTATTATGTTTTATGAATCCATGTTTTATGATCCATGTGGCACACTAATGCATGAAATGAAATGTTTAAGAAGGTTGTGCCTTTATAGAACTCCAATGCATAGGGTAAAGTATAGTATCATGCTATGTCATGTGCAATGAGTGTTTACTTATTCTAATTCAAGTGCAATGAGGGTTTACTCCTACTTCATGTGCAATAAGGATTTACTCATGCTCCATGTCCAATGAGCCTTGGCTCATGCTAATTCTATGTTAAGTGTTGTTGGCACATTTCCATGTTATGAATATCATGCTTTATCATGCCTTTATGTTCATTTTTCTCTTGTGATATATTGATATGCCTATTTTCTAACATGTATTTTACTCCTCATGTATTCCATTTTTATTCCCTTACTGGCCTTTATAGCTCACCCCTTTTCTTATGCATGTCCTCAGGTTATCCCATGCAATGCTAAGTACGAGGGAATGTAGTGGTCATGTAAATGAAGTTTTCAATAAAGATGTTGTATTTCAGGTTTTAAGTTGTTATTTAATTATCCTAATCCCCAAAGACACTGTACCTCTTGACCATCCATGTTGTATTAAGTGAATATTTTATGTAATAAATCATGTTTATGTTTGTAATAAAAGCAGGGTTGTCATAGTTGGTATCAGAGGATAGGTTTAGTTATTCTTGGGGTTAGGATTATAAAACCCTAGTAAAGCCTTATAGACAAGACTAAGTATAATAAAAACATCCCTATGTTTTGGTAAGTACTGATTATGTGGTTTATCAAACAAATACATCCCTATCTGGATATGAGCAGGTAGAGGTGGCTCTGGCACAGATGTATCCTAGGGGTAAAACCCAAAAACACCGCATTGAGATGGACTTGAACGGGAACTGGTGCAATACAACGGGCCTTGTTGTACTCTTGGTTATTACACTGTCGGGGGATATGTTTTGATAAACTCACAAGCTTCGTATGAACCCTTATTAATGGAATTAAAAAAATGACCCTAAGAATATATGTTACAATGTAGATCATGAAAATCCTTGATTGAAGCCCATAGACTCATGAATTAAGGAAATAAAAGTTTATTTATAAGTCATCAACTTTTGTATTTGGATTACCCATTATGTGTTACCCCTAAATTTCCTTTTATTCTAGGAAATGGCCGGTAATAGGAGTACTCGGGCTAACAACTGATGTGAAGATCAGTGTGATGACTGTACTAATAAGATGCCTAATCCAAAGGGAGCGGGAATCACGAAAATTGTCACGTTTCTCTCTCAGCTAACTCAATATTTTAATAGAAAAATGGTTCAAGAAAAACGTCCAAACCCCCCTAATAAGGAACAAGTCACTATCGAGAGCTTCATGAGAAAAAAGCCTCCTACTTTTAGTGGATAATGTGATCCCAAGATCGTTGAACAATGGATAAACTCCATTGAAAAGATCATATCCATCCTTCAACATTATGAACAAGAAAAGGTTCTCCTAGAGGCTCGTCGTATGGAGGGTGAAGCTACTAAATGGTGGGTGTTGATAAAAAATACGAATCCTGATGAGGAGATTGAGGCGTTGGAATGGAAGGATATTAGGAATATTTTTTTCTATAAATATTTTCCACGCACCCTCCGCCTTAAGATGAAAGGTAGTTCCTTTCCCTCAAGAAAAAAGAAGAAGAATCTATTGGAGTGTATGAGGAAAACTTCACAAGGCCTGCACGATAAGCTCCCAGATTTTTCGTTACCCTTGAATGCAAGGTTGAATGCTTCTTTGGTGGGCTGAAGCCTAACCTACAGAAAACATTAGAGATCTGTGACTTTGATAGCAATGAGGAAATTGTCTGATGTGCCCTTAAGGTTGAAATGGATATCAGAGAATCACAGGGGTATCATGGGGACAAGAAGCGTAAGGTGTACTTCAATGTTGGCGGTCCAATGGATAAATCCAACGGTGCTAAGAAGATCCAGCACCCCACTTACCAAAAGTGCGGAAAGAAGCACCCTAGAAATTTCCTCAAAGAGATGAGGAAATACTTTAGGTGTGGAAGAGAAGGGTATCTAGCTATTAACTGTCAGCAAGAAAGACCCGAGACTGCGTCAGAGGAGAGGAATGCTCCGTTTGAACCTCAATGCATTGTTTATTGCTACAAATGCAAACAAACGGGGAATCTTGTAAATCAGTTCCCTAATCCAAGGGTTTTCGGAGGCAACCAACAACCTCCAAGGCAGCAAGGAAGAGCTTTTCCCATCACTTCTGTCGAAGTGAACCCCAACGACGAAGTGGTGATAGGTTTACTAGTAATTCATTAAATAATAGTGAATGTACTTTTTGATTCAGGTTCTATGCATTCTTTAATATCTTGAAAGTTTAGTAGAACAATCCCAACACCACCAAAAATCATGGAAGTGAAGATTTCAGTGAGTACGGCAAATGGGTCAATCATTGCATCCCATGAATATAAGTCCTCCACTGTTATAATCTGTGGATTGAATTTCTCGGCGAACCTCGTCATATTCCCTCTGGTCGAATTTGATGAAATTCCTGTCATGGATTGGATTTCCTTATATAGAGCTAACATAAATTGTCGGGAAAGGGAAATCACACTCCATATAGAGAATCGACCCCCGATTCATTACAAGTGTAAGTAGGAAGATGAATCTACTTTAGCTCCATAATCTCAAGAATGGCTATTATTGCCCTATGATCACACATATCTGGCACAGATGATTGAGTCCATGGAAGACACCATCCTTGAAGAAATGCCTATTGTGAGGGAATTCGCGGAAGTGTTTCCCGAAGAACTGCCTAGTCTTCCTCCTATAAGAGATTTTGAATTCTCAATTGAACTTATACCAGCGGCATTACCAATAAACAAGATTCCATATAGAATGGTTTTCGTGGAACTTAAAGAGATGAAGAAACAACTACTGGAGAATCTAGATAAAAGTTTTATACGCCCAAGTGCTTGACTGTGGGGTGCACCAGTCCTCTTGGTCAAGAAGAAGGATGGTTCAATTCGGCTTTGCATTGATTATCGTGAAAATAACAAAATCTTGATAAAGAACAAGTATCCTCTTCCACGGATCGATGACTTGTTCGATCAGCTTTGCGGAGCACAATACTTCTCCAAGGTATATTTTCGGTCGAATTATTATCAAGGGTGAAGAAAGAAGATATACCCAAGACTGATTTTCGAACAAGATACGGGCATTATGAATTCATAGTAATGCCTTTAGGACTCACCAATGCTCCAGAAATCTTCATGTACTTGATGAATAGAGTCTTTAGAGATTACCTAGGAAAATTTTTGGTAGTATTTATAGATGACATTCTAATATACTCCAAAACCATGGATGATCATGGGGAGCATTTAAGAACTATACTGGAGACTTTACGCAAGGAGAAGCTCAATGAAAAGTACATAAATTGTGATTTTTGGTTGATGGAAGTCTCATTCTTGGGCTATATCATCACAAGAAATGGGATTTCTATGGATCCCTCCAAAATAGATGCAATTGAGGGATGGTTGAGGCCAACATCGGTAACGGATATTCGTAGCTTCTTGGGGTTACCAGGATATTATCGACGATTTCTAAGAGATTTATCACGATTTTCCTACCCTCTTACCAAGATAACTCGAAAGCGAGTAAATTTTTCATAGCGTAATGAATGTGAAGAAAGCTTCAAGGAGTTGAAAAGGAGGCTTATCACTGCACCCGTGCTCACTTTACCCACAAGTGGGGAAATTTTTGTGGTATTCAGTGATGCTTCGAAGAAGGGATTAGGTTGTGTGCTGATGAAGAATGATAAAGTGATATCTTATGACTCAAGGTAGTTGAAAATCCATGAGCGAAACTAGCCAACGCATGATCTAGAGTTGGTGGCGGTGATCTTTGCCTTGAAAATCTGGCGGCATTATCTTTATGAGGAGAAATGTGAGATATATACTGACCACAAGAGTCTTAAATAAATATTCACACAGAAAGAGAAAAATATGTGCCAGAAAAGATGGATAGAGCTCATCAAGGATTATGAATTTTCAATACATTTCCACCCTGGGAAATCAAACAAGGTGGCAGATTCCCTAAGTAGAAAGGACCCAGTGATTCTATCAATGCTGAGAATTGAGAAGGATCCAATCTTCTTAGACTTGATGAAGATGGACATGGGAATCATAAAGAAGGGAACATCATAAATACTTTCCCAAAGGATTACTCAACCATCTCTTTTAGAAAGGTTAAAGGATGCTCAAAAGGATGATGTGGGAATTCAGGAAAAAGTGGAAGCTATTGAAAAAGGGAAATCCTCAAAGTTTAATGTTAATTAAGAAGGAATTGTGCGATTTGGGAAAAGACTATGTGTTTCATTACGTCCGGATCTGAAGAAGGAACTTTTGGATGATGCACATAGTTCAAATTTCTCTATTCACCCAGGGAGGACAAAGATGTATCGAGATCTATGAGAAAACTTTTGGTGGGATAATATGAAAAAGGTGATCATTGAATATACATCAAAGTGTCTGATGTGCCAGAAAGTGAAGGAAGAGAGGTAGAAGTTTATGGGGATGATGCAACCATTGCCCATACTAGAATGGAAATGTGAGATAATCACCATGGACATTGTCACCGGATTTCCAAGGATATCCAAAGTCAATAATGCAATTAGGGTTGTTGTGGATCATCTTACAAAGACTGCACACTTCATTTCTATACGAGAAGATTTCTCATTGGATCAACTGGCACGGATATATATCATGGAAGTTGTAAGGATGCATGGAGTGCCACTATCTATTGTGTCTGACCGAGATCCAATATTCACATCTATGTTTTGGAAGAGTCTTAAATATGCTATGAATACTAAACTGAACATTAGTACAGAATATCATACTAAAACTGATGGAAAATCTGAGTGGACTATCCAAACACTTGAGGACATGTTGAGAGCAAGATCAATGGACTTTAAAGGAGCATGGGATCAACATCTTCCTCTGGTTGAGTTCTCTTATAATAACACTTTCCACCCAATCATCCAAACGGCACCATATGAAGCCCTTTATGGGAAAAGGTGCAGAACACCGGTGTGTTGGGATGAGGTCGGTGAACGTAAGCTTCATGGACTGTAAATGGTCAAGGAAATGTTGGAGAAGGTGAAAACCATTCCGCAGTATATCAAGGCATCCCAGAGTTGACAGAAGAGTTATGAAGATAATCGTCGATGAGACATTGAGTTTAATGTTGGAGACATGGTTTTTCTACGCATATCGCTATGGAAGAAGGTCATGAGGTTTGGAAAGAAATGGAAGTTAAGTCCAAGGTACATCGGCCCCTTCCAGATTCCTGATCGTGTCGGGGTTGGGACCTATCGACTAGCACTTCCACCAACCATGGCCAAAGTACATGATGGCTTCCATGCATCCCTCTTAAAAAAGTACATACCGGACCCTTCACATGTACTCTCTTCTGAGGTGGTATAGTTGGAGGATGATCTTTCTTATGAGGAGAAACCAGTGAAGATATTAGATCATAGAGAAAAAGTTCTACAAAATAAGACAATACACCTCGTCAAGGTGTTGTGACGAAACCACAAGTTTGAAGGAGCGACTTATGAATCGGAGGAAATGATGAAGTTAAGTTACCCATATCTGTTTTAGTGTGGGAAATTGAAATTTCGAGGGAAAAATTTCTAAAGGGGGGAATATTGTAATGACCCAAAGTTTCATTAATGGAAATCCATATTGATCTAATTAAATGTATCTTTATGTAAAATGTTTATATAAAATGTCAACTTATTTGATTTCATGTTAATAATTGTGACCGTTTCTTTTATAGTCGTTGAACATTGATCACATGATTAGAAAATATATAGGGCTTTAACAAACCCAATTTACTCAGACAAAGGAACCGATGGCCTCATCCAGTAGAATTACTCTATACGAAGCCCATTTTTCGGACCTCGGAAAAGAGGTGGCGTCTTTGGGCTTCTCTCTTGACCAATCCCAAGTTGAGCATCATCATGTCAAGCTTGAATGTGACCGTCTACGGGAAAAGTGGAAGTTGATAGAAATTACCACTCGAGCGATGTTATCTGAGCTACCCCAAGAGTCTGTCACCATAGCACACCTTACCCTTTGGTCTTATGTAGCTGTTTCAAGGGGTTATGTAACAAATATATAGTACTATGTTCATGTACGTTATTTTCTGTATATAATAATGAATATAATTTCTTGTCATTATTGATACATTGTAAATAGTTTTTAAAGTGAAAATAGTGTTTTTTTGTTATTATTTAATTAAGAATTATATTTTATTAAATTAAGGGGTTTTTGAATTAAATAATATTTTAATAAAATATTATTAATATTATTAAATTAATTTTATTATATATAAATGATCATATAATTTTATGAATGCAATTGTAATTTTTATTAAGGTTTGAAAGCCATTTTTTTCAAAACCCGTGAATTTTTTATAAATGTCGGTTACTATTTTAAAAGTGAAAATTAACATATTTAGAAAATTATTTAGATAAAATAAATGTTATTTCTGGAATCAGGACGTCGAAATTATCCAACAGTGAATGTTTCAGAATTTTTTGAGATAGTAAATTTTTTTGGGTAAAAATTAAATACTGTTTAAATATATAATGTGTTTTATGACATCATAATGAACCAATAGTGGTGTAATAAAATACTATAAGCTTTATGTTAGGAAAATATATGTTTTAACATTAAAATAATGTGATTCTTGGTTTGTTTGAATTACTTTTCAAAACATTAATGGACCCTTCATGACTTATTAAACACCTTGTCTTTTTAAATTGTTTTCCATGGGAGTGTGACTCACCTCCACATAAGAAACCCTATTATTTTAAGAAGATATGACTTTGGCCTTATAAAATATTTCTTTCCTCTTACCTTTTCCAAAAACCATGGTAGAAAACCGTGGGATGGTTTGTGGTTTGGACTAATTTAATATATGGGGTCCCAAACCTAAACAATAAAGAATTCCCTCACCATTCCTATATAAACCCACCCAAGATTCCACTTCCTCCTCACTCAAAGCCTTTGGAGTTCGTCAAAATTCTACACTACTCTCTTTAAAATCCTATCATGGTGCCCCAAGCTCCCAATAATCCTCCCTAAATACTCTCTCGAGCCTTTGGAATCACATTTCTAAGTAAGGGTTTTTTCTTCCTTTCTCATTTTTGTCCAATTTTATTTATGTTGTTTTTCCCTTTTAATTTCAATTATGAATGTTGGGGTATGGTTTTTCACCTCCCTCATACTACCATATTTATGTTTTAATGATGGTAGACCCCTTTCTCTCTCATTAAATGCCTCCCATGTACACCTGTTACTATGCCGAAATTCCGAAAGGAACTTCTCTCTCCTCTTTAACATTCAAGCAAGACTTTTGTATCATGAATATAAATTCCATTACAATTTTTGGGAAATTTATCTATATAACCTCCATACTATACAATATATGTAAATATGACGAGGAACCCCTTTCTCTCTAATCAACCATTTTTATGAATTCTTATGTCACGCCGTTACGCTTGTGAAATCGCACCGATTTTCTAATCCAATGTCATTGTGTAGTGAATACCATGCCCATTTCTCCATCAAGGTTATTCATCTTTATGCACATTTAATTATTGATTTAAAGTTTCATGTATGAATTCCACATTCCATTATCTTATAATAAATGATTATGTTTTATGAATCCATGTTTTATGATCCATGTGGCAAACTTATGCATGAAATGAAATGTTTATGAAGGGCGATCCCTTATAGCACTCCAATGCATTGGGTAAAGTATAGTCTCATGATACATAATGTGAAATGAGTGTTGACTCATGATAGTTCAAGTGCAATGAGGGTTTACTTGTGATTCATGTTCAATGGGGATTTACTCATGCTCCATGTGCAATGAGCCTTGGCTCGTGCTAATTCCATGTTAAGTGTTGTTGCCACATTTCCATGTTATGAATATCATGGTTTATCATGCCTTTATGTTCATGTTTCTCATGTGATATATTTATATACCTATTGTCTAACATGTATATTACTCCTCATTTATTCCATGTTTATTCCCTTACTGGCCTTTATAGCTCACCCATTTTCTTATGCATGTCCTCAGGTTATCCCATGCAATGCTAAGTACAAGGGAATATAGTGGTCATGTAAATGAAGTTTTCAATAATGATTTTGTATTTCATGTTTTAAGTTGTTATGTAATGATCCTAATCCCCATTGACACTAGACCTCTCGATCATCTATGTTGTATCAAGTGAATAGTTTATGTAATAAATCATGTTTAAGTTTGTAATAAAATCAGGGTTGTCATAAGGACTTTGTGATTAAATCCTTTTGAATTTTGGGTTACAATATTAGATTGGATTATTTTGAATAATTTTAAGTAAATTTGTATATTGAAATGTCTTTCATGATCTTTGGGTTCTTTTTGTTGAATTTTGTAGATTAAGAGTAGAATTTATTTTTATAAAGTATTATCCTTTTGGGGATTATCTGATCTTGTACTATCCAATTTTGGTTTTGGTTGATTTATAAAGATAGGGGAAATATATAGTTTATCTTTTGAAGTTTATGTGATGCTCTAGAAATTTATTCTAGCACTTCCGGTGTGACCAAGTCTTCTTGAATACTAACTATCTGGAGAAAATACGAGTTTGTGCTAGAATTTTAT
Source organism: Viscum album (assembly GCA_963277665.1). Classification (NCBI taxonomy): domain Eukaryota; kingdom Viridiplantae; phylum Streptophyta; class Magnoliopsida; order Santalales; family Viscaceae; genus Viscum; species Viscum album. The sequence goes on along the minus strand of OY728140.1, from coordinate 554,274,335 downwards.
TAAAGGATAACACTATAAATGACAAGTAAGTATATTTAATTATGATCTTAGTCTAGTTATTAATACAATTATTCAACTCTATGAAAAGGGTCTTGAAAAAAAAATGTTATAAGCTCTCTTTTATCATTAGACTTTTACCCACCACAAATTTATGGTATTGTGGTGGGTAACTTTCTATGATCAACTTATCTATCACTCTATATTAATCTATAAGAGTTAGTTTCTATTCCATATCCATGTTTTCATGGAATCCTAGTATCTATTGTCCTGGGTGACCTTGTTACTTATCATTCTTTCTTTTAAAGTGATATTTTTATTGACTCTTCTTCTGATGTGGGAATTGCAATGAATTTTCCAAACCAAATTTTAAAATTTCAAGGACGCAATTCCCAAAACGGGGAAGGATGTAACATCCCAAGAAAATAAAGAACATAAAAATTTAATATTTTTTAAAAAAATTTGAATTAAAAATTAATTTTAATTTAAAGGGGATTATATGTTTGATGTCGTACCTGATACGCAACAATAGGTCTCTTTGAAATCTTATGTTGCACAGAATGATAAGTCATACAAAAAATAATAATATAATATTATTTTAAATGGTAGTTAATCCCTAGTAGTTTTATTAGAGGAATTGGAAAAAACTAACTAAAATATGAATATATAGGTTTTTTAAGTGTTTTTACATTTCTATAATAAATTTTAGAGGCTTAAAATAAGAACCAATCCAATTTTAAGCATAAATACTCTAATATTCATTAAAAGGTTGATTTACCTCCTTTTGATGGTGAACCATATTTAAATCTTGTTTTGGTCACCTTTATATGATATATTTGACAAAATAATATTCTCATTTAGAATCGGGATATCAAAATTTACTTTGGAAACATTTTGGTATTTTTCTAATAAAGCTCATTTTTTATGAATAGTAAGAAATACTGTATTTTAATTCTTACCTGCCTTTTAATTTAATTTATTTATATTGTTATATTATCTTTTTAAATGGTTTTAAAATGTAATTAGATTATATTTTTACCATTTAATCCAATTTTTGTTATTGGAAGTAGTTTCACTTTGAAATTGGGCATAAATAAGTGTCATTCTTATGATAGTTATTATTTCTTGAAAACATGTTTTTTGTTTTGACAGTGGGAATTAATTTTAAATTAATTTTTTCCTCTTCTATGTTTTGAATTTTGAAAAATGGATTCCTTATTTGGAATCATACGGTTCAAATTCTGTAAATAGGTATATTTTTTTAGACATTATGAATATTTACTTCAGTAAAAAAAATTATTTACCATGGTTAATGGGTAAATCTAGTAAATATGGGTAACAAAATATTATTATAATAATATTAAATTACCCTAACATGTGTCCTAATCCTTTTGGGAGATACCTTTATGACCATGGGCATCCTCGGGTCCATTATGGGACCCCATGGAGCCACTTTGGAGTGATAATGACACTTTATATTAAATAATTTTAAGGAAAGACAAAAATGACTTAGACATATATATTTTAGTAAATCAATTCTTACATGGGGTTATATAAGTTATCTATTTGACTATAAATATTCATTTGAAATATAAAAATATTTCCTAAATCATTATGTTTTTTTATTATTTTTGGAAGTCAAATAAATAAAATTATTTATGACACAATAATGATGCATTGTTTACCTCATTAAAGAACGATTTAAATAAATATGATTATAAAGATTAAAAAAATATCAAAAATGTATCCAATTATTATTAGATGATTTTATTTTGAACATGAGTCATCTTATATTTGACTTTAATATGTTTTGGACCTTTTGAAACCCAAAAATCATTATATTATAAAATAATATTTTAAAACATTCCTAAAGAGCCCATCCTCTCCATTATAAAAAGCCATCACTTCTGACCCATTCCTCACCCTACTCAAGAACCTTGTATTGTCCAACTTATGCCCAATTAATCTCCCTACATCCCTATATTCCTCTTAGAAGGATTCCCATAGGAAGAAGGCAATTCAAGTGAACCTTTTGATTCAAACCAAAGGGAGATACCAAATTTAAAGGAGATTAAAGAATGATCTAGTCAAGTCGGACACAGGGTAAGGGGTTTCTTATATCACTTTTAATTTGTGAGATTTCCATTTTTCCCCACTTATTTATTTCATGTGGTGTATTATGTACTATCATTTGATATATATTATCATTATTGTTTTTATATTCATGGTATTATGTGATTAATTTGGTCGTTATTAACGTTTGGTCATACGACCCAATTAATTAAAACATGGTTAGGGGTTTTCAGTTCACTTCTTATTACCATGAGATTCATTCTATATTTAGCACTAATTCCTTTGTGTGGTGTATTTACTACTCATTATTGTACTCTTTTTGTAATATAATTTCATTTATGGGTATTTACATCTTCATCGTATGATCCTTCTTTCATGTGGTGTATGTTAGTAAGTTACCAAATCATTTAGGGAACCATTCACCCTCCTCTTTTTAAAAGACTTCCATTTGTTATTTCTTTAAATTTACATCTTTTTATGTTGGGATATGTTATTATATATCCTCATTATTTTAAATTTTATGCCCAAGTGATGAGATACCATTTTTCTCTCATCAAATCATTTTCATAATTTTAAAGTGACGTCGTTAGGTTATCGATTTTCTATAAGAGAACTTCATAATGAAATTTTAATTCTTTTGCATTAAACTTCTACTTATTGATTATGTCATTCTATAAATATGTGTTAATTTCTTATAATTTTTTTAAACATAATATACACTTATATTTGGTGTATTCTTATTTGTCACACATAATTATGTCATTGATTTTTCCTTAATCTAACGATATGATCATTGCAAGGGACTTTGTCTCAATTTACATTCCATTGAAACTTATTTATTTTTAAACACTAATTCACATTTATATAGTGTATATACTTCCCTTTGATGTATTATATCATAAATCTCTCTATTTTTTTGGACATTATAAGCTTTTATGGATGTTATTCTTAAATTTTTTATTTTTAATTGTCTCTTATTTTGTTAAAAACTCTTTAACTAAAATATCATTTTAAATGATTTAATGATTTATTCTTATAAATCATTCTCATTAATGTCCATGTTTTAAAAATTGTTTTTAGGATTTATTTTTATGGACATTAATGTTTTAAATTGTTAATTCCTCTATAATTTTCAATGTATTGTGGGACACTTTGATTCAAAAAATCTCTTTATTGAATGTTTTAAATGGTTTTTTAAAATGGTTTGATAAGGAATTAATTAAGTCAATACCTTGAAATATTATATTGTGATAACAACTTGTTAATTTTATCTTTAATTTATGCTTGTTTTATGTGTAACGACTATTTTATTTTTCTTTGACATTGTTTACAAATACGGGTGGTTTCGTGATAAACCTAGGGCAGTTGAGCTGGAAATAGCTCTTTAATGCATTGGGTAACATGACCAAGGTAAACGTTAATGTTTATCCTAAGAGATTTAGGAAATGTAATGTGATGGTTATTCCAAACCTAACTCCCTACATAGCTATGAAATCTACAAGGTAAGTATGTTATATATGCCATATGTTACCTTGATTATTTATGATTTATATGTTTTATTCAAAAATATTATGATTTCATAAGGTATGGTAAGATTGAAAAGAATGGTTTCATTGTTTTTTATTTATTGATGGGGCAATGTTTTTATTTCATATTTTATTACCCTTACAGAGCTTTTTATTCTCATCACATGTTTTTGAAATGTTTTCCACAGGATTTAAAGAAGAATAGGTCAAATATGGGTTCAAGGAAAAATTTTGTTGTTTAAAACATGGAAATAGACATGTTTCTTTTTTAGAGTATTTATTTTATGAAAAAATGGATACTGAGTAGTAGTGTTTAAATGTAATTTTCAAGTTTATATGTAACAGTCATGGCCTACTTCTCTAAAACTCTAATCCTGAAAAAATACTCAATGTGAATTATTCATTTAATTTAAGATTATGTAATGCTTTTTGGCCAGGTCCTTATAAAACCTATCATAGGATACTAAAATATCTTCTATATTATTTCAAAAACTCATTACTATTGTCTTTATTACTAATTAAATTTTATAGCTAATGGAATATAATGTTGGAATTTATTTCCAACTCTAATACGGACATCTTGTAGAGTATGTTAACTACATGTTAATTATCCCCCCAAAACAATGATTTGTGACTTATCTTCAAATGCTATACATTTCTAATTGGAGTATTCAATCATTGGAACCATGTTTGGGGGTTTTATTGACAATTATATTCTTTATCCTTGGATTTCACCAATCAAAATAATCAAAATTTTCTAAGTTGTAAGGTAAACCATTCCTTGTATCTCTCAAAATTATAACGTAGTTATAAATGATCACATCAACAACAATGATATTCCATTACTATTGTCCTAAAATATCCCATTTCTTATGATATTTGGATAATTATCAACTATCACCACATTTCATGTGTATGAATACTATAATTTCTTCTTCATTCTTATATAAGGTTTTTATTGTGATATCTTTATATTATTAAATACATTATACCTTGATCAGAAAATTCTGATTATAGGATTAAATTTTTATGGGATCAAATCAGCTTCATTATTACTTTTACATTACCAAAAAACACAAATTAATGTATGGTCATCAAATATAAAGTATATATTATCAAATTAATGGTTTAAATCACTAATTTTTGTGGTTTACCCCTATATTTCAATAAAAAATTAATGAAAATGTATTATTTAACCATATATTGTTAATATAATGGGTGATATCCTCAACAAAACCACGGTGAAGAATATGAAAATATATAGGTCAATAACTCCCCTTAAAGTTATATATCACACCCTGTGGACATATTCAAGGAATTCAAATGAGAATTATATACCAATCTCTTGTTTTACCTAAATATATAATGGATGTATAACTTTTAATGTGAAATTATGATTAAAGTTATCACATACATTCTATGATATTATCTAAATAATTTCCTTTATATTCTGATTAAATTTCATTCCATATTTATATTCCCACCCTTCCTCACATTTAAATACAACGCTAAATATTATTACATCATCACTCACAATAAATTAAGCAATGTAATTCTTAGTCTCAATATCATTAAAGTGTTTCCATAATATCATAGTTTCAACTCTAAATCCACATATAAATTAGATGATCTATATAACTCCAAAGGATATTATAGTGTCTCTCTGTTAAAGAGGGTGGGTAGGTAACTATGGAAAAAGGATTAAGAAGGGTGATTATCTCTTTTAAAAAGAAATTTTGATAAATAATTAAATAATTAGTTTATGATTCTGAACATCTAACATGAAAATTAAACTCTCATCACTATTCCCATATTTTGTTGAATATTAACACTCAAAAAGAATAATTATGGATTTTTATCACTTATTCAATGAATTTTCTTCTATTTTTTATTTCAAATTTCGTTCATATAATCTTTTTATTAACGGATCACGGAATATTTTTATATCAATAGTTATAATTCAAAAATCTCATACCTAAATATATCATAATATCCCAACAAATTTATTTCGTGAATTCTACATCCCATGATGTTTCCAAACAACCATCCTCCACACTTATTTATAATTATAATTATGAAAATTTCCCAGGGGATGGGTAGGTTAAGATACTAGGATTTTATTATCACAACCTACCAAGTATTTCATTGTTTATTGGGGGCATGTATAAAAAATTATATGAAATGGGTTTTTTTGATTGATTTATAAAAGGAGTTTTGGAAAAATAGGGACTCAATTATATTGTTACCAATCCAAATTTCCATAAATATTTCAAATGGAAAATTATAATTTTTTAGTTAAAAAGAAATTTTTCAACTCATTAGTATAGGTTGGGAAAACCACAATATTAATCAATGTTTAAAACCTTTAAGTCATGTGATGTTTATCATTAGACAATACTATATGCAATTTAGTTTTATTTTTAGTGGAATCAACATTTGAGGTTCATAAATTTAAATCCATAAATGTGGAAATACATCAAAATTCCACTAAGGCTTACATATTAAAATAAATATAATGGATAAAAATAACTTAAGTAATTTCTGTGAAAACAAGGGAATGATTCTATCTTAAAAAGTTATCAACAGAAGAATGATCTAAAATAAAAATTTATTTAAATGTATGAAAAAACAACCAAAAGAAAATTAAAATAATACATGGGTTAAGATGAAAATTGATTTTATATTTTTATTTTATATTATTATACATTGGTCTTAGTTAATAATATTATAATGGAGGATGTCATCTATGTGATAAGAGGAAATATATCCCTATTATTTTAGTTGTATTCCACATGAAAAAAAATCAAGATCTTCTTGTAAAAAATATAATTTAATTTTACCCTATCTATAGAAAATCATGTTTTAGCGCAAGATAAAAAAGGTGATGGAGGTAGTAATCCTTATCTTGATGTGTTTGACTATCCTTTATGTGTGTCTCAAAGGCCGCAAGAAGTCCATTTTCTTCTAGTTTTTCCGATGTATATTTTTCATCATTTAAATTAGTATTATTTCTATTGTCATCATAATAATTATTAATCAATACTAAAATATTATTAATTATTTCTTTATAGCTCACCACCTCTTCAGTATACTTTCCATAAAAATCATTTATAGAATGAATATGTGGTTTAAAATCAACAATCCATCATATAGCGATTCCATATGAATTTCAATATAAATATAATTAAACCAAAATTATTTCAGATAAGGATTTTATCCCTCATATAATCAATAATTTAGTTCTATCTATTTAAGAAATAACTTTTATAATTAACTTTTAGGGGGATTATATAATGGAAGATATTACTCATACTTGTCTTTTATCCTACTAAATTATTTATCAATGTACAGAAGTAATATTTCTTCCATCATTTTATTCTGAATAAAAATAATTTTTATGATTTTATATACATTTTTAACTTATTATAATTTATAATTTATCTTCACATGATTCAGTTATATCAAATTATGTTATTCCAAAATCAAATCCATTTTATTTTAATATCATGCAAGATCATTATATTATTCATGGTGTATGAATTACCTTTATTTATTATTCCTTAAATATCATGGATTGTGTCTATAATTATCATATATTTGTTATTTTTTTATTAAATTCTCAACGATGTGATCATAAATTTGTATTGGTGGGATTCAGTTAAATAAAAATTGAACAAAATAATGAATATAGGGAAAATAGAGAATGACTAAATAAGAAAATTTAATTATATGACTCATGAATAATGAAAATTTTAACAGGTTACCAATTATAGGGGCCCAAAAAATTATTTATAATTTACTTTGTATGAAACATAATGGATAGAAAATGGTTAAACTCTATATGAATCTATGACAAAAAAATCCCAAAATCACTCATTATGTTCATTAACCTTTTAGAATGACATTATAAATAAGTGATATGTAGTTTAATGGATTATAAAATAAAATAAAAACTTCCTAGAATCACATGGAAATGAAAATTATTCTTTTTTTACTTATGGATTAATATTATAGTAATAAACATTTCCATTTATACATAACTAAAATAGTTTTTTACTAGTTTTAGATTTTTATTAGTGGATTCCAAATTATAGGCATTAGTATGTACTCTTTTCTACCAAGGATAAACATATTACGCACAAAAGTATACTAATGAATTTCGTTTCTATGTGGATTGAGCAATTTTCTGTGAGGTTGTGTAGTGGTACATAATATCTATTAATATTATACAATCTCTCATGGTCTATATCAATCCAATGAATACCTTAATTTACTCCCCCTCACACATGGTTACACTCCTAGATAATTAAGTCTATAAGAACATTATTATATAGTTATACTGAATTTTAATGGAATGGATGCATTGTGTGAAAAAACAATTTGAGATGTAACACAATAAAATTTATTGAAATACAAATTCCTTATTCTCCCCACCACACATCTTAGTGAACATTTGTGTAAAAATGTATAACAAGATATAATGGAAATATTATATGCCTAGAAACATAGTAAATATATTGTGTCTTATATTAGACTATAAAAACTTGTTACAATATTATTAGATATTAATACGAAATAAGGGAAACATATTTTGATGATTAATAAATAAATTTCAAAAAATATTTGAAGAAAAATAAAGCTAACATATGGCGTGAAAAAAAATTTCCCTCTGGGACATTATCTTCCACATGCATTCAATTAAAAATAAAACCTGACTATGATTATGAAATATGTCCCTATAATTATTGGATTATCTCTTCACATGCTACGAGATACATTTAGAATTCTCTACCATCTCATTGCTTCTTTCTTCTTTCAGTGGAATGGCACTTAGTGACCATGATTTCTCTCCATTCATTTGTGATTTTTAAAGAAATTTGCTCTTAGGTAATGGTAATATTTATTGGAATTTGTTAGACTAGAATATAATATATTAACCTTTTAAACATTAATATTTCATGTACTCCACTTGGAAAAATATTCTCACTGGAAATTATGTCTTCACATGGGAATTGAGTTTCATTAACCTTTCAAAAACATCATAATGGTTCACTCTCATGTCCATGAATTAAAAACATCAATGATTGAAGATGGTATAATATTTTTAAGGAATTTATTGTGATTAATGATATATAAAAATAAAATTTATGAAATAGAGTATCTCTGTTCACCATATCTTTCTCACTCGATGTTATAGCTCAGTCAAATTCTATGAAACCCAGAACTATTATATATATAATGGTAATATTACACTATTATAGGAAATATAATGAATTTATATTAGATTTATAAATACACTAAATGTTTTTTCATATTTCAAAATTTATTTCATACAAGAATGAAAATAGTTGTCCTTGATCTCTGATGCTGATATGAATATCTTATAGATAACGATGTGCATATGATAATAGTTACATAACCTTCTAAAAATCATCATGTATTATTTATGATATCTCAATATCATTGTGTATTATTTAATCATGAAAACCAACTGGTTCTTATCATAGTTATTGATATTCTATATCTTTTGGATATCCTCTTATATACTCCAATGATATGCCTATGTCAAGTGGAACACTATTTTTTAGAAACATTGTGATTGCAATATCAAGATGAATGATTATGTCATCGGTATAAACAAGAAACTTTCCTTATCATATTGTATCCTATTTTTTAAAATCATTGATTTTTTTAAATATATTTATCCACTAATATTTATCTAAGAAATTACAAGTCTCCTGTATATAGCTTTGAAAATTATTTTCCATTATTACTGGATATTTTCAATCTAAGAAATATATTTATTTTATCAAATAAAGAATGTTTCGTTATGAGTATTTCTATTTTGATATTTAATTTTCATGGGTTTATATCAAATATATGTTTACCTAATAGTATTCAAGATCCAAAAATTAATTTTCCACCATGGTATATAAAATTCTAAATAATAAATTAGTTAATTATACAAATACTTTATTTTTTCAATTTTTTTACAAAAACATTATTATTTATAGAAAAATTATATTTACCAATATTTTATTATCATAGATCAATTGTATGATTGATATTAAAGATAATTTTATGAAAAATATGTTTCACTCATAATAATTATCCATTACCTAGTCGAATTAAGAGAATATCAGCATACATTTCCTCAATGTCCCCCAACACATAAAATGAAAAAATATATTTTAGTTGTAGTCAATTTCAATACAAATTCATCTCACTACATTTTTATTTGGGTGGACTTCTCATTTGATTAACCTTGATATAATTATATTAAGGAATTATCCTTGGTACATTGATATTCTATTTTTGTCATATTATATCAAGATCCAAGGATCTAAAAACAAAACTGATATTTCTTAAAAATGAATTGAATATTGATCTAGATATTAGGATTTCCACTTACCCAAAATCTTAATATCATACTAAAATTACCATCCATATTCTATATTAAACAAAAATAACATTATTGATAGGGTTCCAAATAGGATTGATTAATATTAGTTATGTTTTTCTTCTCATATAAAAATATTTTCCAACCAAGCATATAAATATCACTATATAATGGTTTATATGGGAAGATATATATAATCCCTCATAGTGGGATAATCCTAGGGATAGAAAGTTATTGTATCTATTACATTATTTTGAAATGAAAACTAATAAACAAAAAAAATCAATCTCATATTAATGTAGTTCAATTTTGACGTAAGATTTATTTATATAGTCTCTAATAATATAATGTTTTTAATGATGTGGATATAAATTAATTTGAATATCTCTATATGGAAGGGTCATAATTTTTCAGATGAAAAGAATGTTTGTAACATTATTCAAATACCATATTAAGATTCTTATCATGGGTGAATAATAGAATATTAAATATATATACATATAACTTCTCAAATTTCCATGATGTTATATATTAATCACATCTTATTATATTAATATTTTATATCCATCTCATTTACTAAAATCAATAGTTTTGAAATTATATAACATGAAATTTTATTTACAATATCCATCTAATATCTTGGATCACAGAAACAAAATACAATGAAACATGATCGCTCACCTAGATATTGTTATATAGAAAAATTTTAAATATAAGTATACATCATGAAAAACTAAATATGTATGGAAATAAATATACTCATACATTATCTCATTAAAGTAATGGGTTTTAAGATAAAAAAAATTTCAGGGAGGGTGTATAATTCCCTAGATTTTTGTATGACTATCTATTCTATAATTTTTATATATTATAAAATTTAATTCTTATTGTCACACATAATGTAAATCGAAATTGTAAATTAATTATTTTATGAACGTTAAATATTGTGACTAAATATGTAATAAAATATATCAGTACATTCATATATATGATTGAATAATTAATTTAATAAATGGATAAAAATTAAATTAAAAGGCCATAATATTTAATAACTCTTCATCGGGGTGACTTGTAGAAATCATATAACTTGGTTTAACTATAGAAATAATGAAAACATTATAAAAAATTTTACCCTTGGATGGATAATATAGTAATTGAGATATGTTGGTTATAAGATACATTTGTGTTATATGGGTTTATATAATTGACAGGTATAGCTATTGGATATAGTTTATGGGTATATACTTTTGGTATACATATATTTATAAGTTATATATAGAAATTGGGTAAATGTTATAGATGTGATGTGGTTTTTCATTATGTGTCTAGATGAATGTTATTATTATTTTCATAAATGAAATAATCATGACATATAACCATTGCAATATGGTCATCGATATGATGATTATCTAAATAAGTAAAATAAATGTGAAATTTTTAATAAAATATAGAAGAAATGATATCATGTATGATTATAATTCTATATGGGACACATTAATCTCATATTTGGAATGATGTTTCATCACTAGGTTTTCCTTTTATAAAATGTAATCATAACTTGAATAAGTACATTTTCAATGAAATCATTTTTGAGAGAAGCTAAAGATTTTGTGTTTCGCAACATTATATAATCTAGTAGAGTCTCTAAATATAAAAATAACCATTTCTTATCTCTCAACTATGTCCAATAAAATCCTCTCACGAGGTGTTGTATTTAGATGTTAGGATTTTAACAATATATATTTATTAATTTTATAAAAATTTCATTTTAAATGGGATTATTGTTATTAAAATTATATTTCTAGTTACTTTCAAAATAAATCACTGTAAATTTATTTATATTAAAAAAATTATCAATTTCAAATAAATAATTATAGACAAATGAGTAATAACATTATAATATATCCTTAATAATGATTCCCTTTTATCTATATACTATATATTTGTCATTGAAATATATTTTACTATTTATAGTTTCAATAATATGGAATGGATATTATATTTTAAATTATAATATCACAATTAGGTAAGATGGATAATATCATTTTTCTTCTAAAAAATACATTACAAGGGTGGATGGTTAAATACATAAGAAAATCCTAAGAACATTAATAATGTTGATAAAAACATATAAATTTAAAAAAAAATCATAATGTTTTTAACATTAAGTATGAATTCTTCATATCTATTTTTTCTATTTAAGGATATATATATATATCATAAAATTTACAAGTCTAAACATTAGGTAAATTATATCGGTAGAAAAATGACACGCAATATAAGAACCAAGCCTTAAGAATTACATAATATTGAGTTATGCCAAGAATTCACATTGAGGATATTTTAAGGATTAGAGTTTTAGAGAATGAGGCCATAATTATTGCATAATAGACCCAGACATTACATGTGGATAGTTACACTCAGTATCCACCTTTCCACCAAAGGAAACCATTTAAACAAAACATGGTTCAATTTTCTTTATAAACATATACTTGACATATTCCTTTATATTAACCATCCATATACTCTATATAAAATTTTCAAAAAACATGGGATGAGAATAAAAAAATTAGTGAGGAATATAAACTAATGAATAAACTCGTTAGTCCATTAATATTTAAAACTCATGAAAACATTTCTATAAAATCATACTTTTCACCCATAAAACATAAACTACTTAGCTTACACCATGTAATCATAAGATTACTAAAAAACATAGTATAAATAATAATACATAAAGGTAACATGTCTCATACATATCATACTTACATTCTATCTTTCACAACTACATGGGGAGTAACCTTTATGGTTACATTTGGAATACCCGTCATTGTATATTCCCAAAATCTCTTAGTATAAACCTTATCATTTACCTCTATCACATTACCAAATTAATTATAGATCGATCATGGCCTCATCCACCCTCGGTTTATCATGAAACCACTAGTATACTTAGGCAATTCCAAAGAACCATAACATAATCATAACACGTAAACCAAGCATAAAGTAAAAAAAATTACATTTCCCCATTGAAATCACATTTTATCTTTACAATCAGCACACTCATAAATGACAAAACATTATTTTGAAATAAAATGATAAAATTTTAAAGTAAATATTTATACATAATATTGATATAAAGGCACAAAATGTCATTCATTGCGTATACATAAAAAATATTCAACGTTATTGAAATAATCAATCCCCTTTTGAAATAGAATTAAAACATTTTAAAATAACATTTTTGAATCATAGTGTTTGAAACTAATTTAATAATTTCCAAAGGAATTTACACATAAAAACATTCATATATATATAAATTAGTCCTTAAAATATTTTTTAAAACATGAACATGAAAAAGAATGATTTAGAATATTAGATCTTTGAACCATCTAAAACGATGTTTCAGATACAGAGTACATAACAATTTTGAAAATTTAAATAATACAACACAAGAAAGTAGAAAATTTTAAAAGTCATTAAATATTATGAGTATGGATATAATAGAGATAAGTAATGTAAATGGTTTTGTATATAAACTTTATAATGAAATAAATCTACATATCATCAAGAAATGCCTCAATGGTAGGAGATTGAGATGAAGTACCTTAAAAATAATGTATCCCTAGATTAAGGATAAATCAATGATGTAATTGTGTGTGAAAAATATAAATACATATAATATAATTTTATATTTAGTTTAAGGAAATCAGAGTTCATTCACACATATTTTTGGAATAACAAAACCAATGACATGGATTTTTAACTCCATGAAATGATATTGAGTTAATATTTACCCTACAAAGATTTTTTTGTGAATAAAATAGATCTATTATGTGTATTAATAATAAATAAACATTTTGAAATTATAAATAAAATATAAGAAAACAAAATTTATTTCTTACATAATAATTTTATGTCATAATCATTAAGTGGAAGATTAACCCAAATAATGGAAATTGGATTAAGAAGTTCCCTTATAAGGATCATATATATGATTTAAGAATTTATCAATGGGGTGATTATGTTTAGAAATATCATATACACAAAAAGGAAAGTGTAAATTATAACGTAAATAAATAAATAGATATTCCACACACAATCTTGGCATAATATAATTAATGAAGTGTGTGCAATACCCAATGAGTGGAAATTGAGTTTAGAAATTACCTTACCTCGAGTTCGACTTGTCTCGTTCATTATTTATATTTATGAATAATAAAATGAGGTTAATTTATAATTTATTAAGAAAATTTTTCAAGTTTATTATTCATTTTATAAAACCTATTACCATGTTATATAAATTAGTTAGTTATTTGATTTTGTATCATACGTTTTGTTGATGTTCGGTACATGAGTAAAAAATGAACATGTTATAATTACAAATTGTCTATGTGGTTAAAAGTAAATAATATGTATAATGATATTAAAATTATTAAATATCATATATATCATGTATATATTTATTTATAATATTCCATAATAATTGGAGATAATAAATGAAATGCACCATTCATTGAGACGGAAAGTTGTACGTCCGCAAGAACACGACTTTCATTTATTTATCATATTAAAGGAATGAAAACTAAATTATAATTAGGTATATTATGATTAAATTATATTATATATGTTATATATTTTACATAATTTAATTCGCTACATCCTTTATACATTCAATGTATGGAATGAACAAGTCATGCCACTTTGAAGGGATGATAGTCCACACTTCCTCCAATGAAATTATCGTAATTACACATTATGGAACGCATAAAGGTGTGATGTAAATAAAAAATACAAAATCATAGAGAAAAAATAAATTTAATAAATTTAATATATAAATACAGAGTCTTCAAAATTCCCACCATGAGAGGTGGTAGGAAAAAATTGAACTATCATCATTTCGTGACGTAGTAGTTTGTCGTACACCGAAATAGTATATTAAAATCCATTAAATTGAGGTGTGTGAAATTGTGTTTCAAATAGTTATCATAAAAATATCCTAGTATATTGATTATATTTGATTTGTTATTTAATCATAAAATAATAAGTGTATAATTAGTGAAGAATGAAAATAATGAAAATTACTTGAGAGAAGACGCTACCTCTAAATCGGGTAACTCCTTTTGATCTTAGCCAAAAGTCTTTCTTGAATTGCCTTATTCCCAAGGTGAGAATTATATGAACAAATAAGGGGTTTATAGATATCATTTGAGAATACTATTGACCATACATGGAGATTTAGATGTGTGAGTAAGTAGGTAGAGGTGGTGGCCTTTTATAAGGGAGGATGGGTACTTTAGGAAAGTCTTGAAATATTATTTTATTAAAAATTGATTTTTGAATTATAATAGCTCAAAACATATAAAATACAAGGATAAGATGATTATGGTTCAAAATAATCTTAACCAATATGTTTTATACAATTCTAGGTTAAAATTTTAACCATATGATTTAGCTTTAATCCTTAGTTATATAATTTAACTATTTCCATGTCTTCTTGTATTTTCATAATATATGGTAACAAAATTTACTATAAAATGACAAGATAACAAAAATTGTATCATTAATGTAAATTTTAACATTATATAATTCATTTGTCATAATATTATATATTTAAGACTATTATATTATTTAATAAAATAGAATTTGTTTTAAAAAAACTCATTGAAGTCAATCTTTACACTATTTTGTAATTGATTTTTGTTAAAGTAATAAAAATTTGTTTCCACCAAACCAAAATCATTTACTCAAAGAAAAAAGGTCATAGAATTCATAAAATTCTTGTATTACATCAAAATTTTCAAAATAAATTTATTTTAATATTTATAATATCATTTATTTGAATCGTTTATTAATAAGGAAATCATTGTATAATCATTATGTCATAAATAAATTTCTTTATTTAATGTATAAAAATTAAAAATAAAATTCCATATTGTATGAAATATTTATTTATTTATAATTACTATTTATATTATAATATATAATTTATATAAAACAAATTAAAATTATTTTAGATAAGAGATGCATGTTTATGTTATATTTTTGTTTACTTTAAGTTAATTATTATAACAGGTCATTATCACACCCAAGTGGATCCATGGGGTCCTCAAATAGACTCAAGGATGATAATGGTGAGAAATATCTCATACAATAGGGTTAGGACATGTGTTATCATATTTTTATTTTATTGTAATATTATATTTACCCTTATTTACATAATTTATGCTTTAACCGTGGTAAATAAAAATAATTACTAAAGTTACAATTAATAATGTCCAAAAATAAATGGTACCTATTTACCTAACTTATAAATTATGATTCCAAATATGGAATCCAATTTTTTAAATTCAAAACATATAAATTGTAGTAATTAATTTAAAATTAATTCCTATTGTGTAATCCTGAAAGCATGTTTTTAATAAGTAAAAAGTATCAAAAGATTGGCATGTGTTTTGTCAAATTTAAAAGTTAAATTACTTCCAATGACCATAATTGGATTAAATGATAAAAACATAATCCAGTTACACATTAAAATAAATTAATAGGTCAATCTATCTATCTAAATAAATTAGTTGAAAAGGCAGTTTTGAATTAAAACGCAGTATTTTTTACTTTTCATTAATATAATAATTTCAACAGAAAAATACAAAAATTTCTACCAAGGTAAATTTTTTTCCCACATATAAAGAATAATACTATTATGACAAATATAACTTATAAAAGTTTCAAAAACTACATTTAAAAGTGGTTCACCATCAAAAGGTGTTAAACCTGTATTTTTTTTGAAAAATTATTCTTTTACCCAAAAGATTGAATTTTTTCTTATATAATATCTAGAAAACAAAGAAGATAAATTTAAAACATTTCATTTAATATATATTATATATTTTACACTAAATATAAATTTGTAAACAGTGATATAATTTTATAAACACAATTATTCTTTTTTAAATAGGTTTTCATAAAAACATATCATTTACATTCAATAGGTTTTCATTTCCATTATTAATAGATTTGGAAAAATAATCATCATTTAAACATGTGTAAATTATATTTTCATAATTTTATTGATATTATTCATTCTCTCCATTCAACGGCAATGTTACAATGGTAGCAATTAAATTATAATATTTAGTTCGATTAAGATCGATGTAGCGGGTCATGTGCACAATTGAATGTAATGTTTTTTTATAAAAATTTGGGATGTTACATAATACCTCCCCCCTTAATAAATTCAATCCTCACAATTTTAATCATGGGTCGGTAACTATGGTATGACTTTTCAAAAATCTTTTATTCCAAACCCACATTAGAGAAATGGTTAACAAAATTTCCACTATAAAAGATATAAAGTGAAGTACAAAGGTCACCGGAGATAACCCAAACTAGGGTTCCATTTAGGAAACCATTGATATAGATGAAAAAACTAACCATATTTATCTGATGGATAGTGATAGAAAACAAGATCCTGAGAAAGAAAACAATCAAAAAACCACAAACTTTTGACGGGTTAAACGATCTTTGATTTCACAGTAGGAAAGGTTAACAAGATATTTTTTTGTTTTAAGGTCATTTTCATAAAGTTGAGGAATTATTTTAATACATAGAATAATAAAATAATTAAATATTCTTACTTGACATGTAGAGATTCATCCATTAATTGAATTCCACCAAAACACATCCTTTCTCCAAACAACAATTATTCAAGATGACTTAGTCCCACCTCAAAAACTAAAATCAACTTATAAAGAATCAAATATTCCACAAAAGATTAAATATCTATTAATATTATATTGAAAAATTAAACAAAACCAAAATGGTTAATAAAAGATTAGATAATCCACCAAAATATAATAATCCTTTATAAAGAGAAAAACTATTTTAAATCTCCAAAATTCAACAATAATACCAAAGTTCTACATAGGCCATTAAAAAAATGCCCTTAAAATTACTCAAAATAATCCAAACTATGTTTGAAACCCAAAAATTTATAAGTATTTGGTCACATAGTCTTCCACAATAAATCTAACATTTATCTCCAAATATCATCAACTACTCATAAATTATCATACTGAAATGTAATTAACCTAATCACATAATCTCTATGATAGGTTAATCATTTCCATAAATATCCAAAATCTATATATGTTCATAATAAAAATATAGATTCTTACAGAATGAAATTCAACAATTAATTATCAAATTAAAATACATAGTATTTTATTTTCGATAGGCATATAGTATTCCTGAAATAGTGAACATCTTCCAAAATAACATTTATCACATAATCATGAAATCATTTTCCTGTACTACAGATATCCATTTGATAAAAAATAAATTCCCAAAATAAACTTATTCTCATTCAATAAAATTTTTTAACTAAAAATATAATTCATACTAACCAGGGACTTCATGTGTGCTAGTGGTATGCTATAAATCTCAGTCTCACTTCAGTTGTGGGTTTCATTCTCGCAGCTTTTTCTGATGTGACGTGTTTTCACATGGTTTATGTGTTTACCATTTTCATAAACAATATAATTTTATAACATTCCCAAAAATGAATTAAAATCCTCAAAAATAACGGTAACATATTTTAACCTCTATTATTTTCTTGTACCTCTCATTTTTCATCCAAATTCAAATAACCCATAATTCCCTCAAAGGTGAATGTCTCAAAAAATACCATTAATTACATTGAAATTTCATAACATAAGCCTCAAAATAGACTTATAAGATACTGATCTTATGGTCAACCTAAAAATTATAATCCCACAATAATATCCCTAACCCTTAAGAAAATATCCTAATCATCAATGTTTTCTAAACCATCCTTTCATACCAACTATAAGGTCCCGGCTGTAAACATTAAAAATTCATGATTTTTGTTAAGAATTTACATTGAGGATATTTTAAGGTTTATAGTTTTAGATATTTAGGCCATATGTATAACATAATAGTCCTAGAAATTACATTTGGATAGTTACACTCAATATCTACTTTTTTCACCAAAGGAAACACTTTAAACAAAACATGATTTCATTTTCCTGATAAAAATATTATTAACTTGTTCCTTTCTATAATCCATCCTTATACCCATTAGAAAAAATTTCCAAAACATGGGATGAGCATATAAATCTTAGTAAGGAATATAAAATAAGGAATAAAACCACTAGTCCATGAATATTTAAAACTCATGAAACTATTCTCACAAAATCACACTTTTCATCCATAAAACATAAACTACGTACCTTACACTATGTATTCATAGGATTCCAACAGAATAACGTAGAAATAAAAAACATAAAGGTAACTTGTTTCATACATATCATACTTACATTTTAGCTTTCACAGCAATATAAGGAGTAACATTAATGTTTACTTTTGGAATACCAATCATAGTATAATCCATAAATCTCTTAGAAGAAAACCTTATCCCATTCCTCTGTCACATAACCTAATGAAAAGGAGAGATATCACAGGATAACCTACCATTGGTGTATTATATAACCACCCTTATAATTAATAAATTCCCAAGAACCATAAGATAATCATAACACAAAAACCATGCATAAGGGAAAAATAAGATTTCTACTTTTGAAATCACTTTTCATATTTACAATTCATGCACTGATAAATAAAATATAATTATTTTAAAATAAAATGGTAGAAATTTAATGTAAACATGAATATATAATAGAGACATAAAAGAATGAAATTCCATTCATAACGTATATATAAAAAATATCCACTTTTATTGAAATAATCAATCCCCATTTAAAACATAATTTAGACATTTTAAAATATTATTTTTGATGAAAAGTGTCCCATATCACATTTAAACTTTTGATAGGAATTTACTGATAAAACACCAATGTGAAAATAAATAGGTCCATAAAATCATTTTGAAAACATGAACATCAAAGTGAAGGATTTTGAATATTGAATCATTAAAACTTTTAAAACGATATTTTCTTATAATGAGTACAATATAATTTCGAACATTTAAATTATACGCCACATGAAGGTAGAACATTTTAAAATACATTAAATATCATGAGTACAGATAAAATACGGATAAGTAATGTAAAAGGGGGTATATATACACTTCATTAACAAATAAAGGTACATATCATCAAGAAATGTCTCAATGAATGGAGATTGAGATGAAGTCCCTTCAAAAAAATATTATCCTTAGATTAATTATAAATTAATGACATAATTATGTGTGAAAAATATAAATACACAAAATATAAGTTGATATTTCATGTAAAGAAATTATAAGTCATTCATTCATATTCTTGGAAAAATAAACCAATGGCATGGATATTTAACTCAATAAAATGAGATTGAGTTAAGATTTCCCTTACAAATATCAATTTGTTAATAAAATAGATAGATTAGGTGTACTCACTATAAATACATAAAAATAATGTATAAATAAAAGATATGATATCAAAATTAATTTCTCACATAATAATAGAACAACATAATCAATAAGAAGTAAATCAACCCAAAGAATAGAAATTATGTTAAGAAGTTCCCTTAAAAAGTTAGTATGAATAACATAATAATTTATCAATGGAGTGATTATGTGTAGACACATTATATAAACAAAAATGGAAGTGTAAATTATAACCTAAATTAATTAATAGTGATTCCACACATAATCTTGGAAAAAATATAATAAATGAAGTATGTTTAAAACCCAATGAGTGGAAATTGAGTTTAGAAATTCCATTACCTCAAGTCTGACTTGTCTCGTTCATTCCTTATATTATTGAACAATAAAATTAGTGTAATGTACTAACCTGATTTCCAAGAATTAGTTCCCTAATCTGGTCTACCACAAGACCCCATGCACGCCTCCCCGTAGGCCATAGGATGCCGACTAATAGCCAGGGTCTCGTAAGTCAGTCATGGGGAGATTATAACCTCTGTTATCAGAGTAGACACCAGCAGAAATAGTAAAAAATAACTGAAGCATATATAAATACAAAAAATTCAATATATAAATATTATGAATTAGGAAAATAAAATTTCAATCGAAAACCAAATACATGTCATGTTGAAGTATGTGTTGGGTTCCTAAAATGAAAACTGAAAAGTAAAGACACTAATGACACCCAAGTGGGTCCCGAACCATGTCTGGTCCAATCACCTTGCTTCATCCCTAGTCAACCATCTAAATCAGGGCCCTTTCCATTAACCTATACAAGAAAAACAAGAAAAAAATCTACTATGGTACCGATCAGGCAGCCCGATTAGAGTGTGATTACAACTCAGCAGGCCACCACCAATGGCGACTAAAAAAATAAAGTTGATAATAGTGTATGAAGTTTTATAAAGAATAAAAACAAGTAATAAAGTAAACAGTTTACATTTACTCAATTATCCCTTATTTAACCACATTAGACATCGTGTTCCTATAGACACCCATAGCTCAATACCTACTTTGGTTGTGCCGTTGTATGAACAATTTTACTGTATCAATTCAGATTTCATTTAAACCAATGTCCTTTCACTATCCATTTCAATTCAATTAATATCACCTCTAATTGTAACCGTATTTCAATGTCAATTTATGGGTGTAGAATGTTATGACTATCACCCTCATGAGTATTTAGAGAATCAGTCCCAGTCTCACAACCCATCGGTATTTGGAGCATCAGTCCTTGTCCCATAAAATAACTTTTTTATACATGATGGGTGTAGAACCCCATGTCTATCACCCCGTGAGTATTTGAAGTTTTAGTATCTATATCACAACCCATTTCTCAATAAAAAACATATATCACATACATCACATTAATCATGATTAATAACCAATAATATTTGGTCGCAATTTTACATGTCACATGTTTTACAACATCACATTAATTTATTCAACAAATAATTAATCACAACATCACATTAATTAATTCAAAAATTAATTAATCACATAGTCCCATAAATTATTTCAACAATTAATTAATCGTATCACCATGTTAATAAATTCAACAATTAATTAACCACACAGTCCAATTAATTAATTTAAAAATTATTTTATCACATATTCCCATTAATTAATTAAACAATTATTTAATCACATTGTCTCATTAATTAATTAAACAATTCATTAGTAATTCCATAACATTAATAAATTTAATAATTAATTAGTCAATATCTGAATCTCAAAATGTCCTAATAAATTCTATAATTAATTATTTTATTCAAAATATGAGTAACATATAAAAAATTATACAATTAATTATCTTGAATAATCTCTTTCAATATCACATATCTAATTAAACAATTAATTGCTCAACTTACAAATATCTTTGCCTCATAATTAATTCAATCACTAAATACTCAATCAAATCCATTCAATATCTCAACCATCTAAATTAGTTAACTTATCAATTAATTAATCTAATTCGTTCAATTTCATCTCAAATCAATTCTCATTAATTAATTCACCAATTAATTAATCAAACACATTAAAATTTTTAACACAATAATATCCATTAAATAATTCTTCAATTAATTAATCTGACTCATCAAACTATAATAATGCAATAATCCTAATTAATTAATTTGACAATTAATTAATATAACTCATTCAATTATTTCAACCCAACAATTCCCATTAATTAATTCTCCAACTAATTAATGTAACTCAAAAATCATAACATTACATCCATTAGTTAATTTACTAATTAATTATTTCAAATTATTTCCATTAACTAATTCCTCAATTAATTAATCTATATCAATCCTTCAATTAATTCAACAACTAATTATCCATTTCATTTAATTAATTCACAATTAATTATTTCACATTCAACCCCCGCTTCAATTAATCCACCAATTATTTGTTTCCCTTAATTACATTATTTATTTCAATAATTAAATAATTATTTTTCTTTAATTAACAAATTCACAAATTAATTATTTAAACCAACCAAATTAATTAATCTTATCATGACCATTAATTAATTCCAAAATTAATTAAACAATTCTACCATTACAAAATCATCATAATTAATTTACAAATTAATTATTTAATCCAATCAAATTAATTAAACACATCATGACCGTTAATTGACTCTAAAATTAATTAACCAAATCCACAATCATAAAATCATCATAATTAATCTATCAATTAATTATTTAAACCCACCAAATTAATTAATCACATCATGACCGTAAATTAGTTCCGAAATTATTTAACCAAATCCACAATCACAAAATCCTCATAATTAATCTATATATTCATTATTTAAACCAACCAATTCTATCCCAAATTTCACAATTCCCCTAAATTAATTAATTTACCCAATTAATTAATTGATTATATAAAAAAAATCCATTGTTAATTATATCATAATATTTCTACAATTGCATACACACAAATGAACCAAGGGATTTAAATTTAGAACACCTACCTCAAATATGAAAAACACGTGATATGAATCTAACATCATTGATGGTGCGTTATTCCGAAGACTATCGAATGACAAATTAAATAAATTAGCATATTTGGTTTAATATAAATCTGCTCATAATACTTCTTTGTATATGAAATAAAAATTGATATACGCCATCCTCTTTTAAATATGAATCCAATGAAACTGAAGACACATTAATATGGTTAGTGTTGAAAAAGATATTGTTTATTGAAGTTTGGTTCAAGAGGAAATGAAGAATGGACAAACTACCAAAAAAACACATGTTTTTCGATGATAAATATCTTATAATAATATCATATATAATTAACATATGATAACAATTAAATATTACTTTCTAATTATATTTGATATTATTACATACATATTATTTAACATGACGATATAATGATAATTATTAAAATATAATTTCATTAAATTATTCTTCGATGATTTCTTTAAAAACCCATGAAATTATCATGTAAAAAAATAGAAATATCATTTATAAAATAAACCTCCCTTTTCTCTTTTTCCAAACTATAACATTTTCTTAAAAAAACAAATTAGAGGAAAGAGACAGTGGAGAGATAATAAAAATAGTAAAAAATAAAAAATAAAAGGAACAAGACCTACTTTGTGGAGCACCAGTTTGAGGCACACAATGATGAAATGTGCGGCAGGTGTTTCGTGCTCCGAATCTCCACATAGGAAGAAGCGAAAGTTTCCCGATCTACCCAAGTGACAACTGATGGAGTTTTCAAATGACTACATCCCCCAAAACCACACCTGAAAGGTTTGGTTATATAGAACCCCAAGCCTCATACGGTTCATCTGCTCAAGAATTAAAACCCTATATTAATCCATTGTCTCAACAAAAAATTGATGGTGGAGGGTTTTAATTTACCACATTAATGCGTTTTTTTTAAACGGTCAAAATACTTGAGAAATAATGCTTTTGAATTCTTCATTCTTCAAAAATAGAGGAATCCTATTGGAGAAGATGACTTTAACATCAAAAAAGAAAATCCAATTTATTTTAATTAATTTAACAAATTAATTATTTAACATAAATATTAAATGTTATCAAACATCCGCTACGCATAAAATTTATACCTCATTTAGGTTAAACCCCCTATTCCAGAAACATCGGTGGTCTCATATCTCTCGTATGATGCATGATTTGTGAGTTATTAATGATTTATTCTCTAAAAAATATAATACATAATTAAATAAAATAAAAGGGTTATTTATTGTGGGAGATCTATCCAAACGCACGATGCAAAAAAAAATTATTCCTTTTCTTGGGTAAACCCCTCTTTTGGGAACCATTGATGGTCTCATATATCCCATATGATGCACCATTTGGGAGATATTTAAATATGTTTCAGAAAAAATAACATATTCAATATTATTTAATAACTTAAACTCACGAGCGATACATCCAAACTTCTAATGCGTACATATGTCATACCCTACCTAGGGTAAAAACCATGTTTCAAATCTAACATTGGTCTCGTATTTTTCATCCGAAGAACCATTTTAGAGTTATTAAAATGTTTTGAATAAATCCTCCACACTTACTATAATATCATTAATATTTTTATTTCACTATAACCAAGGTTTTACGGATCTCGGAATCTCCCACTATCTAATATCTGACTTTAAAAACATTAAAATATAAATATTAAAATGTCTTAACTGGGAATTATTTCTCATGTAAGCCTTTAAACATTTATTAAGTTGTTTCTCTGATAAAATATATTTTTTCCACATAAAGTATTTATAACCTATAAAAATTAATAACTAAAAGGAAAATGTATTTGGTAAAAGGATATAATCTTACAATATTCCCAGCATATAACAGCTCATCGTCGAGCTGTACACCCAAACATATTTTTTTTTAAAACCATGTTCTTATAATATACCAACCTTTGAAGTATCGTTAACCCCTCTTATTAAGTAGATCAATACAGCAGTTTCTATGGAACTCCAGTCAATCCTGAGAACCTCAAATGTAAATTGACAATAATGTACCTCACACTATCATGCTCCACTTATATAATTCTTTATAAGCACAAACTCTAAGGGGCCCCATATCCAACCAAAATACATTAATTTAGCTATGAGTAAAGCTAGAGGTTTCTCAATGTACCCGGTATGATGTCAAGATAGGGGACATGATCGTCACTAATTAAATGTACACTAATAAGTCATCTATAAATACCACCACAAATTAATCATCATCGATGTTACCTCCCAATATGGAAACATCTTAACATGTTTGAATGTCGCAGCTCCCTTTCCCGCTAACATCTCATCGTATTGATTCAAAACAATATGATAGTTTACACAACCCATTACTAAGTTCTAAAACTAGGGAATTATCTCTACCAAAACTATTAGCATCTACGGTCAAACAAACAAAATGAAGGATTTTTTTCACAACAATAAGTATAGTTAATAAGAGGAATTTACACAAAACCATATCATGTATTTCCCCTATAGCCTCCCACACAGTAAGAACTGAGGAACTATCTCTAACATTAACCATCCTATATATAGGTCCTTGTTAACAAGGGTATACACATTATCATTTTTCAATTTTATCATTTAGAAAATGATTTAATCACATCTAGAATCATTTCACAATCTCTCTCAATTTCACATTAGGCACCATTTTCATATAAATTCTACAATCAAGGAAAAATAGTTTTTGTTCATCAACTTTCCCAAAACCCATTTTCCCGTGCATACCTACAATGATGTATGTCAAAAAAATCTTGAGTTTCTAGAATGATTCACACAGACTCCACCATTGTGTCAAACTGGGTCTCGGTTCAATCTCAATAAATCATAAAAACAATAATCACATTACACAACAAGTGCATCACCAAATGTGAGATAACATTATACTTTAATAGAAAACAATAATAACAATAATCCCACTCCAGGTACTTAGGTTCTCCCCCATACATGGGGTACCTACTCCCATGCAAGATCTCATAACCAAGCCACAACTCTTCTTTGTCTCCTGTATACCTTTCCCGAATAGAATACAAAAGAATAAGAATGAAAACATCAATTTGACACCACTTTGTAACATCCCGACCTGGGTGTCAGGAAACAGTTCCTTGAGCTGGTCTGCCACATGACCTCAGGCGCACCTCCTCGTACGCCAGAGGCTACCGACTAGCAGTGAGGGTTTGGTAAGTCATTCATCGCATGACTATACCCTCTTTAATCTTATTAGACCCTAGTAAAAATAATAAACAATAATAGAAGAATATATAAAGATAAACAAACCAATATCTGAATTTTATAAAGAAAATAAATACAATATCAAACTAAAACAGAAAACATGTCATGTTGAAGTATGTGTTGGGTGCCTAAATTGAAAACTGAAAAGAAAAGACATTGATGACACGTAAGCAGGTCCTGAACCACGTCTGTTCCCCTCCCCATGCTCCATCCCAATTCAACTATCTAACTTAGGGCCTTTTCACTTAACATGTCCAAGAAAAAGAAAAAAATCTACTCTGGTACTGATCAGGCATCACGAGTAGGGTGTGAGTACAACTCAGTAGGACACCACCCACAGTGTCTAAAACAAATTCAGACAATAATAGTTTATGCAGTTTTATAGAGAATATAAACAAGTAATAAAGTAAAAAAAAGTTTAAATTTATTCAATTATCCCTTATTTAACTGCATAAACCGTTGGGTTCCCATGGACACCAGTATCTCAATACCTGCTTCAGCCATGCCGGTGTCTGAATCATTTTATAGTATCAATTCAATTTTCATATAAACCAATGTGTATTCATTATTCATTTTTATTCAATTAATATCACCTCTAATTGGAACCATATTCCAATGTCAATTAATGTGTATAGAATGCCATGACTACCACCCTCGTGAGTATTTAGAGAATCAGTCCCTATCTCACCACACATAGGTATTTGGAGCATCTGTCCCTATCCTATAAAATAATTTTTTTATGTAGGATGAGTTTAGAACGCCATCTCTATCACCCCATGAGTATTTGGAGCATCAGTCATTATCTCACCACTCATTTCTCAATAAAGAACATATATCACATACATCACATTAATCATGGTTAATCAACATTAATATTTTATCACAATTTTACATGTCACATTTATCACAACATCACATTAATTAATTCAACAAATTTTTAATCACAATATTACATTAATTAATTGAATAATTAATAAATCACATTATCTCATTAATTAATTCAATAATTAATTAATCATGTCACCACATTAATTAATTCAACAATTAATTAATCGCACAGTCCCATTAATTAATTCAACAATTAATTTATCATATATTCCCATTAATAATTTTAATAATTAATTAATCCCATTGTCCCATTAATTAATTTAATGATTCATTTTTAATTTCATCACGTTAATTAATTTAACAATTAATTAATCAAAATCCACAACTCAAAATCTCATAATTAATTATACAATTAATTATCTTATTCACACTATCAATAACTTATAATTAATTATACAATTAATTATCTCAAATAATCTATTTTAATATCACATAGTTAATTCAAAAATTAATTACTCATCATACAAATCTCATTACCTAATTATTAATTCAAACGTTAATTATTCAATCATATCAATTAAATATCCCAACCGTGTATATTAATTAACTTATTAATTAATTAATCTAATTTATTAAATTTGATCTCATAGAAATTCTCATTAATTAATTCACCAATTAATTAATATAACACATTCAATTTTTTTAACACAATATTCTCCATTAAGTAATTCTTCAAGAATTAATCTGATTAATCCAACAATAATAATGCAACAATCCTCGTTAATTAATTTTCTAATAAATTAACCTAACTCATTCAATTATATCAACACAATAATTCCTGTTAATTAATTCTCTAATTAATTAATGTAACTCAAAAATCATAACATTACATACATTAATTAATTTAAAAATTAATTAATTCAAATTATTACCTTTAACTAATTCCCCAATTAATTAATCTATCTCAATCCTTCAATTAATTCACAAATTAATTGTCCATGTCATTTAATTAATTTTCAATTGATTAATTCACATTCAACACCCTCTTCAATTAATCCACCAATTAATTGTTTCTGTCAATTCCATTATTTAGTTCAACAATTAAATAATTGCGGTGATTTAATTAATTAATTAATTGATTAATTATTTAAACCAACCAAAATAATTAATCATATCATGACCGTTAATTAATTCCAAAATTAATTAAACAATTCCATTATCACAAAATCCTCATAATTAATCTATCAATTAGTTATTTCATATAACCAAATTAATTTATCACATCATGACCGTTAATTATTTCCAAAATTAATTATCCAAATCCACTATCACAAAATCCTCATAATTAATCTATCAATTAATTATTTAAGCAAACAAAATTAATTAATCACCTCATTACCATTAATTAAATCCAAAATTATTTAACTCAATCAATCATCAAAAAAATATCATAATTAATCTATGAATTAAATATTTAAAAAAACCAATTCTATTCCAAATTTAAAAATTCCCCCAAATTAATTAATTTACCCAATTAATTAATTGATTATAGAAAAAATAATTTATTAATTATATCATTAAATTTATATAATTGCATATGCACAATTGAATCAAGGCTATGGGATTGAAAGCTATACCACCTACCTAAAATATGATGAACATGCGATATTAATAAAAATCACTAACAGCGCGTTATTCTGGTGACTATCGAATGAGAAATTAAATAAATAAGCATATTCAGTTTAATAAAAATATACTCAAAATAGTTCATTTCCTGTGAAAGAAAAAATTTATACACACCATCCTCTTATCAATATAAATCCAATTCAATGGACGACACATCAATCTGATCAATATCGAAAAAGATATTGGTTATTGAAGTTTGGATCAAGCCAAAATGAAGAACGGATAAACTCCCCAAAAAATGCATGTTTTTATGATAAATATATAATAATAATATCATATATATTTAACATATGATAATTCCATAATATTATTTTCTAATTATCTTTGATATTATTGCATAATTATTTTATAAGATGATGACATAATTATAATTATTAAAATATAATTTCATCAAATTATTATTTTATAATTTCTTTTAAAACTCATGAAATTATCATTTAAAAAATATAATTATCATTTATAATATAAACCACCCTTTTCCCTTTTTCCAATCCATAACATTTTCTGAAAAAATAATTATATAAAAGGAGATAATATAGAGATAGTAAAATAATTTAAATAAATAAAAAATAAAAGAAACAAGACCTCCCTGGTGGCACTCCATGTTGAGGAATATAATGATGAAATGTGTGGCAGGTGTTTTGTGCACTCGTTCTCTACAGTGGAAGAAGAAGAAGTTTCATGGTCTACCCAAGTAATAATCGAAGGAGTTTACAAATGAATATATCCACTTGAAACCACAACCGAAAGATTGGGTTATATAGAACCCCAAGCCACATAAGGTTCATCTACTCAAGAATTGAAACCCTATTTTAATCACGGTTTCAACAAAAAATTGATGATAAAGGATTTTAATTTACCATATTAATTGGTTGGTGTTTGAAATGGTCAAAAATGCTTAATAAATGACACTTTTGGAATTCTCCATGTGTAAAAAATGGAGGTATCCAGTTGGAGAAAATGACTTTATCATAAAAAACGTAATCCAATTTATTTTAATTAATATAATAAAGTAATTATTTAACATAAATATTAAATGTTATCAAATGTATGCTGTGCATAAAATTTAAACTCTATCTTGGGTAAACCCTCCATTCCAGACACATCAGTGGTCTCAGTTATCTTTTAAAAATCATGGTTTGAGAGTTACTAATGATTTATTCTTTAAAAATAGAAAAAATAATTAATTAATATTGAAGGGTTATTTCTTGCAAGCAAGATATCCAGACACTCGACGCAAAAAAATGATATACCTTTTCTATGGTTAAATTCTCATTCTAGACCCATTGGGGGTCTCATATTTCTTATATTATACACAGTTTCATAGATATTTAATTCTTTTTAAGAAAATGATATATTAAATATTATTTAATAACTTTAACTAATGAGTAAGACGTCCAAATGACTAATGCCTACATATGTCATACCCTGCCTAGGGTAAACACCATGTTTTGGATCTAACAGTGGTCTTAGATTTTTTATACGACCAACTGTTTTAGTTTTATTCAATTATTTTAAATAAATTGTCCATGCATACTATAATATAATTAATATTTTTATTTATCATTTGTCGAAGCTTTAAGAGTCTAGGAATCTCCCCCTATAGAATATCTGACTCTGAAAACGTTCCAACAAAAATATTACTATGTCTTAATTGGGAATTATTTCTCATGTAATCCATTAAACATTTATTACGTTGTTCACCAATAAAATATTCTTTTCCACATAAATTATTTATAATCTATAAGAATTAATAACTCAAAGGAAAACATATTTAGTAAAAGGATGGAATCTTACACATAGGTTATTTAAAATTTATTAAGATAATTTTTTAATTTTATTATACATTATATATTATTTATAACCATGTTATATCAATTAGATAATTATTTGAGTTCATATGAGACGTTTTGACGATGTTCGGTAAATGAGTCAAAAATGAACTTCTAATAATTACAAATTCTCTATGTTGTCAAAAGTGACTCATCTTCAGAATGATATTGAAGATTTTAAATACCATATATATCAAGTATATATATATTTATTTATATTAGTCTATAACATTTGGTGATAATAAATTAAATGTACCCTTCATAGAGACAGAAGGTCGTAAGTACGTATTAGCACTACTTTCATTTCTATGTCATACTAAAGAAACGAAAAATAAATGATACATAGGTGTGTTGTAATTACAGTATGATATATTTGTTATATATGTTATATAATTTAATTAAGTACATCCTTTATGTGTTTCATGTATGTAACGAACGATTCATATCACTTTGAGGAGGCAGTAGTTCGTACTTCCTCAAATAAATTTATCGTAATTACACATTATGGAAAGCATAAATGTATGTTGTAAATAAAAATTAAAAAAATAGAGACAAAATAAATATAATATATTTCATATATAAATACATTTCCATAATAATTTCCACCATGAGAGGTGGTTGGGAGTAATTGAACACTCTTCATTTTGTGAGGCAGTAGTTCACCGTATACAGAAACATTATATTCGAATCCATTAGATGGAGGTGTGTGTAAGTGTGGTTTGAATAATTCTAATAAAAAATATAATTATATTGATGGTACTATTTTTATAATGTAATCATAAAATAAGAATAGAATAGGTTGTGAGGAATGAAAATAATGGAAAGAAACTCGGGAGAAGACACTACCTCTAAATCAGGTAACTCTTTTTGATTTGTGCAAAAAGGATTCTTGAATATTATTCTTCATAAGATAAGGATTATATGTGGAAGGTAGGGATTTGGGAGATTATTTGAGAATAATTTTGATGAGACAAGGTTCTTCAGAGGTTTGATTAAGTGGGTAGAGGTGGTGGCCTTTTATAGGAAGGAGGAGGGGCACTTTAGGAATGTATTGAAATATTATTTTACTAAAAATTAATTTTTGAACTATAATAGATACAATGTGATATAATTAAGGGATAACATTATTATGGATCGAAATTATTTCAAAAAATTGGTTTTTGAAATGTTTAGTATATAAATTTAACCTTCTCATTTAGCTTTAACCTTTTGTTAAATAATTTAACGCTTAACATGTATTCTTTTATTTTTATAACATAGGGTTACTAAATTTACTATAAAATGACTAGAGAACCACAAGTGGATCACTAATTAAATTTTTAATATTTTATAAGTTAGTTGGCAGAATGTTATATTTTATTACTATTATACCATTTAATAAAATAGTATTTGTTTTAAAAAACTAATTTATGTCTATTTTGATGCTATTTAGTAATTGATTTTTTTTAAGTCATAACAACCTGATTCCATTGAGAAAAAATCATTAACTCAAAGATAAAATGTCATAAGAGTCCAAACAATTCATGGATGACATAAAAATATTCAAATCACATTTATTTTAATATTTATAATATTATTTATTTAAATATTTCATTAATAATGTAATCAACGCATCATCATTGTGTTGTAAATAAATAAATTTATTTATTTTCTAAAAATAATAAATAAAATACCATGATGTAGAAAAATATTTTCTTATTTATAATGAATATTCATATTTTAATATATCATTTATCTTAACAAAACTAAAAAAATTCGTTAGGAGATATATGTTTATGTTATATATCTCTTCACTTTAAATTAATTATTCTAACATGTCATTGTCACACCCAAGTGGCTCTATGGGGTCCTAAAATCATCCCATGAACTCTCATGGTATAAAAGTTCTCATAAAATTGGATTAGGACATGTGTTATGGTATTTTTATGTTATTATAATATTTTTTTACACTTATTTACTTAATTAACCATTTAACTGTGGTAAATAAAAATAATTATTGAAGTTACTATTCATAATGTCCAAAAATAAATGATAACATTTTACATAATTTGTAACATCGGATTCCAAATATGGAATCCATTTTCCCAAATTCAAAAAATAGAAATTTTAGTAATTAATTAATTTAATTTTAGTTGTCAAAACCAGAAAGCATGTTTTTCAAAATTAAAAACTATCAAAAGATTGACATATGTTTTTCTCCAATTTGGAGGTGAAATAATTCCAATGAACATAATTGGATTAAATTATAAATAAAATTAAATTAAACATTAAATATAATTAAAATTAAATTTTCTTAATATAAATATATTAGATGAATAGTTATTTTTGAATTAAATTGCTTTATTTTTCACTATTCATTAAAATATAAATTTTATCAGATAAAAATAAAAAATTTAAACCAATGTAAATTTTTAAATCCCTCTTCTAAATAATAAGTTTACTATGTCAAAAAAAACTTATAAAATTGTCAAAAACTATCTTTAAAAGTGTTCTCCATAAAAAGGTGAAAAATTGAATTTTTTTGAAAAAAAATTCTTTTATCTGAAAAATTGAATTTTTTCTTATATTGTATCTAAAAAACATATAAGATGAATTTAAAACATTATATATTATATATAAGATATGTTTTTCACAAAATAAAAAACCCATAAAGAGTGATATGATTTTATAAACACAATTGTTCACTTTTAAATAGGTTTTCCTAAAAACACATCATTTATATTCTATTCTCTTTTCTTTCCATATTTAATAAATTTAGTAACAAAAAGAACCCTTATTTAAACACTTGAAAACCATATTTTCATAATTCATTTGATACTATTCATTCCCACTATTCCAACAGCTATGTTATGACGGTAACAGTTAAATAATAATATATAGTTGTTCTTTAAGTTCGATGTAGCATATCATGCACACTGTTGAACACATTGTTTCTTTCTTAAAACACAAGATGTTACACAAAATATTATATATAAAATGATACCACCA
Organism: Viscum album; assembly: GCA_963277665.1. Lineage (NCBI taxonomy): Eukaryota > Viridiplantae > Streptophyta > Magnoliopsida > Santalales > Viscaceae > Viscum > Viscum album. Next base: position 554,240,320 of record OY728140.1, on the reverse strand, counting down.
CTTATTCCATTTAACAACCATATTATCAATTATAACAATTGGAAAAAATTAGTCCTATGAAGGATTCTTGGAGAATTAATTACATATAGTTTCGTTAAAGTATTTTCTAAATATTTAATGTAACTTTCATATTTTTATAAATATATTTCCTTCTTCCAATCTCCATCACTATTTCTAAAAGTGGATATTCAATTTAGTTTAATACTAATAATATTTACATACCATTATTTTCAGAGTTATAACATAATTAAACATGTATTAATTCATAATAATAATTTCTATTTAGATAGTCCAGTTCCGTACTCATTCAAAAATATACAAGTATGATACTAATGTATTTTATAAATTGTAAAAATATATATTTTAAAAAAATTATAGTTGATATATTTAAAATACCTCACATTATGATCTGACTAAGGGTTAACCTAATTCCCTATATAATACTAAGTTAATATAATAATATTCTTACACTATAACATGGATTTCCATAAAACATATTACTCTATTCGATAATTTGGTTTTTTATTAATCTTAAATTGAGAGTCTAAAATTACATGTGTTATTGATTTTTTGATTAAATAAAATTGAATGTGTTTTCATATATTATATTATTCAATATTCTCCTATAATTTTAATAGAACAATCAGAGTTTATTAGGATATAAAGTAATGAAATAATTTAGAGACAACTTAAACTATACTATTGGGGTGTTTAGAACAGATCCTTATATATGTCTTATAAAAATATCTTGTAATGAGGTTGATAAAAATTTTCATTGAAAAATTATTGATTTATAGATATTATTAATATAATTTTTGTTGGGTCGGAACAAACGGGGAATGATGGCAAGAGGGGGGGTGAATTGCCTTTTAAAAAATGATTAACAAATTAAAATTCAAAGTTGAAATGTAGCGGAAAGTAAAGAGGCAAGACACACGAAATTGATAACGGAGTTCGGCCAAAACCCGGCCTACGTCTCCGCTCCCAACTCAACCGTTGAGAGATTCCTACAGCTTTCTTTTCAATGGTTTTAGCAAGAAACCCACTAGGCTTTGAGGTAGCACTAGGACCTATTACAGCTTGCTTTTTGTGGTTTAGCAAGAACCCACTTGCTTTCAATGGAATAGCAAGAACCCACTAGCCTTTTTAACGGGTGAAGGCTAGCTCACCGAAAACTCAAGCCCTTTAAAAGGAAAGGCTTGAAGAAACCTCTTCACACCTTAATGGTGGTGTGAAACCCAAAAGAAAGGGGGATGAGAAAAGGGTTTGGGGTTTGTAGGCACAAACCCAAAATTAAAGCTCAAAATAAATAGACAATAAAACCCGTATGTGAGGAAGACTTGGGCGCCAAGGTATGATGGAGTTGATGTAGCGTGCTCTCCCAAGCTTCTTGAGGTGCTCCTTGGATTGGAAGTTGGTTGGAGCACTTGAGGATCCTTGAAGGTGGAGCGCCGGAGGTTCGCCAAATGTGCAACAATATGTCTGGGCGCTTGGTATATGATCCGGTTAGTGTCCGGGGCTTCCTCAGCCTTTATTTATAGGCATGGAACCCATTGGGGGCCTTCGGAGCCGTTGGAGAAGGCCTCGGAGCCGTTGGAGGCCAAAAGAAGGTTGACTGGTCAAAACCAACGGCTAGTTTGACTGGGCTACCGGCTGGCCGGTACAGATCCACCGGCTGGCCGGTGCCTTGGAAGTTTGAGAGTGCTTCTGCCCAGGAGCCACCGGCTGGCCGGTGAGAAGGCCACCGGCTGGCCGGTGGTGAGACAGTAGGTCTCACTATTGAGTCAGATTGCCACCGGCTGGCCGGTGACAGAGCCACCGGCTGACCGGTGGAACCTGGCAGTGGGCAATGCCTCTGCCAGGTCCACCGGCTGGCCGGTGCTATCACACCGGTTGGCCGGTGGACTGAATTTCAGTCCACTTGATGATTCTTTCTTGGGCCATTTTCTTGGCAACCTTGTTCCTATCATACAAAAACACTTCAAACAATATTAGACAAATAATAAGGTGATTGTGATCATGAAAATCAAACAACGTGGGGAATGAGAGGTACAACAATCTCCCCCTATTTTGATGATCACAATCACCAAAACAATTAATGTAAAATACTCAAATGAAAGGAAATGCTTAAGCATGATGAAAAGGATTCTCCCCCAATCAATCAAGAAATTTCTCCCCCTTTGTGATTATCAAAATAGAATGGGGCATAAAACATGATTGAGGGAAAATTGAAAATCAAGATTTTTAAATCAATTGGAATTTTTGAAAATTAAATTGAAAAATTTGAATAACAGTTTGAATTGAAAGTTTTGAATCAAAAACCATTTGAAATTTGAAATTTTAATTGAAAGTTTTGAATCAAAAGTTTGAACTGAAAGTTTTGAATGAAAAATTCGAATTGAATATTATGAAATGAAAATTTTGATACCAAGTGTTGAAATTGAAAGTTGGAATCGAATATTTTGAAAATACTCCCCCTAAATAAAAACAATGAATCACCGGGGAAAGGAAATAAATTTTGGCCCGGAGAGACTCGCAAGAAGGGATTTTTCAATCCAAACTTGTCTCATGGCAGGTCTTCTCCTATAAAATTCGTCCGAAAAGTAAAAAGATTTGGGTTGACCGTACCGGGCGTTTTTACAATTACATTCATAAATAAGGTGCCCGGGTTTTTTACAATAATTGCAAAATTTAAAACTAGAGCTCCCCCTTACAAAAATAGTGGGTGCATGGGAGGAGGAAGCTATATTGGTATATCCTAGCCCTTGGGTGGTTCTAGATATACGTTGGGAACCAAGCAAATTGTTCAAATTTTGTTCCCCTTGGGTGAACTTAGCTAGGGTCTCCCTTAGGTCTTTGATGGTTGATTCCATGGAATCAACATTTGGAAAATTTTGGATTTTAAGGGACAACTCTTCCTTCTCTTTGAGAAGTTGTTCTTTTTCGGAAGAGAGTTTTTTGAAAGACTTTTTTAGAGCAACAAATTTTGACGATAAAGCATGAAAACCTTTTTATAATTGGTCTCTAGCGTGTGAGAGTTCTTCATAAGAAAGATGATTTAAAGAATTTGAATTTGAATAACATGAGGAAGAGGAATCGGAAGAAGTTACCTCATGGAATGCCATTAGGCATTTGTTACCGTTGTCGCTTGAGGAGGAGGAGGAGGAGGATGAGAAGGTGTCACTCCATGTCGCCTTGAGGACCTTTTTCTTTCCTTTTTCCTTTGGCGTGGCCCGTTTTTTGTTGAGTGGGCAATCGGGCTTGTAATGGCCCTTTTCGCCGCACCCGTAGCATTTTACCTTGGGCTCGGATCTTGCGGTGGGTTCTTGCTTTCGCGCCTTGCGAGATTTCTTCTTCTTCTTGTGCTTCTTCATAAACTTGTGCATTTGGCGGGCGAGATTCTCCATTTCCGAGTCGCCGCTTGATGATGAGGACGATGAGGAAGGAGATGAGGAAGAAGATGAGGAGGAGCTTACTTCCTTTTGTACCTTGAGGGCAATGTTCTTTGGTTTCTTGACTGGTGTGCCCTCCTTTTGTGCTTGCCTCCTCATCGTGATCTCATAAGTCATGAGAGATCCGATGAGCTCCTCTACCGGCATATTTTTGACGTCCTTAGCTTCTTGGATCGCCGTCACCTTTGGTGCCCATGAGCTCGGAAGGACCCATAGGATCTTTTTGACCATTGTTTCTGCAGAAATGTCATCTCCAAGAGATTTTCTACCATTGAACACATCAGTAAATCGAGTAAACATTTCAGAAATTGATTCATTTGGGTGCATGGAAAAAGACTCAAAATCCTGACGGTACATGTCCAATCGAGTATCCTTTACTTTGTTGGTCCCCTCATGGGTAACCTCCAAAAGTTTCCAGATTTCATGTGCGGAGGTGCATGTGGAAACTCGATTGAACTCATTTCGGTCAAGGCCGCAATGAAGAGCATTCATGGCTTTGCCATCAAGCTCAAAATTTCTAATGTCGGCTTGGGTCCATTTGGATTCGTCGGGGGTAGACAAAGTGTAACCTTGCATGACTATTTTATAAATTGGATATCCTATACTTCTAAGAAAAGTAGTCATGCGGGTTTTCCAATAATTATAGTCGGTTCCATCAAAAAATGGAGCCCGACCCAATGAGTAGCCCTCGGGGGCGAAAGAGGTGGATGCCATCACAATGGATCTTTGAATTTGAAACCTTTTAAGGTATTACTCAAATTATCCCTCTGATACCAATTGTTGGGTCGGAACAAACGGGGAATGATGGCAAGAGGGGGGGTGAATTGCCTTTTAAAAATGATTAACAAATTAAAATTCAAAGTTTAAATGCAGCGGAAAGTAAAGAGGCAAGACACACGAAATTGATAACGGAGTTCGGCCAAAACCCGGCCTACGTCTCCGCTCCCAACTCAACCGTTGTGAGATTCCTACAGCTTGCTTTTCAATGGTTTTAGCAAGAAGCCCACTAGGCTTTGAGGTAGCACTAGGACCTATTACAGCTTGCTTTTTGTGGTTTAGCAAGAACCCACTTGCTTTCAATGGAATAGCAAGAACCCACTAGCCTTTTTAACGGGTGAAGGCTAGCTCACCGAAAACTCAAGCCCTTTAAAAGGAAAGTCTTGAAGAAACCTCTTCACACCTTAATGGTGGTGTGAAACCCAAAAGAAAGGGGGATGAGAAAAGGGTTTGGGGTTTGTAGGCACAAACCCAAAATTAAAGCTCAAAATAAATAGACAATAAAACCCGTATGTGAGGAAGACTTGGGCGCCAAGGTATGATAGAGTTGATGTAGCGTGCTCTCCCAAGCTTCTTGAGGTGCTCCTTGGATTGGAAGTTGGTTGGAGCACTTGAGGATCCTTGAAGGTGGAGCGTCGGAGGTTCGCCAAACGTGCAACAATATGTCCGGGCGCTTGGTATATGATCCGGTTAGTGTCTGGGGCTTCCTCAGCCTTTATTTATAGGCATGGAACCCATTGGGGGCCTTCGGAGCCGTTGGAGAAGGCCTCGGAGCCGTTGGAGGCCAAAAGAAGGTTTACTGGTCAAACCCAACGGCTAGTTTGACTGGGCTACCGGCTGGCCGGTACAGATCCACCGGCTGGCCGGTGCCTTGGAAGTTTGAGAGTGCTTCTGCCCAGGAGCCACCGGCTGGCCGGTGAGAAGGCCACCGGCTGGCCGGTGGTGAGACAGTAGGTCTCACTATTGAGTCAGATTTCCACCGGCTGGCCGGTGACAGAGCCACCGGCTGACCGGTGGAACCTGGCAGTGGGCAATGCCTCTGCCAGGTCCACCGGCTGGCCGGTGCTATCACACCGGTTGGCCGGTGGACTGAATTTCAGTCCACTTGATGATTCTTTCTTGGGCCATTTTCTTGGCAACCTTGTGCCTATCATACAAAAACACTTCAAACAATATTAGACAAATAATAAGGTGATTGTGATCATGAAAATCAAACAACGAGGGGAACGAGAGGTACAACAATTTTTAGTTTCAAATAGGCTGAAACAAATTTCATGACTTAATGAATTGCATTTTGGTTTATAAAAATATAAATATATTCTATATTTTCTCTCCTAGAGTCTAAGGGTGAAATTTCTTGCTAACTACGGGGTGTGAAAATTTTTTAGTTTTAAGAAACACATAATAACTTATTATAAATGGAAATTTTTTATCATTGTGGTTAGAATATTATTATTGGGGATTTGAATAAATTTAAAAGCCATAGTGAATTGAAAATGAAGATAATGGTTTATATAATTATAGAATTTTTAGAATGAAAAATTATCCTAAGCTATTTATTATAAATCTAGAGGAGAAGATTAAATCATGATACATAAGAAATCATGTTATGGTTTTGGAAAAAAAATATAATAGTTTCAATGGAAGTCACATTTATATTTCAAGGGAAAACATTATAATCCCCCTGGTATTTCGATATACCATTTAACAAATAAAATATTATCATTCAATTCCTGATATCATGTATTGAAAGGATCTATATGAAATTATAGTTTTTCTATAATTTTGGTTATAATATGAATAAATATCTACCCATTCACTGTTTTGATCAATGTAAGATATAAATTATCATTTTTATGAAAAGTAAAATAGAAGACAATACATAAAATTTTTGGATGATCTTAAGGAGTATTGATAGAGATCGCTCTTGGATAATAGGACCCTTCATTGATCTTTTTGTTTTTGTACTCCTTACACACTTACAAGGAGTATTAGAATAAGCACCAAAGCTTGTAATAGAAATTATTAAATCATTTTATTTATAATTATCCATAAAATACAAACTAAGGATCAAGAATTATAATGTCTTTAGAAGACAATATACATAATTAGAAAAATTGAAACTATAATAAAAAATCTTTTAATTAATATTCATAATGATTTCCTAAATCTCTCTTATCACCTACAACTGCATGGGAGAACTTGGGGAATATAGAGACAAATGGAATTATCTAAAAATCAAGGTGAAGGAATAAACATTAGAATGAATCATAGAACATGTGTTATAATTAATAACATGATAATATTAAATTCATGAATTATGAATAAATATTTATTAAGTGGAACCACATGATAATGGAAGCATATTAAAGTTGATTCAACATAACATCACATAAAAATCAGTTAATCCTAACTACCCATAATATATCACATGGTTGAAAATGTCTCCTAATTAATTAGGTTTACTCCCTAATACCATACATAACATATCATTAAACTAAATTATTACTTATGTAATTTGAGCACTATTTTTGTGCACCCATCATAACATATTCATTTATATGTATTCTGAGAAATAATCTAGCATAAGGTAAAAACATAATATTTACCCATATAAAGTAATGAGTATCTTAATCATTTCATAAGGCACAACTAAAGGGGGTATAAAAATTAAATCTACGAAAGAAAAGATTTAAATAATTCTTGTTTAATTTATAAAAAGGAAAAAATAATAATATATAAAAAATAATTTTTCCAAAAAAAATTTAAATCTTGAGAAAGAGTTCTTATATAATATTGGTAATGTGCAACATAAAGTTTTTTTATGGAAAAGAATAATTAGTCTATAAAGTGGATAAAGAAATAATTATCTCCATAATATCTAAAATAAACTAAAAAATTATTTTCATGATATGTTTAGTGATTTTAAAAATATATTTTTTATAACTATGGACTATACGTGAAAATGGGTAAGAAATTGAGATGTTCCCTTTAATATAGTTATCTTATCAAGAGGAACGTATAAGACATACTTTTAAAACAAGTAATTTCCCATAAATGAAAAATTAATTGAGGTTAATGGATATTTTTGGTACATATAAAGATAATATAAGATAAATATACAATATCAATGAATAGATAAATTGATGATAAGAGGGATAAAACATAACCTAAATGAGAAATAGAGGTTTTAAGTGATACATAACATTGCTCATTCATGTTCATGAAAACAATTATCATATTTTAAAATGGATTAAATGAATAAATTAATTTATTCCTAATGTATATTAATATTTAATATATAATATATTTTTCCTATATAACATTTTAAAACTCACTCGTCAATAATATTTCGTTATTACCATTGTTTCATGTGTTAACTGTTTCATTTTTCCATTGATGTTTTTCATGTGCGCATTGGATCATATAAGTGGGACATATATTAATAATTAAATGAGTGTTATAAATGATATTATTATCATAATAATTAATTTAATTTTTTTTTATAATTATTATTAAAATTGGATTTGGGAAAATTAGTTCCAAACCTTTTTTGAGACAGTAGGCCATATGTACGCAAAAACAACAGTGTCATTAACTTAATGGTGAATTAGTAGAGAAATGGATGATACATTAATTTTAAATTATCATTATCATAATAAGTGTCTATAAGGACCCGACCTTAAACCATACTTAATCTTGAATTAAATTGAATAATTCACATTGAGGATCTTTTCAGGTTTAGAGTTTTAGAGAATTAGGACATAACTATTACATCTCAATGATTACAAAGTAGACACATCTACTCAGTTTCCATTTTTTCACAAAATAAATACTCTTGTACAAAAGAGTCATGTCTAGTTCCTTGTTTTAGACAGCCTGACATTTCCTTGATCCCATCCTTGACCCTATTCAACTTTATATCCTGTGAAAAACATTTCAAAAACTTGGGATGCGCATAAAAAGCTCATTAAGAGTTATAACAACATGGAAATAAAACATTATTCCATGTATACATAAGAATCAATGAAAACATAGTTTACACATAAAACATAAGCACTTAACATACCTCATGAAAACATAAGACTTATGAATAACTCATAGAAATCATAAGACATAAAGGTAACTTGAGGCATTCATAACATTCGTATGTAGGGAGTAACCCTCATGGTTTCATTTGGAATACCCATCGCAGTATATTCCATAATTCTCTTCGGATAAACCTTAGCATTTAACCCCCTTCGCGTTACCCAATGCAATGGAGAGCTATATCGGGCTCACCCACCCTTAGTTTATCACGGAACCTCCCGTCTTCATAAACAATGCCCAAGTACCATAACATAATCGTATCAAATAAAACAAGCATATAGGAAACATAACATTACCACATTGCAATAATGATATAACATTTTAAGATGTTTAAATAATGAAGCCATTCTAAAAATAATTTTCAAAACCATTTAAAACATTTAATAAAGAGATTTTTCAATCAAAGTGTCCCATACCACTTTGAAGATTTTAACATTTTAAACCATTAATATCCATATAAATAAATCCTTAAAAACATTTTGAAAACATGGATATTAATGAGAAATATTTATAAGAATAAATCATTAAAACATTTAAAATGATATTTTAGCTAAAGGGTTTTTAGCAAAATGAGAGACACTTGTATACAATAATTGAGGAATAAAATTTAATCAAAAAATTATAATAACATGAGAATAAAGGGATTCATGATATAATATTCCAAAGGACAATATATACACCATATAAGAGTTAATTGGTTCATAACAACAATGAATTCTCAATAGAAATGTAAATTGAGATGAAATCCCTTATAAAGAAGGTATCCTTAAATTAAGGATAAATCAATCTCATAATTATGTTTGAAAAATATAAATGAACCCAATATATGTGGATATTAATTGTAAAACAATCAAATTTCATTCACACAAATTCAAAGGATGGCATATTCAATAACTACATGTTGAACCCAAAGAAATCGAAATTGGATTAAGAAGTTCCCTTGGTAAAATTCGATAGCTTAACTGCGTCACTTTAAAAATCATAAAATTAGTTGATGAGAGATAAAATGGTATCTTATCACTTAGACATAAAATTTACATCAATAATTATATATAATAACGTATCCCAACATAAAAATATGTAAATTAAAAGACATAACAAAATAATTCTTTAAAAAGAGGAGTGTGAAAGGTTCCCTTAACGATTTGGGCAACTTTCGAAACGTACACCCCATGAAAGAAGGGTCATACAATGAAGATGTAAATAACAATAAATGAGATTATATTATACAAATACTAAAATAATGGGCGGTAAATACATCACATAAAAGGAAATAGTGGCAAATGTAGCATGAATCTCACGGGAATAAAATGTGAGATGAAAATCCCCTTATGAAAATTCGGCAACCTAACGGCGCCACATAAAACATCCAAAAATGGATTGATAAGATAAAATATTGTCTCTCATCATATTAACATAAAATTTAGAGCAATATGAATATAAAATAACATCCCCCAACATAATAAATAGGAGTTTATAGTAAGTTACATAAAAATAATACATAAAAAGAAAGAGAGAGGTAGGATCCCTTACCTCAAGTCCGATTTGTCTTGTTCGTTTCTTTTTATTCCTGAATAATAAACATTTGTAAATTTATAATTTCTTAAGTATATCCTTTAAATTTTATTATTAAATTCATATCACATATTATAATTTTATAATTATTAGTTAATTATGTGAGTTCATATCAGATGTTTTTGTCGATGATTGGTACATGAGTCAAAAATGAACTTGTTTGAAAAGAATTGTCCATGTAGTTATAAGTACATCATCTCCAGAATAGTATTGATGATTTAAATATCATATATATCCATTAAATATTCATTTTATACTATTCCATTACATTTAGAGATAAAAATAAATGAAATACACCATTCATGGAGACGGTAGGCCGTACGTACGCATGAACGCTACTTTCATTTATTTGTCATATTAATGGAATTAAAAATAATTGAGACATATATATATCATAATTAAAGTATAATATATATGTTATATAGGTCACATAATTTCATTAATTTCATTCTGTATACATTCCATGTATTGCATGAATGAGTCACATCACTTGATGGGGCGGTAGTCCACACTTCCTCATATGAAATTATCGCATTTGCACAACATGTAAAGAATATAGGTACGTTTTAAATATAAAATACATAAGCATATAGAAAACATAAATACCATATATATCATATATAAAATACAGTTACATCATAATGGCCGCCTTTAAAGGTGTTAAAAGAATATTGAACAATTATCGTTTCGTGAGGCAGTAATTCGCCATCCACAGAAACAGTATGTTCTTTAACCATTAGACAGATGTATGTGTAAGTGTAGTTCGAATACTTCTTATAAAAACATCCTAGTATATTTCATATACTGGTTTTGTTACAAAATAAAGGAATAAAAAGAGTTTAGGGGGTTTGAGAACTAAAATAATACAAAATAACATAATAGAAGACATTACCTTTAAATCGGGTAACTCCCTTGGGTTCAAAACAAAAGGGTTTCTCGAAGAGCTTTATGCCTAACATGAGGCTTCAATGACTAATAAAGGGATGTGGGGAGATGAAATGGTCAGGTTTTGGCTGAGCCAATGGCTTGAGAGGTGTGTGTAATGAGGTAGTGGTGGGGGCCTTTTATAAGAGGGAGGAGGGGCACTCTTGGAAAGTCAAGAAATGTTACTTTATATTAAAATGTGTTTCGGATTTCAATGGTCCCACATTGATATATTTATAGGATAAGGTGATAAGGGTTCTAAATATACTCATAAAATAATTTTAAGACATGTGTAAGTCTTATATTTTACATTATCTTTTCATTTTATTTAAATCGTTCATTAATGAGATAATTGCTGCATCATCATGGTGTCATAAATAAATTAATTTATTTAATGCCTAAAAATTATAAAAAACTACTATAATGTAGGAAATATTTTTATATTTCCAATTACTATTTATAGTCCAAGAGATCATTTACACAGACAAAAATAAATTTTTTTACTTGGGTGATACATACTTTGGTTATACTTTCCTTTTAAAAATATAAAATTAAAAAGTGTCACTATCACCCCAAAAGTGATTTCGTGGGCTCCCAAAGTTTGGAAAAAGGCATCCCATGGTATTCCATGACACAAAAAGTAGCATTAGGACACATTTTGTGGTCATTTGTTATTATTATGATACTATTTTATTATCCTTAACTACCCGATTACTAGCTAATCACAACAATTAAAGATAATTACTGTCGTTACTATTCATACGGTCCAAGAACAAAAAAGTCTTGATTACATAATTTGGACCTTCTAATTCCAAATATGGAATCCATTTTACCAAATTCCAAACACAGAAATTGAAATAATTAATTTAAAAATAATTCTCGTTGTCAAAACAAATAGCGGGCTTTTTTGAAGCAATATCTATGAAAAGTTTGGCATTTGTTTATGTCCATTTTCAAAGTGAAATTAATTCTAATGATCACCATTGAATTAAATGGTAAACATATATTCTATTTATACTTTAAAATAATTAAAAATAATAATCTAAACATATAAATAATTTAGATTAAAAAAGCAGTTTTGAAGTAAAATGCAATATTTTTCACTATTTATTAAAAAATGAACATTGTCAGAAAAATACCAAAAATGTATCCAAAGTAAATTTCAATGTCCCAATTATAAATAATAAAATTATTTTGACAAATAGAGCTTATAAAATTGTCAAAAGTAATATTTAAAAAAGGTTCTCCATCAAAAGGCGGTAAAACCATCTTTTAAAAATATTTGAGTATTTGTTCTTAAAATTGGATTCATTTGCATTTTAAGCCTCTCACATTTATTGGATAAATGTAAAAATATTTTAAAAACATATATAATCGTCTTTTTGTTATTTCTGTTCATTCCCACCATTACAACGACTAGGCGTTGACTATTATAATATTATTATATTATTAGTGTGCAACGTATGATTTCAAAGAAACTCGTTGTTGCGTATTGGGTGTGCCATCAAGCATAGCATTCCCATTAAAGTAATATTAACATTTTATTCACAAATATTTATAAAAATTATAGTGTAATATTATTTATTTACCTGGGATGTTACATCCTTCCCCCCTTTTGGGAATTGCATCCTCGCAATTTCAAAATTGGGCTTGGAAACATCATTGAAAGTCCCACATCGGAACAAGAGTCATTAAAACTATCACTTTAAAAGAAAGGGAGAGAATTAAAAAGGTCACCTGAGTTAACCCATATGAGGATTACAAGTAGGAAAATATGGTTATGTAAGAGAAAAAAAGGGGCATGTTCTGATGGAGAGTGATAGAAAACATGTCTAGGGGAAAGTTAACCACAAGAAAATCACAAACTTGTGATGGTTTAAACGGTATTCGATTCCCCAATAGGAAAAGTTAACAGAAAACATTTTTTTTAAGTTACTTTTCATTGTGGAATTTATTTTTGAGCTTAACTAAATCATGAGGAAACATACTTAATTTTCATTTAGACTTTCATCTTTTACTAGATTCCTTACACAAACTCATATTTTCTCCAAAAGACAAGTATTTATGAAGACTTGTTCGCATTAAGAGTACTATAATCAACTTTTAGAGAATCTCCTAATCCAAAAAAGGGAACTATATATTTCCAATGTCTTTAGACCTTAACCAAAACCAAACGTAAAAAGTTTAGTATGAGATCAGATAATACCCAAAAAGGATAATATTTTTACAAAAAGAAAAAATACTCCTAATCTCCAAAATTTGTCAAACAAAAACCAAAGTTCAATAAAGACCATTCAATAAACATCTATCCATAAAATTATTCAATGTAAACAAAACTATGATTAAAACCCAAATCTCTGAAGGATTTAATCACATAGTCTCCTAAGATAAATCTTAACATTTTTCTCTAAAATAACATCTGTTACTCCTAAAGTCTCATACTAAAAAGTAATTAACCTAATCACATATCCTCTATGATAGGCTAATAATTTAAATAGATAACCCAAAATCAACTTACTCTTTATTCATAAAATTATATAACCAAAAATAATCAGTCAAACTGACCTGGGACTTCATGTAGTCCAGTGATAGGCAATAAATACAGTTGCACTTTGGTTGTGGGTTTGATTCTCGTAGCTTCGTCAGACGTGATGGGTTGTCACATGGTCTGCGTGTTGTCCTTTTTCCAAAACAATATAATTCTTAAAACATTCCCCAAAAAGAGATAAAATCTTCAAAAATAACCATAACATATTTTAACCACAAAGTTTATCTAATAACTTTCATTTTGCAAACCAAAATGTATTAACTAGTAATTGCCTCAAAATCAAGGATCATATAAACCCAAATGGTTATTTATAACTATATCCACAAAATAAAGGATAATTATTCCTTGAATAAAATTTTTATATATCAAACATCAAGGTTACATATACTATAAAAAGTATTCTAATGTAACCCCATCATCAAAAGAGACTTAATACATTTATTAATTTCACCATCCTAAAATCTATCATAACTCTTGAATCCCTTATATGTTGACTTCTTACTCATTCAACACTCTTCATGATCCATTAACCATTTATTTTCAACTTATTCTAAAATACTTCTTTCCTAAAAACAAAATCATGAATCATATCCTAAGATTACAATAATAGGAAAACATATGTTAAGAAATTATCCATACCTTTCATTGGTCATTGTCAGTTTCTTTATCCTCAATTGGAATGGCATTAGGTATTGTAAAAATGAATACGTGTACAATATTGGTGATCCCATTCCCAAAACTTCTTCTTAGGACATGTGTTTTCATAATAACCATGAACACCACATTTAAAACCTTCAATTTATCCTTCATAAAGAACTTCATTCCCTTTCCTAGAGTCAACTAGATGCTTCCTTTTTCCAAGGTAGGTTCTTGCTTTACGACCTTTATTTCCACATCTGTAACATCTTTCTATCCCTTTGAAACATTTTCCTATGTGTTTCTTTCCACATCATTGACACATAGGTTTTCTAACATACTTAACTTTATTATTATTACCTGAACTTCCATAAGGATTTGTTTCTCGCATATATGATGCCTTATAAAAATCACTAAGGTTCAAGTGGTCAATCATGACTCCAGATAGTTGGTTGAGGATAACCATAAGAGTTCTCATTGCAGCTCCCATATCATTTAGTTGTTCATTCAAAAAACTTTTACAGTTTTCTTTAAATCCACTGTTACTTTGGTGCCTTCTAGATCCATCCATTTACTAAAACCAAAAAGGTCAGTGTGAGTATATCAGTAAAATCATCATATAATAATGAGGAAGATAAAAACCAAGATATACTTATCCAAGTTACCTAAAACTCATTATAACTTTCAAAAAAACAATGACTCCATCCAATATACTAACCACTATGGTTATACACAACTTGTCACTTTTTCTTAAACAACACTCTAACCTCTAAAGTTATCTAAACTGAACTTTGATACCAATTATAAGGACCCGGCCTTAAACCTTACTTAATCTTGAATTAAATTGAATAATTCAAATTGAGGATATTTTTAGGTTTAGAGTTTTAGAGAATTAGGAAATAACTATTACATATCAAAGATTACAAAGTAGACACATCTAATCAGTTTCCATTTTTTTCACAAAATAAAAACTCTTGAACAAAAGTGTCATGTCTAGTTCCTTGTTTTAGACAGCCTGGCATTTCCTGGATCCCATATTTGACCCTATTCAACTTTATTTCATGTGAAAAATATTTCAAAAACTTGGGATGAGAAAAAAATCTCATTAAGGGTTATAACAATATGGAAAGAAAACATTAGTCCATGTATACATAAGAATCAATGAAAACATACTTAACTCATAAAACATAATCACTTAAAATACCTCATGAAAACAAAAGACTTATTAATAACTTGTAGAAATCATAATACATAAAGGTAACTTGAGTAATTCATAACATTATTACGTAATTAGTAACCCTCCTGGTTATGTTTGGAACACCCATCATAGTATATTCCCTAAATCTCTTTGGAGAAACCTTAGCGTTTAACCCCTTCACGTTACCAAATTCATTGGAGAGCTATACCGGGTTCACCCACCCTTAGTTTATCATGGAACCATCCGTCTCCATAAACATTTCCCAAGAAACATAACATAATCATATCACATAAAACATGAAAAAAGGAAACATAACATTCCCACATTGCAATAACGATATAACAATTTAATATATTTAAATAATGAATCCATTCTAAAAACAATTTTTAAAAACATTTAAAACATTTCATAAAGAGATTTTTGAATCAAAGTGTCTCATACCACTTTGAAGATTTTAACATTTCAAACCATTAATATCCATATAAATAAATAGTTAAAAACATTTTGAAAACATGGATATTAATTAGAAATATTTATAATAATAAATCATTAAAACATTTAAAACGATATTTTAGTTAAAGGGTTTTTAACAAAATGAGAGACACTTGAATACAATAATTGATGAATAACATTTAATCGTAACTTTATAATATCATGAGAATAAAGGGATTCATGATATAATATTCCAAAGGACAGTATATACACCATATAAGAGTGAATTGGTGCATAACAACAATGAAGTCTCATTAGAAATGTAAAATGAGATGAAATCCCTTATGAAGAAGGTATCCTAAAATTAGGGATAAATCAATCTCATAATTATGTGTGAAAAATATAAATACACCCAATATAAGTGGATATTAAGTGTAAAACAATAAAATTTCATTCACACCTATTCAAAGGATGACATATTCAATAACTACATGTTGAACCCAAAGAAATCGAAATTGGGTTACGAAGTTCCCTTGGTAAAATTCGACAGCATAACCACCTCACTTTAAAATTCATAAATATAGATGATGAGAGAGAAAATGGTATATAATCACTTGGACCTAACATTTACATCAATAACGATATAGAGTAACATATCCCAACATAAAAATATGTAAATTAAAAGACATAACAAAATAATTCTTTAAAAAGAGGAGTGTGAAAGGTTCCCTTACCGATTTGGGGAACTTTCGAAACGTACACCCTATGAAAGAAGGGTCATACAATGAAGATTTAAATAACCATAAATGAGATTATATTATACAAATAGTAAAATAATGGTCATTACATACACCACACAAAAGGAAATAGTGTAAAATGTAGCATGAATCTCACGGGAATAAAAAGTGAGATGAAAATCCCCTTATGAAAATTTTGGCAGCATAACGGTGCCACATAAAACATCCAAAAATGGATTGATGAGCTAAAATATGGTATCTAATCATATTAACATAAAATTTACAGTAATAGTAATATAAAAGAACATACCCCAACATAGATGAGCTTAAAGTAAGTTACATAAAAAAGAGTACTTAAAAAGAAAGAGAGAGGTAGGATCCCTTACCTCAAGTCCGACTTCTCTTGTTTGTTTCTTTGTATTCTTGAATAATAAACTTTGGTAAATTTATAATTTCTTAAGTAACTCTTTTAAATTTTATTATACAATTAATATCACATATTATAATGTTATAATAATTAGTTAATTATGTGAGTTCATATCAGATGTTTTTGTCGTTGTTTGGTACATGAGTCAAAAATGAACTTGTTTGAAACAAAATTTCCATGTAGTTATAATTACATCATATCCAGAATAGTATTAATGATATAAATATCATATATATCCATTACATATTCATTTTATACTATTACATAACATTTGAATATAAAAAGAAATGAAATGCACCGTTCATGGAGACGGTAGACCATACGTATGCATGAATGCTACTTTCATTTCTTTATCATATTAATGGAATTAAAAATAATTTAGAGATATATATATCATAATTACAGTATAATATATATGTTATATAGGTCACATAAGTTCATTAATTTCATTCTTTATACATTCCATGTATTGTATGAATGAGTCACATCACTTGAGGGGGCGGTAGTCCACACTTCCTCATATGAAATTATCGCATTTGCACAACATGAAAAGAATAAAGGTACGTTTTAAATATAAAATACAAAAGCATATAGAAAACATAAATACCATATATATCATATATAAAACACAGTGACATCTAATGGGAACCTTTAAAAGTGTTAAAATAATATTGAACAATCATCGTTTCGTGAGACAGTAATTCGCCATCTACAGAAACAGTATGTTCTTTAACCATTAGACAGATGTGTGTGTATGTGTATCTCGAATACTTATTTTAAAAACATCCTATTATATTTAAAATACTATTTTTGTTACAAAATAAAGTAATAAAAATATTTTAGGGGGTTGGAGAAGCAAAATAATACAAAAGAACATAAGAGAAGACATTACCTTTAAATCGGGTAACTCCATTTGGTTTGAACCAAAAGGGTTTCTGGAAGATATTTCTGCCTAAGGTGAGGCTTCAATGATGAAGATAGGGATATGGAGATATTAAATGGGAATATTTTGGCCGAGCCAATGGCTTTAGAGGTGTGTGTAAGGAGGTAGTGGTGGGGGCCTTTTATAAGAGGGAGGAGGGGCACTCTTGGAAAGTCAACAAATGTTACTTTATTATAAAATGTGTTTTGGATTTCAAAGGTCCCAAATTTATATATTTCTAGGATAAGATGATAAGGGTTCTAAATATACTCTCCAATAGGTTTTACACAAGTGTATGTCATATATTTTACATTATCTTTTCATTTTATTTAAATTGTTCATTAATGAGATAATCGCTACATCATCATGGTGTCATAAATTAATTTATTTATTTAATGTCTAAAAATTATAAAAAAATACTATGATGTATTTAATATTTTTATCTTTCCAATGACTATTTATAGTCCAATAGATCATTTACATAGACAAAAATAAAATTGTTTTACTTGGGTGATACATACTTTGGTTATACTTTCCTTTTAAAAATATAAAATTAAAAAGTGTCATTATCACCCCAAAAGTGATTTCATGGTGTCCCAAAGTTTGGAAAAAGGCATCCCATGGTCAAACATGACACAAACAGTAGCATTAAGACAAATTTTGGGGAAATTTGTTATTATTATGATATTATTTTATTATCCTTAACTACCCGATTACTAATTAATCATGATAATTAAAGATAATTAATGTCATTACTATTCATAATGTACAAAACCAAAAGAGTCTTAAATAAATAATTTTGACCTTCTGATTAAAAATATATAATCCATTTTACCAAATTCCAAACACAGAAATATCAATAATTAATTTAAAAATATTTCTCGTTGTCAAAACATATAGCGGGGTTTTTTGAAGCAATATCTATGAAAATTTTGGCACTTGTTTGTGTCCATTTTCAAAGTGAAATTAATTATAATGACCACCATTGAATTAAATGGTAAAAATATATTCTAATTACTCTTTAAAAAAATTAAAAATATAATCTAACCATATAATTAATTTAGATGAAAAAAGTAGTTTTGAAGTAAAATGCAGTATTTTTCAGTATTCATTAAAAAAATGAACAGTGTCAGAAAAATACCAAAAATGTATCCAAAGTAAATTTTAATGTCCCAATTATAAATAATATTATTATTTGGACAAATATAGCTTATAAAATTTTCAAAAGTTATATTTAAAAAAGGTTCGCCATCAAAAGGTGGTAAGACAATCTTTTAAAAATATTAGAGTATTTGTTCTTAAAATTGGATTCATTTGCATTTTAAGACTATAACATTTATTGGGTAAATATAAAAATATTAAAAAAACATATGTAATCATTCATTTGTTATTTCTCTTAATTCTCTCCATTACAAAGACTAGGCATTAACTATTATTATATTATTATATTATTAGTATGCAATATAAGATTTCAAAGAAACTCGTTGTTGCGTATTGGGTACGCCATCGAGCATAGCATTCCTTTTAAAGTAATAATAAAATTTTATTAACAAATATTTATAAACATTATAATTTAATATTATTTATTTAGCTGGGATTTTACAGTTTCATATATATATACATTATTTTCTTCATTATATCCCCCAATGTAATGTGGTGCTGCTAAACGGAATACAGTGCTAGGTGGAGATGGTGAGTCGTACATTTGCATGTGTGGTGAATTATATTCAGATAGAATGAATAATAGGTGGAATATGGTTGTACCATGATCATAATAATTTCAATATATATATATTTATATGAGAGTATATTTATTTTATATAATGTGTTTAAGTTGGTAGTAGGAGTTAGAAAAAATAAAATTTGATAGAATTTGTAAAGACAATTACCGCTTCTATGAAAGAGCTCAATTTTAACTTTTATAATGGACCTTGGGAAGGAATTTTTATTTAAACAAAACCAAAATTACTTAAATAAGATGTTTATAATATAATTATGAGTTTTTTGGATGAGATATATGGCTCGATGTGGTGTAAATTAATGATGGAGGGGGTTCCCTTTTATAATTTTGGTGAGGGGAACATTTTGATTTTCTCAAAACAAAATAATATAATATGAATATTCTAGAGGATAATGAATTTATATTTCCTATAAATGTACATGTTATGAATTTGAAGAGAATATAATATCCCATTTTTTATTATATTATAATTTTGGGATTATTAAATAATTTAATAAAATATTTTATTTTGGAAATATCATTATTATCAATTTTGACAGTATTCATTTTTGTGACATTAATAACATAAAAAATGAAAGTAAAATTAGAAAAAAAAAATATATTTTTCTATATCCTATGAATGTAATTTTAAACTATATACTTTATAGAGGATACTAAATATTGAAATTATATTTATGCTAATATTTTTAATATGATTTGTTTCATATTTTCTTTATATAAAGAATTAGTGCATCTTCATTATCCAAGAATTGAAGGAAAATTTTATTTCCTAAAAATAATAACAGTATTATCATTTTGAATATAAATACATATAAAATTTTCAAATAAAATTTATAGCCTTAAATATTTTCTATATAATTACATATTAAAAATATAAAACATGTTAAAAACAATAGTGTAGAATATTTGACCTTTCATTAAATAAAAAATATAAACATAATAATATAATATATGTGGATATTAATTTTCATATAATAAAAATATATATGATTATGGATGAAATATACTCATCCAATTAAAATTATGCTTGTTTTGGGGTCATTTAATTGTTCTTATCATATTATTTTTAAACTAAATTCCAAGATTTTACCCTTTACTGTGGTAACAAAATTACTAAGGTTGATATTCATATTAAAAAATATATAAAAGGTATCTGTCTAAAAAAACTTTTCTATTGATTTTAAATATAGTTTTTTTTTTTCCAAATTCACAAAATAAAATTTGTTGAATTGATTTTAATATTGAACAATAAAAACACAACGAAATTTTTTTGAATAAATTACAATTTAAGTATAAAATGTTTTTATAGTAAATTAAAAAATAAAATTAATTTCAAAGAACAATGGTAGAATATTTATAATCAAAAGTAGAATATTATAGATTAAATGTAATCTAAAATTGAACTAAATATTTTAAATTCCTTAAAATAAAATTCTATTAAAAATAAAAAACAGTATTTCTTCGTATTTATTAATATTTTAAACTTTTTAGAAAATTTTCAATACATAATCCTTTGATAATTTATTCATGATGAATTTAAGAATTAATTTTATTTTTTCAAATTTTTTTTTAATATTTAAAAATTAAATTCATTTATTTTCTCATTCAAATCAAAAAAAATAATTTTTTAAGAAATCTTATTTTTGAAGAACAAAATGAATTTACTAAAAACTAAGTGGTTATTTATAAATAATTTATTAGTTGATTTATTTAATAATATAGTTATTATAATTCAAGTATGAAAATTCAACGCCAATTTTATAATGGTTAATATAGAATAAAAATTTTTGATAGCATATCTTGGTTCATATAAACTTGGTATTGCGTTCAACATATGATACCAAAGTAATAAAATTATTTTGAAAGAAAAATTCCATAAACATTATCTGGGTGTTACAATGCCCCCTCCCCCAAGAAAATTTCACCCTCAAAATTGTATTTTGAAAACTATGGTTTAAATGGGTAAGGGTAATTTCCCTTCATCACTTACTCAAGTTCTCGTGTTACCTCTTTGTATTTTTTGTTCCCCAGTAGCACTTTAACAAGGTGGGTGGCCTTGATACAGACACCATTTTTTCTATATTCAGAGATCTTTACCAAATTATCCTTTTAGGGGTGATCATTTTTTAACTATATAAAATCTTAATTTAGTACATGTTTGGGATCTTTTTTGTACTTCCTTAGGAGGGATACATGGAATAGATCATGTACTAGAGACAAGGTGGGTGGAAGTTTTAGTTGATATGCCACAAATATGATATGATAAAGAATCTAAAATGTGTTGATTTACATGGGACAATGCATTCTATTCTTACAAAATATTATGAATCTTTTCATTGTAGACATTTAGATCAATACCATATCTCTAAGCTCAAAATCTAAGTCCCATCAATGATTGTATGCATTTCCCACCTGTTGAATTTTGGGCAGCCCTGATGTGTTGTTGATGGTTCATCACCATTTTTACCATCCCATCCAACATTTTATACCCCAATATTTTTTTCACTAACTACATCCCATAATGTAGTGTTTCTACATATATTCCCATAAGAGGGTTTATATATATCAGTTTGGATGCTTGAATAAAAACTATTTTTATAACATAACTCAACCAGTAGAAGATATTGATCTCATCCTCCTTTGATGTTTTTTTAGCATAATATAATAATATATTCTAGTTTTGTACTTATATTATTTAACTAGAAATTATTTTTAGGCTTATAGGTCATACTTATATTTAGCTCAATTTTTATATCATGTTGTAGAATTCTCTAGAAATGGATCTAAATATATGATTTTGAATGGGTAAAATTGATAATGGTACTCATTTCAGCCTCACTTCTCATCTAATATATATCCTTGCATGTTGATCAAGTTATATATCCTCTGTAATTGAAATAAAGTGTATAGTATTAGTTAGATGATCCACAATAACCCATATGGAATTATTTGTTATGGATGTCTTCTGATGTCTAGTGAAAATTTCTATAGTGAATTTTTCCCATTTTCATAGAGGTATAGGTAATTGTTGTATCATACCCATCGACTTTGTCCTTTTATATTTAACATTCTAACATACCAAGAACATTTAAATATATTCAGTGATCTCCTTTTTCATTTTGTTCAACCATTAGTTCTCTCAAAAATATATATACATATTTGTGCTCATTTGGTTGATGGGTAATATCAAGCTATGTGCATCATTCAAAGTATTTGTTGGTACCCGTATTAATAACCTATTTTTTTACAACTTCTTCCTAATGAATTTTTACCTATATGGATTTTCCATTATTTATAGATTCCACCATCTTATGAAATTCCACATCATTTATTTGAGAATCCTTTATCTTATATATAATTGATGGTTCAAAATTTATTTGAGAATGAAATGAAGATGTTTCCTAACTTATGATATAGATATACATACTTTATAATATATTAATATTTGATACTTCTCAATTATCATCATTGATTATGTTGTAGGATCCTTTTTACATATAGTAGCTACGACATTATTTTCTTTACTAGGATGGTAGTGGATTGAACATTCATAAACCATGATAAGCACTAACTGTATTCATTAGTTCCTATTATGAACATTCGATGTAAATACAAATTTGAGGCTCTTATCATCAGAATATATTTAACATATAACCTTATAGAGATAAAATCATAATATCTTCAATGTGAGGATCATATCTACCAAATTCAGATCATTCATGTGATAGTTTTTATCATGAAATTTAACTTCCATAAAAATTAGGGTATCAATTTATCATTATGCATTAGTACAAATCCTAATCCCTTCATTAATGAATCAATGTATATGAGAAACATTTCCCCTATTGTGGCTAGTATATATACTATTTTAGGGATATACTTATTCTTCATCTTTTTAATGTAGTCTTTACATTCACTGCTCGAGAATAACTTCACTCCGTTTTGATCCCTCTTGTTATGTTTATTTAAAAATCATTAGAAGTTCCTCCAAAAATATCGATAATACCCATCTAGACCTAGGAAACTATGTATCTTCACTTCATATGATAGTATGGGAAACTAATCAATTTCCATTATCTTAGAAGGGCCCACATATATTCCTTTTTTGATGATAACATAGACGAATAATGATACTTTTATGATCCAAAACTCACAATTTCTATAGTTTTCATATAGTCCCCCATTTGCAATGTCCTTAACATAGTATTGAAATGGTCCTCATGATCCAATTTACTGTTATAGTATATCAAAATATCATCTAAAAATACTACAAACAATTTTATAAGATAATATCGAATGATTATATTCATTATGTACATGAATATTCCTAGCGAATTAGTGAGTTTAAATTTCATCACTACGAATTCATTGTGTCCATGCCTCATTTGAAATGATTTCCTAGAAACATATTCCCTCTTAAAATTTAATTTTAGATATCCCGACTGGAGGACCACTTTATAGAAATAATTGGACCCACATAGTTGATCAAAAAATACATCTATCTATGTAATGGAATATGTTTTCTTTTTCTTGATTTTTTGATCTCATGATAATAAATTCAGGGGTGCATTGATCCATCCTTCATGAAAAATAGTACAATAACCCCCCATGGTGAAGCATTGGAGCTTATGAGGTAATTTTTCAGACTCTCTTGTAACCGCTTCTCTAAATCATCAAACTCAATGATGTCCATATTTTAAAGAGTATTTTATATCAAAAAAGTTCTAGGTATGTGCTCAATTGAGAACTCAACCGCTCTGATAAAAGAAATACTAATCAATTCAGCAGGGAACACAATAGTGTTGTCCCTCACAATGGTATATATTCAGGAATGACCATTGACACTATGTTAATCATTTGGCCTAGATATAATTTCTCAAAATGAAATAATATCCATACATGAGTTGATGATTCTAAAAAAGATTCATCCCACACTATACACATTAAATAATTAGATGATATCATAGAATGTGAATGTTGATCTCCCTTTCTTTATATTTGATGTTGGATTAGTATAATGATAGACAATCCATGCATAATATAGCATCAAACTCCCCCTAAAGATGAAAAAGAGATAATAATGGAGGTTCCATCCTCAAAAATATACCCAAGGGTGTTATATACAGTAGATAAAATAATTTCCATATTTTTTTCTCTCATTGATAAATCAAGCTCCATATTTTTAGGTGGTGTTTTAAGATTTATCTAGATAAGAAAAATATGAATGAGTTTGTAGAATTAGAATAAAAAAGTATATTTTTTATCCTTGAATGAATAACCAGTACACCTATCAGCACATGATTTTATTGATCCACATTATCAGTAGTGATATGTTTTCACGACCTATTCCTTGGGGCCCATGTTGTGACTACCCCAATCCTTCCTTCCATAGACCAGGGGCTGGTGACTAGCACCAAAGGCCTAATTCCCTAAAACTAGGAAGGCACTGACATTATAACCAATAACACACACACAATCAAGCACACATCTGGATACTAAAAACTAAGTAAATTGTTCAACAAAATATTGTTGAAAGTAAAAAGGGGCTAGAATACAATCCCAACTAGAAAGTAAAAGTACAGCAGTGATACAGTACAACTGAAGAAAGAAGAAAGATAGTTATATGATCATCCTTTGAGGTTCTTACCTGAAGTGTAGGTACAGATTGCCTCTTCATCACTCCACGTTTTTCCGTCTCTTCCAGGAACCGACATGCCGTGTGGTCCACCTACGGGTACTGTCCAGTCCTGGTACTCTCAGCCTCAGTCAGCGATGTTCGTCGTCTACATCCAATAGAACAAGGTTCGGGCATAGCCCGTGAAAGGGTGAGTATAACGATATTCAGTAGGGATTCTGAGACCCTCAAGGTCGAACAAAATCCATCAAGGATAAACCACAAAGTATGAAATCAACATATAACCTTACATTGGTATATGCACTTACATATACCTAATTTATCAAGTGATCCATCTCAATCATGAGGAAAATAAAGAAAAACTGACACAAATCAACCATGATTTTATTCTAGGGTTAGTATCAAGTAATATCCCCAGTCACATTATTGAAACCTCAGCTACTGGAGAACTCCTCCTCTATTGAATATAGTGGGTTTTCCATGACACAAAGTGTGCTTCCCAGTAACCTTGGACAGCTGAGGTACTTCTCCTGTTGAGTGTCGTGGATCTGCCGCATCACCAAGCGCACTCCCCACCATGGGTTTGCCGCATCACCAAGCACACTCCCCCTCATATCCTACTGAGGTACTCCTCCTGTCGAGTACCATGGGACTACCGCGATACCAAGTCACTCCCCACTGTGGGCCTTCCACAACACCATGGCGCTACCCACTGGGCTAGTAGAGTAACTCTGAGCCAATAAAGTTAGCAATTGTTGGGTCTCAGCCAGTTATTAGGTCTCCGTACGCTGTTTTCTCTTCTATGGGAGGATCCACTCCACAAGATACTGGTCGATACTCTAATTGTCACAAAGTACCACGAATAAATATCACAATGGTCCACCACGACATAGGGGTCTCAACGTAAAAGACGGTGTGACAATAGGATGCTCGTTATATTAGTTATTAGCCTTATAGTCCCGGGGGCCCAGTTGGATTTGTGCATGACCCAACCTGACCGTATCTTAACTATACCACAAACTCTAGTGGGGTAAACTCAAAGGGACCGTCACTCTCCAAGATTTATAGCATCGATGATGGTTCGTCAAATGTACATTTGGTGTCAAATTTATGGTGAAAAGAAGTATGTGGGTTGTAGTGGGCCTGGGTCCGGTCCGACCTGGTCGGACTGACCGGCCCCGACCCAGCCTGGGCTGACCCTGTTTCGGTCACCCCAGCCTGACCTATTGGGTCTCTCCCGGCTCGTTGGGTTCAGCCCAGCCTGCTGGGGCTGGCCATGTAGGCCGCGAGGGGGCTGTGGTGAGTCATGTGGGCACAGACCAGCCGTGAGGGCGCATACCAGTCGTGGGTAGGCGCGAGGGTGTTTTGTGTCGGAGGGCACCGCATGGGTGACTCGTCCTGGAGGGAACCGCAAGGGCATCTTGGTCCGAGGCGTGGGGCTGGTTCGGTCGGGGCACCGCGATGGGTGTGGGCCGACTCGGTAGGGGCACCGATCTGGGCACGGGCCATTTCGGGAGGTCGGCGGGCGGTGTGAGCTGGGGCGGCCCAGCCGGCGGACGGCGCGGCCGGGGTGGCGCGATCGGCATGTGGCGTGGCCCGAGGGTGGTGCGTCCAGCGGGTGTCTCGATAGGCTGGTGGCGTTTCTGATGGGAGGAGTGAGCCGGGGCGGATCGGCCTACTGATGGCGCACCCGCGGTGGCTTAGCTATGGGAGATGTGGTCGGGGAGGCTCATCCGGCGGGCACAGGGCAGGAACGGCCGGCGTGGCTCGACCAACGGATGGTGCGGCCAAGGTGGCTCAGCCAGAAGGCCAGGGCGTGGCGCAGCCGAGGTGCGGCGCAGCTAGGGCACGACGCGGCTCGGGGCCAGTTCGGCCAGTGGCGGAGCGAGGCCGGTTTTCCTGGGAGGCCGGACCGCCGCGGGGGCAGCACGGGTTGTGGAGGAAATAGGTGGCGACACTGTTGCCTTTATCCCCTTCATCACCTTTGTAACCTTCCTTTGTTTTGAAGAACACCGTAAAAACACAAGGGTTACAGAGAGGACGAGCCATGATAGTTTGGCCCGCACTCTCCGCATTAGAGTGATAGCAATAGGTTCAAAAGAACGAATCACATCAAACCCTCCCGCAAAGATTCTTCCCAACTCACAAAAGAAAAGGAAGGGGGTATAATTGTGAAGTAAAAATCAAACAGAAACAAACCCCTACTTCGGGTTGATACGTTGATGGAGTCGCGGGGAAGAAGACTAATCATTGGTAAAAAGTTGGATGTTGGTGTCATCGATGTGTTCCTCAATCATCGGTTTATGTGTTGGTTCGACATAGTCGCGACATCCTACGTCGGAGGAAGTCTGAAAGAAGATGGTCGAAGACATTCCTCATCGGCCTTCTTCGTGGAGGAAGCATTCTTCGTGGTGGAAGCATTCTTCACTGGAGAAGCTTCCTCCCAAACTCCTCCTCTCCCCTATTCCAACAACATGCATAGTGTGCCAAAATAATAGATTAATTCATCTATTATTTTGTTGGAAAGAATTCAAAAATATAAATTAATTATGGTGGTTTGGAAAAATTAATGTGGAGGAAGGTCAAGGGGGTCCTCCACAATAAAGAGGGGGGTTGAGTGGTTTCTTCTCCCCTCATAAATAGGGGTTGGGTGGTCCCTGCTCCTAAATTCAATTTGGGAGGTTATTGAAAACTTGGGTGGTCTCCACCACAATTAAACATGAAGAAGAGGTTTAGTTTTAGTGGACCCTACCCCTGAACATCCAGATGGAGGATGGTTACAACAAAAATAAAATAAATCGTGTGTTTATTTTATTTATTATTTCCACGAAAAACCCAAAAACTAACTTTCACCCTCGACCATATTCCGTCGAGATGAATGTCTCCTTAAGCGAATACTGGTGCTGCGAGTTCAACGGTGCCCTCAGAGTTCATTTTTGAGCACCGGTTCAAAAGTTAAAAAAACCCGCTAGCATGTTTAAGGAACGTACCAGAAAAAAGATCAGAAATTCATTCTGGGAACTCTGGGTCTCAGAATCACGTTTCGTCGATTTTTGCGGACTCGTAAAATTCTATATATTTAAAAAAATACCTGGAAATTCTGGGTCTTTACATATATTATTCAAATTTTCACTATTTTTTAGGTTTCTATCATTGAATTTCTCATTACACCCCTTGGAATAGGGAATTGGATCATTTATTTCCATGTTCCTTGCAGTTGAAACATTGTACTGTGGGATGATTGTTAATATGAAACTTCCATTAATCTTTCACATTAGTGGTTTTATTCCAATAAATATGGGATTTATTATCTTGATGCCCTTCTCTTCCAAAATTTAACCATATCCTCATTCTCTTTAGATAATTACTAGGATTATTCGTCCCATAATAATGACATGTGGGGTGTTGGGTTTTCTTTCCTCCATGGGATATATCATTTGATCCACTCATTATAAACTCCAAATTAATACTTTCATCTCCAAGTCCATAAGACCAGTGATAATCTACAATATCCATCTAAAAATTAATGGAACAATAGAAAATATCATAATAGTTCTAAAATTCTAAAATTGAAAAAATTATTTAATAGACTCGTCTTTAATCCACTAAATAAGCAATTCAATTTTCTTTTAGTGCTCATGACAAATCTAGAGGAAAATCGTGAAATCCTAGAAATGTTTTCCTCACACACTCTGATAGACACATCTCCTATTTTATTTAGTTTGAGGAACTCTCTCTCCATCATATGATGGAGATTTTGGGGAGAATATTTATTGAAAAAAAAATCTTGAATATTTGTTAATCCATGGAATAAATATCATATTTATATTTTGATTTTTTATTAGTTTCTGCCATTGATTAGCCTCCCCATCAAAATAATTGACCGCCAATATGACTTTATCTTTTTCTGAGCATCCTAGAACCGATAATATATACTCAAATGAGTTGATCCATTATCCCATGATGATAAGATCATAAGCTGCAATAAAAATATGAGGCCTTCTTTTCATAAAGGATTCAAACACAACTTGATATTTAATAGGAGGAGGTCATTCCCTATGATTCAATCTAGGTTATCCATGGTGGTAGAATTACCCATGGGGTTATTACTCATGTTTTCTAGTCCTAATCCACAAAAATAATGAGAACATCATCTGATACCAACTAAATTGTCTAAATATAGTTAGACATATTATTATATTATTCTATGATTATTTATCAATAAAATTAAATCCAATAATTCTAATGTCTTGTGTGTTTGGAAGAATAAGTACATAATTATAAATCATTAAACTAGAATAAAAATATTTTTTTAATTAATATCCCTAATGAGCTTCTAAATTCCTTTGAGCTCCTATAGATACATAGTATAACAATAGGAACATGACGACAAAAGGGATGAGACAAAAATCCCACTAAGTAAATATTGATTGGAATGAAGAATATAACATGAGTTAGAAGGAATAAAATGATAAAATAAATGAAATGTTTTATGAATAAACATATAGAACATGGAATCATACGATCCTAGAAACATCTGAAAGTCAAAAAAACATATAACATGACATAAACATGATCCAGGGATAACTTCAAAGACTATATCACATGGTGGAAAGAGTCCCCTAATGGATTAGGTTTAATCCACAATTCTATATATAATTCCTATTGAGACAAAAAATTACCCCATTCAATAGATAACTATATGGGCTCACCAACCATAGCATGTTCATACATTTGTGTGACACATTAAAAATCAAACATAAGGAAAACCATATAGGCCATCCTTGGAATGAAATGGTCATCAAAATATTATCGTAAGGAATAAAAAAATGGATTTTAATAATGGTATCCATGAAAAAAGAGATTTAAATCAATCATGGTCATTCATAACTGAAAAATAAGAATATATAAAGAAAAATGAATTCCAATAGAATTGAAAACATGAAAAAAGAGTGGTAAAATGATTATGTGTCCATTAAATCCCATGATTTACAATATCTTTTATTAATGTTTGTAATCATTTAATTAATTTTTTTTAAATTTTTTTTAAAATTATACTTTTTTATTCTATAATTAAATTTATTAATTATTCAATGTTTTTAATTATTTTTAATTTATATAATTTAATATAATTAATATCGTTTAACAAAAATTTTAGGATCTTTAATTTGAAGAGTTATACTTTTATTTTTTATTAGGATTTAATTTTTTATTTCATGATTGTATATTTCAATTAATTAATTAATCAATAAATTTATTTCCACATAATTAACTTAATCATTAATTTAAATTTTAATCTTTTAATTTTTTTTATCAATTAATATAACTCTAATTATTCAATTTTAATATTTAATATTAATTCTTATATTAAAATAGTCTTTTAAATTGAATTTTTTATTTCAATTTAATATATGGGTTTTAAACATTTTAGTTTCTATATTTAATAACATTAGTTATTTTTTAATTTAATTTTATTTTTTAATTTGTTGTGTTTACTATTATGAGTTTTATAATTTTATTTTTAATTTCTTACTTTTTTACTATTTTTTTTATTTTTTAGTTAATTTTAATTTTGTAGTTTATAGAAATAATTACCCAACACCATTAAAAAATTGTCACACCACTAGTGAGACACCGCATACCCAACGGTGTCTTTACACACTATCTCTTTGAAAGATTTTAAGCCCCAGAAAAAATTGGTTCAACACACCATATGTATTATCTTCTTTTGTCAGCTTCACACCGTCACACTACAATAGTGAATCCCTGACTCACTATTACAACCTCCTTCTTCCAGCCCTCCTTGTTTCTAGCGGTGTCTCAAGGAAACAAAACTGTCATCAGTTTCCACCATTCACACCACTTGATCTACACACTTCAATCGACTCTATAGTGAGGCACCACCAATAGCACATCATAAGACAACACCATGGTCAGGTAGAAAATTCCTTCTTCCCCCATCAGCTTGACAACAAAAATCCAAAAACTAGCAGCCTTGATATAGTCAGTATCACCACAGGATGCCACCACTAGATCTAGTTTGAGAACTAAATCCTTTGACCCATAGATGATAAGTCGTCATCCTCCTCTTCTACAATCTGAACTGGTCGCATAGTAGTAGTTTCCACCAACCCATGAGGACAATACATGGATATGATCTGTCACAACCCATCCCTCGGGGCCCGTGCCGTGACTACCCCAAGACCGCCTTCCATAGGACAGGTGCTGGCAACTAGCACCAGAAAGGCATATCCCTAAAACCGAGAAGGCATTGCCTTTTATTCTCTAATCTCACACAATCCAAGCACAGAGCAAGATACAAGAAAAAAGTAAGCTATATAGTTGAAAGGGTGCGTATAGTAAGTAAAGGGGACGGAATACAAGCCCAACCTGAAAGTACAAGTAAAACTAAAAATAGCTCTTGTGAACACCCGCCAAGAATCCTACATTAAGG
Organism: Viscum album; assembly: GCA_963277665.1. Lineage (NCBI taxonomy): Eukaryota > Viridiplantae > Streptophyta > Magnoliopsida > Santalales > Viscaceae > Viscum > Viscum album. The sequence goes on along the minus strand of OY728140.1, from coordinate 554,208,773 downwards.
GTAGGTACAACTCTTGAACGGGCATCTCTATCATACGTCTTGTTTAATGGTCCACCTTGGAGCAGCCTCCAATCCTGGCACCCTTAGACTTAATCACTACTTTCTGTCATCTGCACAAGACACAACAAGGTGTAGCATAGCCCATGCATGAGTGATCATAAAAATACTCAGTAGGGACCCTCAAACCCCTAATGGTCTCTCAGAATCCAAAAAGGATAAACCACAAAGCAAGACCCCAATCTAAATGAACAAATAAATAATCATCAACACAACTTAGGTATATGCCCATACATATACCTATGTTATCAATATATACTAATCTCACACATGAGGGAAGAATACCACAAAGGCAACACCGCAAAGGTAGAAGTACCCCACAGGTAACACCACAAAGATAGAAGTTCCACACAGGTGACACCATAAAGGTAAGTACCACAAAGGTAACACCACACATAAGAATACCACGAAGGTGTCACCACACAGAAGTGTACCACAAAGTTAAAGACTCATCTCAGACCATGTATAACTTAAGTACGAAAGTATATATGATTATATGTATTACTATATCATCTTAATTTTCTAATAAGCTCTGTTGTTGAACCACACAAGATCGTAGATGACCCACATGGGATCTGAAGATGACCCATATAGGATTTGAAGATTCTGACCCACACAAGATTTGAAAATGACCCACACAGGATCTAAATATGACCCACATAGGATCTGAAGATGACCCACACAGTATCTATAGATTTTTCAAGTACAGCCAACCACAGGGTTCCCGCACCAAGCGCGCTTGATTCCGGGAGGATCCGCTCCTCAATCCATCGATTGTTACTTCAGAATCCATAAAGTCCCAAGAAGAGTTATCTTAAAGTACTGCCACATCATAAGGGTCCCAACAAAACAGACGGTGTGTCAATGGGACACCCGGTCTGTAAGTTATTAGCGTTTCCGTTCTGAGGGCCCGGTTGGATTCGGGTTCGATCTAACCCGGGTGTACTCCAACTTAATCCAATACTCATGTAGAGTATACTAAAAGGACCATCTCAATCAATGGAATTCATTGTCGTAGATGGTTCGTCAAACAGATGCCTGGTTCTCAAGATATGGCCAAAAAGGCGTATCTGGGTCCAGATGGGCCTGGGTCCAGTCTGAACCAGCACGACCTGGTCTGGACCAAACTGACATTATTCAGGTCGCCAAACCCAGATGGGATGGACTGTGGTGAGCCCAACCCTCTGGGCACGGCCCGTTCGTCGTGGCCCGCTCGGCTGGGTGTGTTCCGCTGTGGTGGGGCCCGCCCTAGCGGCTACCTAGTGGGGATGCGCCCCCCGGAATTCTGAAAGGTCCAATGGACTGTTTGGCTTCGGCCAACCCATCAGATCCATGTGGCACCACCTACTACCATGCGGGACCCACCAGAGTGATCCCGCTCGATGTGATGTGGCTGGCCGGAAATCTGGTCGGCTCCTCTTTCCAACAGCACCAGCGTGCACCTCTACTACCTCTACGGCCGGCTGGGTGTCGACGGCCTCCAGGTGTGCCACCTGCTCAATCTACGGTCATCCGAGTGTCAGTCTCCCTCCAGTTGCGTCGCCTGCGCAAACCACTGCCGGACAGGTATCGACCGGCCTCCAGGTGCGCTGTCTGCTCGAACTGTGGCTAGCCGGGTGCCTGATGTCCTCCGGGTGTGCCGCCGCAGATCAGTAGCCATGGCCTTCTCTACTACCAGTGGCGCGGATGCACACCTCCCCAGTTCCACATAGTCGTCCGACATGCCAGCCGACATCCTCCTCTACCGTGATCAATGGGCCACAGCCTCCTCCGGTGGTGCAGTTATGCAGCCGCCACCATCGCGGCCTGCTGGTTTGCTGGCCACCAACTATACCCCATCGGCATCGGTCACCGGCGATAAGGTCAGGTTCTTCTAAACTTGTTGATCCTCCCGTGAAGAACACTTCAATCACTGAGGTTGTGGAGGGATTGAGTCGTGTTCGTTTGGTCGGCACCCTCTGCATTAGATCGATAGCATGCGGCTCGAGAAGAGATATTCAATGTAAATTAACAAAGAACAATCATAAACAAACCCTACATTGTTTGTTATTTTGATATGGTGTGAGGAAAAGGATGAAGATGATGAAGGATACATCGGCGCTCATCGCTTCCGTAACTCCGAGCTTGAGCGTCGGTTCCTCATTCCTGGTTCGGGGTTTGTTCTTCGTTGGAGGAGGTTCTTCCCCTAAGAGTTCTCCCACATTCTCTCCTTCCCCAAATCCTCTCATTTCCAATGATTCCCTAACACAAAATATGAGAAGCCAAATTAATTAAGTTTATGAATTAATTACTTTTCCAATTAATCTTGGCACATCAATTGGGGGATTCCAAGAGATACAAAGGTTTCAAGGTCGGGTGGTCCCCAACACCAAAATTCAAATGAGATGTTTTAAATAAATAAAATAAAAGTTGTTTGTTTTATTTTTTTAACTCTCCCATGAAAAAACAAAAATCATAATTCCACCCTAGACCTACTACGGTTGATATGTAGGTCTCTTTAAGTGAATGTTGGTGTTGTGAGTTCAACGGTGTCCTCATATTTCAATTCTGAGCACCGGTTCATATGTTAGAAAACACCTCTCATGTGTTCACTGAACAAACCCAAAAAAAATTAAAAATTCATTTTTTGAACACCGGGCCTCAAAATCACACGCCGTTAATTTTCACAAACTCATAATAATTCCATATAATTAAAAAATATGGAAAATTCTGAGTCTTTACATTCTCCCCACCTTAGGGATATGCATCCCCAATAGCCACAACAAAAATTAGGGAAACAAGTGGGGGTACTGGGCACAAATCTGAGCCTCCCTCTCCCATATGCTCTTCTGGAGGTTCTCGTGCTGCCAATGAATGTGCACCAAAGGATCGACTTCCCATGAAGGACCCGCTCTTGTTGATCCTCAATTTTCAATAGAACCTCCGAAGATGTCACCCCATCGTCGATATCCAGATCACCCCCAGTCAACGATGTAAGAAGTATAATGTATATATCTCCTCATCTTGGATACGTGGAATATGTCATGCACCTGGTGAAAATAAGGAGGAAGAGCTAGGCGGTATGACACCTCACCAACTCTGCTGAGGACCTAGAAGGGTCCGATGAACCTTAGAGATAACTTGTCACCCAGGCCAAATCTCTGTAAACCTCATCGAGGTGAGACCCATAAGAATACATTCTCACCATACTCAAACTCGAGAGGTATCTGTCTCATGTCATCATAAGACTTCTACCTACTCTGTGCAGTCTTCATCTGCTCCTGGATGATCTACCCCTTCTCCGTGGTTGCCCGTACCATCTCATGTCCTATGAGTGCGGACTCCCCTGGGTCAGTCCAATACATTGGTGATCTGCAAGGTCAACCGTACAATTCCCCAAATGGTTCCATAATGATAGTGGAGTTATATCTATTGTTGTATGCAAACTCTACCAAGGGAAATTGATCTTTCCAACTGTAGTAGAAATCTAGGATGCAAGCACGCAGCATGTCCTCAAGGGTCTGAATGGTTAGCTCTATCTGACCATCCGTCTGAGGATGAAAGGCGGTGGTCAATAGAAGTTGAGTCCCAGATGCCTCTTTCAACCCCTTACATAGCCGGGAATTAAATCATGCATCATGATTAGAGACAATCGTCGAAGGAACTCCATGAAGTCTTAAAATCTTCCAAACTTATAGGAGTCCAAAGCTCTCTACTGATCACTGCTCTCTGATAGGTAGGAAGTGAGATTACTTGGTTATTTGGTCAATGATCACCCATATAGAATCATGTCCCATGGATGTGCATGGAAGTCCTGTCATGAATTCCATGGAAATTCCATCCCACTTTCACTTTGGCACATCTAGAGGCTGAACTAAGCCCGCTAAAACCCGATGCTCTGCCTTTACTTGCTGACAAGTGAGGCTGTGTGAGACAAAGAATGCCACTACATTCTTCATTCCCAACCACCAGTGCTAGCACTGAAGGTCCTGGTACATCTTCACCACTCCTGGATGTACCTCTGGAGAAGTTTTATGAAACTCCCTTAACACTTCCTCCTGAAGTGCCACGAGTACCATAATATGCCCTCTAAAGTGGATGACGTGCTCCCCACCTTTAGAAAATCTATAAGGTTCTTGTCCTATGAATATTTGAGCATGTAAATCCTCGCAGTCAGTGTCCCCAAGTTGCGCCTTCCTGACTCGATGAAGGAGTGGGGTAGTGACTATCAAAGACTTAAGAAAATCTACTCTATCTCGTTCCATGTAGGATATCTGCAAAGTGTCTAGATACTCTATCGCCTCACTTAGAAACTATATAACAGATCTTCTACTGAGTGCATCTTCTACTATATTCCCCTTCCCATGAGTATAGACTATCTCAAAGTCCTAGTCTTGGAAGAACTCAAGCCAATGCCGATGTCTCGGGTTTAGGTCCTTCTTAGAGAAGATATACCAGAGACAATTGTGTAGATAGTAGACTATAAAATGGTCTCCCACCATGTAATGTTGACACATATTCAAGGCAAAGACCACTGGGGCTAACTCCAGGTCATGGGTATCATAGTTATTCTCATGTTGTCTTAGTTGTTGAGAACCATAAGTGATCACTGCTTTCTCCTGCGTCCGGACACATCTGAGCCTGGTCCCTGATGCGTCGCAGTAGACTATGTACTCAACGCCCTCCTCTGGTAGCATCAAGATGGGGGAACACGTCAGTCTCTCCCTCGTCTCCTGGAAGCTCTGCTGGCATCTCTTCGACCCCAGTAAGGGTTTCCACTTCTTCTTCAATGCTGATATGGGTGCGGAAAATCTGGAAAATCAAGCACAAACCGCCGGTAGTAACCATCCAAATCCAAGAAACTCGACACCACTGTTACACTTCTGTGTGGCTCCCAAGCAAGCACAACCTCAATCTTCACTGGATCCACCGAAAATCTAGCCTCCGACATGATCTGTCTCAGAAAGTGAACCTCTCAGATCTAGAACTGGCACTTTGAGAGCTTACCAAAAATCTAGTACTCTCAGATTGTGTCCTGAACTATCTACATATGGTAGGCATGCTCATTCTCTATAGATGAGTATATTAGGATGTTTTCAATGAAGACTACCACAAATCGACTGAGGTGTGGCTGTAAGATCCTGGTCATGAGTCCCATGAACACTTTTGGGGCATTGGTCATGCCGAATGTCATAACCAAGAACTCATTGTGGCTACACCGACATCCGAAGGCCATCTTCTTCACATCCTCATCTCGTATCCTGAGCGGTTAATAGCTAGATCTGAGGTCTATTTTTTAAAACCATTATCCTCTCATCAATTGATCAAAAATATCATCCATCCTTGATAGTGGTTACTTGTTCTTCACAGTCACCTGGTTCAGGCGCCGATAGTCCACACATAGTCTCAAACACCAATTGGACTTCTGGGCAAACAAAATCAGGGTTTCCCAAGGAGAAACATTGGGCCTAATGAACCACTTTCTCTACAAGTCCTCCATGTATACTCGCATCTCTCGAAACTCTGTGGGAGCCATCCGATATGATGGAGTAGATTTCGGTGTTGTCCCGAGGTACAAGTCGATATAAAATTCCACCTATCTGTGCGGAGGTAGACCTAGAACAGCATCAGGGAAAACATCAGTGTACTAGTCCACCACTATAGGGTAGCTCAGACTCTCAACATCAACCACTCCGAGGGTAAGGCTAGCCAACTGATGTGTGACCGGCTACACCCTCCTCCAAGTAAGTCTGTCTTGTGAATCAAAGCTTCCATTATCACCGGTGGAGGAAAAACTGGTCTCATCCTCGTGAAAACACCACACTTTGCACCTAATATAGTCGAACTGAGCATGAACATTAGTTAACCAATCAATACCCATGATGATGTCTTAAGGCCTCGATATCACTACTAAAAGATCTCTGCCGAAGCACATTCTTTCTAGAGTAAGCACAAACTTCTGGCACTAGTGTGTTATTGTCAAATCCTCTCCCATAAGAGTCTCTAGCCATAATGATCGAGCTAACTGATCCACCGGAATCTTCATGCTTCGAACAAGGTTTGTGGAAATAGAAGAGTGACTGACATTTGTGTCAATATGTACTGCAGATAAGGTGGAGTAGACACATATCGTACTGCAAATCATATCCAAAGTTCTATGGTCGTAGGCCTCAGCTTCCTGGAGCTGAGCTCATACCTGTCCACCTACTCCCTGTGGTCGGGGTGGACCACCTAGTGGTGGTTGAGGTAGAACCTCAAACGACTACTCACTGCCTGCTGCACGGCCATCTCCTCTTCCACATCCTCCTAATGTCTGAAGACCTCCTCGATCAAATCATCACCTTTACCCAGGTGCTCCTTTGACCATCTGTTGTTCGTCCATATGGTGGGTCGGGCAGTCATAAGCCATGTGACCCTCTCTGCTGCACGAGTAACACTACCTACTTCTCAACTGTCCTCCTCTATCTCAAGAGCCCCACACAACTGAAACTGTATCCTGCGGTCATCTACATGTAGGTACGGTCCTCTTGGACATCTGCGTCATCTGTTTTCTACCAGCTACAGATGACTCTTCTATGTGAATTCTAGTAGTGGGTCTCGTTGTTGTTGACTTCTTATCAAGGAATATCTCTACTAAGAGAGCTCTCTCTGACACCCCCACTCGTGTCGGGATGCTGTGAGAAATAATCGAAGCTCTAATCTTCCGTCTGAGCCCCTGCTCGAAGGTCCAGGCCCTCAAGAAAGGGTACCGCACCAAGTTAGTGAAGTAGCATGAGAGGTCGGTGAACCTCACTGAATACTGAGCCACGGTTATGTTGCCCTGCTGAAAGTGGAGAATCTCTTGTATAAATACTACGTGTAAAGCTTCTGGGATGAACTCTACACTGAATAGGATCTCAAAGTACGCCCTGATGAGAGCCACCTCATAATGAACTTGGAGAATCAAGCTTCACCATCTGTCTGCGGCTGCCTGAAGGATACTAGAGATAAGGATCACCATGAGATCAATTATTGTCCCTACAGGTTGAAAAACTCTAATTAAGGCCTCCAGCCAGTCCTCATCCACCTATGGATATTTATCTCCCTGGAAACTCCATGGCCTATGGCGCTGGAACTTGTGCAACGTGTTTAATTGGCATCTAACCTCTCTTGCTGGGGCTGGTGGCATTGGATGCCCAATGGGTAATGGTGCTTCTAGTACACCACACGATGATACAACTACCGAAAAGGGGCCATGCACCGAAGCCTCATCACTCGGTGGGCTATCATCACATACTCTACCTAGAACCCTAGTTGGCTATCTTTGAGGAGGCATCCTGGAAAGAAATAGGTGTGCCACAATCAATAAGTTATACCTGGTGAGCTGACTCAAATAAATCACAAAGAAAACATTTCAAAAACACACATGAAATCAGTGTTTTTGTGCACTAAGCCAGAAATCAGAAGTGAGGGTCTTGGTGTATGGATTTGTCGGCCGCCGCACCAACACAGGATTCCCCAAACTGATAACCACACTCATAACACTTATCTCTATTACTGATTAAATGATCAGAGTCCAAGTTCTTCGGTAGAACCGAATCCTCTGATACCAATTTGTCACGACCCGTCCCCCTGGGCCCATGCAGTGACTACCCTAAGAACGCCTTCTATAACTCAAGGGATATCAACTAGCACCGAAACGACATATCCCTAAAACCAGGAAGGCATTGACTTTTATTATGCAATCTCACACAATCCAAGCACACATCAAGACACAATCACAAAGTGAAATATATACTAAAAAAGGTGAGTACAGCAAGTAAAGTGGGTGGAATACAAACCCAATTGTAACGTGCAAGTAAAACTGAAAATAGCTCCTATGAAAACCCGCTAAGATTCCTACCTGAAGCGTAAGTACATCTCTCGAAAGGTCACCTCTACGGTACATCTTGTCTAATGGTCCACCTTCGAGCATCCTCCAGTCCCGGCACCCTCAGCCTCGATCAATTTTGTACATCATCTTCACAAGACACAACAAGGTCTGGGCATAGCCTGTACAGGGGTGAGTGTAACAATACTCAGTAGGGACCCCGAGATCCCTCAAGGTCTCTCAGAATCCCCCAAGAATAAACCACAAAGCAAGACCCCAATCTCAGAGCACGAAGAAATATTCATCCAAAAAACATAGGTATATTCCCATACATATACCTATTTTATCAATATATACTCATCTGACACATGAGGGAATAATACCACAAAGGAAAAACCACTAAGGTAGAAGTACCACACTGGTAACACCACAAAGATTGAAGTACCCCACAGGTAACACCATGAAGGTAAGTACCACCAATCTAACACCACATAAAAGAATACCAAAAAGGTATCACCACATAAAAGTGTACCACAAAGGTAAAGATTGATCTAATACAAGTTATAACTTAAGTACGGAAGTATAGATGATTAGCTGTATTGCTAGATCATCTTAATTCATCGAGAAGCTCTGCTGTTGACCCACACAAGATCGCAGATGACCCACACAGTATATGAAGATGACCCACATAGGATCTAAAGATGCTGACCCACATAGGATCTGAAGACATCCCACATAGGATCTAAATATGACACACAAAGGATCAGAAGATGAATCACAAAAGATCTGTATATTGTTCAAGTACAGCCATCCACAGGGATCCCGCACCAAGCACACTTGATTCCAGAAGTATTTTCTCTTAAAACCATCGGTTATTACTTCAACTACCACAAAGTCTCACTAATAATTATCTTAATATACCTCCACATCATATGGGTCCCAACGCAACCGACCGCACATCAATAGGAATCTCGTTTTGTAGTTTATTAGTGTTTCTGTTCTGAGGGCCCAGTTGGATTCGAGTTTGATCCATCCTGGTCGTACTCTAACTTAATCAAATACTCAGGTGCAGTATACCAAAAGGACCATCTTGATCAAAGAAATCTAGTGTCCTAGACGGTTCATCAAAAGGATGTCTGGTTCTCATGATATGGTCAAAAGGAATATTTGGGTCCCGATGGGTCCATGTCCGATCTGACCTGGTCAGACCGACCTGACCTAAACCAGGTCCGACGCGGATAGGCTGGACCGCGGCGGGCCCAGCCCAACCCGCGAGGGGTCGGCCCAGCCCACAGGGTGTGTCCCGCTTAGCTCGGTGTGGTTCGTCGTGGCGGGGCCCACCCTAGCCACTACCCAGGGGGAGGCACCGCCCAGAATTCTGAACGGTCCAATGGACCATTTGGCTTTTGCCAACCCAGTGGCACCATGTGGCACTGCGTGCTAGCATGCGGGACCCTCCGGAGCCATCCCTCTCCACATGAAGTGGCCTACCGGATATCTGGCCAGCACCTCCTTCCAGCAGCTTTGGGGTGGGCCACTGCTGCCTCCGCGGCCAGCCAGGTGTCGGCCATCTCCGGGCGTGCCACCTGCTCGAACCATAGATGGTTAGGTGCCAACCACCCTCCAGGGGCACCGCTATGGCTCAACAGCCGCAAACTCCACCACTACTGGTGGCATGGACATGCGCCACCCCAATTCCATGTGTTCGGTCGTTGTGTCGGCCGGCATCCCGTCCGTCGTGGCCTACAGGTTCTGGCCTCCTACAATGGCGTGGTTGCGAGACCACCCCCATTATGGCTGGACAGTCTGTCGGCTGCCGCCTATACCCCACTGGCGTCTGTTGCTGGGGATGTGGTCGGGTTCCACTCAAATCATCGATCCGCCCGCAAATAACACATCAACCCATGAGGTTGTGGAGGGATTAGGCCATGTTCGATTAGCCCGCACCCTCCGCGTTGGACTGATAGCATACAGCTCAAAAAGAGAGATTAAAAATAAAATAATTAAGAACAATCATAAACAAACCATACCTAGATTTTTTTTGGATACAACATGAGGAAGAAGATGAAGTCGGTGAAGGAGACGTTGGTGCTCGTCAATTCCGAAACTCCAAGCTCGAGCGTCGGTTCCTTGTTCTTGATCTGGGATTTATTCTTCGTTGGAGGAGGTTCTTCCACCAATAGTTCTCCCAGGTTCTATGCATCCCCACATCCTCTCTTTTCTAATGATACCCCACCACAAGAGATGACGAGCCAACTTAATTATGTTTAAGAATTAATTATTGTCCCTAATGTTAGCACATCAATTGGGGGATTCCAAGAGTTACAGAGATTTCAAGGTCAGGTGGTACCCCCCACCATAATTCAAATGAGAGGTTTTGAATAAATAAAATAATAAAAGTTTTTTGTTTTGTTTTATTATTATTTTTAACTATCCCACAAAAAACTGAAAATCAAACTTCCACTCTCGACCTACTGCAGTCGAGGTGAAGGTATCCTTATGCGAATTTTTGCTCTGCGAGTTCAACGGTGTCCTCATATTTCTATTTTGAGCAATGGTTCAAAAGTTAGAAAATTCCCCTCACGTATTTGTTGAAAGTACGTGAAAAAAATGTTCATAAATACATTCCGGGCACCCCGGGCCTCGGAATCACGCGCCGTTAATTTTCACAGACTCGTAATAATTCCATTTATTTAAAAACAATTACATGGAAAATTCTGGGTCTTTACATGATCTGTGGGAGGATATTCCACTGCCATATCTGAACTATAAATCTTACAAAGTCACTACCTTTGTATATGGATGCTTTCTTTGATGCTCAAGCCGGCGTAGCTACTAGTCATAGACCCTGACCGCCTACATATCGGCGTCGCGATCACCACCACCGGAGAACCCCTGGATCGACCATCATCGCACTAAGGAGGAGGAACCTTCCAACAATCATTGCCTTGGAGAAGAATCATGGAATGCCAATGGAGGTATGACTTGTGGGGTCAATTTTCCACCATGGTTGAGAGTCACTGCCGCTATGGGGGTGAAGGAGAACGGAGCTAGAAGCCGAGCTGCTCAGTTTGCAGAGGAAGAAACGAACCCCAACCCACATGCAGATAAGAAGAATGGAGGGGAAGAGAAAAGAAGGAAAAATAAATGAATATAAATATTCATAATAATAAATTCATAAATAATAATTAAAAAATAATAAAAATATTAATAATAATAAAGATAATTATTTGTTAAAATAAAATAATTAAATCAAATAAATAAATATAAAATAATAGTATTAAAACTTTAATATTTATATTAATATATTAAATTTTATTACAATGAAATAGTATAAATTATACTAGTATTTAATAATTTATATTAATTAACTAAAATAAATAATCTAAAGAGTAATAATAAAAGTAATTATTTATTTATAAAATTATAAAAATATTAAGTTTAATAATATTAAAAAACCTAACTAAATAGTGATAAAAATAAATTAATTAAAAGAACAAATAATTATAAATAAATATTAATTAATAACATAAAATTTTAGTAATTGTAATTACAAATAAATAAATCAATAAATTTTTATAAATGTAATATTATAATCACAGAAAAATATCATTTTTTGGTGGATTCAATCCAGATTCAGAAGAATGTATAGGATCATTTCAAACCATCCAGAGCGTTAGGTAAGTGAAAATTCCCTCTATTCTTATGAAATACAGTGTTTGGTTCTGAAAATTGCCACACATTTGTTGGAATTGAGAGAAACGATGATGAGTTGGTGCTACAAGGGGTGACTAATAATAGACAACAACGTAATCTAAAAACATAGTCATCAATAGTAATAAAGGGAGTGGAACTTCTAAATAATTAAAAACATCTATAACTAAGACATGGATAGTAAGATAAATTATAGTACACAAATATGGATGAGGATAGAAACTCAATACACGAATTGAGTTTCAGTAGTACATTCAATTCAACATTTTGGGAGATTTATATTCCCATATTATTCATCCTTTCTACTAAAAGTATTTGTTACTATTTAGATATATATTGAATATGAATCTATGTTAATCATTTTCTATTTGGGGGATTTCTAATCTGTTGTGTAGTATCTTTTACTTATTCACTCCATTCATTCTCAAATCATGAGAATTGATTGGAAATATTAATTATAAGATTTAATAAATTGATTCACACATTTAATTTAATAAGTGAAAACATTTGGAATGATTAGTACAATCAATTTCAACTATTTTACATCTAATTTAATTTTAAACAAATCAGAAACAATTGGTGAGATTGTTTCTGATCACTTTTACAACAAATTCAATTGGAGTTTAATGTCTCTTGGAGTGGAAAACTCCAAGATTAATTTTTCTATGGGATTAATATCATATATAGGTAGATTGATCCAACCCATTGACAAGGTTGACAATTTAGTAAAATCTTGGTGAGAGAAGAGTCATATCAACCTAGTAGTGTCACTTTTACTCAAAGAACTTATTTTGTTGTTTTCCCCCATTCAATGTTCTTGTTTCCAGGATATCCTTACTTCTGTTTCCTAAATCCATTAACAAATTACAAAATCCCAGAGAAATATATTCCTATAACCTTAAATTAATTATTTTTCTTGTCATTTTCAATAGTTTTGAGATAAATAAAATCCCTAGAACATTCACCCTCTTCCCTTGGGTTCGACCCTTCACTATAATTCTAGTGTAGGTTTATCAATTTACTTTTAAGGGTTGTGAAGACCTCTAGTATTTTAACACTCATATTAGTTTCTAGGGAAGTCTTGTGCTTAGTGTATTAGTGTAACGACCCAATCTTTTTGAGTATTATATTAACTTACTCTTAATGATTTAATAAGATGTTAATGGTTAATGCAGAAAGGGGATTTGATGGCTTCATCCAGTAGACTCAACCCTTACGAATCCCACTTATCAGATCTTGGGAAGGGGGTAGCATCTGTGGGCTTCGCTTTGGACCAAGCCCAATCCGAGCTCCAGCGTGTCAAGCTTGAACGAAAACGCTTGCAGGAGAAGTTCAAGTTAGTAGAGATTTCTACTAGGGAAATGTTATCTGAGCCTCCCTCAGATTCTATCACCATAGCACACCTTACACTTAGGTCTTATGCCAGTGTTATAAGGGGCTATGTGATGAGACCCTAGTTTCCTTGTGTAATCCTTTCGGGTGAATAAATTGAGATTTCTTCCTTTAGTGATGTTTGTGAAATTTCAAATGTCTAGATAATTTAGAATGTATTTTATTGATGAATTTTGAAAAAGGGATATTTTGAAATATTTATGTAAACCCTAAATAACTAATGATGTGTAATGATTTTCAAAAAATGGTCTTCTACAAAAGTGTTCATTAAGGAATTTGGAGTCTAATAAGATCAACTTAATTTTTGATGAATAGTAAATTATGAATAGTGATTTTACGCTTAGGATTAGTAATGTGACCAAATGGATTAGTAATTTTCACTCAAAGAAAGTTTTGATATAATTTAGACACCTTGATTAAGTAATGTGATTCAATAAAATGGGTAAATAACGGTTTCATAAATTATTAGTCAAGTATTAGTTTTTTCGGATGAATAGTGTTTTTTAATTTAAAATTTAATTAAAAATAATTAGAAAATTATTTTTATAAAAAGGAATTTATTTTTGAACTCAGAGCATCGATATTATGTTAAGGTAATTTTTGGGGATTTTTCTGAAAAAAAATGAATTTTCGATGAATAGTGCTTTTATTTAAAAATTAAATTAAAAATATTTAGAAAATTATTTTTATAAAATGGATTTCATTTTTGAAATCAGAGCATTGATATTTGGTTAAGGTGAAATTTTGGGGTTATTCTGAGAAAGTTGAATTTTCAGTGAATAGTAAAAATACAGTTTTAGGGTTTCGGTATGTTTAATGACATCATAACGGTGTCATGATGATGTCATGAGATCTTTTGAGGGTTGGCCGGCCAAGGGTGATGAATTATTTTTTGGGGGGCCCCATGTGGCCTAACTCCATGATAAATGCCAAGGGAGAGCACATGGGTTTGAGAAAAGCACATGTGAGGTGTCCCTTGGCCATTCATGCTTTGTCCCCTCACTTTCCCTATAAATACCCACCCTTTCCTCCTTTAGTTTTCACTCCCAACTCTCCCCCAACGAATTTCTGGTCTTCTTACCTTCCAAAGAGGCCTCCCAAGGTTCCCCCAATCCCTCAAGGTCCAATCCTTTGAGTTTCAAGAGTCACGTTTTAAGGTAAGGGATCTGACCCCTCTCTTTCTTTTCATGTAATCTCTTTTATGTCATTCCTATTATGCTCCATGTTTTTATGTGAGAGGATGTTATTTTATATTCCTCTTACTGCCCTTTCATGTTTATATGATTAGAGATCCCCTCTTACTCTCATCATTTCGTTTTATGAAAGTTTAAGTGACGCCGTTAGGCTGCCGAATTTTTAAGGGATTCTTTCACCCTTCTCATTTTTTTCAAGTTCGATTTTCATGTCCAGTCTTTCAAGTTCCTTTTTATTATGTTGGGGTATGATCTCTATATCTATCATACTGATCTCTTATTATCATATGATGAGGGACCCTATTTGATCTTGTCAAATCATTTTCTTTTGAAGTTAAGTGACGCCGTAAGGCTGCCGAATTTTCATAAAGAAAAATCTAATCTTTTTTTTCCTTCCATGTTTTTCATTTCAAATGGTATGTCCCTAAAATTTCATTACCATGTCCATATGTCCTTCTTATTCTTTCACCCTACTGTTTTATGGATCATTTATTAGTGGGTGACCCATGTCCCCTCTCATTTAAATGTTTTCTAAAACCCCGAAACTTAGCCGTTATGCTGCAGAATTTTCCCCTCAAAATGCCTCTCTCTTTTCTCAAATATTATTTTATGTTATAAATTGAATACTCAAAGCTCTTATTTCTACAATGGTATTCACATATATATCAAAATGTTCCATTTTAAATTCTGGGATTTACATACATGAGACCCGCTTTCCCTTTCCGTGGGTTTAAAGTGTCTTAAAGATCATGTCTTTAAAGCAGTTTTTAAAACGTTATGATTATGAAATGAAACCCATTTATTTTATGCTATATGGGTTATTTATGAAATGTTTTATGATGATATATGTGGCTCACATGATAATAAAGGCAAATTTAAGGGTGCGCCCTGATATCGCTCCAATGCATTGGGTAATGATGTAACCACTAGAGATTACAATTTTCACGATACCTTGGTGAATAACCTTGGTAATTTTCAAATGACACCTTGGGGATGGACCTTGGTGATATGTTCATGATTTTCTATGTAAAATGATGTACCCACATCTTCAAGTTATGAAAAATGTTATTTTTATTATGAAATGCCTCATGATTTCTTTCTCATGCCTTAAAGTTCTTTTCATGTTTTTATTGAAGTATCTCAAGTTCACATGTAAAATGTTCCTCTTATTTCCCTTACTGGGCCTTCTGCTCACCCTTTCTTTTGATGTATGTCCCCAGGTTATGATATGCAGTAATGAACCTAGAATGAACTTAAGGAGACTCCTTTCAAGTGTTTAAGAAGAATGTTTTATGTTGTTTTCATGTATTATGTTCCTGGTTTCCAAGACACTAGACCTTAAAGATCCTCAGTTTTGTGTAATGTAATGAAAGTTTATGTTATAAAATGGCGGGATGTTATAGTTGGTATCAAAGGATGCTTTAGTTATTTGTGGAAATTAGGATATAAAAACTTTAGGAAGAACCCTATAGAAATGTTTAAATATAGGAAAACTTCCGGGTATTTTGGTAAGTATTGAGTAAGTGGTCTATCAAACAAATACATCCTTGTCTGGATACGAGCAGGTAGAGGCGGCTCTGGCACAGATGTACATAGGGGTAAAACCCGAAAACACCGCTTTGAGCTAGACTCGAACGGGAACTGGTGCACGATAACGGGCCTTGCTTCACTCTTGGTTACGACACTCCCGGGGGATATGTTTGATTAATCACATGCTTTTTATGAATCATTATGAAGGAATTATAGAGAACTATAATTGTCTAAGCACGAAGTCTTAGTTAAAAGATTCATAAATGAAATAAGTTTCTCACTAAGGTTTTATTCTTTTAGAAAATGGCGGGAAATAGGAGAAATCGTGCCGATGGTGACCGCAATGCACCATGTGCTGACGGCCCTCCGATGGAAGTCGGAATGGAAACATTCATGTGAATGATGAACCAACTGACTCAAGTTATGAGTAATAACTTGAATCAAGCTGAGATGCCGACCTCACCACGAAGGGAACAACTTTCTGTTGAGTCCTTCATGCGTCAACGACAGCCAATATTCAGTGGATCTACTGACCCATTGGTTGCGGAACAATGGATAAGCTCCATTGAAAAGATCTTTTATGTACTTCATTGTTCGGAACAAGACAAAGTCACCCTTGCTGTTTACCGCCTAGAGGGAGAAGCTGATCAGTGGTGGTCACTGATCAAAAACACGAATCCACGAGGAGAGATGGAAGCTATGGAGTGGGAAGAATTTTGGGGGATTTTCTTTAACAAGTATTTCCCTCGTTCCATGAGAACGAAAATGGAGAAAGAGTTTCTCGAGCTGAAGCAGAAGGAGAACGAATCTATCGGAAGCTATGAGATGAACTTCACAAGGCTTTCCCGTTATACCTCAAGCTTTGGCATGGACCCTAATGGGAAGGTTGATAGATTCTTTGGCGGACTACGACCACATCTGCGGAAGAATCTAGCCAACAGGGACTACGATAGCTATGAAGAAATAGTTCGAAGTGCTATGAAAGTTGAACTAGAGTTTGGGGAGACACAATGGTCTCACAAATCTAATGAGAAGAAGAGAACTCTAGAACCAAGACTGGGAAGAAGTTTTGATCAAGAAAGAGGTGGAAAGCATATGCAACATGCCACATGCAATAAATGTGGGAAGAAGCATCCGGGGAACTGCTTGATCGGAAGTGGCAAGTGCTATAGGTGTGGAAAAGAAGACCATATTTCTCGGAATTATTGTGGTGATGTGAAGCCTCAACTTCCCAACACTAACGACAGAGGAAAGATGGTTCTGGCCCTACCCGAAGTCACATGCTTCAAGTGTGGACAGCTTGGGCACTTTTCTAATCAATGTCCAAATCCGAGGGCGGTGGAGGGGAATCACCATCAACCTCATCAGAGGCCAAGGGAGCAAGGTCGTGCTTTCTCTATCACAACAACTGAAGTTGAAGTTCCGAACGATGTGGTAGCAGGTACTCTTGTTGTCCTCTCAAAACTAGCAAGTGCTTTATTTGATTCTGGTTCTACGCATTCCTTTATTTCTTCCAAGTTTGCAAAGAAAATAGAATCAATCCCCGAATTGCTTGAGGTAGAGTTGTCAGTCAAGACTCCAAGTGGGATTATCCATGCATCAACAATGTTTAGAGACTCTAGTGTTTACTTTGGTGAGCAAAATCTTATCGCAAATCTAGTAGTCATTCCCATGATGGAATTTGACATTATACTAGGGATGGACTGGCTCTCAAAGTATAACGCTAACATCAAATGCAGAAGTAAGGAAATCTCAGTTGTCTTGAATGAACGACCTGCAGTTATCTTCCGAGGAGAGATATCCCGAACTGATCCCTATCTAGAAGCACCTCCCATAGGTTTTTTTATGGAGTTAATCGGTGATGATGAAGAAGGGAAAGGGAGCATACAAATTGAAGATGTTCCGATTGTTCAGGAATACATGGATGTATTTCCTGAGGAGTTACTTGGACCTCCCCCAGAAAGAGAGGTAGAGTTCTCCATTGAACTCGTACCTGGGTCTCAACCGATATCAAAGACTCCGTATAGAATGGAAAATGTGGAGCTAGAAGAGCTAAAGAAACAACTCCAAGACTTGTTGGAGAAGGGGTTTATCCGACCGAGTGTGTCTCCTTGGGGAGCACCAGTTCTCTTTGTGAAGAAGAAGGATGGATCAATGCGGCTATGCATTGATTATAGAGAACTGAACGGGATTACAGTGAAGAACAGATACCCTCTTCCATGAATTGATGATTTATTTGACCAACTTCGTGGGGCTCAATTCATCTCTAAGATTGACCTTCGATCTGGTTATCATCAACTGAGGGTGTAGAAGGAAGATATTCCAAAGACTGCCTTCCGATCAAGATATGGGCATTATGAGTTTACTGTTATGCCCTTCGGCTTGACTAATGCTCCTGCTATTTTCATGGATTTGATGAATAGAGTCTTTAAGGACTACCTTGATAACTTTGTGGTAGTTTTTATTGATGACATTTTGATATATTCAAAAAGCCGTGAGGAGCATGAAAATCATCTGAGGGTTATTTTGAAAACTCTACGGAAGGAGAGGCTCTTTGGGAAGTTCAGCAAGTGTGAGTTTTGGTTACAACAAGTGGCTTTCTTGGGGCACATCGTAACCAATGAAGGAATCTCGGTTGACCCTGCAAAGACAATGGTTGTGGAGGAGTGGCCTCAACCCACAACAGTAACTGAGATTCGTAGTTTCCTTGGTTTAGCGGGATATTATAGGAGGTTTGTGAAAAACTTTTCACGGCTTTCTAATCCACTAACCAAGTTGACTCGAAAAGGGGTTAAGTTCATCTGGACAAAGGAATGCGAGGAAAGTTTCCAAGAGCTGAAGAAGAGATTGGTTACTGCACCTATGTTAACACTACCCTCTATCGGAGAAGGATTCGTTATTTTTAGCGATGCATCTCTGAAAGGGCTTGGGTGCGTCCTCATGAAAAATGACAAAGTAATTACTTATGCATCTCGACAGTTGAAGATTCATGAGCAGAATTATCCTACGCATGATCTAGAGCTGGCGGCAGTTGTTTTTGCTCTAAAGATATGGAGGCACTATCTTTATGGGGAGAAATGTGATATATACACTGACCACCAAAGTCTAAAGTATAATTTCACTCAGAAAGAATTGAACATGAGACAAAGGAGATGGTTGGAGCTTATTAAAGACTATGATTGTTCAATTCATTATCACCCTGGAAGAGCAAACAAAGTCGCGGATGCATTAAGCAGGAAAGATCATGTTGTTCTGGCAACAATGAGGATCCTGGGAGATCCCTTGATTAAAGATCTAGTAAAACTGTACATGGGAATTATAAGGAAAGGTACATCCTCAACCCTATCCCAAATGATTTCTCAACCTTCATTACTAGAGAAGATCAAGAAGGCTCAAAAAGAAGATCCTTTGCTGCAGGAGAAGTTCGAGGCTGTAAAGGATGGGAAGTTCCCTGATTTCAATATTGATCAAGAAGGTGTATTGAAATTTCGTACAAGACTATGTGTTCCATCTATTCCGGAGATAAAGAAAGAACTGATCGATGAAGATCATAGCTCTACTTTCTCTATACATCCAGGAAGCACTAAGATGTATAGAGACCTTCGTGATCATTATTGGTGGGATAACATGAAGAGGGAGATTGCTGATTACACTACAAGGTGCCTGGTGTGTCATCAAGTAAAGGCAGAAAGACAACTTCCTAAGGGGGTATTACAACCGCTACCCATACCAGTATGGAAGTGGGATAATATCACCATGGACTTTGTAACTGGTCTCCCAAAAACATCCAAAGGAAACAATGCGATATGGGTTATTGTGGACCGTCTCACCAAGACAGCCCATTTTATCTCTATTCGGGAAGATTTCTCTCTGGATCAACTTGCCAAGATATACGTGAAGGAAGTGGTAAGGCTGCATGGGGTACCACTATCCATCGTATCTGATCGTGACCCAAGATTCACATCAAAATTCTGGAGAAGTCTTCAGCATGCTCTGAATACTGAATTGAATTTTAGTACGGCCTATCATCCTCAAACTGATGGCCAATCTGAAAGGACTATTCAGACACTCAAAGACATGTTGAGATTATGCTCAATGGAATTTAAAGGTGGATGGGATCAACACCTCCCATTAGTGGAGTTCTCCTATAACAACAGCTTCCATGCGAGTATTCAGATGGCACCCTATGAAGCTCTGTATGGAAAGCGGTGTAGAACTCCTACTTGTTGGGATGAAACTGGTGAGAGGAAGCTTCTTGGGCCTGATCTTGTTCAAGAAATGACAGAACAGGTTCATGCCATCCAACAACACATAGAAGCTGCTCAGAGTCGGCAGAAGAGCTATGCTGACAATCGACGAAGAGACTTGGAGTTTGGTGTTGGTGACAAAGTCTTCCTTCGAATCTCTCCATGGAAGAGAGTCATGCGGTTTGGGAAGAAAGGGAAGCTCAGCCCTAGGTACATTGGCCCCTATGAAATCCTTGATCGCATAGGAGCAGTGGCCTATCGTCTAGCACTTCCACCAAACCTAGCTCAGGTTCACAATGTCTTCCATGTATCTCTCTTGAGGAAGTACATACCCGACCCTTCGCATGTACTGAACCCAGAGGTGGTACAACTGGAACATGACCTCTCTTATGAGGAGCAGCCAGTGGAGATCTTGGACTGTAGAGACAAGGTCCTACGAAACAAGACTACCCACCTTGTGAAAGTGTTGTGGAGGAATCATAAATATGAAGAAGCAACTTGGGAGCCTGAGGAAACGATGAAGGAAAAGTACCCTCACCTTTTCGACTAGGCCTCAAGTATAAATTTCGGGGACGAAATTTCTTAAGGGGGGAAGAATGTAACGACCCAATATTTTTGAGTATTATATTAACTTACTCTTAATGATTTAATAAGATGGTAATGGTTAATGCAGAAAGGGGAGTTGATGGCTTCATCCAGTAGACTCAACCCTTACGAAGCCCACTTATCAGAGCTTGGGAAGGGGGTAGCATCTATGGGCTTCGCTTTGGACCAAGCCCAAGCCGAGCTCTAGCGTGTCAAGCTTGAACGAAAACCCTTGCAGGAGAAGTTCAAGTTAGTAGAGATTGCTACTAGGGCAATGTTATCTGAACCTCCCTCAGATTCTCTCACCATAGCACACCTTACACTTAGGTCTTATGCCAGTGTTATAAGGGGCTATGTGATGAGACCCTAGTTTCCTTATGTAATCCTTTCGGGTGAATAAATTGAGATTTCTTCCTTTAGTGATGTTTGTGAAATTTCAAATGTCTAGATAATGTTAGAATGTATTTTATTGATGAATTTTGAAAAAGGGATATTTTGAAATATTTATGTAAACCCTAAATAACTAATGATGTGTAATGATTTTCAAAAAATGGTCTTCTACAAAAGTGTTCATTAAGGAATTTGGAGTCTAATAAGATCAACTTAATTTTTGATAAATAGTAAATTATGAATAGTGATTTTACGCTTAGGATTAGTAATGTGACCAAATGGATTAGTAATTTTCACTCAAAGAAAGTTTTAATATAATTTAGACACCTTGATTAAGTAATGTGATTTAATAAAATGGGTAAATAACGGTTTCATAAATTATTAGTCAAGTATTAGTTTTTTCGGATGAATAGTGTTTTTTAATTAAAAATTTAATTAAAAATAATTAGAAAATTATTTTTATAAAAAGGACTTTATTTTTGAACTCAGAGCATCGATATTATGTTAAGGTAATTTTTGGGGATTTTTCTGAAAAAAATGAATTTTTTGATGAATAGTGTTTTTATTTAAAAATTAAATTAAAAATATTTAGAAAATTATTTTTATAAAATGGATTTCATTTATGAAATCAGAGAATTGATATTTGGTTAAGGTTAAATTTTGGGGTTATTCTGAGAAAGTTGAATTTTCAGTGAATAGTAAAAATACAGTTTTAGGGTTTCGGTATGTTTAATGACATCATAACGATGTCACGATGATGTAATGAGATCTTTTGAGGTTTGGCCGGACAAGGGTGATGAATTATTGTTTTGGGGGCCCCATGTGGCCTAACTCCATGATAAATGCCAAGGGAGAGCACATGGGTTTGAGAAAAGCACATGTGAGGTGTCCCTTGGCCATTAATGCTTTGTCCCCTCACTTTCCCTATAAATACCCACCCTTTCCTCCTTTAGTTTTCACTCCCAACTCTCCCCCAACGAAGTTCTGGTATTCTTACCTTCAAAAGAGTCCTCCCAAGGTGCCCTCAAGCCCTCAAGGTCCAATCCTTTGAGTTTCAAGAGTCACGTTTTATGGTAAGGGATCCGACCCCTCTCTTTCTTTTCATGTAATCTCTTTTATGTCATTCCTATTATGCTCCATGTTTTTATGTGAGAGGATGTTATTTTATATTCCTATTACTGCCCTTTCATGTTTATATGATGAGATATCCCCTCTTACTCTCATCATTTTGTTTTATGAAAGTTTAAGTGACGCCGTTAGGCTGCCGAATTTTTAAGGGATTCTTTCACCCTTCTCATTTTTTTCAAGTTCGATTTTCATGTCAAGTCTTTCAAGTTCCTTTTTATTATGTTGGGGTATGATCTCTATATCTATCATACTGATCTCTTATGATCATATGATGAGGGACCCTATTTTATCTTGTCAAATCATTTTCTTTTGAAGTTAAGTGACGCCGTAAGGCTGCCGAATTTTCATAAAGAGAAATCTAATCTTTTTTTTCCTTCCATGTTTTTCATTTCAAATGGTATGTCCCTAAAATTTCATTACCATGTCCATATGTCCTTCTTATTCTTTCACCCTACTGTTTTATGGATCATTTATGAGTGGGTGACCCATGTCCCCTCTCATTTCAATGTTTTCTAAAACCCCGAAACTTAGCCGTTATGCTGCAGAATTTTCCCCTCAAAATGCCTCTCTCTTTTCTCAAAAATTATTTTATGTTATAAAGTAAATATTCAAAGCTCTTATTTCTAAAAGGGTATTCACATATATATCAAAATGTTCCATTTTAAATTCTGGGATTTACATACATGAGACCCGCTTTCCCTTTCTGTGGGTTTAAAGTGTCGTAAAGATCATGTCTTTAAAGCAGTTTTTAAAACGTTATGATTATGAAATGAAACACATTTATTTTATGCTATATGGGTTATTTATGAAATTTTTGATGAGGATATATGTGGCTCACATGATAATAAAGGCAAATTTAAGGGTGCTCCCTGATAGCGCTCCAATGCATTGGGTAATGATGTAACCACTAGAGATTACAATTTTCACGATACCTTGGTGAATAACCTTGGTAATTTTCAAATGAAACCTTGGGGATGGACCTTGGTGATATGTTCATGATTGTCTATGTAAAATGATGTAGCCACATCTTCAAGTTATGAAAAATGTTATTTTTATTATGAAATTCCTCATGATTTCTTTCTCATGACTTAAAGTTCTTTTCATGTCCTTATTGAATTATCTCAAGTTCACATGTAAAATGTTCCTCTTGTTTCCCTAACTGGGCCTTCTGCTCACCCTGTCTTTTGATGTATGTCCCCAGGTTATGAGATGCAGTAATGAACCTAGAATGAACTTAAGGAGACTCCTTTCAAGTGTTTAATAAAAATGTTTTATGTTGTTTTCATGTATTATGTTCCTGATTTCCAAGACACTAGACCTTAAAGATCCTCAGTTTTGTGTAATGTAATGAAAGTTTATGTTATAAAATGGCGGGATGTTATAATTAGGATTAAAACACAAATATTTTTTAAAAAACAAATAAAAATTTAATTTAGAAAAATTTAATTTTTTTTTTGAAAAATATACTTCTTGAGCTCTCTTTCAATTTATAGTCCATTTTGAAAGTTTTTTGAGCCTTTAAAACATAATTTTTGTTCACTACTATTGTTAATTGTTTTGTGTATTTGGTTATTTTTACTGTCGAGTTCTTTATTTTAGGTGAATGTAGATGGTTCCTTTTTTGAACATTTGAAAAAAAGGAACTTCATGGGGGTTGGGGTCAACAAAATGAATCTTACTATGTGTATTATGGGTACTATAGGAACAATTCCTTGAAGTGTTCCTATAATGTTCCCGTAAAAAATTATCAATATGAATAAAACATTAGATTTTATGAACCTCAACCCAAGGATTACTCAAAATAAGAACAAATAATTTCTAAAAATTTTACTAAATTTGAGAATTTTGAGGAAGCTCATGAATCCAAAATGAAAAATCTACAAAAGAATTCATTTTATTTACAAAAAACAGTGAATAAAACACAATTTTAAATTCAAAATGAAATTATAAATTTGAATGATTTTGAGGAAAGCATGAGGAAGAGAGTGGATCTGAAAATGAACTACAAACCATTTATTGGGAGGAATCTGAATCTAAAGAGGAACAAAGTATAGAAATAACCAACTCATTGAGTGAAGGAAATTTCACTGTTGAATTTCTTGAGACCCTAAAAAAATTGAGTTGGAAAATTTTCAGATTTAACTTAAATAGATTTATTATAAATTCCGCATTCTCTACATTATACCTAATTTTTAAAAGGTTTACTATTATAGGTACTTTGAGAAATTGATTGTTTAGGTTGAAAATAATATATAAAATAAAAAAACGTTAAAAACCCATCACCCACATTTTCTGAAATTTTAAACAATGAACCAAAACTAGAAATTGAGTATATTTTTGGTAGAGAACAATAATCCTAAAATCACTGATTAGGATAATTTTCAATCTGTTAATAAATTTGATCAATCTTCTGTTGAAATTTTAAACCTAACAATCCTTGAAATAAATTATAAGGATGTCTATGAGGGTATGATATTTAATGAAAGTTAAACTGATGATATTTCACTTCTAAATTCTAAGATTAATCTTTTTTTTGTTACTATGTATACTAAAATGGAAAAAAATGTCGACCAACCTGAGGTAAATGTATTAAATTTGAAAATTATATAATATGAATTTATTGAAGCTTTGTTGAGCATTTCTCCCCCTAAGTAAAACATTAAAGAAAATTAAACTGATTTTTTTTTATAATGAAATTTTCGAAAGTGAGCAAAAAGGAGATGATAACCAAACACTATATGATATTGAAGAAATTATTTTTCAGAAGTAGTTGTTAATATTGTTTGGTTTCCTAATGAAGAAATTTTAGAAGATATTTATAACATTGTAAAAACCGAATCTATTACTGGTGAAATAAATCATCTTCCAAATTATTTGAAATATTCCTCCACTGAATTGTATGTTGAAACATTCTTTGTAACTCTGAGCCAATTGAAAGAGGATCCCTATAGGATTTTTAATTTAGAAACTATTTCTATTCCTCTAAAAAACCTTATTCATGAACCTATTATACCAAACTCATCCCCTAGACACCCTAAACATGAGAATTCTGTGAAGGAGAGTGAGTTGGGGAACGTTTAATTCTATATCACACCCCTCTAAGCACTTAGATTACTACTGTCACTTGCTTAAAATTTAAATTTTTAAAAATATGAACATAATCTAGAAGTATAATGAACACATGCCAAGAGTTATCCTTGTGATTCATTTTTTTTTCTGAGCATAATAGCATCTTGGAATATCTTGAGGGAGTTTCTTTTTTTCACACGAGTCTAAATGTATTGTAACTATTTAGATAGTGATCTTGGGTGATGAATTTACTGCTCTACTAATAGACTTTTTTGAGCAGTAATTTAATGTTCTAGGGTGTTTATTAGGGATTTTTGTAAGTATGAAGTGTGTCAAGTGTTTCCTTAGTTTCCTTAAAGTCCACAAAGTTGATTATTTTGTTATGTAATCATGGGCCAAACACATGTTGTGGGTATTACTTAAGAAACCATATCCACCTAGTGACTATGGTCAGATTCTTGTGGAGTCTGGATGGGGTCTTTAAAACCAGAACAACATGTTTCACTTCCCATGATTTCATTTTGTAACGTCCCAGACCCGGCCATCCACCCGAACAGTGCCGAACGGGTCGGGTGTTACTACCTTAGGAGCACCTCCCCGAACACAAAGGGTACCGACTAGTAGCGAGGGTATGTTAGGTATAGTGGGGAGGCTATACCCTCTCAGAGGATCTTAATAAGGGTACTGGTCCAAGTATAACAGTAAAGATGGAGTGGAAAGAAAAACTCAGCAGACTTGAACCAGACCCGCAGAGCGGAAGCATAATCAATATAGATAAACAGTGGAAGCCGTAAATGAAACAACACCAGCGGAAATAAACACAATAGAATGCTGATAACATGTAACTACTACTGAACAGTAAAACATGCATCTAAAGCAGGTCATACACAACTGAATATAAACAGGGCACCAATGGATGACCAACAGTAGCTACAATAAGCATGCCAATACAGAAAGTAAACAAAACAAAGTAAACCTGGCTAGGCATGACCTCAAGGTCCATACCATCTCCATGTAATAACTAACGCAGCCCAGCTCCTGAAGCTGGCCTCTTTCCTGCACGTAAATCCATAAAGTCTACACACGTCCCGAAGGGCCCATGTAGGGTGTGAGACAAAACTCAGTAGGATACCACCCAACGGTGCCTACCAAATATATGTGTTTAAGCAGTCATGCATTTACAAGGAAAGCAGTTAACAGTATAGTGCACAAGTAAACACAAACTCCACTAGTGCTCAACAGCCACCAAGGAGTGTCACCTACTTCGGCCAACGCCGGAATCTCTGTCGTGTAACCCGGCACCACGTGCCACCTGACACCTCGTGTCTCAAGTACCGACGTTCCGAAGGTACTCCAAAAATAGTAACCCAGCACCATGTGCCTCCTGACACCTCGTGTCTCAAGTACCGACGTCCCGAAGGCACGCCCAAAATTGTAACCTGGCACCATGTGCCTTCTGACACCTCGTGTCTCAAGTACCGACGTCCCGAAGGCACGCCCAAAATAGTAACCCGGCACCATGTGCCTCCTGACACCTCGTCTCTCAAGTACCGACATCCCGAAGGCATGCCCAAAATAGTAACCTGGCACCATGTGCCTCCTGACACCTCATATCTCAAGTACCGACATCCCGAAGGCACACCCATTTTCTGAAGGCTCCTCACCTTCCCCGTGGAGTTCTACGGCAAGCACCCACAACAAAAATACCTAACCGTAACTACAGGGGCCTCTACCCACATTAGTGGTCAAAACCACCTCATCACGGAGTATCTCTGTGTTCGCACTACTCAAAGTCCCGGTGAGCGGTAATCACCCAAAATAGTCCTAAGCCACCAAAACATCTGACACCTCGTGTCCCTATGACCATGTCGCTCAAGTCTGATGGCCTCGTCATCCAAGTAACCCGGGACATGCCCAACCTGACAGTCACACTGCCTCAATCTGACGTCCATGACACCCAATCCCGTGGTAAAAAACCACCCAAAGTAACCCGAGCAAAGCCCCATCCAGTGATCAACATCACTAAAGCGTAACCGGGCCAAGCCCAACACAACCCAAGGGGTCCAGCAGATGCAATTCATCAATTGCACATATAACATCTATAAATAGAAAACATAACCAGGCAAAACCAACTAAACAGTCCAATTTCACTATACCGGTGTTGTCCCATACCAGCACAGAGGTCTTAAATGCCTCTAACAATTTAACAGGCTTTAACAAATTATAATAGACAGTTTATAACAATCATATTTCAATTAAAACCATTTTGGCGCTCCCCGGCCAAAATGCCCTGATGAGAAACGACCCCTCACCAGGCCCTGCTCACGCAAACTGGTAACCGGGCATACCCAAAAGCATCCTAGAGGTCCCATAAGCATTACAGTATGAAAAATCAGATAAAACGGGTCCCGCTCAAAATACCTGAAAACGCGCCGAAGGCCGCGTTACCAAAACAACTACGAAAACACAAAATGAGGTATGCACCACCTACCTGAGACTCGCACGATGCTACTCCTCCGGTAACACTCGCAAATTCGATCTAAAATGCGATAAATCTACAAAATATTCAAAACCTCTCAAAGGGAAATAACCCGTTCTAGAACAAAAATCAGACAAAATAGCCAAAGAGGAATCGAGGCCTTACCGAGGGGGTTCCAACGCACTAATCAGAGCTCGAAACGGGTCTCGGAAAGACGATCGGGAGGGGAAGAGATGTTTGGTCGTCCTGGTTCGCGTATCCGGGCGGAGGATGGTGTGTTCTGCCTCAAAACGAGTCTACTGCCCGTTTTAGCAAAAAAAAAGTACATGGCGTGTACTTTGGCACTACACGCCGTGTATGGTTCATTTAACTATTCATAATATGGAAAGATTCCGCCGACTTACTTTCTGTACCTGCTGACATGAGTACACGGCGTGTACTTCTGGGTACACGACGTGTACCGGGTACCTCTTCTTTTCCTCACCGACATACTCACACACCATATATATCCCTCATACACAGCTAGACTACATGGCGTGTCCAAAGGGAACACGGCGTGTCCCTGGTTTGTACCCGTCCAACGGCCTATACGCCATGTATGGCCTCACATGGTCGGGGGTATACAAGGCGTGTTCAAAACTACATGCCGTGTTGTAAGAAAATTCTACACGGTCACTGCACGACATGTACCCGGCGAGCACACGGTCGGTCACTCGCCTACACATACACGGCGTGTACTTGAGGTACACGGCGTGTAGTCTTGAAATTTCTAGAAAAATCCCATTAAATCCAGTTTCCTCAAAAACATGTCAAAAATTTAAACAGGGTCGGGATTTTGACCCATTCCAAAAACCCGGGTTCTTATAAACTCCCCACCTTAACGTAGCTCGTCCCCGAGCTACCAAACGAAACCTGGAGATGGCACCGAACACACCCATCCCAGTTAAACAACCCGGGATACCCCAGTCTCAAAGGTTCCGACTAAATTCTTCAAGGGCCTCCCCACCTTAGGAATTTTCTACTCGGTTTCAACCAACAAAATTTAAAGCAAACAAGGTTCACTAACCTATTTTCCGGACGCAAAATCCTCCCATGACGCATCGTCACCCCTGCACCTCATTGGTGCTCCTGTATCACTACTGACACCCAACTTAACCCACACTGCATCGGTGTCCGCCTCCACGAGGTCCTGTTGCCGAGCACCTCAAGTAACATGCATCTACGATGCCCTCATGCCCACAGCATCTCAAGTAACCCGCATCTATGATGCCCCGATGCCCACGGCACCTCAAGTAACCCGCATCCACGATGCCCTGATGCCCACGGAACCTCATATATATATATATATATATATCACGCACCCGATATGGTGTCAACCCACTGACTAGCATCTAGTCAGTCCACAAAGATCCTGTGCACCTCGTGCACTCAAAACAGACATACCTCTACAGGTCATGCCAAAAAGGAAACCTGGAGATCATGGTCACACCACGGTGTACCTTTAACTGTCACCTGCTCACCGGCCTTCTCAGCCTCTGGCAGCTCCACGGCGTGCACCTGGCCTGAAACACGGCTGCCTGACACCTGACCTCCCGATGCTTCTCAAGTCTCCGGCCACTGACCCCTCAGCTGGGTCCCACTGTCTCTGTCATGACCTACGCGCACAGCTGAACCTCGACTACCCTCTCCGGGTACCGAACATAAACCAACTCCAGACGCCAGAGTCTGTCCTGGTCCCTGTCTACCGGCTATCTGAGAAGGTTGCCTGCAAAACCTCTCCAGATGCCCGTCCTGTCCACATGCCCGACACTCCTTCGGTGGCCTGTCGCACTGCGCCTGAACATGTCCCAGTTGTCCACACTGGAAGCAAATCACTGAAGAACTCCCACGAGGTGGTCTAGCTAACTCCCCGGCCTGACTACCTTGCTGGAACTCATCCCGTCCTCGCTTCCTGCTATCCAGACCATCACCTAAAGCTATCGTCCTTCCAAAGAGAGATTTCTCCCTTTCGTTCCCCTCGGCTATGAGTGCCTGATTCACCGCTTCAGAAAAAGAACCTAGCTGGAAGATATTCACCTATACCCGAATGGCGTGCCGTAATCCATCCTTGAAGCGCCTCACCCTAGCTGCGTCATCGCTCACCATACCCGGTGAAAAACGGGACAACTCTGTGAAGGTAGCTGCGTAGTCCATAACGGACATATCTCCCTGCTGAAGACTCAAGAACTCTCGTGCTCTCTCTGCCCTCAACGTCTCTGGGTAGAAGTGCTCAAAGAACCTGCCCTCGAAATCCTTCCAAGCCAGTCCCTCGTGTCTACGAGCCTGTACCTATACATCCCACCAACGCTTCTCCGGTCCTCTCAGCATGTACGTTGCCAGCTTGACCCTCTACCCTGGAGGCGTCTTGAGCTGCTCGAAAATCATCTGCATACTCTCTATCCAGTTCTCAGCCGCCTGCGGACTACCCTCTCCCTGAAAAAGCAGCAGGTGTTGCAACTGGAACTCCCGCGTTAGATACACCATAGAAGGCTCTGTACTCTACGTGCCTCTTTCAATCCCCTGCAAGACACGTACCAGGCTAGTTCGGAGGTTCTCATCAAGCCACGGCCCGAACGATGCCAAACCCGGCTGCTATCCTACCTGCACTGGATCCTAAATCTGTTCCTATCCCTGAGCCTGTACCTGTGGCTCGTGCTCAGCCTGTACCGAATTCTGACCCTGATCCTGCGGCACTATATCATCTCCTTCTTGATGCTCCATCCAGCCATGAAGGAGTAACTCGTTGAATTCCATAAATGGTCAGACATCCCATATATATATAACAATATATTCTATGCAGATAAGGAAATCAGTAAAAGGCAGTGCATAACAACTACCCTTACTCCCCCTCACCGCAACCCATGTCTCACGGCATCCTGGCCTCACGGCCTCCTTACCCACCCTCAACAGAGCCAAGTATCACAAGTACCTCGGGCCATGCCCGCCCTGACAACTCATGTTGCCCCAAACCGACAACCGAGTCACCCAATCCTGACAGTTACACTGCCTCACCCATAGTACCTTCCTGCTCTCATAAGAGTCAGACCCAATTATCCTGCAGCATGCAATTCTACAAAATATCAAGCATGGAATACACATTTTCACAACTAGAAGTTCTATCAAGAATTTCACCAATTCACGTTTTAAAGCATATAAATCATGGAATTTGATATTTCATTCACATGGCATTATCACTTCACAAAGCATACGTGCAATTATGAAATTGAAATACCCTAAAAAAATGTTCCTATCAAAAGCCAACAACTATCCTTGCCATACCGAGCCAAGGTCCAATTCTCCCTTACCATACTGGGTCAAGGGTCATATATCAAAATCAACAACATTACACATAAAGTGAGACACTGAGATGGAAATCATATAAACTGCAATCTGAGCAAAAGCAAACAGCAGTTCCCACCCATGGAAACTTGGTCATTCCCTCAAACCTGGGGCTGCAGGCACCCAAGCACAAGCTAGAAACCCAGTTCCAGTTACAACAACTAATCTCCAGTCTACTATATCCCAAATAGTAAAACCAGTAGAAAGAAATGAGAAGCCTCAATCTCATTAGTATCCAGTAAAACGTTGCTACTAAATCCATGTGAAGAACTCCACTGATAGCAGTTTGTAACATCCTAGACCCGGCCAGCAACCCGAACAGTGCCGAACGGGTCGGGTGTTACTTCCTTAGGCGCACCTCCCCAAATGCCAAAGGCTACCGACTTGCAGTGAGGGTCTGTTAGGTATAGTGGGGAGGATATACCCTCTCGGAGGATCTTAATAAGGGTACTGGTCCAAGTATAACAGAAAAGATGCAGTGGATAGAAAAACTCAGCAGACTCGAACCAGACCCGCAGAGCAGAAGCATAATCAATATAGATAAACAGCGGAAGCAGTAAATGAAACAACAGCAGCGGAAATAAACACAACAGCATGCTGATAACATGTAACTACTACTGAACAGTAAAACATGCATCTAAAGCAGGTCATACACAACTGAATATAAATAGGGTGCCAATGGCTAACCAACAGTAGCTACAATAAGCATGCCAATACAGAAAGTAAACAAAACAAAGTAACCCTAGCTAGGCATGACCTCAAGGTCTATACCATCTCCATGCAATAACTAACGCAGCCCAGCTCCTGAAGCTGGCCTCTTTTCTGCATGTAAATCCATAAAGTCTACACGCGTCCCGAAGGGCCCGTGTAGGGTGTGAGACAAAACTCAGTAGGATACCACCCAATGGTGCATACCAAATATATGTGTTTGAGCAGTCATTCATTTACAAGGAAAGCTATAAACAGTACAGTGCACAAGTAAACACAAACTCCACTGGTGCTCAACAGCCACCAAGGAGTGTCACCTGCTTCAGCCAACGCCGAAATCTCTGTCGTGTAACCCGGCACCACGTCCCACCTGACACCTCGTGTCTCAAGTACCGACGTCCCTAAGGTATGCCCAAAATAGTAACCTGGAACCATGTGCCTCCTAACACCTCGTGTATCAAGTACCGACATCCTGAAGGCATGCCCAAAATAGTAACCTGGCACTATGTGCCTCCTGACACCTCGTGTCTCAACTACCGACGTCCCGAAGGCACACCCAAAATAGTAAACCGGCACCATGTGCCTCCTGACACATCGTGTCTCAAGTACTGACGTCCCGAAGGCACGCCCAAAATAGTAACCCAGCACCATGTGCCTCCTGACACCTCGTGTCTCAAGTACCGACATCCCGAAGGCACGCCCATTTCCTGAAGGCTCCTCACCTTCCCTGTGGCTTTCTACGGCAAGCACCCCCAACCAAAATACCTAACTGCAACTATGGGGGCCTATACCCACACGAGTGGTCAAAATCACCTCATCACAGAGTATCTCTGTGTGCACACTGCTCAAATTCCCGGTGAGCGGTAATCACCCAAAATAGTCCTAAGCCACCAAAACATCTGACACTTTGTGTCCCTGCGACCATGTCACTCAAGTCTGATGGCCTCGCCATCCAAGTAACCCGGGCCATGCCCAACCTGACAGTCACACTGCCTCAATCCGACGTCCATGACACCCAATCCCGTGGTCAAAACCACCCAAAGTAACTCGGGCAAAGCCCCAACCTGTGATCCGCATCACTCAAGCGTAACCGGGCCAATCCCAACACAACTCAAGGGGTCCAGCAGATGGAATTCAGAAATTGCACATATAACATCTGTAAACAAAAAACATAACCAGGAAAAACCAACTAAACAGTCGAATTGCACTATACCGGTGTTGTCCCACACCAATACAGAGGTCTTAAATGACTCTAAGAATTTAACAAGCTTTAACAAATTAAACTAGACAGTTTATAACAATTATATTTCAATTAAAACCATTTTGGTGCTCCCCGGCCAAAATGCCCCGATGAGCAACGACCCCTCACCCGGCCCTGCTCACGCAAACTGGTAACCAGGCATACCCAAAAGCATCCTAGAGGTCCCATAAGAATTACAATATGAAAAATTAGATAAAACGGGTCTTTCTCAAAATACCAGAAAACGTGCCGAAGGCCGCGTTACCAAAACAACTACGAAAACACAAAATGAGGTATGCACCACCTACCTGAGACTCGCACGATGCTACTCCTCCAGTAACACCCGCCAATTCGTTCTAAAACACGGTAAATCTACAAAAGATTCAAAACCTCTCAAAGGGCTATAACTCGTTCTAGAACAAAAATCTTATAAAACAGCCAAAGAGGAATCGAGGCCTTACAGAGGGGGTTCCAGTGCACTAATCAGAGCTCGAAATGGGTCTCGGACGGATGATCGGGAGGGGAAGAGATGTTCGACCGGCCTGGTTCGCGTATCCAGGCGGAGGATGGGGTGTTCTGCCTCAAAACGAGGCTACTGCCTGTTTTAGCAAAAAAAAAAAGAAAGTGCACGGCGTGTACTTTGGGACTACATGCCGTGTATGGTTCATTTAACTATTCATAAGACAGAAAGATTATGCCGACTTACTTTCCGTACCTGCCGACATGAGTACACGCCGTGTACCTCTGGGTACACGGCGTGTACCGGGTTCCTCTTCTCTTCCTCGCCGACATACTCACACGCCATGTATATCCCTCATACACGGCTAGACTACACGACATGTCCAAAGGGAACACGGTGTGTCCCTGGTTCTTACCCGGCCAACGGCCTACACGCCATGTATGGCCTCACACGGTTGGGGGTATACACGGCGTTTTCAAAACTACACGCAGTGTTGTAAGAAAATTCTACACGGTCACTGTACGACATGTACCCGGCGAGCACACGGCCGGTCACTCGCCTACACATACACGGCGTGTACTTAAGGTACACGGCGTGTAGTCTGGAAATTTCTAGAAACTTCCCATTAAATCCAGTTTCCTCAGAAACCTGTCAAATATTTAAACAGGGTCAGGATTTTGACCCGTTCCAAAAACCCAGGTTCTTACACATTTGGTTTCAATAATTTTTTTTATTTTTTTTGTTTTGGTAATTCCTATAAAGTCTATATAAAGACTTAAAATTTAGTTCTTTATGAGATTCAACCAATGGTTTCTTTTATTTTTTAATTTTTTCTTTTTTTAATAATGTGATGATTTTTTATCTTGTCTACTATCTGGCTTTACTAGATTCAAGTACTTGGGGTTTTTGTTATGGGAATTTTGAAAATACTTCTATTAAGAATTCACAAAGGAACAAAATCCCCTTTGTTCTCAAGTCATATAGAGCTTCTGGAATAGTCCGTATTTGAAAAATCTTAATCCGGGAAGTTCTTTTGTTATATTTATGAATCATTTTTTTTGTACCTCTTATTTACTATATTTATGTCATAGTGCTTCTAAAAAAATTTATGCACATGTAGGATTATTGAAAATTGTAACTTTTATTCTTTTAAAATTTCTCACTATGTGGAATTAATAATGGGGAAGGAATACCCACATTGCTGGAATCTTGTTTTATTTGAATATTCTATTCTATTCTGGTTGTTTAGCATACACTTTTTATTCTCTATTTTAAATAAATTTGAAAAAAAAATTGACAAACCTACTACATCCACTTCACTGCACTCAATTTATTCCCATTCTATTGTTAGAAATTAATTGAAAAATTATTTTCACTAAATTTATGGAAAATTCATGTGAATCTGTTAATATATTTATTATTGAAAAAAATATACACTTTGAACTATAATGTGACCCTAGAACATGTGATTAATCTATTTAATTGAAACTATTTTTTTCTTTAAAAGTTAAATTTATGTCTTCTCCAACTTTGAGTTCAACTTTTCAGTCAATTTTGGGTTTTAAGTGTGGGGGAGGGGTCAAATATTTTTGAGTTGTTCTATCCTTTATTGTTATCCTATCTGATTCCTCAACCCTTTAATTATATTTAAAAAAAAATCTTATAAAAATGGGCAAATTTTTAAAAATTCTTTTTCAATCTAAGTTTTTTAGTCCTTATTCTTCACATAAATTTTTTATTTCCTAAAGATTGTATCTTATAGATAGTTAAGAGTTGATTTGAATATGAAATTTTTTAAGATGAATTGTTGATGAGTGATGGTGTTTACTTATTTTATGAATCTTCCTTTTATGAACTAATTTTATAAGTGATATAGGATCCATTTTTTTTGTATTTATGATCACTATCTTAAAAAACTGGATATTTGAGCATCATCCCAGAGGGGTTAATTTTTAAATTTTTTATTTTTAAAAATGTAATCACTTTAGTGATCCAATTTAAATTGTATTCATAAAAAGCATTTGGAACTAGAGTTAAATGGGAATTTTGAAACTCATGGTGATCCTCTGAGACACTAGGCACAGTGTTTGTGAGTAGTCCCTCTGTAAAATTCAAATAAGTTCATATACACAAAACTTACCGCATGTTACATGGATGAGTAAAATTAAAAAAAATAAAAAAAGTATAATTTTCAAAAATTATTTCATTAATGTGAAGGTAATTTTGAAAACATGGTGAACTAGGGGATAATAAATTTATATGATAATTATTTCAATTGTATCAATAAATGGATTTAAGAATAAATATTTAATATTTTAATTTTGGAACCTATGAGTAAGTCAAGTTATAAGGTACCTTTTTTATGTTTCTAATTCCACTTATATTTAACTTTTTATCACTCTTAGATTTAGAAAATTAACCTTGATTGATGTAATTATCTATGAAGCTTCATATATGAGGCATGAAATCCTCGACAGTGAATGATTATTTTTCCACTTGATTACTTGTAGGTATTTGAAATTAGGTAGGACAAATTTTTAACATTTAATGTCAAACGTCTAATACTCTATTAATACTCATCTATTCATTAATTTCATAACATGCTTCTTTGTGAGCTTAATGTTTAAAAACATTTTCTTTTTAAAATAAACACTAAAGAATAGAATTTATGGAGGAAAATCAATTATTATGTGTCAGGGATTTATATTTTTCCTTTAAATCACATGATTTTCCAAATATTTTATTAATTATTTTAATTGTTTAATTAATTTTTTGGTGTTTTTGTTTAATAAATACACTATTGAGATTTTATAATTAAATTAATCAACTAATAGGTATTTATAATTAATTTTTTATTTATATCCTATAAAATAATTAATTTGGTCTTAATTAGTTTTCAGGTTCTTTAATTTCTCTAATTACTCTATCATTTTTTACTCTACTTTACATTTTAATTTTATAGTTGTTTATTTTTATTAACTAACTAATATATAATTTATTTACACATAATTAACTTAATCAGTAATTTATTTTTTATCATTTTAATTTTGTTTTATCAATTATATTAAATCTAATTAATCAATTCTAATATTTAAAGTCAATTATTCTATTATATTAATCCTTAAATTTAATGTTTTATTTCTATTTAATCTTTGAGTATCAATCCATTTTGTAGTTATGTTCAACAACTTTATTTAGTGTTTAATTTATATTTATTTTTTATTTTTTATTATTCACTATTTTGTGTTTTGAACATTGTTTTCAATTTCTTATTTATTTTAAATTTATTTTTATTTTTTATATAATTTTCATTTTTTAGCTTACAGAATAAAGCTCTAGACATAGTATCAAATTCGTCACACCATCCGTGAGACACCTCTTACACAAAGGTCTCTTGACACACTATCACTTTGAAAATTTCTATGTCTTAGACATCTTTGGTTCAACACAACATTGGTATTCCCTTATACAGCCAACATCACACTATCACACTACAATGGTGGGTACTTAACTCACCATTGAAACCTCCTTCTTCCAGCCCTCCTTGTGTCTAGAGGTGTCTCAAGGAGACACAACAAGAATCCTTTTCCACTATTCTCACTGCTTGATTTACACACCACCATCAACTCCACCGCATGGTACCACTAATATAACTTCATAAGATGTTTCAACCATCAGATAGAACATTCCTTCTACCACTTTCAGCTCCACAACAAATATCCGAAAACCTCAATCCTTGATACAACCATGCTCACCACCAGACGCCGTCTCCAGATTTTGTTCGAGATATAATTCCCTCTAGCCTTAGATAAGAAGCCACCAACCTCTTATTCTTCAATCTGAACTGGCCTCATCACAGTGGCCCCCACTGAGCCACGAGGATTCATGGAGTGAATCCACAGGAGGTGCTCAAACTGCCCAATCTGAACCACAAATTTGACAAAGATTCCACTGTCCTCTGTAGATGGGGTCTCTGATGTCCATGCCGACTTATCCAATGGTATTGAACCCTTATCCCTTTCCAATTGCTTCCATTATTTCCACCATCGAAGAACCCCTGGATCCAATTTCACCAAACCGAAGATGAGGAACCCTCTATCAGCCACCAAATTGGATAAGTACAATGGAGGAAGAAGGGAGACCCACTACGTGTGGTCGAGTTGTCTCCACGATTGAGATTTATCGTCATTCTGGAGTGAATGATGTAGGAGTCGTGTTCTATACTCCTTAGCTTATGGAAGAAGAAAGGACCCCCTGTAGGTAGATAAGAAGAAATGAGGGGGGAGAAAAAAATGAAAGGAAAAATAAATTTTAATAAATATTAATAAAAATAAAATAAAAACTAATAATAAAAAATATTAAATAATACTAATTATTACTATACAAATAAAATTTATTAATAATATAAAAAAATATAATAAAATAAATAAATATAAAATAATAATATTAATAAATTAATATTTATATTATCTAATAGTAATAATTATAATGAAATATTATAAATTATATTTAATATTTAATAAATTCAATTAGTTAACTAAATAAATAATCAAAGAGTAATAATAAAACCAATTATCTATTTTTAAAATTATAAAAATGCTAACTTTATATATTTTTAAAAAACTGCATTAAATAATGATAAAAAAATTAATTATAAAACCAAATATTTATAAATAAATATAAATTAGTAATTTAATTTTTTTAATTTATAATTATAATTATTTTATTAAATAAATATTTATAAAATTAATATTGTAATCATCGTAAAATATCAATATTGTATACAAATTCATTCAAGATTCAGAATCACATTCAGGTTCATTTCAAACCATCCTAAGCATTCGGTTATAGGAGTTTAACACGATTCATGTGAAAGTCGGTGTTTGGTGGAGATAATTTTCACACATTCTGTGTAATGGAGAGAAAAAAATGATGATTCAGTGCTTACATGGGGTGAATAATAGTAGATAAATTATATTATGGAGACATGGAGGAGGATAGGAACTTGATATCCGAAGAAGAGCTTCATCAACACATTGCATTCAACATTTTGGGAAGATTTATTTTTCCCCTTTTACTCATCCTTTATCTTGAATTTATTTGTTACTATTTCGATATGTTTTAATGGTGAATATAGGTTACTATTTTTGTGTTTGGGGTATTTATATTCTACTAAGTAGTGTCCTTTACTATTTTGTTTCATTTTTATCAAATATTCTAAATTTTTTGGAAAGATTAATTAAAATATTTAATAAAATGATTTTCACCTTTCTTTTTCAAAATATAATCTTTGGAAATGATCAGCGAGGTCAATTTCAATGATTTTATATCTATTTTAATTTTAAACTCATTAAATAAATTTGGGGAGACTATTTTTGATCACTTTTACATCAAATTTACTTTCTTTATTATTTTTATTAGAGTGTAAAACATCAAGATTCATTTTTTTGTATGATTACTCTTCTAGAATGATAGAGTGACTAAAACAATTCCAAGGTATCTAATTCAATAACATTTTGGTGAAACAAGAATTATATAAACCGAATATTGTTTCATTTCCTCCAAGTCCTTATATTTTTTTTCTCTTCCTTATTGTTGTTTCTTTGTTATAATTTTTTTTTCCTGAAGAAATTAACACATTACAAACTCCCATATAAATATGTTTCCAGAACCATCAATTAATGATTTTTCTTTCCATTTTCATTTGTGCTGAGAAAATCTATAGCCCTAAAAGATTCAACATCCTTCCATTGAGTTTGACCTTTAATAGTTTGTTATTCTATGTTTCTAAATTTTATTTGGAGTGCCATGAAGATCTTCATTCTTATTAGTGGACACTATAAATGTCACCCTTAAATGTGGTTTAATGGAATAGAATAAAGTTTCTTTGAAGTGGATAAAGGAATAATTGATTGCATAAAAAAATTAATAATCTAAAATAGTTTTCTCATGAAATATTTAGTGATCTTAAAAAATGCAGGATTAAAGAATATTATGGATATTATATGAAAATAGTTAATAAAATAATATGATCCCTTTAAATATGGTTTCTTATTGAGAGTAATTGAGAAGGGAACATTTTTAAACATGTAATTCCTAGTAAATGATTAATTGAGTTCAATTCATATTTTTTGAAAATAAAAATAGAATATATTATATTTATATATGAATATTAAAGAGATAAATTGATGAAAATAGTGAGAAATCATTGCACAATGGAAATATGGAGGTTTGAAGTGATACCGTACATTACACGTTCCTTTAGTTGAACATTCTGTAACCTTGTGTAAAATGGTTTACATCATATTATTAATATATAAAAAACCATATTGATATTTATTATATCATATAAATATTCCTTAACCTATAACTACCTTCTCATTAATAATATGTCATTATTACCACTATTTCATGTTTTAAATTTTTCATTTTCTTGGGAATGTTTTATCACGTAAGATCTAGTTCATGAACATGGGAAAATGATTCTTCATCTCCATGTTTTATTAATTCTATAATTATCATATTTTACTATTAAATACATTTTTATAAACATTATTGAATATTGGATATGGAAAATGACTCATATAGCTTCATGGAGATGGTAGATCATACATACACACAAGAAACTGTATCATCCCCTTAATGGTAAATGGGTAGAGAAATAGATGATATATTAATAATAAAAAATCAATATCATGTCATAATTATAATATAAATCCATTATTTCCATCATTATAACCATCTATTTAAATTGATGATGAGAAATGAATTACACCACTATGTGGATAGGTTAGGTCGTACATACACAGAAGTAGTGTTTTCATTTTCCATAGGATGGTTAAAATAGGGAATATGGTTCTATAATAATCATAATAACATGAAACTACTTAGATTATTCTAGAGTTTTAATATTAGGATGTGTATAAACTATTAATAGGGGTACTATAAGAAATAAATTTGAATGATGCAGTAAAGACACTTACCTCTTCTATGAAGGAGCTCTTTTGTAACTTCACTAAGGAAATGATTGTATGAATTTTGGAAGGAAATAACAAAAGGAAAATAAATAGGTTTGTTTATAAGAAAAATAGGTTGAGTATTTTCCAGATAAATGACTAAAAGTGTTGTAAAGAAGTTAAGGAAGTGGTGTCATTTTATAATTGAGATGAGGGTACATTTATGATTTCTCAAAATATAAAAATATAATATGACTTTTCAAGCACAAAATGCTTTCAAATGATGAAAAAATTCTCAAGAGATTAGGATTTTGACAATATCATTTCCAAAATATGATTATATTATATTTTATATATCTTTTAATAATTTAATAATATATTTTATTCAGGAAATATTATCATTGTGAATTTTGATACTATTTATTATAGTGACTTAAATAAAATCAAACCAATAATTAAAATATAAGAAAACTATATTAATATGTCTTAAAAATATCATTGTAATCTATAGATTTCATGGATGAAATTAAATATATCAAATTATATTTAATTTCATATTTTTATAATCATTTATTTGGTTTTTCATTAATTGAATAATTACTACATCACTGTTGTGCACTAATTTAAAATTATTATTTCTTAACTAAAAATTAGAAATAAGTAATCATGTTGGAGATAAATATTATATATTTACACAGAATATTTATATTGTAAAATATTCTCAGGATATATCCATATTAGAA
This sequence comes from Viscum album, assembly GCA_963277665.1. Lineage (NCBI taxonomy): Eukaryota > Viridiplantae > Streptophyta > Magnoliopsida > Santalales > Viscaceae > Viscum > Viscum album. Next base: position 554,167,676 of record OY728140.1, on the reverse strand, counting down.
ATATTAAACATATTAAAAGCAATAGTGTGAATTATTTGACATTTCATTAACAAAAATACAATAAAGTTCATAATATCCTATATGTGGACATAAGAGTACTATAAAAAATTTATTATTCCTGATGATATTACTTCATAAAGTAAAATTTATGCTTTTTTCGGTCATTTATTAGTTCATCTTATTTCATGGTTAACCTGAATCACCAGATTTACCCATTACTATAGTAAAACAATTACAAATTTTTCTATTCTTACCTACCAAAATTAAAAGGGTACTATTTACTAAATTATGACTTCATGATTCAAAATTTCAAATCCATTTTTTAAAATTCTTAAAAATGAATTTTTAGAATCTAATTTAATATTAAAATTGAAAAATTAAATAGAAAACAATTTTTCCAAAATAAGACTCCATTTTAAAATATAAGTTGTTTTTTAAGAAATAGATGTTTAAAATTTATTTAAAATAAAAAAATTAAAATATTTATAATTTAATTAAACTAATTATACTTTAAAAATAAAAAAAAAGTAGAAGCTTCTTGATAAATTCTTTAAAGAGAATACAATTTTTCGATGTAAAGTAGTATTTTCACAATTCATTGAAATTTCAGGTTTTTAGAGAATATTTAAATATTAATCATAAAATAATTTTTAAACTATGAATTAAAAAATGAGGTTAATTTTCTCAAATACATTTTATAAAGGTTTCAAAATTAATTATATTTATTTTCTTATTTAAGAAATAGAATTATTTTTTTGAAGAAAACAAATTTTTGAAAAATAATATGACAATACAAAATACTAAAAATTTATTTCCTAAGAAAAAATAAATAAATATATATATATATCATAATATGGATATTCAAATTAATAAATACCAATTCATCTACTAGGTTATAATAGTTTTTTAGAATAATGAATTTTTAATAGTACATATATTTCTTTTAAACTCTGTGTTGTGTAAAATACATGCTACAGAAGAAATCAAATTATTTAAAGATAAATATTTCCGAACAATCTCATGATTTTTTAATGTGAAAATATCTCTACCGATATCATCAAATATTTTAAAATAATAAAGCCCAAAAATTTCACATGGCATACCAATCACTGATCTCTAGGGATATATATACCAGATAAAAATACGTAATGAGGCTTACAAAATCATTTTTGTTTGTGACCAATGATTTAAATATTAATTTATATATTGAAAAAATTTATTTTGTTAATTTAAAGATCCTACAAACTAACCATAATTTATGTTCCATTTTTAATAGAAACTATTTTATGTTGAAATATTATATCCCCCTATAAGTTCTTCTCATTGTCATGAGATATTGGTTTGTGGGATTTAAATTTGAAAGAGGTCATTATATCTTTCTTTCATGTGATAATGGTTCATTAATTTTGAATATGAATTTATGTTTTATATTAAATAAACGTTATTATATGATATTTATACATAAATAATGGATGAATAATCTTTAAAAAGAATGATTAAGTTTAAGTAAAAAAATTCCTGACGTGGTGTTTGAAAATATTATTCATGGTTTATGTCTTAATAAAATGAATTACGGATAGATTGATAAAAATTTATATTGGGTTGGACATTGTTTCTATAGAATTTAAACAAACATACTTCATTCCATGAGGAATAAAACCATTTTATGTTTCAATATATTATAATAATTTATAGTGAAAATGATCAGAGTATATACTTTAGTTTTGAAAGTTGAAGTGTGGAAATTCATGTCTACTATAAATAGAGAAAATAATCACTATTTCAACACCATGTCACACTTTCTTGAAAATAATCCACTTTATTTTCATATATTATTTATATTATTTTATTTTTTCCTCAAATTCACCTATTTCTACTCTTATCAAAACAGCATAACTGTTTATTGGTATTTTTTATGGTCATATAGAGAACGACTAATGGTTTTCAATGATGGATTAAAATTTATTATGGGATAAGTTTTTATTTAGATAGATTCACACTATTCCTATTTTTTTCTTAATTTATTTATGTGAATATAAATTATTTTCAATGTTAATGTTCACTCTTAAGGATCTTGAGGAAAATTATATTTTTCCTACATAATTTCTTTTATATAATTCACAATGAGAACGTGAATTTCATAATAAATGGTGCAATTCCCATGTTTGATAAAATTTCATTCTCTTATAGAAAGAACGGATGAAACAATAGATTATTCCATTGGAGTTATTGTAACATCTATGATATTTGACTTGATATACCCAAATAAAGAGTATTTATAATTTGATTACAAAATAGGGATATTAAATTTGAAGGAATTGATCAAAATTAAATATTTACATCTCTTCCTTCGAAAAATCCTACAATGGTAATGGGTCTAAAAATAAGATATGATATAAATAATTTATTTTCAAATATTCCTCATAGAGATGGAATATAAAATGAATTTTGAACAAAAACTTTCCATAAACAATTTTTTTATATTTTTGATATATGATTGTGAATTTGTGGATACAATATTTATAAGGATGGGTATTTTTTCCATCATTAATATATATATATATATAAGTACCTGATTATTCAATCATAATAATGATGTTATAGAGTATCCTACTACAATAATTCTATAAAATATTTAGTTATCTTTGGATGGATACGTGGATGATTTTACTATACAAAAACTCACTAATATCTTGATATCATTTGAAATGAGAAGTGGGGTCTCTGTAAATATGAAATGGGAATTGGATATGGATACAACCTTTAAATCCTCCAAAGGATTGAATATACATGAATCCAAGAGGAATCCTGAAAAAAAACATTAGACATTGATGGGAGGAAATAAGTTCAATAAATATATTTCATTTTCACTAAAGGCCTAGAAAAATGAAAAATATGTATAACAATTAAAATTTACTATTTTTTAAATAATAAATATAATGACCAAAAATTTTGTTATTGGAAATTCATCTTGATATAATTAAATGTCTTATTATGTAAAATTGATATCAAAACATATACAATTACTTGGTTTTATGTTTTCTGATTTTAAAATATTGTTAGGAATATTTACGGTTGCTAATATATATGTTTAACAGTGATCACATGATTAGTATAAATATAGGGATTTAAAAAATCTAATTTAAGAAGATAAAGGATGTGATAGCCTCATCTAGTAGAATTGATCCATATGAAACCCATTAGACAGATCTTGTAAAGGAGGCAGCTTCACTGGGCTTTGCTCATGATCAGGCCCAAGCCAAGTATCAACATGTTAAGCTTGAATGGAACCACCTACGAGAAAAGTGGAAGTTAATAGATATTACCACCTGAGCGTTGTTATCCATGCCACCCCAAGTGTCTGTCACTATCTCACACCTTACCCTTATGTCATATGGCGGTTTTATATGGGGTTATGTGACAAGACCCTATCACTATTATTATGTTCATTTTTTCTATAATTAATATACGTTCAGGTTATTATTATTACTTTGTAAATAGTTTTTTAAAGGACAAATAGAATTTCAAGTTAATATTCAATTAATAACTCTATTTTGATGAATCAATGGACTTTTTAATTAAATAATATTTGAATAAAATATTATTAATAACTTAATTTTTATTAAATATAAATGATCGTATAATTTTTGTGAGTACAATTGTAATTTGTATTAAGGTTTGAAAGCTGTTCTTGACAAAACCCATGAATTTTCAATAAATGTCAGTTTTTATTTTAAAATAAAAAAAATCATATACTCAGAAAATTATTTAGATAAAATTATTATTATTTTTTGAATTAGGAACTCTAAACTATCTAATGGTGAATTTTTCCTAATTTTCTGAGATAGTCGAATTTTTAGGTTAACATTAAATACCGTTTAAATATATAATGTATTTTATGACCTCATAATGAGCCAATAGTGATGCAATAAAATAATATAAAATGTATGTTCGGAAAATATATTTTTTACATTTAAAAAATGTGATTTAAATTTTTTTTATTAATTTGTGGACCCTCCAAGACTTATAAACCATTTTATCTTTTTAAAATTATTTCTTTGAGAGTGTGACTCACCTAAACATAATCAAGAAAAATATTTTAATAAGATCATCCATTGGACTTTTAAAATAATGTTTTCCACTCCAAATTGGAAAAAACCATGGGCAAAAATCTTGGTATGGTTTGTGGTTTTGATTAGTTTAATGTGTGGTATCCAAACCTAAATAATAAAGTATTCTCTCTCCATTCCTATATAAACACACTCAATCTCCCATTCCTCTTTAGTAAAACCAATTTTAGCTCAACCAACTCCTTACCTCCTATCTCTATAATCCTTCCAAGGTTCCCCAAGCTCCCAAGGGTCCTCTATCAAGTCTCTCCTTAGCCTTTGAGATCACACTTCCACATAAGGGATTTCTTCCTCTCTCATTTTTTTACAAGTTTATTTATGTTGTTATACTCTATTATTTTCAATTAAAAATATTGGGGTATGACTTATCACCTACCCTATAGTTATATATTATTTTTTAATGATTATATACTCCTTTATCTCTCATTAACTCCTTTCATGTACATCGATTACCATTCCAAAATTCAATAAGGGATTTCTCTCTCCTCATTTACATTTAAGGAATTCTTTTGTTTTATGAATATAAATTACATTAAATATGTTGTGACATGTATCTATGTGACCAAATCACTTTCTGTTTCATGTACAGATTATCAGAAACCCCTTTATCTCTCATCAACTTTTTTTATGAATTCTTATGTCACGTCGTTATGTTTTCGAAATTGCACCACGATTTTCCAAGCCAAAGTCATTGTATAGTGAATACTATGCCCATTTCTCTATAAAGGGTATTCACCTTTATGAACATTTACTTATTTATTATAGAGTTTCATATATGAATTCTACATTCCTTTATGGTGGAATAAATAATTATTTTTAATGAATCCATGTTATATGATCCATGTGGCACACTTAGGCATGAAATGAAATGATTAAGAAGGGTGTGCCTTGATAGTGCTCTAATGAATTGGGTATAGATTAATATCATGATACATCAAGTGAAATGATTTTTTACTCATTATAATTCAATTTAAATTATGGTTTACTCATTATCCATGTGCAATGATACTTGGATCATGTTAATATCATGTTAAATGTTGATGCCACATTTTCATGTAATGATAATCATGCTATATCATGCCTTTATGTTCACGTTTCTATTCTTCCACATTGATCTTAATATTTCCTAACATGTAATATATTCCTCAGGTTATGACTTGGTTACTCCCTTAATGGGCTTTATAGCTCACCCTTTTCTCATGCAAGTCCTCAGGTAATCCCATGAAATGTTAAATACGAATAAATTCTATGGTCTTGTAAAAGTATTTTTCAAAAAAGATGTTGGGTTTAATGTTCTAAATTGTAATGTAATGTTCCTAATTTCCAAAAACACTAAACCACTTGATCCTCATATTTTTCTTAAGTGCGTGTTTATGTAATAAATCATGTTTTAGTGTGTAATAAAGAGAAGGGTTGTTATAGTTGGTATCAAAAGAGAGGTTTAGTTATTTTTTGGATTAGGATTAGAAAACCCTAGTGAAATCCCTTGGGATAAAACTAAGGTTAATAAAAACAACCCTAAATTTTGGTGAGTATTGAGTAATATTTTTATCATGAATATTCATCCATGGTTGGATACGAGCAGGTAGAGGTGCCTTTGGCACAGATGTATCTAGGGATAAAACCCAAAAACAACACTTTGAGCTAGACTTTAATGAGAATTGGTGCATGACAATAGGCCTTGCTTCACTCTTGGTTATGACACTCATGGGGGATATGATTTGGTAAATTCCTAAGCATATTACAAACCATTATTAAAGATATTAATAAAATTACCCTAAGAAAATATGTTTGGAAGTATATCATGGATAACATAGATAATTTAAAGAAATAAATGTAATTTATAAGTCATCCATTTTTATCTTTGGATTCCCCTTTATGTGTTACCCTTAAATTTCCTTTTATTCTAACCAATGGCGGGTAATAAGAGGACTCGGGCTAACAATAGATGAAAATATCAATGTGATGATTATTCTAATGAGATGCCAAATCTGATGGGAGTGGTAATCACATACTTTGTCATGATACTCTCTCAGTTAACTCAAGTTTTGAATATAAACATGGGTCAAGAGAAACATTTTACCCCCCCCCCCCAAGAAAGAACAAGCCATAATTGATATATTCATGAGACAAAGACCTCATACTTTTAATGGATCATCTGATCCCTCAATCATCAAACAATGAATCAACTCTACTGAGAAGTTCTTCTCTATCCTTCAATGTTTTGAACAAGATAGAATACTTCTGACTGCTTATCATATGGAGGGTAAAGCTGATAAATGGTTTGCATTGATAAAAAATATGAAGCTGGAGGGTGGTATCAAGGTGTTTTAATGGAAGGATTTCAAGATAATTTTTTTCAATAAATATTGTCATCACACCCATAGAAATAAGATGGAAATGTACTTACTTTACCTCAAGAAAAAAGACAATGAATCCATTGGAGTGTACATGGGAAACTGTACATGGATTGCACGATATTCCACTAGATTTTTCATTACCCCTGAATTCATGGTTTAATGCTTATTTGGTGGGATAAACCTAGCTTACAGAAAGCCCTAGTGATACGTGACTTTGAGAAATTTCAAGAAATTGTCTGATGTTCCCTCAAATTCAAAATGGAGATCGGTGAATTTCAGCGGTATCATATAGATAATAAGTATAACAAAGGACTTTAATTCAAGAATTCTGATGGATAAATCCAATGGTGATAAGATAATACATCAACCCACTTACCAAAGGTGCGGAAAGAAGCACCCAATAAATTTTCTGAAGGGTAAGAGGAAATGCTTTAGGTGTGGAAGAGAAGGGAATCTAGACATTAACTTTCTACAAGAAAAACATGTGGATGTGACAGAGGAGAGGATAACTTTGTTAGACACCAAACATGTTGTTCATTACTTCAACTACAATAAACCAGAAAACATTGCAAACTAGTCCCCTAATCTATGGGTTTTTAGAGGAGACCAACAACCTCAAAGGAAGAAAGGGTGACCTTTCCCATCACTACCACTTAAGTGAACCCCAACAATAAAGTGGTGACATCCACACTAGTTATTCATTAAATAATAGAGAACATGCTTTTTTATTATGGTTCTACACATTATTTTATATCCCAAAAGATTATTAGAATAATCCCAATACTACCACAAATCATGGAAGTAAAGATGTTGGTGAAAATGGAAAATGGGGAAATCATTACATCCCATGAATAAAACTGATCCCCTATCAGAATTTGTGGATTTCAATTCCTAGACAACCACTTCATACTCCCTATTGTGTAATTTGATGAAATTATTGGCATGGATTGTCTTTCATTATATAGATCCAACATAAATTTCATTGAGAGGGAAATCACTCTCCATATGGTGAATCGGCCCCCGATTTTGTACAAGTGTAATGAGGAGGATGAATCTTATTTAGAAAAATCAACTCAACCGTTGATATTACTACCCTATTAGTATGAGTATAATTCATAGATGACTGAGTCTAAGGAATAAATCATCCTTGAAGACATGCCAATTGGGAGGGAATTTGCTTAGGTGTTTCCCGAGGAATTATCTAGCCTTCCTCCAATAATAGATGTTGAATTCTCAATTGATCTTATACATGGGTAATTTCCAATATCAAATACTCTGTATAGAATGGATGTTGTGGAACTACAAGAACTAAAGAAGCAACTATAGGGGAATCTGGATAAAGGGTTTATATGACCATGTGCTTCACCATGGGGTGTACCAGTCCTCTTCATCAAAAAGATGGATGGGTCAATGCACCTTTACATCAATTATCATTAGCTCAATAAAATCATGATAAAGAACAAGTATCCACTTCCCATAATTGATGAATTGTTCAATCAGCTACTTGGATCATAATACCTCTCCAAGGTGGATCTACGGTTGAGATATTATCAAGTAAGGGTGAATAAGGAGGATATTCCCAATACTGCTTCTCGTACAATGTACGGGCACTATGAATTCATATTAATGTCTTTCAGACTAACTAATGATCTATAAATCTCCATGTACTTGATGAATATAGTATTTATATATTACCTCGACAAATTTTTGGTAGTCTTTATAGATGATATTCTAATATAATCCAAAACCAAGGAGGAGGATGAGGAGTATCTAAGCAATGTACTAGAGACCTAGGGAAAATAGAGGCTCAATTAAATGTATAGGAAGTTTGAGTTCTTGTTGAAGGACCTCTCATTAATGGGTCATATAATCTCAAGCAATGCAATATATGTGCATCCCTACAAGATAACAGTAATTGAGGGATGGCCGATGCCAAAATTGGTGATGAATATTCATAACATCCTGGGGTTATCCAGATATTATCACTGATTTGTGAGAAATTTATCATGATTGTAAACCCATATTAACAAGATAACTCGAATGTTAGTCATGTTTTCTTGGAGTGGTGAATGATAAGAGAGATTAAAGGAGTTGAAAATGAGGCATATCACTACACCCATTCTCAAATTACCCATAAGTGGAGAACTTTTTATGGTGTTCAGTGATGCTTCGAAGAAGGGAATGGGATATGTGTTGATGAAAAATGACAATGTCATTTCCTATGCTTCAAGGCAATTGAATGTTCATGAGAAAAACTATCCAACACATGATCTGGAGTTGGCTGTAGTGATCATTTCTTTTAAAATTTGGGGACATTACCTATTTGGGGATAAGTTTGAAATATATACGGACCACAAAAGCCTCATGTATATATTCACATTTAAAGAGTTGAATATGTTCCAATTAAGATAGTTAAATCTGATTAAAGACTGTGACTACTCAATCCATTTCCACCCTATGAAAGCAAACAAGGTGGAAGATGCTCTAAGTAGAAAATATCCAATAACTCTTTCATTGATGAGAATTGAAAAGGATCCAATATTCTTATATTTGATGAATATAGACAATGGAATCATAAAAAATGTAACATAATAAGTCCTTTCACAAATTATTGCTCAATCGTCTCTTTTTGAAAGGATAATGGATGCCCAAAAGGATGATGTGGGAATTCAGAAGAAAGTGGAAACTAGCAGAAAAGGGAAATCCAAGGAGTTCAATGTAAATGAAGAAGGAATTGTGAGATTTGGGAGAAGACTATGTGTTGCATCAAATCCGAAGTTAAATAATGAACTTTTGGATGATGCAAATAGTTTTAATTTCTCCATTCACACAATAAATAGAAAGAATTATTGAGATCTATGAGAACATTATTTTTAGGATAACATGAAGAAGGATATCTATGAGTATATATCAAGGTGCCTAGTATGTCAAAAAGTGATGTCTAAGAGGTAGAAGACTAATGGGATTATATAACCATTACCCATACAAGTAAGGAAATGGGAGAACATCACCATATAATGTTTCACCAGACTTCCAAAGACATCCAAAGGAAACAATGTTATCTGGATTTTTTTTATCATCTTATAAAGACTGCACACATCATTTCAATTAGAGATAATTTATCATTAGATCAACTGGCACTAATATATACCAAAAAAGTGGTAAGGCTACATGGATTACCACTATCTATTATATCTGATCTACATCCAAGATACACCTCTATGTTCTAGAAGATTCTTCAACATGCTCTGAATACTGATCTGAACTTTATTACGGATTTTCATTGTTAAACTAAGGTACAATCTGAGAAGACAATCCAATAACTTGAGTACATGTTGAGAGAATTCTCAATAGACTTCAATGGTGGAAGGGATCAACATCTTCCTCTAGTTGAGTTCTCCTACAATAACAATTTCAACTCAAGAATCTAAATGGGTCTTTATGAAGACCTATAGAGGAAGAGTTACAAAACACCAGCATGTTGGGATGAAGTTGGTGTGGGAAAACACTTAGGTCCAGAAATGGTCCATGAAATGGTGGAAAATGATAAGACTATCCAGTAGCACATTAAATCTCCTCAGTATCAAAAAATGACCTATGTTGATAATCACTGAAGAGACCTAGAGTTTCATGTCAGAGACATAGTATTCCTCCACATATCACAATGGAAAAGTGTTATTAGATTTGGGAAGAAAGTAATGCTTATTCCATGGTATATTGGCCCTTTTTAGATCCTTGATCGCATTTAAGTAGTATCCTATCGACTAGAACTCCCACCGAACCTATTAAATGTACATGATGTCTTTTATGTATCACTCTTAAGGAGGTACATGCCTAACCCATCGCATGTACGAAATATAGAGGTTGTATCATTAGAGAATGATCTCTCCTATAAAGAGAAGCCAGTTGAGATATTATATCACTGGGAAAAAGTTCTATGAGATAAAACAATGCCCCTCGTCAAGGTGCTATAGAGAAACCACATGTTTGAAGTGGCAATGTGGGAATTAGAGGAAGTGATGAAGAAGAGTAACCCTCATCTTTTTTAGTGTGGGAAAAGGAAATTTTAATGGTGAAATTTCTTAAGGGTGGAATATTGTAACGATCCATACTTTTATTAATGAAAATTATTCTTGATATAATTAAATGTCTTATTATGAAAAATGGATATCAAAACATATGAACTTCCTTGATTTTATGTTTTTTGATTTTAAAATACTGTTAAGAATTATTACCATTGCAAATATATCCATTGAACAATGATCATGTGATTAGTATAAATATAGAGATTTAACAAATCCAATTTACTCAGAAAAAGGAAGATATGGCCTCATCCAGTAGAATTTATCCATATGAAGCCCATTAGTAGATTATCAGAAAGGATGTAGCATCACTGGGATTTTCTATTAACTAATAACTAGCTGAGATTCAACATGATAAGCTTTAATGGAACCACATACATGAGAAGTGAATGTTAATATAGATTACCACCTGAGCATTGTTATCTGAGTCACCCCAAGAGTATGTCACCATCGTACACCTTACCCTTAGGTCATATTACAATGTTATAAGAGTATATGTAAGAATACCCTAGAACTATGATTATGTGAATTCTTTTTTTTATAATGAATATACATTCATTTTATTATTGTTACTTTGTAAATAGTTTTTTAAATAAAAAATGATATTTTTAGTTAATAATCAATTAAGAAATATATTTTTATGAAATAATGGATTTTTTAATTACATAATATTTTAATAAATATAATTAATAAATTAATTTTTATTAATAATATATTATCGTATAATTTTTATGAATAAAATTGTAATTAGTATTAAGGTTTGAGAGTTGTTTCTGTCAAAACCCATGAATTTTCAATAAATATCGATTTTTATTTTAAAAGTAAAAATTTAGATATTTAGAAATTTATTTAGATAAAGTGAATATTATTTTTGGAATCAGGATGTTAAAATTATATAGTGATGCATTTTTCATAATTTTTTGAGATAGTCATATTTTTGGGTAAATATTAAATACCATTTAAATATAAAATGTGTTTTCTGACATCATAATGACATAATAGTGAAGTAATAAAATACTATAAACAGGTTGTTCGACCAATATATGTTTTAAATTTAAAAAATGTTGTTTTAGATTTGTTTTATTAATTTTATGGTGGCTTAGTGGACCCTCCAATACATATAAAACATTTTAACTTTTTAAAATGATTTTTTTGAAAGTGGGTCTCACCTCCATATAAGAAAGAATAATATTATAATGAGTTCAGACATTGGAATTATAAAATAATTTTTTCCACTCCACTTTTTCAAAAACTATGGTCAAAACCATGGTATGGTTTGTGGTTTTGATTAGTTTAATGTGTGGTGTCCAAAACCTAAATAATAAAGAACTCCCTCTCTTTTCCTTTATAAAACCACTCAATATCCCATTTATCATCCCACAAACCATTATAAGAATGACCAACCCTAACATGATCTCTAAAGAATCCTCCCAAGGTGCACCAAGCTCCTAAGAAACCTCTCTCAAGTCTCTCCCAATCCTTTGGGATCACACTTCCAAGTAAGGGATTTCGTCCTCTCTCATTTTTGTCCATGTTTTATTATATTGTTATACCCTTGTATTTTCAATTACAAATGTTGGCGTATGATTTTAAACCTAACATATACTTATCTTTGAATTTTTTAATGATTATAGAACCCTTTATCTCTCATTAATTCTTCCCATGAACACCTGTTACCATGCCAAAATTCCGTAAGGGATTTCCCTCTCCTCATTTACATTTAAGAAATTCTTTTGTATTATAAATATAAATTCCATTACATATGTTAGGAAATGTATCTATAAGACCCCATTACAGTCAATTTCTTGTAAATATGATGAGACACCCTTTTCTATCTCATTGACCATTTTTATGAATTCTTTTGTCACACTATTATGCTGCCGAAATTGCACTACGATTTTCCAAACCAAAGTCATTGTGTAGTGAATACCATGCCCATTTCTCTATCAAGGGTATTCAACTTTACTAATATTTACATATTGATTATAGAGTTTCATGTATAAATTTCATATCTCTTTATGGTGTAATAAATGATTATGTTTAATTAATCCATGTTATATGATCTATGTGGCACACTTTTGCATGAAATTAAATGATTAAAAAGGGTACACCCTAATAGTGCTCCAATGCATTGGTTAAAGATTAGTATCACGATATGTCAATTTTAATGAGTTTTTACTCATTATACTTCAATTTAAATGATGTTTTACTCATTATTCATGTGCAATGAGCCTTTTCTCATGCTAATATCATGTTAAATGTTGATGCCACATTTCCATGTTATGATAATCATGATATACCATGCCTTTAGGTTCATGTTTCTCTTGTGCTCTAATGATATTTATATTGCCTAAAATGTACAGTAATCTTCATGTTATTCCTTTTTTACTCCCTTAATGGGCTTTAAAGATCACCCTTTTCTTATGCATGTCCTCAGGTTATCCCATGCAATGCTAAGTACGAAGGAATTTTGTGGTCATGTAAAAGAAGTTTCCAATAAAGATGTTGGGTTTTATGTTATAAGTTGTTATGTAATGTTATTAATTTCACAAGACACTATACCTCTCAATTTTCAATGTTTTATTAAGTGTAATTTTATGTAATAAATCATGTTTAAGTGTGTAATAATGAGGAGGGTTGTTATAATAAGCATTTTCATGCTAATTATATTATGAATAACTATTCTGATCTTGAGGATAATTATCCAAATACATCATAAAGGATGAAAACTAATGTGGAAAGTCGTTAAATTATTTTGACATTATATACTATAAATGTAAAGGACAATTCATTTAAGAATTGAAAATTTTTATTAACAAATAAAGTGTCATATTGTGATGATGAGAGTTAATTGTAAGAAAATATACTAGAGGATGGATGTGTTTATGTATAAATGATATAATACAAACACACTAATGAATAATCTAATAAATAAGATGGTGATAAGTAATATAGAAATTAAAAATAAAATATAATATGGAATTTTACCATCTAGTCGATAGTATCATGTTATTCAAAAAATTAAAAATCTTTGTAAGGAGAATGAAATGTTGAAGTACAATATTAATACATAAAATATAAAAAAACAAATAATAAAAGGAGGTTTATTTTTTTAATAAAATTTATGATATCAATGCTATTATTTAAGTATGATATTATATTCTAGGTGATATAGTTTTTTTGTTCATGAATGACCTTGAATAATTTCAATAACTAAACTAAATTTTGAAAAAAAATACAAGATTATAATGATAAATTTAAAAATTAATTTATAATTTTCTATTTGAGATTTTGGGATTTAATGAAAATTTTTACTCTTGATACAAACTCATAAACATGTTTTTTTTTTGAGAAAATAGAGATCTAATATCTAAAGGCATGTTATTTTTGAGACATAGTGTTGACACTTTAGGTGTTCACCATTTGATTGGATGGGATTTTTGGTCAACAATTTTGGGTTTTTATTCCTACCCCAAAACATAATTAAATATTCAGGACATGTTCATGATTCTATCGTAGTAATAATTATAATAATTACTAGTATGAAATTGAATTAATGAAAATATTAATTTCATATGACACAATACATGTTTATTATATTATATCTAATTTAACCCATGTATATGACCAATCTATAATTTAGAGCCATATATCAAGGAAATCTAGAGACTGTCACCATCCTTTAAGTAATTGGAATCATATGATTGGGGGAAAATGTTGTGGTGTAAGAATCAAGCCCACTAGTGGGGTTTCCTATGTATCCCTATAAGGTAATTAGATACAAAATAGTTTAGTGATACCTAAAGGGGCACATCATAAATTTAATGTTAATGTGTAAAGGAACATGATGTTATATTTTATATCATGAATCCACGAAAACTACCATTCTATTTTTATATTTTTATATTTCACTATATAGTATGTTTTTAAAATTCAAATGGTGTGCACTAATATGTTATATGTACTTCTCAATAGTCACTATGGGACATATTTGTATGAGAAATTTTTTTATTTAATATGATATGTGAATCGTGTAAAGGTATTTTTAGTCACTAATAGTAGTATCTTTTGTAAATAAATTAGAAGAAACTATGAGATGTATATCAACTCGAGGTAACATTATGATATATTGGAAACTTATTAAGAGAATGTATGGTTTGGGATTACACTAGTTAGGAGTCCCATATATTCTTAGCTACCCATTTCTCTTTTTGTAACTACATAATGTTAGAGGACTATAAATGGTTGGGTAATACACCATATAGAAGGCCCATACATGATTTTCACCCCCTATTTTTTAAAATAAATGACGATTAAGGAGTTAAAAATTGTAACCATGACAATAATTTGGAGTCCAATATATTGTTTTGTAGCCCAATATCAATTGGAAACTTTGTGACAAATGGTGACTTAAAAATCTTGGGACTGACATAAATTAGAAGGCTTGTATATGTTGGTTGACTCCCTAGTTTATTAGTACTTATACAAGTAATAATGTCTATAATAGTTTTGTCCTTGAACATTGAAGTGCCCAGATCAGTGTGAATCACTGAGAGGGGGAGGGAGTGAATCAGTGATCCCTTAAAACTTTTTACTAATTGATTCTTTATCAATTAAACCTCTATGGCTGGTTAAAGCCTCGATCCACTCTTCTTGTATCTCTCAGCCTTTCCTCGAGTGATGCAGTAAATGTAAAGGCACAGGACACAAGGATTTACAAGGTTCGGCACCAAAGGCCTACGTCCTTGCCATGTTGGTTATACGCCCCAAAATGGTTTCTTCCATTATAATCTGTTAGTATTACAATGGTCGATACAGAGTCCCACTGTATCTCTCCTGAGTCCCACATGAGGGTCTTTATACTGCGTCCCACAGTGTTACCAGAGTCCCACTGGCCTGCTCCAGAATCCCACTGAAGACTTCCTCCACCCTGAGTCTCACAGGGGGCTTCTCCTGGCTCCTCGAGTCACACGAGTAGCTCTTCTTCTTGTTCAGCTCTTCAAGTATCTTCAGCAGCCTGGGATAAAGACTGCTGGCCTTGCTCTGTACCTCTGATCACTTGAGTTGATCAGGTCTTCTCGTTTTTCTCAGGATTTATCTCCTTCTTCTCAGGATGACCTGGCTTCTCTCCAGCTACTGAATACTCGGACAACTGATATCTTTAACTTCAGTCTGGTCCAGTCTCACATCATATCAACTTCATGCATTGAATGCATGGCATCACAATATCTTCAAGATCTCCTGGTCTTGGACTCCTCAAATGCACACAACCAGATTTGGCATTGTTCACGTGTGCATGTGCATGCATGCATGCATGCACTTCCCTTCTTCTCCTCTTGGTGCAATAAACCCACAAAGGGTGTAATCCTTTTAAGCACACACCTTCTCACTTCCTTCACACACTTAATTCCTTATGATTACACACATAAATGTGTGTTATACTTTAGTGTGAGATTCTTCCACTTCTTCTAAGTGTATACACTTCACTTTGTGCACACACATAGGTTCGGCCTTCTTGTCTCTTTGCACACAAAACTTCTTCACTTTGGCACACACTTGAGCTTGGCCTTCACACTAGTTGAGCACACACAAATTATATAAATTTTGTCCACATGGGTGCTAGCCTTGGCCTTGTTCTTTCTTCGCACATACTACTCGATGTAGTCTTCCTCCTTATGCACACACTAGGGCCACGACCTTCTCTTGTTCACTTTGCACACAAGGCACTAAGGCCTCGGCCTTCCTCTTGTTTTGCACACACACAAATGTGGTGGCCACACTCATTTTCCTTCAAACTTGCCCACGGCCTTCTTGTTCTTTTTCACTTAGCATGCACACACAAAATGTGTGATCTTCACATTGCACACAAGAGATGCAAGTCTCGGCCTTCACTTCTTCTTGCACACACAACCCGTAGGGTTTCTTAATCCACCGAAGCTCCTGCCTTAGTGAAGGCGCGCAAGGCTCTTGGGTGGCTTCGCCGCGCAGGGTTCAAAGACCACAAGCGCATAGGGTGCAACACCACTGTGGGCGTGCAAGTGCAAGGGCACAAGCAGCCACGCAATCACCTCCTGCCGTGCAAGTCCGTGGGCAGAGAGGGATGCAACCACGGGCGCGCAAGGATGCGGCCACGGGTCTTCCTGTCACACAAGGAAGGCGCACAGGGGATTCCCTTTCTTCATTAGTGCAAGGAGTGCACAAAAGGAACCTCGTGGAGCAAGGGGTGCTCCGGGCTTCTCTGCCGCGCAGGGTGCTGCGCGGGGCTTCGACTTCGTGAGGCACAGAGTGCTTCTCACGGGACTTCGGATTTTCAACAAAGGAACAGCAAGCATTCTCTGTGCTTCGGGCTCTCCTTTTATAGGCAGAGGAACGCCTCAAAACATCCGCGTGGTTATAAATTCAAACTCCCGAATATCTCGGGTTTTCAAGATTTTCCAAAATCTTGTTTCTCCTCTGTTTCACGCGGCTTAACTTTTCTTTTTGTTTTTCTCCTCCACGTGCATGCGACTTAGAATGCATGCACGGCCTTCTTTAAACCCAATCCATGCAAAGCATCATCACCGAATGGCCTCGCACCTTCGGTTGCTTCGGCCGAACTTCAAATTCTCCTCTCGTTGCATGCAAGCCCACTTTTAAGCATGGATAGGTTCAGGAGGTCTGGACGAGCTCAATGGAGCCTTTGGCTCGAACAACGGTGGCCGGGAACTCGAAATCCAGTTCTCGGAGTGCTCCTGGTTCGACGGAGGCACGCGGGGAGGCCTCAGCATGGCTCAAGGTAGAGGACGAACGGGGAGCCGTTGGATCAGGCAATCAGAAACCTTTGGACGGCCTGGATCTGAACGGGAGCGGCTCAGATTAGATCGCGAGCGGCGCGATGCATCGGGCGGCCGAGATCAGTCGCGCGATCACTCGGACGGCTAGGATGCGCTCTCGGTGAATTTTGCGCGCCCCACATCGAAACGGCCCGCGAATTCCACGCGGTTTATCAACCATCCGCTCCCCCAGCCGGCTCAATTGAATCTCCTCCCCTCTCGGTGCCGCTCCGCACCGAGTTCTTCTGCGGGCGCGCTCTGCGCCCACCCATGCCACTCGGGCGCGCCACTGGCGCCCACTCTGCCTCTGGCGGGCGCGCGCGCTACGCTCCCCTGCTGCGCAGATTTGATCACCGCGTGGCCTCCTGCCGCCTTGGGCTTGCTCCATGGGATCCCCAGTGGGCGTGGCGCCTAGTGCCCACATGAGCCGTGGGGTTGAACTCGTGGGCTGGCCTTGGCTGGCCTAATTTTTGGAAAAGGGACAGAATGTTACTTTGTCAAAAAAAACAAAGTACTCCATATGAAAAATGCCAATTCTAAATGCCAAGCCATCTTCCTATAATCCATTCACCCTCATCAACTCTATTTCTTCAATAGAATTCCTCCCATCCTCCTTAACATATATTCTAGTCTTAGGAGGTGGAATTCCCGAAGGGTCTTCATCAACCGAAGCTCCTGAATCAAACAAATCTTCAATGTTCTTCATTGATCCAATCAGAGATCAAGTTGGATCAACTTCTAATTCACATGCATGAAGTGATAGTGCAAGGACTTCTTTAATCCACTTCATCCACTTAGAACTTATGGATGGATCACTTTCAACTCCTCATGCATTGTCACTACAATGCATGGTCTTCTAATCATGTTGTGACTTTGTATCCACTTGATACAAGTTCTTGGAACTTAAAGATCAGCTCATCAATCGTCAGATGTAATTAGAGAATGTTTCAACCACATCTCATATGTCACTTAGTGAATCTCCTACGTGACATGCATCTTAGTACCATGGCCATTCTCCTTCATCACCAACACCATCACATCCTTTGTCATTCACATATTGACATTCCTTGACATCCATCCATTCATTCCTTGACAACAACATACCTCATTGACAACAAATGCAACACAGTACACTTCAATCTCCCCCTTTGTATTTGTTGTCAATACACTTCTTCAGCACATATGAATGGGTCAATATGTGTTCCAATATTTCTCCCCCTTATTGGCAATCAAATGCAAAGGTGTGGTGTGGTTCTCTTCAAAAATATCTCTTCCTCCCTTCGAATAGCATCTTCTTGAAAAGCACTAAGAGAGGGATGATGTCACATGTTCTTCTTTAGCAAAGAACCTTTAGTAAATCATCTCTAAGTCTACTTGAGCTAACCCGGTGTAGAAAACAAGAGTGATGTAACCAAGGAACTCAATGCTATCCATCATTCACTGTACATGTGAGATCATGCTTCAGGGGTTTGAAATTTTTCAGATATAACAATGAATTGCTAAATCCTGCACATACTTCACAAAACTCATTAGAACGTTCAGTGCAAAGATAAAGCTCCCCCTTTCATCCATTGGTCTTAAATCTATACTCCCCCTTAATTGTCATGATGAATGCAATTAAGAATCAAGGGATGAAAGTATGATTGGAATACCTTCAGCTTTTCTCAAGATGGTATTAATCTCAGAATCCCATCTTCTTCAGATAGGCTCCCCCTCAAGGGGTGCACTCCATTCCTTCCAAACCAACCTCCAGCTGAGAATGATCATCATCTTCAATTCCCTATAATGTCAGCACATGTAAATACCAGAAGTATAAGGGAATAATATGGAACCTCCTTGGTTCATCAATGTGAACAACAAGGTTGAGAAGATTCTCTCAACCGAGATGTCCCATTTTCACCATTCTTCACACTTGCACATTTGATCTTCAATGATGTTTGTGCTGGTGTGGATATCAATACATCTTCATGTGAAATCTTATTCTTCCCTTTTGCCTTAGCAATTGCCAGAACGTCATCTTCAGCTCTTTGTAGATCTTTGGCAAGTTGCAACTGATTAGGCCATATGACTAACAAGTCATTTGGAAGTGAGGCCTCAGTTTTGGAAATTCCACATGGTTCTTTTGATGCTGTTAAGATACCTTTCTTAGGCAACTTATTTTCAATCAATCCCTTCTGCTTCTTCTGGATTGATTGTCTTTTTGAGTCCAGTCTTCTTCTATTCAGTTCCATGGCTTGTTTACAAAGATCCATGGTACGACCTTTCTTTCCACAGTAGAAGCATGTTTTCTTGCTGGTCCTTCTGGATGCATCACCCTTCTTGGATTTAGACTCCAAGGACTTCTTTTCCTTTTTCAAAACCTTCTTGGGAGCATCTTCAACTTTCTTCTTGCTTCCCAAGGATTCTTTCTGAGCCAGGTTCTGTGATCTTTTCTTCTTTTGAGCTCTGGATACAGTTGGAGATTGAAATGTATCTTTTTGACCACTTTTGCAATCATCCCAGATGTTGTCAAGTAATCCAAATCTATTTGCAGTAAACAGATGTCTCTGGACCTGTGGATGCTGCTTCTTTTCTTCTGGCTTGCTCCCCCTAGGCATGGGCTTCCTTTGTGCTTTGACATTCAGTGGATTGTACCAACAATCCTTTGCACAATGCCCATACTTATTACAACACCAACACTGACCCACAAATCTTGACCTCTTCAGTCCTTCTGATTGTAGGGTACTTTTCTTGACTTGTTGTGCTGTTTCAGGAGAGCTTTCTTTCGTCATTGACTTCATCCATACTTGTTCAGAGTTATTCTTCCATCCTGCACTTTTTGTGGAAACACATTTAGAAGCATGAGTACAAGATGGGATGGATGGTACCTTCTTTTTAGAAGATGTTTCCCTTTCATTAAAGGATGTCTTTCTTTTAGAATCATCCTTCTCAAAGCTCACTTGAGTAGCAACATTTCTTCTTTCAGCTGACTGGGAGGCTTCAGCTTTGGGTGATTGCAGATTTTTCAATATCACCTCCAGTTCAAAGAATTTCATGTTGAGGGAGTTCTTCTCATCCTCAACCAATTTTAGCCTACCTTCCCAATTCTGTTTCAGCTGTTCCGTTTGGTCATCATGCACCTTCTTTATTTCATGCAATGAGTTGTCAAGCTCCTTCACCATTTTGACTTTGTCTTCAATTTGAGCATCTCTGACATTCATTGACACTCTGTGAAATTTTTCCAGTGCATGGAAAACTTCTTTGATCATTGTCATAAAGAATTCTTTCTCAGAAAGGCTTCTTTGCAATTCTTTAGCAGTGTCTTCATATCTTTCATTGCAAAGAGAAATGGTTTCATCTTTAGCCTTCACCAGCTTTCTGAGAGTGTTGGTTATGCTAACCCTTCTTGCCAACTGATCTTCCATTGCATTGGCTTCTTCTTCTAACTGTGATTTTTCTTCTTGAAGATCAAGGATGCCTGTAGCTATACACATTGCCACTTCCTTGGGGACTGTCTTCTGAAGATATTCGATTGCACTTTGATGATCTTTCATTGTTCTAACTTCATCACAGCTAGGACATGCTTTCTTCTTCTTCTTGGCCTGTTTCTTCTTTCGTTTTTTCTGAGTCTTGGCAGATATCTCCATTTGAGGTTGTTCTTTCATTTCCTCAAATCTTCACTCCATATAGACACTCTTGGATCTTTTAGAGGTAACCTTGCTCTGATACCAATTGAAGTGCCCAGATCAGTGTGAATCACTCAGAGGGGGAGGGGGTGAATCAGTGATCCCTTAAAACTTTTTACTAATTGATTCTTTATCAATTAAACCTCTATGGCTGGTTAAAGACCCGATCCACTCTTCTTGTATCTCTCAGCCTTTCCTCGAGTGATGCAGTAAATTTAAAGGCACAGGACACAAGGATTTACAAGGTTCGGCACCAAAGGCCTACGTCCTTGCCATGTTGGTTATACGCCCCAACATGGTTTCTTCCATTATAATCTGTTAGTATTACAATGGTCGATACAGAGTCCACTATATCTCTCCTGAGTCCCACAGGAGGGTCTTTATACTGCGTCCCACAGTGTTACTAGAGTCCCACTGGCCTGCTCCAGAATCCCACTGAAGACTTCCTCCACCCTGAGTCTCACAGGGGGCTTCTCCTGGCTCCTCGAGTCACACGAGTGGCTCTTCTTCTTGTTCAGCTCTTCAAGTATCTTCAGCAGCCTGGGATAAAGACTGCTGGCCTTGCTCTATACCTCTGATCACTTGAGTTGATCAGGTCTTCTCGTCTTGCTCGGGATTTTTCTCCTTCTTCTCAGGATGACCTGGCTTCTCTCCAGCTACTGAATACTCAGACAACTGATATCTTTAACTTCAGTCTGGTCCAGTCTCACATCATATCAACTTCATTCACTGAATTCATGGCATCACAATATCTTCAAGATCTCCTGGTCTTGGACTCCTCAAATGCACACAACCAGATTTGGCTTTGTTCACATGTGCATGTGCATGCATGCATGCATGAACTTCCCTTCTTCTCCTCTTGGTGCAATAAACCCACAAAGGGTGTAATCCTTTTTAGCACACACCTTTTCACTTCCTTCACACACTTAATTCCTTTTGATTACACACATAAATGTGTGTTATACTTTAGTGTGAGATTCTTCCACTTCTTCTAAGTGTATACACTTCACTTAGTGCACACACATAGGTTCGGCCTTCTTGTCTCTTTGCACACAAAACTTCTTCACTTTGGAACACACTTGAGCTTGGCCTTCACACTAGTTGAGCACACACAAATTATATAAATTTTGTCCACATGGGTGCTATCCTTGGCCTTGTTCTTTCTTCGCACATACTACTCGATGTAGTCTTCCTCCTTATGCACACACTAGGGCCACGGCCTTCTCTTGTTCACTTTGCGCACAAGGCACTAAGGCCTCGGCCTTCCTCTTGTTTTGCACACACACAAATGTGGTGGCCACACTCCTTTTCCTTCAAACTTTTCCACGGCCTTCTTGTTCTTTTTCACTTAGCATGCACACACAAAATGTGTGATCTTCACATTGCACACAAGAGATGCAAGTCTCGGCCTTCACTTCTTCTTGCACACACAACCCGTAGGGTTTCTTAATCCACCGAAGCTCCTGCCTTAGTGAAGGCGCGCAAGGCTCTTGGGTGGCTTCGCCGCGCAGGGTTCAAAGACCACAAGCGCACAGGGTGCAACACCACTGTGGGCGTGCAAGTGCAAGGGCACAAGCAGCCACGCAATCACCTCCTGCCGCGCAAGTCCGTGGGCAGAGAGGGATGCAACCACGGGCGCGCAAGGATGCGGCCACGGGTCTTC
Organism: Viscum album; assembly: GCA_963277665.1. NCBI lineage: Eukaryota > Viridiplantae > Streptophyta > Magnoliopsida > Santalales > Viscaceae > Viscum > Viscum album. The sequence continues at coordinate 554,144,964 of OY728140.1, read as the reverse complement.
CTGTCGCGCAAGGAATGCGCACATGGGACTCCCTTTCTTCTTTCGTGCAAGGAGTGCACAAAAGGAACCTCGCGGAGAAAGGGGTGCTTCGGGCTTCTCTGCCGCGCAGGGTGCTGCGTGGGGCTTCGACTTCGCGAGGCACAGAGTGCTTCTCACGGGACTTCGGATTTTCAACAAAGGAACAGCAAGCATTCTCTGTGCTTAGGGCTCTCCTTTTATAGGCAGAGGAACGCCTCAAAACATCCGCGTGGTTATAAATTCAAACTCCCGAATATCTCGGGTTTTCAAGATTTTCCAAAATCTTGTTTCTCCTCTGTTTCACGCGGCTTAACTTTTATTTTTGTTTTTCTCCTCCACGTGCATGCGACTTAGAATGCATGTACGACCTTCTTTAAACCCAATCCATGCAAAGCATCATCACCGAATGGCCTCGCACCTTCGGTTGCTTCGGCCGAACTTCAAATTCTCCTCTCGTTGCATGCAAGCCCCCTTTTAAGCATGGATAGGTTCAGCAGGTCTGGACGAGCTCAATGGAGCCTTCGGCTCGAACAACGGTGGCCGGGAACTCGAAATCCAGTGCTCGGAGTGCTCCTGGTTCGACGGAGGCACGCGGGGAGGCCTCAGCATGGCTCAAGGTAGAGGACGAACGGGGAGCTGTTGGATCAGGCGATCAGAAACCTTTGGACGGCCTGGATCCGAACGGGAGCGGCTCAGATTAGATCGCGAGCGGTGCGATGCATCGGGCGGCCGAGATCAGCCGCGCGATCACTCGGACGGCCAGGATGCGCTCCCGTTGAATTTTGCACGTCCCACATCAAAACGGCCCGCGAATTCCACGCGGTTTATCAACCATCTGCTCCCCCAGTCGGCTCAATTGAATCTCCTCCCCTCTCGGTGCCGCCCCGCACCGAGTTCTTCTGCGGGCGCGCTCTGCGCCCACCCATGCCACTCGGGCGCGCCACTGGCGCCCACTCTGCCTCTCGCGGGCGCGCGCGCTACGTGCCCCTGCCGCGCGGATTTGATCACCGCGTGGCCTCCTGCCGCCTTGGGCTTGCTCCATGGGATCCCCCATGGGCGTGGCGCCTAGTGCCCACATGATCCATGGGGTTGAACTCGTGGGCTGGCCTTGGATGGCCTAATTTTTGGAAAAGGGACAGAATGTTACTTTGTCAAAAAAAACAAAGTACTCCATATGAAAAATGCCAATTATAAATGCCAAGCCATCTTCCTCTAATCCATTCTCCCTCATCAACTCTATTTCTTCATTAGAATTCCTCCCATCCTCCTTAACATATATTCTAGTATTAGGAGGTGGAATTCCCGAAGGGTTTTCATCAACCGAAGCTCCTGAATCAAACAAATCTTCAATGTTCTTCATTGATCCAATCAGAGATCAAGTTGGATCAACTTCTAATTCACATGCACGAAGTTATGGTGCAAGGACTTCTTTAATCCACTTCATCCACTTAGAACTTATGGATGGATCACTTTCAACTCCTCATGCATTGTCACTACAATGCATGGTCTTCTAATCATGTTGTGACTTTGTATCCACTTGATACAAGTTCTTGGAACTTAAAGATCATCTCATCAATCGTCAGATGTAATTAGAGAATGTTTCAACCACATCTCCTATGTCACTTAGTGAATCTCCTACGTGACATGCATCTTAGTACCATGGCCATTCTCCTTCATCACCAACATCATCACATCCTTTTTCATTCACATCTTGACATTCCTTGACATCCATCCATTCATTCCTTGACAACAACATACCTCATTGATAACAAATGCAACACAGTGCACTTCAAACATAGTAGGAGGATTTTTATTTATTCCCTTTCAATTAGTTAATATATGATGATGAAATAGAGGGGTAAATATGTTAATACACATAGTAGGAGGTCCAAGATAAATATTAGGGTTTCGGGATTGAAATTACTAAGGAATCATACATTTTATGGTTAATATGAAAAAATCCTATATATTGATTATTACAGAGTTTATGGTTGTATGTCAAGAGTAGAATACATATTTTAACATCTTGTGTTAATGGTGAGAGGAATACACATGGAAAAACCTTTATCTTTATTCTTGAGGGTGACTTTGGTGATGGAATATTTTGGGGATTACACTAGAATAGAGTCCCTTGGGTGGGAGAAATTCATTCAATTAAAATGGTATATGATCATAAATAATGGTGATGTTAGCTAATAAACCACATTGTAAGAATAAATGGATACCCACCACATAGAGTGGATGAGAGTATCCCATTAGATGTTGAAATGGAAATGTTTCTGGAGATGAGATAAGAAATATGATCATCATGATATAGAGTATGTTCTAAAACCTTATTTATGATAAGGACCATAATTATAAAGAGAATATATGATCATATAACCCCAAGGGGTCCATCATTTAGAAAATATTTCATTGAAATGATACATTATCAATGAAACACATGATTTAATGGGAGAAATATGATGTGGGTGATGAATTAATGTGTCACAAGAGGCCATAAATGAGGTATTTAGAAAGATGTTTGTAGGTTTTCAATTTTCAAAAAATCAATTTAGTGATGTCATTTGATTAAATTCACCGTTCAATTATTACCTAGGTGGGATGATGATTATGAAATATATTATGATATTCATAATGGGGTTTTATCATAATGTGAGAATCTAAAGTTCAATCATTCATGTCCCAAGGCCAATAGTAAAATGATGATATCTACAATAGGAATGTAATGTTTTCCATAATATTGACATTTTATTATATTTGAAAGGGTTTTTGGTTCTTCAAAATTAATGTCCATTGTTTGTAAAGTAATATCATTGAAAACATGTCATAATAAATTCTTATGGGTACCCTTTGGTAATGTATTTATTTGGAGTAGGGGATTCATAATGTTTTATATATGTTGAGGGTAATCATATATTATTTATATAGGTCTAATTCCCATAACTCTATTCGGTTTAATGCTTATGTTTACAATAGTTTTCTTCTATTTTATTCATAAAGTGAATCATTCATGGACATGTGACTCTAGTCCTGAAGAGTGTACTATTGACTAAAATAAATTTCAAAATTTTCGCTTCATCATAGATTTTAATTAAAATTCTTTTGTGGGAGAGAATTCAATTTATTTAAATTCACATCATAACGTCCTTTATATAAAATGAAATCATATAATATACTTATGTTCACAAAGATTTACAAAACCCCATTAGATAACAAAACCACCTTCATTATTTTATTCATAAACATGAAATTGCTTTTGAGGTCATAAATATTATTATCAAACATTCACTAAGGGATACTCCACCATGGTGATAATTCATTTCCTTAGAGGATATCTATATTGATGTCATAAATGATGACACTTAATGATGATTTTACTCATCTGTGGATATTTTTCATAGACATAGATAAATATTTCAATTCAACTGCAAATGATGCCAATTCATGAATATTTTATATGTGTTTAATGTTTTGTGACTTCAAGTATGGATTCATCTATTCTACCAATAATGACTGACATTCCTGAATGAACGATTTTTTCAAAAACTATTTTATTTCCTCATGGAAGATATCATGTCACCATTTTTTTCATGCTCAAATTTATCCTAACACAAAAAATCATAACGTTTAATTTTAATGTTTTTTGGGTACATGAGTTTAAAAACTAAATCCTTTAAAAAAGGTACCCTATAGAAGGTAACTTATAATGGAAAAATGTGAACAAAATGCTATTAAAATCAGTTCAATGGTCTAAAAATAGTTTTTTATCACTAATGGATGAACTACATTTCCAACTCCCATTGATATTTTCTCATCACCTTGTCAATAAAATTGGATAATTTTTTTGGGTTCTCCACCATTTAATGTTATTACAGTCTTGAAGTAAAATGATATCATATTTTTTTTTCTTAATGTATAATGATAATGTTTTTCCAAAAAATTACTTATGTTATCTATGTGAGGAATGTATCATGGATAATAAGAGAATTTTCATGAAGAAATTTTTTCAATACCCACAAAATACCCCATTATACTTAGAATATTATAGAATTACATTTTTTAATTAATGGGTAATATTGTCAATATTAACATATTAGTTAAACTTATTATAGGTATATGGATAAAAAATATCAAAATGTATCCTCAATTATATTATTATCTTAAGAAATGTATTAATATAATATGGATTGTCCTTTTCGAAAAAGATTTTTGGGATAATAATATTAGTATTTTGGTCTCACATTAATAACATTAAAGTATATGGATAATGTAGAGAAACAAAACTTCAATTTGTATTCATATATACTTGGATTGATAAGGTAATTATGTGATAGTAAATTTTATAAATACGTAAAAAATATGATATCTTGCTGGAACTAAATATAATTATTAAATTGGAATCAAGAATGACATATTTCATGACAGTATTCTATGTGATGATCAGACCTACATACAACAGAAAATATAATAGTTTTCTTCTTCTATAGATTTATTGGAGAAGATGTGGGATGAAATAGATTACCCATATAGTAAGAACTCCAATTACTATATTATTCCTATGTATGAAAAAAAAATTATATAGAGTAGACCACTCAATTTAGTTTATGTTCATCAATGATGGACCATCAAGTCCTACGCGTTTTTCTCACATGAAAAGGAAAATGTTCATTTGTATGGATCATCATCACCTATATACATATGGAACATAAGTATTATACATATATTTTTTAATTTGATAGAACTAAAAATTAATTCTTGATTATTATTAGTTTAGAATGGTCGTACACATGAGCTCTATATCTTCTACTTTTCACTATAACTTGTGCATAAATTGTTGATGGGAAGGATTAATGGGCCTGAAATTTTATTTTTCCTTTTTTTTCTATTTTTAGTTCTTCAAATATATAATATTTTTTTACACATTGATTTGTTCATAACATTACTAATGGTATACAAGGTTCATTCTAGGAATAATAGATTCAAAGATTATATATTGTAGCCTTTTGAGTTTTCAAATTGGTGAGTACTATGTTTTGTTACTTGGGTAGATTAGGATATTTCATGTTATACAATTGAATCATGTGTTTATGTTTGGAAAATATTAACCAAAATGGTGTTGATACTTAAGTTCATATAAATTTTATCGATTGGTGGGATGGTATGTCTAGTATGGGAAAATAAAACCCACAATGATGCGAAATCCCAATGCCAATATAGAAAATATCATTTACTATTGAACACAGTTCATGAAGATAGTGATAAAACCATTTTTTAAGGTAGTGATAGGTCACATGATCAGTATCATATACCCATTTGTAATTTTATAAATGGGGAGTCTTGATTTATGGATTTTCGATGATGATGGGAGTACCCCAACTTATTGTATTCCATTCATCACTAAAAACTCAGACCAAAACTAGAAAGGGTTCAAGAATATGATTTTATATTATTTTATTGAATCTACACATGATTAATAAATGTGTTACATCAATATTATTTTAATTAAACATAATAATTTAGTTATTTAATAGTAAAATTATAACATAAGAATTTTTATGTCAGTTGAAATATAGATATTTTTAGGAATAAGTAAACCATTGGTAATGAGAGGACTACCAAAATACTATATTTAAATAATTTATGGGTTCAACGTGGAAATTTCTATCAGGAATAAAAAATACCCAATGTGAAACATAGAAAATCAACGCAAACTATGTTATTGAAAATTCAAAGGGGGGACTATTTAAATCAGTGAGAAAACATGTTACCAATTTCAATGGATGTGTTAAAAAAGTGGATTAGCTTATAGTTTTGGGTTTACAAGAGGATTATATCTACTCATAGAATTTGGTTAGTTGTGATTATGAAATAAATTTTATAAGTTAGGTTCATTGATAAAATGGTAATCAATATGAGAGAGGGAAATCCAATGTATATTGATATCCTAGTAAAAATTTAAAAATCCTCATGGAATGGGGCCCAAATATTATTTTTATGATTTGTGGACCTTGAATGGTATATAAATTCATGGTTGGACCTAGGATTGTATATCATGGAGTCACAATGTCTTTTATGTGAATAGAAATCAATCCACATGTATATGTTTGAAGATTTATTTTTCTTATATGATTAATTAACCATGGTACTAGTGTTTGGAAGTTTATTCATGACTATAAAATCCAAAGGAAAATAAAACCATTACATTGATTAATAATTTATATGAGGGAATTAAATGATTTTTCATTAAATTAAATAGATCTATTGTACTAGTTTATGGACATATAGGTTGAAACGTATATTATTTAGTTTAACTTCATGTGCCAATGACTATGTTATATCTAGTGTATAGTCACAGAACATGGTATTTTATTGCATGTAGTATAGGGTTATAAATATCTTGAAAAATTGACATGAAATTTTTGATCAGGTTACTTAGATCACATAATTAGTTTTTTTAATCCATAAGGGTATAATGTAGAGAGATATTTATATTACGATTTAATATGGTTAATGTAGATCAAGTAAATATTTTCCTGAAATCTATGAATTATATATAATAATACAATGACTTGTGGTAATTATTTTTCCAATAGTAACAGAGATTCTACCACTACATCAATAAAAAAATATTACATAGGGATAAAGGGGACCTCGCCTTCTATGATAGATACATACTATATGGGTTATTTTTTCATGAATGAAACAATGATATCACCCACATTTCTGTATAGGGGTCAATTTATATAAATCAATCATTATATAAAAATATTTATTTGATTTGTGAGTTCAAAAATATAATGTTAAGGATTTTATTGTGCTGAGAGGATAATAAAGACTCATGTATGTGGTTTTCCTAGTGGATATTATAATTTTATTTGATTGATTGTGTTTCAAACATAAAATAAATGATTTTTTTTTCTAAAGGTGATGTGAGAGGGGTTCAAAATACACATTAGTTACAACATCACATGGTACATAATATATTTTGGTCAAAGGAATAGATCCTAATATAAGAAGAGATTAAATTAAACCACATTGGAAATTGCATGTGGTTTTACAATGTGACAGGGGTTTCCTGATAATTTTTTACATAAACTATATCATTTTTGAGGAAGATTCTTCACTGGAATATGGTTTTATACTTTCTAAAAGAAAATAAGAGGATCAAATAAAGAATATTCCCTTATGTAATGGTGGGGCCCCACTATTTAAGGTCATATATTTTTGGAAACTCCATGTTTTTTATGTTTCTATGTTATGAAATATGCATCATACAGTCGGATGTTATGTCTTAAGGACCTTTTATCATGTGGTTTTCATTCAATATAAAGGGGCCACACATTATATATTTTATGGAATTACACCAAGGAATAGACATCATGCAGTTTAATTTATTATAAAAATGACCATGTTCTATAACATTTAGATTCATATAACTATGATTTTATAACATATTACATGATATTTTATTCTTAATTCTCTTTTTTAGAGTGATAATTACCAATGTTCACATCTGATGCTTTATTATATTGTATAAATTAATTAATTACTTAATTAAATACTTCTAAATTAAATAATTAACAATAATTAATTCTTCAACCTTGATTTCCCAATATTGGAGGAAGGGAAAAAATCCTGATCAATTTTCATAACAACCTCCCCGATTCATTTTGTTTCAATATCTAAAATGATTCATTGTAATACATATGTCAAATATACAGCTAAATACTCCAATATAACGTAGTAAACCCAATTTATTTGATATAAGAGTTTTATGACCCTTATTCCTTCATATACTACATATTTTTTGATTGGGGTTCTCACATGGTTTAATAGAGGCTTATATATCACTTGATCCAATATCCACACATCTATATACAGGTATATCCAATCTATAATGATGAATAATATATCGATTGTGTTACTTAAAACCCATGGGATGTGTATTTATTTTCATTTTATGACAATTCTACATGACAAATATTCACGATCCTTATGTAGCAGACCAAATTATTTTTCATTGAATAAGTAAAAATACCAAGAAAAATTCTCTAGTTGAGAGGAATATATCTTTTGACTGGTTCTACTAGGTACACATCTTTTATTCAAATGTAGGGATAACACTCCTCAATTAAAACAAGGATATGGTATAATTTTAGAAATTTGGTCTGGTTTCGTAATATGGATCAATTTAGGTGTTGATGTTTAGATTATTGAATATTAGTACTCAATAGAGTCACTTTTAGAATAGCGAACTATGACTATATTGGGGATAACATAGTGATCACTGAGATTGAACATTGAGAAAATTTCACCTAATGTGAGGGTAAATAATAATAATATTACCCCATCCTTATGGGTGGGGGTAAATATCTACATAGAGGAGGATAAATGTAATGTACTAGAATTTCAATAGAGTAAAAATATCATTGATTCTCTATAATTAAATTGTAGATATTTTCATTCTCTTGTTGAACCTCGCTAATAATTTCATCACCACACTTATCATTATTAGCTCATGGGGTTGATAGATAGAAGTCAGGATAAAATGCATAAATTATCAAGGAAATTATATATGGAAAATAGTGGAGGTCTAGCAGGGTATCTTAATTACAAAATCTTAGTTTAATATAAAGAACTTGATCTCTTATAATTTTATTCGGAAGCCTTAATCGGGTGGAAGATTCATTATTCAGTGTATAGTAGGGTTATTACACAAATCTTTTTCTTGAATTATATGTAAAAAAGGGAAGACTTATTTTTTTCAATAGATGATCACAATAGTGTGAAATTATCTCTTTTAATAGTTCACTCATTATAAATGAGTGAAAATTATTCAAACTCAACTGATACCATGTTGATGTTAATAGAGGCTCCCATTTCTAAAGATATTCTTATCAGTGTGATTATTAAATCCACAATATTTATTTATAGAGGTAAACTTAATACCATCCTCCTAAGAGTATCTCATTTTATGGGGTGGTTCTTTTTATACAGATATTTGTTTCACAATTTCCATGAATGTCTAGAATATTAGAAGAATCATTACATGTTTCTCTTTCCCTTTCCCTCAATAATACATATTCCACAAGATCTTCTAAGTCTTATATGCAAATGGTAATATAATGAGATTTATAAAGGTACTTTGGGTAATTATTGGTTTATTTAGTCATAATATGACAACGACATGAACATGTGATGCACATTAGTTATAGGGTGTGGAAAAATCAACTATTTTTATTGTCTTAGTTCATTATAATGCATGAACAGGGTCATATCACATCAGGAGCTTCACAGTTAATTAACTTAAAAATTATAATTCACATAAAAATAATTCTTCTATAGTTTTTATTATTTTATGAAATATTGAAAAGTGATGGAAAAGAAAATTAAAATGAAAAACTAACATGTAATTAAAAAAATGGGTCTAGAAAAGAATGCTATATATTATTTTTTTTCTTTAGGTTATTTCATTATTCATGTTGGTTATTCAAAGATAGTTTGATAATCAAATTTGGAAATATCACTCTTAAATTACAACCCTTTAATTTTCTAGAATAGAAATCATGATATTTATGGAAAACCAAATTTTACCACCACCACTTATAATGGTTTTTCAAAAAACTCAATTGATAATATGAAATATTATTGGCCCTAGTTCTGTAATATTATGTTTCATCAATATAATTTTGTAACCCAATCATGTGAGGTTATCCCTTTCAATAAAGGGGTGGGAAAATTATAAATAGAATAATAGAAGTGAATTTTAGATCCATTTATTAGTGGACAATTTCTACACCCATTTATATGACCCTCATCCACCAAAAATAGGATAAAAATTTAATGAATTTCAAGTTAGAATACAAGAAGAAACAACACCCTCCCCTAAGTCCAAACCATTGGTTCATCATCCATTATTTGAGGTAATATGTAACTATTTATTAATGGAGAGCATGAGAGTGGATAAGGATAAATAGTGAAAAAAACTAAAAGAAACATAGGAATAGATTGAAATAGAAATAATAAATGAGTTAAAAAATGAAGAAATTAAATAAAAAATTACAATATACTATAAAACTAAATAGAGAATCCCCTCAAAAGCATATGTATATCCTCTAATCAATTTCATTAGATGAAATCCTAATTATTTATAGAGAGTTGAATCCCTTAATACTTCATCAACCTTTCATTTTTTCAATATTATAATCATAGTTTCCAATAATTTTATCCTTTTATTATCTCTATTTTAAATCATAGTGTTAAATATCTAATAAATCATGTTTTTTCAATTAGAGTGTATGGATGTACTACGGAGTGGATAGATTCATTATGGTGCAACAATTTTCTATTTTTCTTCCGGACTTTGTGAATAGATAAAATATGGTATTATTTTCCCTAATTCCTCATACATCCAGTACATATTTCACATCTAAAATTTATATCAACATATTTTTAATAATATATAATCTACTTCCACAAGGTTTTTTATTTCAGTGTAAAGAATATTAGTGTGCGACATAATTGATTATAATGTTGGGATCACATAACCAAAATCTTTAATAGATCTTGTAGACTATATTCTTCATGGTTCAGATATCAATTTCTTCCCACAAGTTATCTTTTGATATTTTTGGATACTGGATCACATAGCTGATCACTTCTGCCTAAATCATGTAGCCATTCTACCTCATTATCTACATAACCATTTCTGTATAGGGTGATCAAATATTCTTGGTAAGTATATGGAAAAACTTTTGTTGAAATGTTATAGGATACATCCTTAAGTCTATCCATCCTTTATAGTGTATTGATTGATCTTCTTATTATCATCAATGGGGCATCCACCTTTAAACTCTACTTCATTGGTGTCACCTATGATTCCATTGTTTTTGCATGGTGGTTTAGGGGCTTAGTAGTGGACCATTATTTGAGTTTTAACTTCTCTATTTGTAGAGATAGAATTCTTAAATGATGGTAATGATAATATAGTGGCATCATGGGTTGTAGTGGTGAAGTGGAAATATTACAATATGGTGAAAAAGTGATACGAAGCAAGAAATCACTGGTTTTGTAAATAATGAATAGTGGCCTAATATGCCTCTATTTGACATTAAACATCACCATAGAATGAATTTCACATATACTAAAAAAATTAATCCTGATTTTTTTCTATTTATTTGGGTAATTAAAACTATCAAACTACCTTCACATACCACTTGATTCTTTGAAGACATCCATCAGCATGTCGCGCTCCTTGGGCCAACCTATGCAAGCACAAATATATACATGTCATGAACTCTCCAACAACTAAACAAAAAATTTGAATGGACTCCTTATCCATCTGACCCATATTGGGCTAGTTATTTTCTTAGTATCCCCATTTGTTGAGGTCCATCCTAACTAACAAAACTATTTACCTAAATATAGTAATTCAAAATACATAGTAAAATTAATACAAAAGAACTCATTTAAATTCATGTTTTTAAAATGAAACATTGTTATTTAATTTAATACAAATTAATTCTATAAATTAATTTATCCATATATTAAATAAATAATTATGTTTTTGAATATTCATTAACAATAATAAAAATAATTAAAAATCCATTAAAAGTGGTCATGAAAATTGGAGTGCATCAAATACCCCAACACATGAACTATGATTTTCCTAAAGCATTAAATCTCAAAACTAATTTGGAGAGATCACCAATGTTACATATAATTATCTCTCAACAAAATTAACAAAAAATTGTTACCAATGTAAAACCCAATGTTCACATTCCACATATTGTATCAATTCAATTTCACACTTTTTTATGAAAAAATTGAACACGGTTTTTTCTCCCTTTTTAAAATGATGTAACTTCTCCTTTTATTCATTTTAATTTATCTATTTATTATTATTATAAGTACCACGTCATAATATAAAATAAATTTTAATTCTTCTCTCATCACTCATGAAACAAATTCAAATATTGTTAAGGTCTTATTATGAGTACATTCTACTTAACCAAAGTCTTGAAAAGCAACAACATTACCCATTATGTAAAGAAAAAAATCACATGAAATGAAGTAGACTTTTCAATTATGGATTTAATAAATTTATGTATTATGGTTTTTCAGAATGTAATTTAAAATCATTAATGATATAAAGATGAGTTTTATCACTAAATATTAATTCATGACAACAAGAGAAAAGTGTAATGAAAACCTGGACATTAAATTTAAAAATACAACTTCTATAAAACTAGAGTAAGGTCATGACCATTGTAAGAATAATGAATGTAGTAAAACTTCTATAATTTCCTATATTTCACCCCAAAATTGTTTCAATTTTTTACTTTTATGAAATCTATGATTTATAAAAATAGCATCTACCACGTAGCCAAATATTATAAAAATCATAGGTTTATTAACAGTTCTTTATTTTTTTATGTCACAACTCATTATTTCTTTCATTTTTTTAGAATGTAAGAAAAGGAAATTTCAATGTATGAATAAGAAACCTATATAGATTCTCAAAATACAACCCCAAACGTTTTCATAACAAATTAAGTTGTCCATTTTAACATGAATTCCCTCACCCCAACACCTCCACATTAAAATATAATGAAAATGCTAATAGGATTCTATGAATAGACATAGATTGTAATGTATCCCATTAATAACAAGGTTATTCATGGACTATATTTTATAATATTATATTAATGTATAATTTTATCTAAAATACAAGGTATTATCAACTTATATTCTAAAATCATATTTAATATTTTTATTCAATCTTTGAGTTGATAAGTTTAAATTATTTTTAATGAAGGTTACATTCTCCAAGATCACTCGATAAATATTATCAATATTATATAGAAAATATTTGGTCTATAAATCATCCCATAAATGGAAATATAATATTTTAAAATCCCTTATGTGTTGAATAATAAAACTAATATATCCACATTGATTTTAGAAATTCAGTGTATAAAAAATTGAAAAGGGAAATGTAATTCATAAGATTCAATGAATTCTCTAAAATTATGTTTCATCAAATTAAAATCTCTACTTCACATTATTAATTCAGTTCTACATATTAATTATTCATTAACATTTTTATTTAAATTTAAAAAAAATCATCATAAGGTTTCTAAGATACTCATATATCCTAAAAAGTCATGTAAAATAAAAATCCTATGTGTGGCATGAAATGTTTAAAAGATTTCACAAACCAAAATTTTATAAAAAATATGGACATCAAAAGGTAAACAAAAATGTGAACTCACTTTTCTTATGGATCTAAATTACTCATTCTTTATTACTATTCATGGGCTTCTCTATTCTATCAAGTTCATACAAAATTAATCAATAAAATAAAATTAATGGATCATGTCATTAATTCTCAAAATGAATAAGGGGTTGGGACACCCCCTAAACTATTAATTATGATCAAAATTTAATGTTCCTAGAAATCATGTAAATATATAATTCTTTATTTGATCCCCCATGTGAGCCACTAATTATTACTACACCTATATAGTATGTTTTAGAAGTTATCCATTATCTGTTTTTGGGTGTTTTCTCTTGGACTTCGATCCTCTAAATGTGTGTTTTACAATCATACACTTTCCTTTCCTAGTGATGTGGTGTCCATGTATAGGGTACACCAAATCCATCCCATTGTAAATAATTTATTTCTTTTATTCTGTGGTTGGATGAAGTGTGGATCACTCTCATTGTTGGTTGCTACTTGTGAAACCTCTTTAAGATTGTCCAGGGCCTCCCTAATATGAGACGGATGATTATAAAAATCATTGAGAGAGTTAGAATGTATAATAATTTGAACTAAATAAAAACATGAATAATCAATATAAAAATTAACCCTTTCAATATAAGGAACTTGGGCCTTATTTGTCTTTTGGTAAGGAAACATGGATTTCTTCATGGGATTCCTTAAATGGATGTCCAACATGACTATGGAACTCTATGTGTTACTCAACATGTGTATGATCTTATTTTTAATCTTCCTCCCAGAAAAATCTGGGATTATATGAAAATAGAAATTCAAAATAGGGGGAGTTAATAATAAATTTTGTTTGAACACAAGTATAATATATAGGGTGTATGAAAGGATCGACTACATGAGTTGTTTCAGATTCTATATATTTTTCCATAGAACTGGACTCTTCATGATGTATTTCACTGGGTAAAGGTAAGTGGTTCATATCCATTATATCTTTATTAAATTCCTCTAATTAAGTGTTTTTCTCCTCCTCTAATTTTAGTGTGATATGTAATGGTGTTAGCTCATCTACATGGGAACTTGGGAGGTCATGTAACTTCACTTGGTTTTCTCAATTACTAAGAAACTATCCGTGAGGTTGTTGATCTATTATATTCAATTCAACATGTGAGTCTCCATTATTTCTCTATATTTATTTATGTTAGGTATAAATTTCAGTCTCTATATAGTTGGGTTTTTAATTCTCAACAAGTAAATCCTCAATCTCATTGATGTATTTAAAAAAAATGGAATTTTAAATAGTAATTATTCTTTTCCTATTGTCTTTTAATATTATCCCCAACATGATTTATCATGAACATTAATTTATGAATCAAGAAACATGTGCCATGTGTATTCATTATATTTATAGAAGAATTATTGAGTTCATCCATACTTCTATGTAAGAGTCCCTGTATAATATATTCAACCACTTTTTTGGTCTAAAAAGATAAAGTAAATAAAAACCACTTCAATCTCTAAAACAAGGGCATGTTTTGATGCACACCTATCATGAGGTGTGTAAAAGCTAATATTTTTATTTTTCTAGTGTAGCACAATATATTTCCCTTTTTCTTCCACATAAGGATCTCCATAGTTTATTCACATAATAATTCTAATTCAATTAAAACAAATTGATTGTGTTTAAATAATATTATGAAAAAATAACTAAGAATGTAAAGAGAATGAAAAATCAAAATGAACTTCAAACTCAAATTTAATGAGGTATAAAAAAATAACACGTCTCAATGGTTCGGATTCAGGTTCCCTCATTTTTCATGTTGTTTGTTAAATTTATTTTTATAATTGAATTGTTAAATCTCACACTTGAATTACTATAATTTTATTTCTTGGTTTTCAAATATATATTTTAATGAAAAAATAAATTATTCCCCATGCTATAAATAATTTTAATGAAATGGCTCAATCAAGAGTTTGACATCGTATAGGAACTAATTCCATTTTAGATAATTTCATCCCATGAATGGATCAAATTCAGCTTGTGAAGAGGTTTTTTTCAATATAAGAGATGGATGGATTTTAAATATAATAATAGAAGTGATGTTAAGATACATGTCATGGTTTCTGATCTGAAAACCCATGAATATCACCCACATCCACACACAAAAATCAAATATTAAACTATTTAAAATAACAAATCTAGAAATAGAAAAATACTCCCTCGAGGTTAAGAATTGGGCCAGTCCTCCCTTATTAGATAAAAGAAGTCATGGTGGGAGAATGAAGATGGAGATATATAAGAAAGATAAAGTGAAATAATTTGGGAAGGGAATATAAGAATCACATAAATTAGATTTAATTAACAAATAAAATAAAAAGGAACCTAAATAAAAAATTATAGTATAATATAAAAGAAATAATATAATCCCAATTGTATAATATTGGATATAATATTATACTTTTAGTGCAATCTATAATTATTATTTATAGAGGGATGAGTCCCCTTTTAACTCATCCTTAAATTTTTTCTTCAATATTACTATGAATTTCCCGCATTTACTTTATCCTCAGAGTATCTCTATTGAAAATTGATGTGTTAACTCTCTAAGATATCAGGTGTTTCCAATTGTACTATATGGATGTGATTTGGAATAGAGAGTTTTGTTTTGGTGAATTATGTACCTTATGTTTCATATTTAAATCATTACAATAGAAACTATGTTATAATTTTTTCTGATTTATTATATCTCAAATTTGAATTAAAAAATTTCTTTGATATTATATTCTTTTAAAAAAGATAGAATCCACATGCATGTGTAATTGTATTTCAATATAGTGTCTTATTGTGTGTGATGTAGTTGACTATACACTTAGGCTCAGAATGAAGAATTCCTCTATGGATAATGTATATTATTTACATCATGGATCACATAGATATTTCTTCTCAATTGAGTGATTGAGATGCTTCGGAAAATGGGCTCACATTGCTGATTACTTTTCTGGGAATCACGAACCATTTTTCATCATTATGCATGTTTCCATTTCTACATGGTGTGATAAAATCATATTTCTATGTCTATGTAAAAATGGTTGGTTAAATTTAATACGATTAATCCTAACATCCATAAAGAATTGACAATGTCCAGAAGAAGCATCTTATTGGAAATTATAGCCCAACCACCTACGAACTATGATTCATTAGTGTGATATGAGTTGAAATGCTGTTTCAAGATAGTAATGGGGATCGATTGTAGACATACATTCATGTTTTATATTATACAATAGTGTTAATGACATTTTTGATGATTATCATAGTGGTCCGATGAAATTGAGGGAACTAGTGTTGAGGTGGAAATGTATGAGCATGGTGTGGAGTGAAAGAGAAGTGGGATGGAACCATTTTTTCATATAATGGATAGTATCCAGATATGTATTTATCCAAATTAATGATCAGAATAATGTGGATATTTTATATAATATAAACAGCAGTATTTAGTGGGTACTCTATGGAATTGGGTGATTGGTGCATGCACACACCCTTCACACACTACATGGGTTGGGAAAACATGTGCATGCTCTCTGTGGGTCTTCAACTAAGCTATATATTCTCTATGATGTGAGTGTCACATGCTCTCCTGCAATTGGGAGGGCTCATAAAAGGTTATTTTTGGATGATCGGTCCATCTTGGATGAGGTATATGGCTGATAGATCACTTGGTTGAGTGATATCCCAAAATTCCATATTCCTATATCAAAAAATAATAATTAAATTAAAATAATTAAAATTTATTAAAAATTAAATTACATTAATGGGTTCAGAGTGAAACACTTTTATTCC
Source organism: Viscum album (assembly GCA_963277665.1). Taxonomy (NCBI): domain Eukaryota; kingdom Viridiplantae; phylum Streptophyta; class Magnoliopsida; order Santalales; family Viscaceae; genus Viscum; species Viscum album. The sequence goes on along the minus strand of OY728140.1, from coordinate 554,127,874 downwards.
TTTTACCCATACTAATTCTATTATTTTTTGTAACCTATATAAACAATTCTCTCTTAAGTTTTTCAGAATATTCATAAAAATCATCAAAAAACATAAAAAACTGTTTTATGATCTTACTGGAAATATGTGGGCATCAACATGATCAACTATATTCTTGATCATCCATTGAAAAAAAATTGTATCCCCATACATAGTGTCTTCTCATTATTTTAATTATTTTGAATGAATTGATGATGCATAAGATATATATATCTTAGAAAAATTAAATGCTATATGACTATTATTGACTATACTTTTTAATAAATACCTGATGATGATGAACTCATTTGTCATGTGAAAAAAATTATTACGGTATGGTTACTAAGTCTGAATAATTTTCTTCCATACATCATCTATCTTCTCAACATCTTATAACATAAATGGTTTATTACCTAAAGAAATAGTGAAGTACCCTAAAACTATATTATTATGGAACAAATAAATACTTTTATTTGTATCTTCCCTATCATAAAAAACATATCTTTATAATTAGGGTGTAATTAACTATTTATTAAATCCATTACTTATTTATCAATGTTTTTACTTATTTAAGAGATATAAAAACCCATAAGTTTACTTTAATATGAAGTTCATGGATGATAACCCATACAACAAGTTATTGACATATAAATAGAGAAATTGTTCCCATGGAAGCTTAGATTCGAATGGGTATGTCAGATCATTCTATTTCTAAATGAAATACAAATATCTATTCATAGAATTCAACATAAATTAAGAGAGGACAAAAAATAGTTGTTTTCCTCAAAATAGAGATGAATTTATTGATGAATTTATTGGTGAATTTATTGATGAATATAATATGGAGATCCTCCCATCTAGTAATTAACCCTTATATATTGTAATTTACTAGATAATGGTTACATAATTAGGGTTCTACATGATGAAAATGATCATGGATTCCTCTTATTATTCTAGGAGTACCATCATTGGGCCTCCTAGAGAAGAAAAATGAATCTCATTCCATTATTATTCTCCAATTCCATTAAAGGATTTGAATTATTTTTTCTATTTTTTGTGAAGGAGGTTTAAAATACAGCTACTCAAGAGTTTTATTCCTATCTGGTTATAATATTGAATATAAGTAATATATATCTTCCTATCTAAGAGTAGGATAATCAAGTAATTCTAGGTATACCACCACCTATGATACCCTTTACTAAATTTAAAAAATCAGTGTTTGATATTTCCCCTGTGGTGGGAAATCATGATAATCAAGGAGTTCTACAACTAAAATGGGGGAATTGACATATTTTAAGTACGAATTGATTATATCATTGTATTTTGAGTAATATTATTATGTAAAGGAGGGTCATTTTAATGTAAAATTACAAATTTAACTTCCATATAATAATCATAGTATATGTTCCAACTATAACTTTTTTATTTATTCACTCATGATTATATACTCTGGTATTAAATTAACAAATATACCTGTATACTAAGAAATTTTTTATATATTATTCTCGTGGGATTTCTATAAATGTTTCAGAAATAATAATGTTCCATCACTACTAGTCTACTGAGTGTAATTCATTATATATAAATCCTATTTATAATGTTCACTTTTTATATCATGTTCAGTTACATTAGCTGGAACAATACTGATTACATTAACAGATGCAACTCATGCTATATGATACACCAATTTATTTGAAGAATGTATACTCAGTATATTTGAATATTTATTCCAAAATGATTATAATAGAGATAAATATGGGAGTAAAAAGTCTAATTACCCTTCTAAATATGATTTATCCTAGGATGTTACAGTCACCAAGGTGAACTATAACGAATTCTGAAAGGCATGGATAATAATGATCTAGAATTAGAAAAGAGGAAAATTACAACACTCAAGAGGGCCTTAAGAGTTTCTATATTAGCAAGGATTTGGAAATTATATTGAATTATATTGGGTTTCTGACCTTGATGATCTCAACAAACAGGTTCCCTAGTTTGAATGGTTAGGTTATACCCAAATTCTTCATTATTTTCATATTAAATCTAATATTGAAAGATTTGATAATGATCACAGTGAATAGGCTCACTCCCATTTAGATCCTAAATAGTTTATTAGCTATGGTGAATTTTCCCCTCCACGTCCCAAAAGATAATGAATGCATGTATTCAATTTATCTTGACAGAATATACCAAATTGAATAGATGTTGATATGGGGCCTTGTTCATTATATTAGTTTGTTTTTATAGTTCTTTCTTTCATGCAAATCATCCACACAGATTTTAATGAGTCCTTTCCATGATAGTAAATATTTCATCATTAATTCTCTATTACACCATTTTATTCCCCATTTTGCATTATTAATGATGGGTAGGTGATATTGTTCATTATTTCTACCGGGAAGAGGAATTGTTTTAATAAAAATTGTAAGTGAATGATGCATCATTGAATTTAAATTCAAATAAAACATAATTTCATTGATATTTATACTATTATTAATGATAAATTATAGTATTCTCATCATAAAATTATTTTGGATTATTGAGGACAATTAAATAAAATCATCAATGTTGTATCACCAGTAAAAATATATGGTTAATAAATATATATCTTTCAAATGGATTAAAATTTTGATTACAATTATATTCTTATGTTCCACCATTCTTGAGATGTTTTGATTCAGTGTGGATATTATTTTTAATGGCACTGGGATAATAGGACAGACTAATGATATGTTGGGTGAATAATGGCTGAGAGGATGAGATATTGGTTCAAATTTTTCAAATTTTTATTCTTATTCTAGTTTTCTATTTAATATTTAATACATGTTTAGGGATCTATATCCATCATAATACTAGTTTCCAATAAGAATGTGAAAGAACAATAAGTTTAATTTTGGATGACACTACACATGAGAATTATATTGTGTCATTTTGAACCATGTATGTGTTTACTCTATATTTTATATCCAAATAAGAAGGTACTCTTTATTTATTTCTGTCATGGGAGATCTTAACTCTTATGAAATGAGGATAAAGTTGTTGTGGAGTTGGAATCGAGCCCCTGATATGGGATTAATTTTTATACCTATGTTTTGAATCAGACCCAAATAGTTTGGATCCACTTTATAAGAAAAATGTACTATCTATAATCATTTTATTTTGGCCATGGTGGTTTATTTTAAGTTAATAAATCAATTACCACTTCTATGTAGTTTAATAGGATACAGAGTGGACTATTTGGTATACAGTTTATAGTCATGTTGTAAGGACTACTATATAAAAGGTATTTATTAGTGATTAGTCTTATAATTTTTTTGGGTGACCCCTTCGTATTTAAATAAATATAGAATTTTTTTAACAGTGTTTTTGTTCAACAAGAGTAGTGTCTCAACTCATTGAATTTGAAGAAACCTTGTGTATTATCCCAACTCAAGGAAAATCTCTAGGGATTTCATATGATCAACCTTTTTGAGATCATCCTATCAATTGGTAAATAAAAAAGATAATGCACTATTAGGGGTTACACTTGGTAGGAGGCCCATATATACTACTCTAACCCCACATATATTATTAAATTTGTGAGGAATGAGGTTTACAAATTATTAGGGATTGCAACCAGTAGGAGGACCCTATCTTCTTTACTACCCCTTTTTTGGATCAGGATAGAGGTTTAGAAAAGGATGGAGTATAAAACTGTCAATAGGAACTTATTTGATTATTTACCCCATACCTATTAGTATTTGGGATATGAAGGAGTATAATCGGTTGGGTATTAAACTTTGTAAGATGCCTATATATAGTTCTCTTCCATTATATATTAGTAAGAACATCAATAAAGGGAACTATATAATCTTGAGGGTTATATATTGTTGGAGGTCCATATATGATTTTATTTTCCATGTCTATAGGTCACTAGAAATAAGTAACCAATATGAAATATTATATCTTACATATAGTAGGAAGCCATATTATGGTTATCTACACCCATATCTATTAGTAGTAAAATTAAAAAGAATGATTATAAAATATATGTTTTTGGAAAAATACCTTCATGGAATCCTCTTAGTGTTTTGGTAATAATTGTGGTTGCTGAAAAATCCATATGATTAAGAATTAGTATGGTTGGTGTTTTCTAAAGTAGCCTTTTTAGGTGGTGCAACTTCCCAGTATTTTCCATGTTTTTGGGCCTTATAACTGAGACTTTGTTTTTGGAAATGGAATCTTTTCCATGTAGGAGTTCACAGTTCATAAACCATGAAGGACATTTCATGGACTGCATTAGAGGTACATGGAATAGAGATAAAAAACATCAAAGGTTCTATTTCTATATAATAGTGCTATAGGGACCAAGAAGCACGATACACAACCACATAGAGAAAATGGTTCGTGGGAAGGCCTACACTTCACAGGAGGCAAGTAGTCCATTAAAGGATATAAGTTCAAGGGATGGATCATCATTTATGGAAATTATTTACAGATTTGGGGAACTATGAAGGGTTTCATTCTCAGAATAGATCAGCCACCATAAAGGAAGAGTGGCGATACACGGACCGTAGAGGACAAAATGGTTCATGGGAGAAGATGTCTACAGTGAGTTTTGTACCACATTGAATTTTTATTTAAAATAGAATAATATGATTTTTAGATATATTTTCTTATAATAGTATCTCTAATACCATCATTAGTAAGAGATTTTTTCATTAGAAAACACCTTATCTCAGGGAAGAATTCAGCTAAGTATGAAGGTGGTTCGCATGGGAGAATTTTGCGAAAGAGAAGAGTTATGGAAGAAGGATTCAATGAAGGGTGAAGCAATTCAAAGGGAAGTTTTCATAAGGGAAATTTGGGGCTTTGTATCTTGCAATGGAATATGATTCGTGAAGGAGGAAGCAGTCTACAGAAGAAGTGGTCATATATAGAAAAAAGAATGTTTGTAGAGGAAGTTGGTTCAGGGGAGAACAAGAGATATGTGGAAGGACATGGTCTACAGAGGCGAAGATAGTCTATAGAGGATAGGTGGTCCCTGGATTATCACATTTCAAGGAGGGTGTAGTGTGGATCCCAGATTTAACATCCCAGGTAAATAAAGAATAAATAATTTTTATATTTATTAATATTTACGAATTAAATATTAATTTTAATTAAAAGGGGTTTCTGCGTTCGATAGCATACTCGGTACGCAACGATGAGTTTCTTTGAAAACTTACGTTGCACACAAGTAATAAAATAATATTATTTTAAATGTTAGTTAACGAGTAGCCGTTGTACTGGCGGGAATAGATAGAAATAACTAAAATATGATTAGATATGTTTTTAAATGTTTTTATATTTACCCAATAAAAGATAAAGGCTTAAAATACGGAAAGAGTTCAATTTTAGGGCATATATACACTAATTTTCACTAAAGGTTCACTTATCACCTTTTAATGGTGAACTGTCATTAAATATAGTTTTTATCACTCTTATACTTTATTTTGGACCAAATATAACTCTTCTTTAGAATCGGGACATCAAAATTTACTTTGTGTAAATTTTTGGTACCTTTCTGATAAAGTTCATTTTTTTATGAATAGTGTAAAATGTTGTATTTTAATTCAAAACCTCTTTTTAATATAAATTATTTATATGATTAGATTATTATTTTAATTGGTTTTAAAGTGAAATTAGAAAATATTTTTACCAGTTAATCCAATGGTGGTCATTGGAATCAATTTCACTTTGAAATTGGACTTAAACTGGTGTCAATCTTTTGATACTTATTGTTTCACAAAAACACGCTATTTGTCATGACAGCGGGAATTAATTATTAAATTAATTAATTTGACTTATATGTTTTGAATTTTGTAAAATGGACTTCATTTTTGAATTCGGAATATCAAATATAGCTTAGGGTGAAGTTTTGGTAATTTTCTGAAAAACTTCAATTTTTGATGAATAGTGAAACCACTATGTGGTAATCAAGCAAACTGATTTTTCAGTTAAATGAATGTTTACCACTAATGTGTATTGAATTTTGAAAATCCGACATACATGGTTTTCATTAAGAAGTAAAATGTGGTTCAATGAGATTAAAATAATTTTTTGGTGAATAGTAACTTTTTTTCATTAATCGCGATTAGAGGTAATTAGTGTAGTTTAAAGTAAAAATGGTATTATAAGAATGTGAAAACACCATTACACTTGTCCTACACCTATTGGGTTAGTCATGGCCGACAAAAAAAAGCCATGGACCAACTTGGGGACCCCATGGAGCCACTTTAGTTGGAAAATGACATTAATATATTTTTATTTAATGTTAAAGTGAAAATGACACTAACATAAATTGTTTTACTAAAATAATTTTTGAGTGGGGTTATACAAGTCAGATTTTTGATTATAAATATTAATTGGAAATATAAAAAGATTTCCTACATCATAGTATTTTTTTTATAATTTTTAGACATTAAATAAATTAAATTATATATGACATAATAATGATACAGCGATGACATCATTATTAGACGATTTAAATAAAATGGAATGATAATGAAAAATATAAACCCTACACATGGCCAAAACCAATTGGATGAGTGGATTTCGAACCCTTATCACCTTATCATCGCATTATATCAATGTGGGACCTTTTAAAACCGAATCACAATTTCAAATAAAGTAATATTTCCTTACTTTCCAAAAGTGCCCCTCCTCTCCTCTTATAAAAGGCCCCCACCTCTACCTCATTTCACACGCTTCTCAAGCCTTTGGCTCGGCCAAACCCTGACCAATTACTCTCTCCACATCCCTCTCCTCATCCTATAGGATTCCCTTTGGGCAGAATCCTTTCAAAGGAAGCCTTTAGGCTCAAATCAAAGGGAGTTACACTTTTAAAGGTAATTCATTCTCTCTTGTTCATTTGTTTTATTTTGCTTCTCCAACCCTCTAAACTCTTTTTATTTACTCCTTTTGTAACAAAACCAGTATCTTCAATATACTAGGATGTTGTTCAAAGATTTATTTGAGCTACACTCTCACACAACTACATCAAATGGTTAAAGAACATACGGTTTCCGTGGATGGCGAAATTCTGCCTCCCGAAACGATGATTGTTCAATACTCATTTAACACCTTCAAGGGTGGCCATTATGATGTCACTATTTTTATATATGATATATAATATGTTTATGTTTTCTTTAAGATTATTTATTTTTCATTTTTGGCATACCTTTATGGTTTCCATTATGGGTAAACACGATATCTTCATTTAAGGAAGTGCGGACTACAGCCCCCTAAAAGTGATGTGATTCGTTAATGCCATATGTGGGACGTGTAAAGGATGGATTTAAAGTTATTATATATGATGTTATACTGGAATTATAATATACCTCTATATCATTATTATTTATTTCCATTAAAGTATGATATAGAAATGAAAGTAGCGTTCATGCGTACGTACGGCTTACCGTCTCCATGAACGGTGCATTTCATTTCTTATCCCCAAATGTAATGTACTATTAAAATTACATGTATATAATGTATATATATAATTAATGATATATCTAAATGATGAATATAATTCTGGAATTAAAATATACATACCTCTCATTTAGTTTTAATTCCACTAATATGACAAAGAAATGAAAGTAGCGTTCATGCGTACGTACAGCTTACCGTCTCCATGAACGGTGCATTTCATTTCTTACCTCTAAATGATTATTTAATATTATAAATAAATTAATATACTGGATATATATGATACATATTATATACAAATCGGGAATTTCATTCTAGATATAAAGAACTTTTGACCACATGAACAACATGTAATTGTAAGAAGTCAACTTTCGACTTAAGAACCAAATATTGACAAAACAAACATTATTAACTTAAATGGTTACATAATGTTTATAACATGGAAATAAGTGATATAAAAGGAATAATGAACATTAAAAAGGTTCTTAATCAAGTATAAATTAACTCAAGTTTATTATTCAGGACGTTAAAGAACGATCGAGTCAAGTCAGACCCAAGGTAAGGGAACTTCTTAACCCAACTTCCATTCTTTGGGTTAATCTCCTACTTTCAAATTATGTAATGATATTATTATGTCTTATTTTGTATTTTTACTTTCTTTATGTGTACCTATAGTGAATACACATAATATATCTATTTTATTTTAAAAATGATCTTTGTAAGGGGCTTCGTCTCAATATTCTTTCATTGAGGCATATTTCGTTTTATACACAACTTTCTTTTATACGGTGTATAAACCCCTTTGACTTATACTTTTATAAAAAAAAGGAATCTTTTTATACTAAGCGTTTTACTAAACGACAAAAAGGAATGTTTTTTAACGTACGCGGTGACAACGACTTTTTTCGCCGCCGCGAGTATTATTTGATCTTTGGCTTTCTCAACAAGCCGTAATGTTTTTAGAATAAAATAAATACCATATACTCTTTTATGTATTTTGGTATTGAAAATGGTTTTGAAAAAGGATTCTATTATGTCAATATATTTATGATATATTGTGATTGAAATGTGGAAATTTTATCATTCCTTTATATTGGTTTTATGTTTTATGATTTTATACTGGTACTTGGACATTTTAACGGGTGGTTACGTTATAAACCATATGACGGGTGGTGCCGTGAATACAAGGATGGGTGGTTACGTTATAACCTCCAATGCATTGGGTATGGAAGTCGGCCGTATGGCTATTCCATTAAGTATGTATGGAAATTGGCCGTATGGCTATTCCATTAAGTGATATGTGTGGAAGTCGACCGTATGGTTATTCCACTTAAGTATGTTTATGTCCCAAGTTACCTTTATATATGTTATGTGTTCTTTTTATGGGTTTTATGGTAATCCTTTGGTTACAAAAAGGTAAGTAATGATACTTTATTCAGTGAAGATTTTCTTTACTACTTCATGAAGGTGAAGGTATTACTTTGATATAGTATACATGGTTTACTTGATGTTTGAAAAACTAACAGTTTTCATTCTTTTTGTATCCCTTACTGAGCTTTTTATGCTCACCCCAAGTTTTTTGAAATGTTTTTCACAGGACTTAAAGTGGAATAAGGTCAAGGATGGGATCAAGGGAACTTCATGATATCTAAAACATGGAATCTAGACATCTTTGTTTTTAAGAGTTTTTATTTTATGGAGACTTAGTAGAAGTGTCTACTTTGTAATCTTTTAAGATGTAATAGTTATGTTCTAATTCTCTAAAACTCTAAACCTGAAAAGATCCTCAATGTGAATTATTCATTTAATTCAATATTAAGTAAGGTTTAAGGCTGGGGCCTTATACCAGAGGACTCAAGGAATTATATGGAGGACTCAGGGCATTTCATGGAGGAACAGTTCACTAAAGTAATTTCGGCAAACTAAATGCATAGGAAAAATTTTAATACCTATATGGGTGAAAAGGGGACTTCAACCAATAATCTACCTATAGATGATGATATGAGAATTCATGAAAATTAAGGTACCTATAATTCTATCAATTGTGAGACGATCTCTTACATGAGTAGTGAGAAAAATAAGAGGAATATAGTGATCCTTTCTACTGGTAGTGAGCTAGAGAAAGAGATATAGGTAGTGACCCATGGGAATTCAGTGAGCAGTCCCTAAATCTTTCAAATTCAGTGAGCCCGAGCATAAATGTGATCTATCCTGAACATTATTATTAGAAGTGAGCTTTAGGGAATTTGGTACAATCAAAACATTCTCATTGTATTCACTCCATACGTATCCCGGTGAGGGTCAACCAAGTAAAAATCTATGTGTCCTTATGAATTATTTATCTATTTAGTTCTAGTTCATTATCATCAGATAAAATTGTAAAGTATATAATCATTATTAACATTAAAAATCATAACAAGTGACAATTTTAATAAATAGTTCAAGATCCAGGGGGTGGGAAGAAGTTAGAAAAGAATATAAATGCCCTGATTAACCCCCCCCCCCCCCCCCCCCCCACCACTAAGGGTAATAAGGCCCATTTCAGAACATAAAATTGGCATCATAGGGATATGTTTGTTTTATCAGATTTTTTCCTGGAATTGGTTCGGTCAATTTTTGAAGTCTAAGATTCAATCTGCTCTTATCTTGGTGTTTTATTGAAAAGAGACGAACTACAATGAAGTGAAAGAAGCCAGGTGGTATTCCTTAGTGTGAAAGTGTCTACAAAAAATTGCGATCTAGTTTAAGGAACCAACGATTTACTAAAGAAAGGTTTGGAAGATTCAAATAATGATACTATTCATTATTTTAATGATTCAATATGAATGAGTGATGAACCTAATGTTCCCAGTGATTTTGGTACTAATACATAAAGAAAAAAAGAGGAAGTGGCCCATGAAACAAAAGAATATAATATAAAACTAGTTAAAGAAAATAAATCTAATGATATTTGCATCCAAGCTTAAGAAATATAGGTCCAAAATATCAATGGAATAAATAAAAGGATTATTTATATGGCCACTAATGTGAGAGAGAATAATGATTCCCAAGCTTAAGAACTACAAAAGCTGTCTATAGTGGTAGAACAAATCAAAGATGATTATAAGGGAAAGAGTATAAAATTAAAAGAAATATAAAACCTAGATGCCATAAATTATGATCTTTCTAAACAAAAATATTAATTGGTTTAGAATAACCAAAGCTGATAAAAAGATTATGAATGCTTTAATGAATCTGTTTCTCAGATACAATATAAAATAAAGGTGAAATATGACATCATATATAAGATCTACCAAGAATAGGATATTGAGATAACTAGTGGTAAGACTCTCATAAGAGAACATAATGCTCTACTTGAATCTAGGGATAAGAAGATTAAAAATTTAGGAAAAGAGATAGAGTTATTGAAGAATGAATTGGTGAAATCTAGTGTCAAAGGAAATCCCTAATTGAAGGATGATTTGCACATAATATTTGGTTGTCCTTTAGCTGGTGATAATGAAATGAAAAGAAAATATGTTACTTCAAAGTAAAAACAAGAAAGGATTGTATCAGCACAAATTTCATCTAGTTTGTGAAAAAAGTATATTGGATATGATGAGCCCTCTACCATGAATAAGATGATAAGAGCTTAGAATAGTTCCAAAAAATGGAAAAAGTCATGTAGACATTGGAAGCAGACCTACAAAGATTTTTACTGAAAGTAATTTCAACATGTTTTATTTTTGTATAATGCATGGTCATACATAAATTTATTATTTTGAGGTTTTGGAATATATTTCATGTTGTGAATATAAAAATATTTTAAAATCTAATAATAAGAAGAATCTCCTTAATATATCAGAAGGGATGGTATCTTAGAGGAATGTATCCCTGAAATGGTACAATCATTGAATAATGGTACACCACATAAGTATGTGTCAATAATCCAAAGGGATTAATTAAAAAACTCAAGTTTCATCAATGTCTCCTCCAAGAAAGGATTAAACATTGTATTCCTTTAATGAATGATTTTTTATATGTTCTTATCAAAGGAATTTGGAGAGATATTGTTGTAAAAATAATGAAGGGTAGAAAATGGAACCTAGAAGGTGATCCCCAACATTGGCAGTGTATAAGTAAAAATAAAATATTGGAAGAAAATATGATAAGTTGAAAAATAGGTATAAAAACCTCAGGTGAATTCGAAAGAGTACAAAAAAAAGGCATATCAATCACATTTTATGTTACACTCATAAAAATTATCTTGCAACGAATGTGAACAAACCAAGAAGAAAAAGGGTGGAGATTCTCCAGTTTTGAATAAGAATAATGTAAATTTAGTGGAATAATCATCCCCAATAATAAAGGGTGGCATGAATTAGATACCTAACAACAAAAAAATTAATAAATAATGCCTTGAAAAATTGGCATAGTGAGATGTAAAATCAATATAAATATCCCACCATTAGAGGAAGAAGAATGTGTAGATGACCAATGAAAATACTCCTAGTCAAATAAAGAGTTATAAAAATTGTCATATCACCAGATCAACAAAGAAGTAAATTTCTATAAATTATTGTAAACCCAAAATTGAGAAAAAGTGGAAACCTATAGAATCCAAATATTATAAGAAGGAATAAAATGTGGGTAAAGAATGTTTAATAATATGTCCAGAGCAGTTTATGTTGGCTGGGAAGATGGAACATTCACAAAAATAGCACAATGTATTGCATGAAAGTTTCATATGGTTGATCCATCCGAATCGACCAAAATCTTCTTATTTATGGTTCAAAAGGATTCCCTGTCAAATGTGAATAAATTATATTAACTTTTGTTTAAGTGTTTCTGGTTCAAGGGTTTATATGATCAAATAATAAGTGTAATTAAAAGATGAAAATTGGTGGTATGATGTTCTCCATAATGTCAACTAATTCAAATATTTTACCATAGTTGAAGAATAAATCTAGAAGAATTATTTGAAATGAGTTAATTTTATATGGATTCATGAGATATATGAATGAAATTGAGTGAAATGGATAGTGATGATGTTATTAACTTTATCACTTGTTTCTGACACTGAGTTTTGATTCATTAAAATTATAATGATTATTGATGATTCATTAATATGTGGTAAAATCAACAATTGAAAATCTCATTCATGACAGAAAAAACAAGAATATTTTATTGATATGAATAAGTTTCTCAAACAAACAGTCACCTATGATGAAATGATACTATAAAAGAGTCATTTTTTGGGTCTTAATAGTCTTCCTAAATAATGGTAGAGTTTCATATCGTTGGGGGATAAAGTTGTCTCTTAATCAGTTGTAAGATCTCAATGGTATATAAAGGATAAAAACATATATTCAAGAAGAAATATAGGGGGACAAGCATTAACATTCATGTCTTTCCTGATTATCTATTTTTCTCTAACAATGTGGTATTAGCTTATTATGTCTAGGATTCCAAGAAACTGTAAGAGAATATTGAAAATGGTTCATAAAGAGGAAATGAAATTAGTTGAAAGTAATTATTTCACTATAGTAGATAATGATCAGAATCCTCAAAAAAAAATAGAGAACAGTATCTTGATGATATTGGAAATGATGTAAGCAACTCAGGTGGGGTTTAAGTGGAAAATGGTGATTCATATGAAGACATTGATGATGAGCAGGTGGAAGAAACTGGATATGAGAACTGGGTTTGGGATATAAATGAAGATCTTGTCCAAATAGAAAATAATCAGACATTGTATATTTCTTCAAGGTGAATAGATAAGAATTTTATTGTGAATATATGTGTCATTCACGATAATATAAATGTAGTTGGAAAATTTATTTGAAACAAAGCTTGACTAGTGTGAAAATGGAACACTTAGATAGATCATATTAATGTTGATAAAACATTTCCACATGTTTAATGGATGAAGATAGTTATATTATATTCAGATATAGTAGCTTAAAAAGGTTCAATGTTTTCTAGATGGATGCTAAGTCAGAATTTCTGAATGGGGTTCTTGAAGAAAAGGTTTATATTGAATAACTAGATGGTTTTCCCATTTATAAAGATAAGAACATAGTTTTTCATCTGAGAAAGAAGCATTATGGGATTAAGTAATCACTAAGATTATGGTATTCATGGATAAATTATTTTTTGATGATTCTCAGCTTTCAACGTAGTAAAGTTGATTACAAAGTTTAGGCCATCAATGGTAGTAATAAAATAATGATGATCCTAGTGTGACATAAGGAAATAATTAAACCTTTATTTATTAATATTCATATACTAAGGATGTTTTAAGAATTTTTTTAATGGATAATTACGTTGAGATGATGACTCTAGTGGAAACCTAGATGAAACGATCATGGGATGATTAAGGTATAGAGTTTAATGTCACATAATATAGGAAAATAATTTGCAGGCTATTTTACTTGAAAAAGAAAAAAATGATGCTATTTTTTCCACATTCCAAGTAAATTGGTATCAAAGTAGTCACAAGTAAATTCAAATGATTTTAGTGAAAAAAATACTTCATTATATTAAGGGAACAATGGATTTTTGTTTGACATATAATGATAAATTTCAGGTAGAGTTATTACGATGCACAGATATAGATTTGGCTCAATCAAAAAATAATAGGTAAATAATGTCAAGAGGTTCTTTCTATAAAGGTGTATTATATATGTATTGTCTAAGTAAGAAATAATATTTCATTTCATTAACAACAAAAAAATATGAATATATTTTAGCTACTCAAGCTTGCACACAACTATTATGGATGAAGCAACAGCTTTATGTCATGGGAGTTGAAGTGAAGTCTCAAATCAGAGTCCATTATGATAATTCAAGTGATATAAATCATAGAAAATATCCACTCCAAAACTCAAGGATAAAGTACACTGAAATAAAATATCATTTTAATAAATATAATGTGGTTTCAGGGATTGTGAAGTTAGAGTGTGTGCCTTAAAAACAATGTGTTGCAAATATTCTTACAAAGGCTTTATCAAATGAACCAGTTGAGATGCATTGACCATCACAATGAGTTCAGTAAACTCCACACACATGAAAAATTGTTGATGTAGGACCCCATCTCCCCAAGTTATGGTGTGTTCTCCATAATATACTGATAAGTGTTCTTTACCCTGTTATAGAAAACAATAACATGACATTCATGTTCATTGGGAAATGGGGAGAAATTATGGATATTAATGTAAGAAAATATCTTATTTAATACATGGTGAGAATCCACAAGGTAGAGAAGTTAAATAGGTGTATTCAAATCTGTTAGGGGGCTTAGTGATGTGTGATATTTTTAAATCTAATGAAACTATTAGTGATCGATCAGTTTAAATATATCATGACAGATGACATTCATGAGGAAAGAAGTTGAGTAGTTTTGAAATGAAGTGGTTCATTTATAAACTTTTCATTATTCACTTATTTCTCACACTGAGCATGGATCATATGGGATTAGATTATGTGCTATGTAAATCCTCAATATCTATCTTAATTGCAAGAAGAAAGTGCAGATAGAATATGGAAGGATCTTTAATAATGTATCAAAATTAGAAGAGTTTTCAACTAACCCAAAGGGTGATATTACTGGGAATAAACCCTATATAAAGTACTCGTTTAGTTTTTTGGAGTGATTTTGTTTCATTAAAAATCTATATGGCCAAAAATCAGTATGGTTTGTATTTTCATAATCAATATTTCAAGGAGGTGAAGTTTCATGGTGTTTAGAAAAATTGTCCTCAAAACGAAGAGTTTCTTTGGAAAAAATATTTTCTGTGTAGGAGTTCAATGTTTACAGACCATAAAAGATAGTTTTTCGACTTCATAAGAGGTTTTCATAATGGTGATGAAAATCAAAAAAATGGTGGATTTCTACATAGATGAGAAATTCAGACCGTGAGTGCAGTATAGAGACCATATAGGAAAAACAGTTTGTAGAAAGGATTACGGTTCACATGAGGCATGTATTTCATGAAAGGGAAGAAGCTTATAGGATGGAACCTTGTTTTTTGAAATGAATTGGTGATTTAAGGAACCAATAAGGGTTTCATTCATGGAAGATATCGACTACCATGAAGGAAGAGTGGTGGTACATGGACAGTAGAGGGAAAAATGTTCACGGGAGAAGCCATCCATGGTGAAGGTTGTACCACATCAAATGTTTATGTAATATAGATTATTTTTATTTTCGTATAAATTTTCATATATAAGGATCACTAATCCAACCATTTCTAAAATATATTTTCAATAGAAAAGTCCATCTATCTGGGAGGAATTCAGCTAAGTTTGAAATTTGTTCATGAGAGAGAATTCAAAGAAATAGAAGAGTTCGTGAGGGAGGATTCTACAAAGGGTAAAGTGGTTCACAAAAATGTTCTATAAAGGTACTTTTTGTGCTATATATCTCATAACAGAAGGTGGTTTGTGGAGTAGGAATAAGTCCATGGAAGAAGAGGCTATCCATGGAGTAAATACAATCAATAGAGGAAGTTGGTCTGTGGGAGAACAAGTTGTCCCTATAAAGAGATGGTCAATGGAATTTGGGGGAAGTTTGTAGAGGGGAGGTGGTTCACAAAGTAACACAGTTCAAAGAGGGTGCAACACAGTTCATAGAGGAATAATTAATGAACGTAATTTCAATTAACTAATAGTGGGAGAAAATGATGAATTCACTGATGGGTGAAAAAGGAACTTTAATAGAGCATCTACCAGTAGTTGAGGATGTTTTATTTCATAAAAATGAAGGGACCTTCATGTCCATAAACAGTGAGTGGATCCCTTTTAAGATAAGTGAGAAAGAAAATATGAATATGGTGATCATTTCCCCTGGTAGTGAGAACAATAAAGAGACATAGAGAGTGTCCTTTGGGAATGCAGTGATCATAACATAAATCATGAAATTTCAGTGAGCCTGGGCATAGATGTGATCAAAACTGAACAACATTCTTTGTAGTGAGCCTCAGTGAATTTGGTACAATCGGTACATATTGTTGTATACTCCATGGATGTACCCTGGTGAGGGTGAACCAAGTAAAAATATAACTTTTCATGTGAATTATTTTCTAAATTACTTTTACTACATTATTATTTGATAAAATTGGAAAGGATATGATCAAAATTAACATTAAAGATCATAAGAAGTTACCCTTGTAATGAAGACGTCAACATCCAAAAGGGTAGGAAGAAGTTAGAAAATTATATACACATTCTAATTCACCACCACCCTATCATGTTACTTAGGACTCTTTTGGACCTAACATTGTAGGTTGACACCTATAAAAAATACATGATCTATAAAGGTTTTTTGGGATAGTTCCTTAGTGATTATTTCATTGTATTCTAGTGAAATGAAATAAAACCCTATATAGTTTGACTAATGTAGTTTACGATCATATATTAAGACTATTCTATATAGTTTTCCAATATAAATTAAATAAATTTATATCTTCATTGGGGAAAAATAAATTATTTTTTGGTGCTTAATTATAGGAACCCAATCCAATTTAACCTTGAAGGTGACTCGGGTGGTGGAAGGGTTTGGGTCTTTTACAAGTATTAAGGCCCAAATATGACAATAACTTAATGAGTAGACCAATGTTTATATTCTAAATGATGTCAATGTTGTGTCTTAAGCCTAATATGAATCCCGGATATATACATGGCTCAGTGAGTGGAATAAAGGATCTCATTTAATGTTGGGACCGATAGGATTGTCAATATAGGGTATTTAGGATAGGAATCTTGAGCATGGGGATATTCCTCTAGTATCCTTATGATATATAAATTTAATATCAAGGAAATACATGATTATAAACATCATGTGTTTCCTTTCATTTATGGGGGATTCCAAAAAAATAATTCATTATAAATGGAATTAATTGTCTTAGGTAAATTGTATAACATGTGTACCCTTGTCATCTTTCTCATGAGGTAATGAATGAGGCCTTACTAGATATGAATTACTGATGTATTTGACCTTATCCAAATTAATCCAATGTGGTCATCCAATATAATTATTTTAATTTATTCAAGCCATGTTTTTCACCTTGTCAGAATGAGTAATATGATGGAGGCACAAAAACCCGCAACAGAGTTCTATTGTTATATGAAAATCTATAGGTCTAATTTCTCATGATCACTAACCACTTAGGATTATAAAATACCAAAATTATTAAGAAAATTTATTATATAATATTTGGGATATATATTTTTGGATAAATATTACAAAAGTCAAAGAATTTAAGTCCATGTTATTCAATAGAATCTAGTAAATAGGACTCTATGAAGAAGTATAATGGGAGCCATTTCTAATAGATTTTTTTGGAATTACCACATAAATGTTTTATCTGGTAGAAGTGTCATCATAATACTTCTTTGAAGGGATCCTTACCATTATCTCTATTATTATTAAAGTCTATTTTTCCCTAATTGTTCTTTGAAGTCGTAAATAAAGGGAATAATGAGTGAAGGGGTTATTTTTCTATTTTATATAATTGAAAATAATAAAATAAATCTTGAATCCATTGATCTCTAGAAGATTATGATTCTTTATATATTTTGGAAGATCACATTTAGTATGTATTATCATAATATAATATCCTTATTTATGGGATATGTGGGTCCAAAAGTCATTTTCATTCATTAAATATTGTAAGATCATGAAGTTTCACAGCCTCACCTCTAAAAAGAGATTCCCAAACTAGAAGATGTTCTTACAATAATGAAGGAATCATATCAATCTATCAAAAATAGATGCTCAACTGTGAGGCTACATGATAACTTTTATGGATAGAAGTGTCTATACCAAAATCAATATCCCTTTATAATGATTAAATATTCTCATAAACCATTTACACTTCCTTAATATAATTTATCAATTTTTACCTCAAATTATTTCCCATCGTGAATACTTGACACAACAATGAAAAAATTTCTACATGGTACCAAACACTATGAACATTCATGGGTTAACATATTCCCTTCATGTAATATGATAATTATTCATATAAAACTTCCCTTCATTATTTTTCAATATTCTAAAATGAATTTGGACTTAAAAAAACAAAAATATTTATTTGTAATGCTATTCTAACTCCCAGATTAGTAAAATTAAATCCTATAAAACAAACTCAACACTAGGATTTGTAGTAATCCCATATAATGTGTTTCCCAAACCTAAAAAGAAACATTCGTGCCACCAATATGTATTATGATGTTGAAAACCATTTTCCTCAATAATATATGAAATCTATAGCCTAGTTCATGTGATGGATTTTTATACCATGTCACAAAAGTTTTTGAAAATGGTTTTTTGTCTCTTATCATCAGTGTATGAGTAGTTATATGATATCTTGGAATTCTAGTTGTACCCAATTCTCAACAAAAGACACTTTTCATCCCATAATTGACATATTTTATTTGAGTAATTTCTATATCATATATTCCATGTAAATGTTCATTGTAAAAGTTTTCTAGTGATAATAATTATTAAAAAATGTTTTGAATTAAACTAAATAACATGATGAATTTCATAATAAGAAATGTAAACTTACATTGGATACACCCATATTCAAATAAACCAAATAAATTAATTATAACAATTAAAATAAATCCACTATTTAACTTAAAAATTATTTACACAAAATCATACATAAATTGATACTAATTCAAATTCAATGATGTTTTATAGAATAATGAGGTAATACATTGGACTAAAAAAATTACATTGTGAATTTAAGGAAAATTAAAAATGGAAACATTAAATAAATATAAAGGATTTGAAAACAAAATTAAATGGTTTAATCCAATTTTACCTAAATAATTATTATCCAGTGAAGGGATTTTTATTTTTAAAAGAATATGATAGGTATATAGAGAATATAAATAAAAGGAATAAATTTTTTTCCGGTAATATGTTTCCTAAAAATAATAGAATATCCAAAATTCTAGAGGGAGACAAACTATAAATAAAATGAGAACAACAATCATCCTCTATAGAAATATTAATGTCGAAACAATGATGATTTTTTTAAGAGGATTATAGATTTAGTGATCAACAGTGTCTTACTTGAAAATATTATCTACTATACAATTAGGGAATCAGAATAATAATGATAATTGTAAATCATATTAGGAGAGTTGTTATAATAAATATTTAATAGTAGTTGAAGTTGTTTATAAAGCATTAATAGAGTAAAATAATTGATAGGTGATAATAATTGTTAATTATATATAAATGAGAGAAGAAATCAATTAAATTATGTTCATAAATATTAAGAATATGTTCATAAATATTAAGAATATGTTTTAACTGTTAGTAATTATAGTGATCTAAATTTTCATCAAATTAATACAACACAAATCAGTGGAATGATATTTGTGTCAATTTATGTTCTCTTTGTAGATGAATTTTGAAGCGACTTGTTAAATATATCCCAACATTATGACTATATGAATTGTGAGATATTTTTATAAATATTTTTGTGTAATTATGATATTTAATGGTGAAATGATATTTTTGGGAGAAAAAAATTAGAAATTTCTTTCAAAATATAAATAAAAAAATGACATATTTTCAGATATTAATAGCGGATAATGATTTATGGCACTATGTATTGTTCACATAAGACCAAATTCCATATGTAAACTCATAATATATCATGCTCTATAAAATATTTCAATGATCAATCAAGAGATAAGTGCTTTGGTAATTTGTGTCATAATGAAAATATGAGGAATGAGAATCACAAATCCATTGAGATTATGAAGAATAGTCTACTTGAAACTAGTGAAGATAATGATTACCAAAAAAGTAATATATCTAAAATATTGATGATCAATGAGGTTAAGGTTTATTCTTTAATATATAGATCACAATTAATTAATACATTCATTCACAATTAAAATACACTCATGATTTTAAAATAAGGTTTTTATGCTAGATTTATGAGGAGTGACTCCTCTAATTTCTATCATGACTAAATTTTATAAGTATGATTATAGAATAAGTAGAGATTAAAAATATTTTAAAGGGATGATTAGAAAATTAAAATACTTTATGGTGTATAGAGTACATATCATATATTCTATTATTCGTTCAGATCAAGTTCAAACTAATACGATGTATTCACATCTTATAGAAATTGTGTTTATATGAAGTTAGGTCAATAGAGATATTGAGTATGTATTGAGGTACAAAAAAGATAAGTCAATGTTTCTTTATGATATTTTTAATGATTATTTAGAATGTATATTTTTAGATAAAAACAGTACTAAAATAAGAGTGTTTTTAAGATGATATACATCATGTAAAACAAAGAAAGAAAATATCATTACATGTCACATAGTAAGAATAGAAAATGTTTCATAATTATATAAAAAACCAAAAATATTTGGATGATGAGATAACATGATGTTAAGAGAGTAGATGTGATATTTTTAATATTTATTATGGTGAAAAAATGTATAATAAATTTTTTAATGAATATAGTGTAATATTTAATGTTGAAACATAATGAATTTAAATATCAAATTACCAAAGAAGATAATTATAATGAACTATATTTGAAATATGTTTCCAAAATAATTATTTCATTGATATGAAGAAAAATCCCATTATGAAAGATTCCTTGTAAAAATTGAAATTATTTTTGGGAGTGGATATTCTCCCAAAATCCTTTTAAATAAATAGTTTTTTCTTAAAATAATTCTATTTTATTCTTTCCTAATTGGTGGGGGGGGAATATTGTGTGGTATTTTAGAAAATTGATGGAATATTTTTACAAATAGATTTTTTAAAGGACTAAATTGATTTTAATTATTTTTACTGGTATGGGATATGTGTGGACTGGTTTGTAGTGGAAACTTCATTTTTGGATCAAAGTGCAAGGTTTAAAAAAAATACAGAGTAGGAAATTAAAGAATCTTTAGGATGTGAGTTTTAAAATAAATTCCTTTGTTCCCATAATGGTTCTATGTTTATAGATGACATGGAGTACACAAAAAACCTAACCCCATAAATTAAAGTTTTTTAGATAACTTTCAGGTTGATAGAATTGTGTGATTTAGTGTCTTTTGATCATGGTTCAGTATCTATAAAACTTTTTCATGATGAATTTTTTTCAATGTAATCATGGTATATTTAAGAAAATAAAACATCTCATGGTGTTTGATAAAATAGTTCACCTTTTTTGTCTTAGAAAGATTACTTGTAAATATCTTTGGAAAATAACCAATGCTTTATCTATGGGTTATAAATATTTTTTAGAACTTACAGGAATCCATTTAGAAGAGAATAATATCAAGGATACATTAATTATATTGTATTTTACTATAATAATTATTTTTATAATTTTTTTCTCTTGATGTAGAATGGATGGATTACATTATTATAATATGGAGAAATACATCATTATTTTAAAAAAATTATCATAATTTGAAAAAAAAAATTACTTTTTTGTCATCATGTACTTATAATTTTGTTGGATTTTTTTTCTAAAGTCTGAAAACACTATGCTAACCAAAAATATGTCTTGGATTAGTTGACCATATAATTGCTAAAAATAAAAAACTCTCATGGAATATTAAACTTGAATCTGAAAAATAAAACATGTCATAGCCTATAAGAATGATTATAATAATGATATTTAATGATATACTTCTTAGAATGAAAAATAGACTATAGATTGTTATAGAGAATGTTATAATCAAAAGTTTTTTAGATCTACCATTGATATACAAAACCAAATAATAGTTAAATTCAACTAATAATTATTTGTAATGTATTATTTATAAGATGTGTTTTGATTATATAATGGTGATGAAATGAATTGAAATATGACAACACCATCTTTGAATCTATATAATATGTAAAATATTATTTTTTAAGGAGAAAAACATAAATAAAGAAGAATTAATTGGTTAGATGCACACTGATAGGATTGATTAATAACATTTATGCTACTTTTCTCCCTTAGTTGATATTTTTTATGTGATTCTTTCACAATACATTCTTCTAAGTAGTTTAAGATACTCATGCTGCTCTTTTTATATAATTTATTTTAATAAAAAATAACATAATATGTAGGATAAAAACTATGTATCCCCAAAGTAATATCAAATTAATTAAATTTTTTTGTGGAACATATAAAAACATATCTATGTATGTGGAATTTTTTCTATACTTTTATATTTTCTTCTCATTATTTTCGTGGTGATTTAATGATCTTATGAACTATACAATGTAAATTTAAATTTTTTATGGCTGATGTTATTAGTTTGACTAATTTACCCCAATTATCGTGATTCTAACATTATTACCCAATAATATATATATATATATGTGATATTTTACAAGCATACATTCCTAATTTTAGTTTAGGAATGTTAACACACCACGTATATTCATTATTGAGTAACTCATTATGTAAAATAAATATACACCAAATTAATGAGTTTTGCATTTCATCCTTATGAATCATATGTATATGTTTTTTATAATTAACATTTGAATTCATAAATATTTACCAAATATAAAATTTTAGTACCTTAAATATTCATCAATTGATGAACTCATTAAGTAGTAATAGTTGTCTTGTCTACCGTAATGAAACAAACAAGAACTGATTTGAGGTATTGATGTCTATTGATGGAAAAAAAATTGACTAACAGATAAATAAGTATCTAATGTATATAATCAAAATAATTTATGGAAATAATTAAAAATATATTTTTTAAATTGTTAATTAATAAGAAAATTTTCATATATACGAAGTTAAAGAATGTCCATTGATTTAGTTAGTTTTGGTTAAGGTAATTAGTTCTCCCCTATTTTCGACTATATATGTGTAATAACCCTATTTTTTTTTATCCATGAGCTTTGAGAGATTATTTTGATTCCTAAAATAGGAATAGAAGGATCTCCCCCGTTCGAGCTCATAATCAAGTCCCTTCAGAAGAATCAAATATGTCTTGGTAATTTCTATATTAATTTTTTGTTGTTCCCCATTTCGTTTGGTTTCAACTACACTATGTAAGTGAAATGTAATACGCCCTTATTTTAGGTTGTTCATCCATTATTTTATAGTCACCCAATATGTATCAAAACAAGAGAATATATTGGATGAGCTATCCACTACGGACCTAAAGTATATGGTTGCATGATTTTCTTTCAATGACAAAGTGTTTATATATATTTCATTATGATTCATTCTCATTTAATGAATAGAAACTATTGAAATGGAGTTTAAAACATGATTTAATTTGATAATTATGACCTATATATTAGATGATACAAATTGATAATTTATTAGTGGTTAATAATAATGAAATAAAACCACCCTATTGGTGAATTATGAAATTGAGTGGACAATCATGGGTGTAATATGAGGTATCAAAAAATTATGTTGTTTGCGCCTTTTACATGTGATGTAAATTGTTGAATTTAAACTGATATTAATTTGTATATATAATTTTATTTGTGAATATAATTGGTTAAGGGATGGGAATGACTTGACCAAGTCCTGAGACACTTTCCATGTGATTACTTATTTAAGCACGAGTATCCCTTTATGATGATATGTACATGGGAGATAATTTTTAGGCTATGCCTTATAAGATTATCCCAATCCTTTAACCACCTTCTGAGGTGAGGATAAATTGAAATGAAAAGTTGATGACCTTTATATAATTAAATGATTTTTATTGAATACTTATTTTCCTTGGGTGACACATTGGTTCATTAATGAATGCCATGGATGGACTTGTTTGGATTCTACCTTGTTTACACCAGAGTTACACTTGGACTCCCTATATAGATTTCCAATGATAGAATCATATGCTATAAGTATTATAATTCTAGTGATACATGGACTTATTTTGGATTTATAAGGATGGATGCAAAGGGAAATTGATCATATATTCCATTGGTGACACTTGGGATCCTTTATCCAGTGTCCAAGGACATACTCAGTGAGTGGTTTTATTATACCAAACAAATAGCAATACGAGTATTATAATGACGAATGCCTAGGATGGTCCTGTAAGGTGATTGGTTCATGTTATGTGTGTTTCGATTCCTGGATTCTAAATGAGGATTTCCAAGGATGGGTCAGGTTCTCAAAAGGATAATTAATAAAATGATTAATAGGATATACCTACAAAGACAAATAAAAATCATGGGTTTGGTTGGAGTCTTAAAACTTATTGATGTCCCTTTTAGGGATCTATCGAATTGCATGTCTCTCTCAAGGATGATGGGCCGTGATCCATGTCTTGAGGCATAGATATTAAATGAAACTAATTAATTAATTAAATATGGTTATGAATTAATAAATGAATGATGCTTTATTTAGGGATTTAAAGATAAGGATGAATTAGGTATTAGAGGACAGATAGTAATGGGAACCTGGGACATTATGGGAAAATTTATATAGAGAACTTCTTTAGATAATCTATTTCATCCTTCACATTGTTGTTATTATATATTCATCGACTAGATGACACATGAAATTTGGTTGGTTTCCTACTAGAATTATGTATCACATCCCATTCAGGCCACTGAAGGGTACTGAAAGAGACTATATGATTGTAGGTATGGATAAAGAAAGCACCCTACTATAGGTTCGTGATTTTTGTTTAGGTGCAGGTGATCATGGGACCCAGATGAGGGTTGTGATGTTATATTCATTTTTTATCCTTTTGGTATTCTTTTTAAATTTTCTGTATACACTCTAAGAACAAAAGTTTTGAAAGTATTGTAAATACATGACATGTATCATCATCTGCTATTTATGAGATTAATTCTGAGATTATTCTATATATATTTCTTGGATTTTTATCTTTTTCAGTTATCTATTGATTAAGTGTCCTACTAATTTCAATATTAATTTATATTATATATCTATTGTGATACACTCTGGTGATGAGGTCATAGTCTCTCTACAAACACACCCAAGTCCACTACTTCTTATCGAGAACATCTAGAATTTAGGGAGATGCCCTTGAGGCCATCTGGTTAACCAGTCTCTGGGCACATTCAGTGGAATCTGGGCCTAAGATGTTAAAAGTGATATTAGAGGGTATCTTTTTGGGATTCCATAATTTTTTCTGATAATAGAAAGATAAATAAACTAATTGGAATTTGTAAATAAGATATTCCATGGCATAGTTAACCCATGTACAAAAAGAAGAAAAATTACCTTGAAAAATATTGATATTTTCTATATTTTGGCTATTACAGTTTATTTGATTCCACCAATGGGTGGTTAAATTTAATTATGAGCTTATTATCAATACGATTATGGGTTTTATTTTGTTTAAATAAGATGATATAAGGGTATAAAATGTCATGAATCATTTTTGAATATAATATAACATACATTTCATGCATTTTGTCATTCCATATATGATGCATTTCTTAGTAACATGATATTGTGAAAGGTTGTGTGAAATTTATACATATTTTTATGATAGAATTTTGGGTAGGTAATTAGATAGCATGGTTGGTACTTAGAGTTAATACCATAAAATAAGTATTGTTTTTTTTATTAGGCTACAACAGATAACCTATGCAGCAAATTATGGAACATTGATTCATGTACCATAAATTTCATGGCCTTGAACTTGTCTTTGTGAAAATTTTATGGATTAAAGATTTTGGTTGATGATGATTATAGGCCCATATGAATCCGAATTTGGTGAACCATTTTTTCCAACCATTTTAAATGAATTTTGATATAATGTAATTGAATATGAGAATAAAATTAGAACTGTAATTTTTCATAGAAGAGAACTTGACCAAGACACAACTATAGTAATGGGTAGTAGGCAGTATCTCTTTCATTTAAATGACATGAATGACACCCATAACTAAATTAAGGATCATATAGAGGGGTGTGTTTCATATTTAAAAAGTCTTGTACCTATCATAATTCAATATCTACACTTTTAGGTGTGAACATTTATACCGTTATTGTCTTTTTATTATGTTTGGAATTGTAAATAAATTCCACCATGAAGACCTCTAGTCGTACACCATAAAGGAAGTGATGAAAATACTCTAGATGTTGTAGTCCATGGGATACCAGGGGATCCTTATTTTGTACTAGCTAAGACACCAATTTTCATACAAAATATAGGTGTTGAGGCATAGTTCCAGGAATGCTTTATATGATTTATGCAGACCATTCAAGGATCACCATGACCTACCACAACAATGGAAAATTTGATGTGTAATTTACATAATAAACATCTTCCCTATTTGAATGTGATGGAAGATTACAAGCTTCAGAGTCTGAGTCGGAGACCATGCTATCAATTTTTGAGTATCCCGAGACACCTCCCAAAAGAAGAGTAAGTCTCAAAATATATATATTACATTATTATTCCAGGAGATGGTGGGATTTAATTACTTAGATGGTTCATCATTATGTGATGGATTTTGAGGGGATTTCGTATGACCTTCAATGATTACTTCTATCCTGAGATTTTGATGGCCGATAGATCCTTAATTTTCAGGAACATGGATCAGGGTGCATAATAGATTATGGATTATTTTTCCTATTTATAGATATCTTGTACCTTACACCCATTATGTTGGGTGATGGGTCATCTGACTACCATTTTGATAGTAATGAAACAAAGGCTTATCATAGAGAAAAACCTGAGAGAGGTTCGCGGTGTGAACTATAGAGGTTTGGTACCTAGATTTGGTGATACATCAACTAGTAGTAAGAAGTTCCATCTAGGGATTCCACATGGTGACATTACTAGTAATATTACATACTTCAGTATCCATGTGAGGTGCCCCCAATGCAGAATACTTGGGAATACTATACCTTAGTTCATGAGAGACTAGTCTAGTGATGATCCTATGGAAATATGGGCCATCTACAATGATTTTTTAGGGATTTTCTTCTAGTGGGAAATGATAGAGGGTCTTCCCTAACTCCACATGTAGGGGAGAGGTCAGCAGATCCTCTTTAGGAAGGGAGTTGGAGTACAACAAGATTATTAGAGGATGTGGTGGACATGGACATTATAGTTAGGCCCCAAGTTTGCATCATTAGTAGAGAGAGTCTTATTAGTGTAGCCAGGAAATATCATAAGGCTACCGATCATGATAGATATATTCAATGCAATTGAAACCTCAGGAGTAGGATCCCAAGACTTCAACTTTGAGAGGTACTATTCTGTTAGCCTCATCATTAGCATATGCTCTTTTTGATACATGTACTTCTCATATATTTATATCTATACCCATTGAGGAAATACTTGGGCTCAATTTTTGGTGATTTATTTCTATTATGATGCATAGAAATCCATTTGGGATCAGAAATCAAGATGTCTGTTAGTGTAGGGAATTATGCATTGAGATTAGTGGGTTTCACATTATCTGGGACCTCTTTTTTCTCAAGTTGAAAGGTTTTTACATCATTCATTAGATATATTCGGTGGTTCTGTTTCATTAATTAGTTGATTGTTATCCCCTTAGGATGACCTTCACATCACCATAGGTTGAAGAGTTTTTTCACAAGGGTGAATGGGATGTCTATGCGAGTCAAGATAGACATGTCTATAATTAGTTAGGTTTATGATAGCCCAAATACTGAAATTACATCATGATGATTTGGGAACACATCATAATGATTTACCTCCAATGGGTGACTTTTTCAGGGATTTTTTTGGAGATGAATTTTTAGGATTATCTCCAGTGCCAGAGGTATAGTTTTTTATCGAGCTAGTTATAAGAGATATATCAATATTCATTCCAATTTAAAGGATGTATACTACTGAGATATGGTATATCAAGAGGTAGTTGGAGGATATAAAGGCAAAGTGGTTTATCTTACATAGTACTTCTCCTTGGATTTCACAGGTTCTTTTTGTGAAAAAGGTGGATGTATCTCTTGGCCTATGTGTGGGTTACTAGAAATTGAACCAACATACAGTTAAGAACTAGTATCCACTACCACATATATATGATCTCTTCTACCATATCCAAGGATATTGGGTGTTATAGAAGATTGATATGATATTTGGTAATCATTAGGTGAGTTTAATATCATCATACATGAGTTTTACATCATTATGCATACCATGCACAACCTTTCCTAGCAGGTATAATCTATATGATTATTTGGTTATGTCATTCAGCCTCTTGAACATGCTAGCAGTTATCATTAAATAAATGAACCAAGTCTCCCATCCTTATCTGAAATCATTTGTCATCATATTTATGGATGATATTTTGGTGTATTCTCACAATCAATATGAATATGAAAAACATATTAATATCATTTGAGTACACTGATAGAGCATCTTTTATATGCTATTCTATGAAATAATAACTTCTAGATGGATTAGATTCACATCATGGGTCACATTATCTCAAATATGGGAGTATTAGTTACCCCATAGAATGGGAGAGTTGTAGTTTCATAGGATAATCCCAAGAACATAATTAAGGTAAATATCTTCTAGAGGACAAACAGATATTATAGGAATTTTATAGAGGACTTCTCATGCCAAAAATGCTCCTCCCATGCTTAACTAAAAAGGGTTTAACATTTCTATGGTTAGATACCTTTGATAAAGCATTTCAGGATCTGAAAATTAGATTGACTTCAGCACAAATACAAATTTTTCTAGAACTAAGAAGAAGATACATTGTTGTTTTTGATGCATCAGGTATCATGCTAGGACTAGTTCTTATACATGGTAATGATTCATGGTTTATGAGTCTTGGAAGTTGATTCCACATGAGATAAATTACCAGACAAAAAATCTTGAGTAAATTATGGTTGTTCATTAATTGTGGTGTTGATTAAATTAATTACTTGTAGAGTATATTTTGTAGAAAAAGAACCAAAATATCCCCATGTATATATTTTCACAACATGATCTGAATCAGAGGCAATGAGGGTTAGTTGAATACCTATAGTATTTTGACTTTGAGCTTGAAAACACACCTGGTAATGGAATTGCAGGAGATGATGCACTGATTATGAGGACTTAGATATAGATAGTTTAGGAGGATAGTGAAAAGAAGTGGATTATGTGTTTTTCCTTTGAGATGAACATGGAGGTTCACGTAAGCAGGATATTTTTCTATACTACTTTGTTGTGACCACGACACATTTTGGATAGAGTGAGGAAGAGGATGATCTCAATTTCTAAGGGCATAGTGCAATGGGGGGGTATGGTAGATGAGGAACCTACTCCTAGTTTTATATTAATCATGGATGAAACTCTTCATATTAATTTTATTGTATAGGCTTCAGTAGTTACATGTGAAGAGATAATGAGATACATCAATGCTTCATCTGGGGAAGTGCATCCTAGATTCACCAATATGTATCATGATTTACATTAGCAATACTAGTATCTAGGTACGAAGGGATATGTAACCAGATTTTCATGATATATTTTACCTATCAGTAGGTGAAGTCGTAATAACAATGAAAATATAAGCATTTAAAGAAGCTACCCATTCCTGATTAGAAATATAATTAAGTTGTGATGGACTTCATGATTGGGTTACCAAGTCCACCGTGGGGAAATGATATTGAATGGGTAATTTTTGAAAGGTACACACAATGTTATCATTTAATACCTATCAAGGATATGTTTTTAGTAGATTAGCTTAGAAAGTTTTATATCCCTCAGATTGTATGACTTCATGGGAAACTAAATACTATCCTTTCATATAGGGATTCCTAGTTTAGTTCACAATTCTAATAAGGGTTGAAGAGGGAATTAGATATATAGGAACTTCTGATCACAACATACCACCCTCAGACTGATTTCCATTCATGGATCACGATATATGTACATAAGGACATGTTGTGAGCATGCATCCTAGATTTTGGGAAATCTTGGGAGAGACACTTACCCCTGATCGAATTCTACTACATTAATAACATTCATGATACTATTAAGATTTCAACTTATGAGTATTTTTACCATAGGCCATTCTGATCACCCCTGTACTGGTTAGGGGTAGAAGAGGCATCTATTCTTGGACCTCATCGCATGTACGATACTATAGAGAAGGTTAATTTGATTCAGAAGAATATGGATACTACACCATCTTGATATAAATATTATGTTGACCACCATAGAATACCTATAGAGTTATAGGTCAGGGATTCGGTCATTTTACATGTCTTACAAAGGATGGGACATAGTAGGATCAAGAGGACAGGGTAAAAGATCACCATGATATGTTGGGTTATTTGAGATTCCAGAGAGAGTCAGGATGGTAGCCTATCAATTTTTGTAACATCGAAGGTACTAGGACATGTGTTTTGTCTAACATATATCTCAGTTATTCTATTAAAATTCATACCCATCTCAATCTCTTCATCCCAAGGAGTTGGGATTATAGGTAGATGCATCAATTAAGGATCAACATATATTTATAGTAAATCATATAATTAAGGTTCTCAAAGTCCAGTTAGTTCCTCTAGTATGGATGATATGGAAACATGACCCTATATAGGATGATACCTCAGAGTGGGATGTTGTTGTACTAGCACAACAGCTATTGTTGATCACAAATGATGCTCCACAACCCTTGGAAAAGAAATTCGTGAAAAATTTACATAAAGAGGGGATTTTTTTATGAAACTAATTCATTCTTGAGACATGATCTTTGAGAGCTCATTTTGATGCCTAAAATAAGAATAAAAGTATCCCCTTCATCTAAGCTTAGAATCAAGGTCCATCTGAATAATCAAATTTACATCGGTATGTTCTCCATTAATTTTGTGTAGTTCCTCATTTGGTTTGGTATCGGCTGATCTATTTAGGTTTAAGATAACAATACCTAATTTTAGATTATTTGTTCGTTCATTGATTTTATCTATATAGAAGTCGAACTAGGAGCATATACTGAATGATATATCCACTATGGACCTACAGTAGGTGATATCATGCTTTTCCATCAAATTATACTTGTTTATATATATATATATATATATATATCATTATGAAACAAACCATTTTAACAAATCTTCAACATTAAAATATAATTTAAAAAATGACTTCAATTGATGGGTATGACCAATGTGTTAGGTGAGACCCACTACTAGTTGACTAATGTTTAAGAACCATGAAATGAAAATACCACATGGGTGTATTGTGTGATTAAGGGGCCCATCATTGGTGGAATATGAGTTATCACATAAAATGTGTTGTTTAACCCTTTTCCGTGGAATGTAAATTGATGAATTGAACTGTATGTTGAATTTTAAAATCACCCTTTATTATGTTCCAATTAGGTAGCATGGTAATCTCACATATACCAATAGATTTCAAAATTCAAAACACAATGCACCTCTGTATTTAAACATAAAACAACAAAAAGGGTTATGTATTAGAATAGAATGGTTAAGTCCCTAGACTCTTTCCATGTAATTGACTAATGTGATTAAGGGATGGGAATTGAATGACCATGTCTGTAGAATCTTTCTTTGTAATTGAATTTTTATGCATGAGATTCACTTTATGTTGTTATTCTAGCTTGATATAATTAAGTAGCTCGTCCTTCAATGTTTATCCCATGCCTTTATCCACCTTAGGAGTTGACATTAAAATGAAATAAATAATTTCATGACCTTGATATAATGAAAATATTTTTAAAGAATTTCTATACACCTTGTGTTTAACATATTTTTAATTTTAAATTCTATGTATGGACTCATTTGGTTTCTACCATGTTTATCCCCAACTGATAGTTAGACTCCCTATGTGGATTGAAAAAGATAGACTAATTAGGGTGGATTATTATATATAGAGTATTAACTAGACTCCATATTCTTTTCCAAGGATGGAATCAAAGGGAAGTTGTTTATATACACCATGAGTGACACAAGGGCTCCTTTAGTTGACTGCTAAGGATAACCTTAATGAGTGTTGATATAATACCCCACTAATAGAAATTCCATGATTTGGTTGAGTAATACCCAAGATGGGATTGTAAAGTTCTTGGTTCTTATTATAATAGATGAAATGCAGATATTCTAAATTAGGAATTCCAAGGATGAGCTTATGTTATAAAATGATTAATGATTTATATGATTTATATGATGCATCTAACAATACAAATCAAAGGATTGGTTTTGGATAGACTCCTAAACATTTTCAATGGTCCGTTTATATATCTATTAGATTTCATGTCACTACAGGGGATGTTTTACATGGTCTAAGTATCGAGAAATATATATTAAATGAAAATGATTAATTAAATGAATCAGTTGTTAATTGAAATATGACTGAATGTTTTTTCACGGATATCCAACTAAGGATGAGGTAGGTAGAAGAGGACGAGTATCACTGGAATTTTGGAAAATTATAGATAGTTTGTATAAATCACTTATTTACATATTCAATTACTTCCTTAAAAATATTATTATAATATATTCATTGAGTGGATAGATGAAGACCTATGGTAGGATGCCTACTAGTGTTGTTTATCACACCCTGTTTGGGCCAACCGTGGGTACCCGAACAAACTATATGATTATAGGTATGTATAAAAGAAAGAAACCTATTATAGGTTCTTTATTTATACTCAGTATAAGGGGATAATGAGTCATAATTGGGTCTCATGATGCTAACTACATTAGTTTTGGTATTTTGGTATTTGAATAAATTTATTATAAACATTATGGGTATAAATTTGTATATATTTTTAGATATGTGACATGTATCATCATCTTTAATATGTAAGATTACTTTTTCTCTTATGTTATCTATCTATCTTGGATGTTTAACTATTGTATGGTTATCTATTATCTGAATATTTTACAGCTTTCACTACTTATCTACTATATTATATTAATTATGCTACACTCCGGTGATAAGGGAATGGTCAACCTATAGACACATTGTAGACCCTCACTGCTACTTAGAAGCCTCTAGCATTTGTAAAGATACACTTGTTGTATGTGTCCAATCTGGATTGGGGAACCTTCGGTGGAATATGGGTTTGGGATGTAACAATATGTCTCATTAAAATCCATATTCATAGTGTATATATATCATTTCAAATATATATATATATATATATATATCCAATACCATGTGTTGTTTTCCTATAGACGTTTGATAATTATTTCTATTATCTATGGATTACTTATGATGTTAAAAATGAAATTTGTGTCATATATTTTTATTTCTCATTAGATTTCCTTCTCCCACAGCTATTTTCAATCTATCGGTATTCATTTTCAAATATTTATTATAATTATTTTTAAATAATTTTTATCACCATTATCTATCCTTTAACCTCAATTTATTCAAACATCCTTTATTCATAAAAAAAACTAACAAATATATTTATTTTTAACATTAATATAAGTCCTTATCTTCCTCAGAAATAATTTTCAACTTGTTCAATACTCTATAAGAACATTTAATTTAAACAACAATTATTTAATAATTAATTTTAATCACTAGGGATTTAAATTGATGATATATTCCTATTTCTCTATATATTTATTTTTTATATCTTATGTTTTTTTCAATGTAACCTTTCTTGTTTTCAAACATTAGTAATGTAAGGACTTATTATAGATATGTGATTATTTTCTTAGTCATGTAGAAAAAACATTTTTGGATCTATTATTATGTGGTACATGGTATTGAATCTATATATCCAAATAGATATTAGGTGTATTTTTAAATAAGATTATATAATTATATATAGGTATTACCAATTGTGTCTATACCACTATGATATGATTTCCATGGGAATTAAACACAACTTATGGTAATGAAATCCTATGAATTTAACTCCACATACATATGGAATATTTATATTTTAGAGATTCATGATTATTAAATTATTATTTCTATAGTCTTATTTAATGTTTCAAGTTTACATTTTTAAATCTAGATTTCATTGAAATACTCATTCTATTATATCATAAAATATTGATCATTTGTCTTACTATTTTTTATATCTAATTGTTTCTTATCATTGCTGAGATTACTAAACCCTTTCAATTGATTATATATTTATATTGGATTTCAAATGTTATGATATTGCATATAAGGGAATCATGTGTTAAGGAATACATGGATGAAATATGTTTTATATTTTGTAGTAAAATGAACATATTTCAAAATAATAAATATAATAATCCTCTTGATTATGGTTCTGTGTTTAAATCATTAGTTATAATATTATATTGTATAAAATTTTGTAAAATATAAGTATTAAATGTCTTGTTAATCCAATGTGTATAGGGATCACCCCAAGTGATATATTAAATTACTATCAAAGAGTGGTTGAGGTAACATTATAATACATTTTGGGTGAATTTTGTCACAAAAGGTTTTCAATTATATTTACTGGAATGATATTTGAAATTTGAAATTTTGATATGAAATAATTAATACAAATTACCTATATAAAAATGTATTAAATTATTTAATAAGAGAATCTATCACATTTGGAATGATTATATTCATCAATATATTTTATTAATAATTTTATAATTTTTTGATACTATTTAATGTTTATATATTCTAATATCATAAGTCCCTGTTATAAATTTTTTCAAAGAATAAATATTAAAATTAAAAATCATTCATGGATTGAAATTCTAGACTAACATTAACATAAAATTTTCACCATGGTTATAGGGATTAAGTGAAAGAAATTAATATAATATTTGTAGAAATTTATATATGAAAATTACTTGATATTCAAGAAAAATATTCTATAGTGTTGTAAAATAAAATTTAAATCCATTCACATAATTTAAATCTAAATATTGAATGAATTATTTTAAAATTTTTATTATGGTTTTATAATAATTAAAGGTTTTGGAGAAATAATTTATGATCAATAAGTAATTAATAAGATAATTTTTATCTTTATAAGATGATGTGATGGATAGGATTTGACACATGAAGATCGGTACATAGATTCATTTACATGGGATGAATTTAATATTGTGTTTATTGGAGTTTATATGTCAAATGGTGGTGATTTAGACAATACAATATTTAGAATGAAATATATTTTTATGCTCTAAATCATGTGAATAATGAAATAGAAATGGAGTAATAATGAAATTAAGAATTTGGTAAACAATAAATTTAATCAAATGTTTGAAAAAATGGTTTTTTTATAGAAATGAATATTTAAATGAGAAATAAAAAGTATTCAAGTATATAAAAAACAATGTGTTTTAATTATAGGTACTTTTTGATATTAACATTATATTTTATTTCAATTAAAGAATGTAAAAATGTGGATCAAGATGAATGTATAATGAAAATTTCAACGATAAAATCAATTAAGAAAAACAAGATTGTGTTTCCTTTAATATTAGAAAGGCTCAGTTCATTAGATTTTAATGAATTTAAATTTCTAAAAATACAATAATATTTTGTGACTCTTGAAAACATAAGTGAAATAGATTCATAATTTTTATAAAATGAGAAGATATTAATTTTTTGATGTGAATCAGTAAGAACTTTCTAGTGATGATTGATATAGTGGATAACAAAATGATATTGAGTTGATGATGGATTTGTTATTTTAATATGGAAGAATGGAGATCATTTTCAAAATATAAAAATTAAAAATGTTTAAAATATATTTGAATATTTCACACCAAATATATAATGTAGTTGATTTTTTTTATTTTTCAATTATTGAAAATTCAAGATTGAAATAAACAATTTAAAACATTCACTTCCCATTGAGTTGAAAATGATTTGAGTGTTAAAGATAAGTTATTAGACAAGGATTAGGACTATGAGAATTCTTAAAAAACTTTTTATGATAAAATAAACATAAATATGTTTAACTTAATTTTTTAATATTATATTAATAATGTTAAAAAATCTTAAAACAGATATAGAAAACATACTTAAACATCTAAAAATATTAATGATTGATTACATTTTGAATGTTATTAGTAAAAAGGTAAACAATGAGTCAGTGATATCAAAAAATTAGGAACATAAGCCAAGGAAAAAAATGAAAATGTTTATTTATTTAAAAGTTATAATTTAAAAATAATTTTTTATATGAAATATAAAATTTTAATTAATTACTAATGTTGTTATAAACAAGATAATTTTAGATAATTTTCCACTATAAAGAGGGATAATTTTATAATAGTCTAATAATTAATATAAATGGTCACACTATATTTCAAAAATGTGTGGAAACCAATAAATTACATTAAGTAGATATTTTATAGTTTTTATAATTTGATTCAATATTATATAAACAATTGGAATTATAGATGATACAAGAATTTTGGAAGTAGTCAATATTCAATAGAAGAATTTTTCAAACATTCCCAATCTTTTTAATCTTTTATTAAAGGGAGAGACAAACTATTAAAATAAAACAATCTAAATGATTTTATAAAATATTTAAAGTAAACATGGATAAAAATATTTATTTATAGAATCTATTAAATGAGAGATAAAACAAACATTCCCATATTTATGAAAATTTTAATTAAATATTATTATCAGAGTTGATTATAAATAGATTCAATCAAATAAATTATTTGAAGAAGAATGAAATTGAAAAAAGAAACATGTTATGAAAGTTATATTAAAAGTAATTAAAATATAATACCATTGGATATTCAAATATAGGTGTTAATTATGTATGTTGATATATTTAATTCTATTGAAATACATCAAGAAATGAAATTTTGGATCTTCCATATTTAGTCATAGTGGTTTAAACATGATAAAAGGATGTCTAAATAAAATTTAAATAATATATTAAGGTGAAATAATGTGTTGTTCATTAGTGTCTTAAATAAGAAAACAATTATTGAATCGTCAATTTCTGAAATAAGGGTCTGTATTAAAAAAATGTAAATGATTATTGAAAATATTTAATAACAAT
The DNA here is from genome assembly GCA_963277665.1 of Viscum album. Lineage (NCBI taxonomy): Eukaryota > Viridiplantae > Streptophyta > Magnoliopsida > Santalales > Viscaceae > Viscum > Viscum album. The sequence goes on along the minus strand of OY728140.1, from coordinate 554,090,514 downwards.
TAAATGATGTAGAAATTTCATGGAATAATAGGTAATCATTTTTAGTTGGGTTAAGAATGTTATTCATGGTATTTATGTATAAAATAAAATAACACAATTTTTTTATTATAAAAAGTTTTATATATAATAAAAAAAAACTAATAATCCATGAAAAAATCTTTAAGTGGTTTTTTAATCTAAAAAAGGGAGAGAATTTAAATTTTTAATAAAATTTAGAATTTTTTATTAGTAAATTCTTGAAAACATGGATTATATTTTAGAATTCTAAACCATTAAGAATTTTTCACTTCGATACAAATTAAACCATTAAAATAAATTTAAAATATAATGAATACAAAATTATTTGATTCATTGATTAAATTATTAAAATGAAATGCATCCTATTTATTGAAATATAAATTAAGGGCGATCAAAATATTCTTTATTTTTTAAAGTTAAAAAGAGGAGAGTTGATTACTTGTTAAAAAAATAGAAATAGAATAGAGATTTGCATATTTGTGGAAAATTCAATATTATCAAGATAAGTATGTAATTCCTTGTGAGTGTAACTAAATATAGATCCCAATGTAGATAACTTCTTCAAAAATTATTAATTGGAGTTGGTTTTGAGATGGGACATAAAATTGGTGGTATCAGTGGAAAAAATTAAAGGGGTGTCCTAAATTTAATTTCAAACATTATTTCCACTATAAAAATTAAAAACACATACCCATGATTTGATAAAATCATATAGTTAACAAAGTCATTATAAATTTATAATTCAATCATTTTGAATGTTTTTCTTAAGAACAATCACACCTCATTTATTATGAATTTAAAACTATTTTAATTTTTTAATCTAATCTACTCCTATTAAACACTATATATAAAACAATAGTATATGTTGTCTATTATACTATAGTTTTGTTTAATATATCTGTAAATAGATACTAGTTTGATTTAAAATAATGAAAACCCAAATGATAAAACACATCATAATATTAAAGATGGGGGTTTGGAATTATACTGAGACTTAATCCCATGATCTTGGAAATATCCTAACGAAAAAGATTTTGTTTTTATAAAAAACTGATCCACAACCTGGATTTGGTTTTACAAATAACAACTTGTATGGATTTCCTTGAACAATTCTTCTTTCTATGATATAGATCAAAAATATAAAAAATCTCATCACATAATACCTCCTCCATAATAATTCAATGGGATAAAAAATAATATTTTTGACAAGGTATCAAGTACTCTCCAGTTTATCTCACGAAAGTATGTTATATAGATAAATATGGAAATTTAAAACACAAATAGAATGAAATGAATAAATAGAAATAGTAAAAGGTAAAAAAAATTAAATTTGATGTTTCTCTATCTGATAAACATTATTTTTCCAATATAACCTTTTATTTTCATTTTAATGAGCTAAAGAGATTTTCATAATAGGTTCTTGAAAATAGATAATCATAGTTAATTTTTTATAAGCCTTATTTTTAGTATAATTTCATGAGTAAAATCATATTTTCTCTAATAATATCACATTATTAGTTTTTATTTTTAAAAATAACTTCATCATAAATACCAGTTAGAGAACAATCAACGAAGTCATAAATGAACTAACACTTCAATTAATTATTCAAAATCATGATGTTGGATATTTTAAATAATACACCACTATATTTTACATTAAAATGTTTCCTTACATAAAGCATAGTTAGGTCACATGGAAATAAGAAATGGTTAGTTGGAATAGTTAGATAGAAAAGCAACATATCACATTATGTTTTTACCATCACAAGTTCAGTTCATTTAATCTTTTGATATGCATTTATCTTCACTTAGATACTTTCATAAAAACTTCTGTTTGTATAATAAATATTAAAAATATTACTCAACTAGGAATAGTAAGTTGATTTATTCAAGCGGAATGTAGTTTCCTTCACGTGGTCACTTAAATTATTCTTATTTTCTGGTCTTTTTAACTCAAGATAAGTAACACACAATGATTTTGTGAATTTTTTTCAAATAAATTTAATAATTTTTTATATTTTTCATTACACACATTTCCTACTTGAAACGAAACATGGATTAAAATTAAAATAATAATATTTAATATAATTATTATCATATAGGCACTGGGATGGTGGGTATGAATAATATTAAAACATTAATTAAAATATATAGTTAACATGTGTGTATAAAATGAATTATTTTCTGACCAATTAATTAGAAATGAAAATAAAAGCATCTTTAAAATAAAATAAATATTTTTCTAAACAAATATTTTTAGAAAAATAAGTGTTTTTGGCTAATTAAATTAAATAAAACACGTTTGGTGATGATTTTAATGGAATTTATATATTAAATAATAAATAAATTATTTATCATTAATCTTATGTGTTTTATGTACAATAGAAGAGAATAAATACAACTTTATGCTTAAAAAAATATTTTTCTTAAAATTATTATTTTTTTATTTCACCCACATATTTGAAAATAAAATTTACAAAATTTTGAATATATATTTAAAAGATAAAATGATTTTTTTGAAATAATCATTATATGGGAGTGAATATTTGTGAATTTTTTATGAAGATAAATGTTTCAATAAATTTTAAAAAAAATATGTTTTATTATAAATTACCATTTAAATTAAATTCATAAAAACATTAAAACCATTTTTAGATTGGTTTAGTATAAAAATTAACTAAATTATATATCTATAATGCCAATTTATTTTATTATAATCACATTCATATTTAATTTTTAGGTAAAATATTTTTAAACTTTTGAAGATTTTCTCTATGGAAGAAAACCTTCTCATTCTAACTGCGGGGCTGATATAAAATTCATTTTTCCACTTCTATGAAGGAAATTTGTAAAAAATGAATTAAATATTTAGAATCTTGATAATTTAAATTATTTAATAATTAAAAAATATATTTTTACAAAAATTAATAGTATAAATAGTATGAACTATTTACTACAGTTAAGTTAAAAATGGGTTTATATGGGGTTAAACAAAAAAGATAAGTGTAAAAAATAAAATAAAATTTTATGAAACCCATTGGATATACATATATCCAACTTATCTAATATAAGTCAAATATTAGACTATTTTTTATATTTTTTCATGTGAAAAACGTGGTATCTTTTTTTCATTTCAAAACATAAAAGTGTTCAACTCACCTCTCTTATAAAAGGACACCTGAACTCCTCTCCTCATCACAAATCTGAATCCCTTTGGTTCAAAACGTCCATACCCAAATAACTTCATTATTTACATTATCTTCCCCTAGAATACTTATTTTGTTCAGAAATAAATCCAAAGAATCCTTTTGGGGAAAACCCAAAGAAGATTTCAAAAGACAAAGTAACATCCCAAATCATGTTTTTTATTTTATTTGTTTTTTCACCTAATCCAATTCATATTAAAATAAGTAGATATAAATACCAAAGTATATTCAATATAATTATATGATATTATGTTTATTTATTAACCTAAATCCTACTCATCTTCTATCATATTGGTTGTGAAGTCATGATTCCCATGTACGGAGGACTACTGATTCGCGAACCGATGTTATTCATTTTACATCACCACCCATGATGGATGGATATAATGATAGATTTATTATTTATATATAATATTTATGATATTATTATTAATATTTAATAATTATATCACAAGTTCCTTATTACCTCTGATTCTGTGGGAATATGATAAGGTCGCCTGTGGGTATCGCGGATTACCACCTTGCAAAGTGATGTGATTCGTTCACACATTACATGGAAAGTAATAAGGATGGGTTTAAGTAATATATGTGATATAAATTTAAAAAAAATAATTATTCAATGAAAACATATAAAATAATTTTATTTATTTCAATCTATTGAAAATAAGTTAAAGGTGTTCATGCGTACGTATGGTCAATCGTCTCCATAAATAGTGTATTTGATTATCAATCTATAACTTTTATGGATTAAACTAAAATATAAAAATATTAAAAATATATGATATTTATATCATGGTAATTACTCTATATAGTTTCTAGTCCTAATCAAGTATATATTACTAAAAATAAAAAATCAAAACATTCAAGAAAAACTAACAAGTTATTCTTGAAATGTCAAATTAATATAAATGTGTTAATAAATGGGTAATAAAAAGACATAATTAAATCATATAACTTAATATATATATATATATATATATATTATTTTTTAATAGATTTATAGTAAACTTATATTTGTTATAATGGTTTTTAGACTATGTATAAGTGAGGTCGAGACTTATGGTAATAGATTTCCATCTCATTTTATTTTCTATGAGAGACATGTCATATTACAACATGTTTCATTTATATGGTGTATATACTACCCCTTTTATAGGTTATATCATTAATAAATTTATTTTATTAGTATTTTATGTTTTATTTAATGTTATTAACTCCTGGGGATTATGATTCAAAGATACCAGCGGTAAGAGTTTTATGTTACAATCTTATTGTTCATTAGTATTATGTATAATTATGTTTCTAATGATGAAATATTATTTTCTTTCTCTCAATAAAGTAATGAATTTTATTTTTTTATTTTCATGTTATGATAAAACATATTTTCTCTTTATTTTATTCTCTTTATTTTATTCTCTTTATGTACTCGGTAGTTCCGAAAAATATTTTTATGAAAAAATTTCAATATTTATGACTTCAGTCAAACAAATGTTTTTATTCTAAAATAATTGTTTGTAAAAATGGGTTAAAATGTTTTCAAAACTATTGAAATGATTTATTAAAGATATTTTTACCTATGTTCTAATTTTTATATAATGTTTTTAATGGAATCCTAATGTTATTTTCTAATTAACTGCATTTTTTCTGTTACCAAAAATATAAAAGGAATCTTTGTTTGAACATTTTTAACATAAAAAATATGTTCATTTATCATGACAAAATCATTGTTTAAAATATTTATTTATTTGTTTCAATTTCTATTTTTAGTGAAATGGACATCTTATTATTTTCAATTTATTTTTTCACATTATTTTCAAAATGGAAATGATATTTTCCTCATGAAATGTTTTGAAATATATTTAATTACTCTTTTATATTCATTCAAGGTAATTATTAATAAAATCATTTTTTTAAAATTTTCCTTCTTAAATTTTTTTTCAAAGTGGAAATTAAATATTACTCATGAAATGTCCCAATTAATCTTTAACATACATTTTACATCTATGATGAAATCATTTTATTGTATATATTCGTTATGGGGGATATGATTGAATGATAAAATTATTATTCTTTTGCAGGATAGTTAATGATTATATTGATGAATTTTTTATGATACCCATTTTATTTACACTACTTATGATGAGATGTTATAATGAATGATGTTTTATATTATGGTATACAATAGTTTGGGTGTCATAATTATTTGTGTGGGATCAATTTCTCCATCAAATTTATTGTTAATGCTTTATATATCATGATATAACCATAAAAATATTTCAATGGGATTGATCCAATAAAGGACACATGTGAGTTCTAATATACTATGTTGATGGTCTTGGTAGTTATTCTTTACATATAAAATGTATTTACTTATTTATAATTGTTCCACACTTTTATGAAATTATATTAAGGTTAATTCTCTATTTATGATGATTTATCACTCATATAGACCATATTTTCTGAAATGGTAATGTTTCATTCCATGGATCATGTTTATGATCTATGATAATTTTGGTATGAACTCTAAAGTTATGTGAATAAAAACATATAGTTATGATTATATTATTCATTAATATTATCATAGATTGATATATCCTATGTTTAACCTTAATAAGAAGCTAATATCACCATTTCTTATGTTTTTTTCCCCAAGTTATTAAGAAATGTTTTGGTAGTGTATGATTAACAGTACTGTGTGCGAAGATCTTTGAGGGAGGTGATAAAGATTTCTCAAAAAAATTGAATTTTTTTATAATCTCTAAAGGACCTAAACCATTACAAACACTATGATATTTTTATGTAATTTAATTAATATTCATCAAAAAAATATGTGATATCTATGTATGAAAAGTTTGGTTTGTTAGAGTTGGAAACAGAGGAAAGGATTAGGTAACCTTTTGAAACTAGGATGATAATGCTTTTATAAAATCGTTAGGGATATTTCTAATTATATTTATTGGGATATATCTAATTATAACACTAAGGATGATTTAAATAGTAGTAAAATTTCTTGTAATTTTTTTAAAGGACAGTGAAACAAGATTCCATGAAATTACATCCCTAATTGAAAACTACAAAAGGATATGGATTAAACACAGATGTGACAAGGGGTAGTAACTCTAAAAAGGGAGTATTAATCTTGACTCGATCATCACCTGGTGCCCAAAAATGTTCCTTTTGTACACTAGTTTTGATACTACTAGGGGATATGATTTAAAAAATCACAAAACTGTTATGAACTGCGAAAATAAATTTAAATAATGACTACGAATAACCTAGGTTAAGCCTATGGTTTCATTGATTAAAAATAAGGTGCCATAATTTTGAAATCCTCAATGTTATTTTTTTACTACTACTTTATTTTCCAATATTTATACTATTACTCAAAATATGTGTTTTAGTTTTACTCAATATGGGGATAAAGATGGAATATGATCAACATTGAATATAAGGAAAATGATTTTATGAGAAACAAAATGTGATGGATACTAAAATGAAGTATATTTTTATTATTCCAAATTAGTTATCTTGATATATAATTGAAACATTCACCTTAATAAAATTCTAAAATCACAAAAGAATTATAAGATATCATCTACTGATAATTTAGGTTGTAGAGACCATAAAATAAAGAAGATTTAGTTTCATATATGATGATAATGTGGGAAGAAGAACCCAAGTTTATATAGAATATGAAAGGGAATATTTTTTTAGTTTTTAAATGTATAAAATAGATAAAGTAATTGTATATTAAAAATGAGTTCTTTAGTATTTATAATGTATGAGAATAATGTTATCCTTATGATATCATAGATGGTTGAATATTAAAAATTGGGAATGTATGATAGTTTTGAAAATATATGTTTTAATGGGAATGATAATGGATAGAATAGATATGGTAGTTTAAATAATGGTTACATTTCTAATGGATAGATAATACATATTGACATATGAAAGGTATGGGATGTTCTAATAGTATTTTTTTTGTTAAATGTGAGAAGACTGATAAAATTGAGGTTGATGAATGTTAATACTTGAATCATATTTTATGTTGAGGGATACAGGTATTAAGGAATAAGATAATACCTCCTGGTTAATGGTCTGATAATAAAGTAGTATTATTAATGTGTTTATATTTAGAAAATTCAATAATTATATTATTTGAATAATAAAATATATAAGGATTTTTCAATATATTTTTTCATTATGGATTTTCAAAAATATTTTTAAGGGTGTTCATGACCTAATAACTTGATCTTATTTAAAGGTGATATTTTGATTAAAAGAATATAAAATTTAATATATTCTTGAAGTTGAGAAAATGTTTTTTAGTTTATATAATGAGAAGATTGATTTTAATAATGTATATTGGATAATATTTATGACGTTAGAAATTAATACTAATTTGTGGGAAATGGTTTATGTTATCTTTGAGGGAGTTTACAATATTATTCAAATATTGGAAAAATATTAAAAAAATATGTTGTTTTATTCAAGGAATGAGATAGTATGTATGTTTTAATTATAGTTTTATTGTAACCATGGTTATTTCTATGATTGGTGAAAATATATGACTAATCAATTCACATATTTGGTGTGTAAAAATTAAGAGAAATATATTAATATTTAGGGTGTTAATATTAATCCAATTTTCGTAAACTTGGTGATCATATTTATAAATTTGGAATTATAAAAGGGTCATGAGGTTAAAAAATTATGGAATGGTTAAAAGTTAATTTTTAAAGATATTTTAGATATAACATTATTATTTAACCATAGTAATATTTATTAATAACTTATGTTAACCATATTGTTTTTTATAATAAAAAGATATAGATTAAATAACTTCTCATTTCTCTACGGTTATTATTTAGTTATTTAGAAATGAAAAATCCATCTCTTAGAGTAATATATGGAGTGAAAATTTGTCGACGAACAATGAAATGAATAGAATTTGATTATAAAATGAAATGAAATTAACTAAGTAAATCCTCTCATGAAAATACATCAAATTTTGAAAAATGATCAAGAAATAAAATTTCAACATTTAATCGTCATTTTTTAGGATAAAAATGAAATTTTTCATAATTAATTGGTTTTTGGATTTATGACCACTAATTTTATCATGATCGTGTTCTCTATCTATCTACATCAGTCATTGGGTGTTTTTTTTCTATTATATTTCTATTTTTTTATTCCCACATATATTATTGTATTTGGAATCCTAGTATGTGTTTTTTCAGATTTAATTTAGACATACCTTTGTCTCTTTTAGAGAGGATTATTTATTAACAATTTATATAATTTGGGTTACCCACAAATGTATTTTCAAACAAAAAACACTTATTCACCAAACATTAGTAAAATTTTGAGGATGAAGCTTATTGATGGGATTTAGAATGTAACACTGCATGTTTTTTAGAAATTTTTTATGAAATTTCTAATTTTTGAAATTTTCCATTATACACAACAACGAATTTAGATTTCCTTACACCCAATATCGAATTTATCTTGCAGCACATACAAAACCAAGTTTTAAGGAAACATTAGAAACCATTAATATATTATTATTTCATATAGTAGGTCTCAACTAGACAATGTAATATTGCATATGAAATGGATTAACTAAATTATGAAAATATATGGTTCATATATGGATATAAAATTAAATCCTTGGTGGTAGAACACGCCGTATACTCAAGGAACACGTTGTGTACTCAAGGCAACATGTCGTGTAGTTTATGTACATGTCGTGTAGTTTTGACCCGGTGTCCGTCGTTTAACTAACAACACGGTTGGAGGAAGCCTTAAGACGAACATGTCGTGTCAATGAAGAACACATTGTGTAGTGTGACCTGGGAACCCAGCCGTGTAACTAACCACACGAGTCGGGGTAATACTTTCGAGTACATGTCGTGTGTGTATAGAACACGCCATGTAGGTTGAGCTGTGTATCTGGCCATGTAGAAAACAACACGGGTCAGCGGAGCTCGTCTAGTACACGTCGTGTACCTGTGGGACACGCCGTGTAGTCTTGTCCGAGGACAGAACGTGTGGAGTAAGTCATGTGGCTGGGAAACAGGGTAGTGTACACATCATGTGAAAGTATAACATGTCGTGTAGTGTCAAACCGAGTAGTCATCCATGTCACAAGCGACATTCACAGTTGGAAATAACACCATAAACACCCTGTAGATAATATACACGCTGTGTAGTTTTGTTCAAACGAGATTCGTGTGGCTTAGCCATGCAGAAGGACTCAGGCAGGGGAAGGGGAGTCAAGTACACGTTGTGTAGTCAGTATACATGTCGTGTAGTCTTGTTTTGAAAATTTTGAATGCCTACTTCCTCCTGTTTCCCTTTTGGTTTTGTTCATTTTCGGTCTTGATAATCTTGAATCTAAGGCGTGTTTTTGACCTTGTAGTTTCATGATTCCTAGATGACCGCACGTTGTTCACCAGGAGAGCGGAGATGACTATAATCTAGAGATGGTGGTCCATGGGCTACCTGTGGATCCTCCAGCAGAGCCAGATGCAGCGCCAGCCGTTATACCAGGCACAGGCATGGAGCCGCAGTTCCGTGAAGGCTTATTGTGATTCATGCAGACCTTTCAGGGAGCACTGACGGCTTCCACCTCCATGGCCGAGATGACACGTATCTTCCAGTAGCAGCATTTGCCTAAGTTTTCAGGGGATGGAGGACCATAGGCTGCAGAGTCTTGGCTTGGTTAGATGCATACTATTTTCAATTATCTAGATACGCCTCCATGGCGGAGGGTCAAGCTCACGACTTACATGCTGCGTGATTCCGCCAAGAGGTGGTGGTATGTTACCACCCAGTCAGAGCATCACAGATACATGGTGTGGGAAGATATTCCGGAAGTCTTTTATGACTTCTTCTTCCCAGAGACACTGAGGCCAGATAGAGCTTGAGAGTTCATGAATCTGTAGTAGGGGCGCTATGTCGGTGATGGATAATTCTGCTCACTTTACTGAGCTTCAGCGCTTTGCACCCGTGCTAGTGGGTGATGAGACGCTGAGAGACAGACGCTTTGAGGATGGTCGGCATTATGACATCCGGGAACTGGTGAATGTTTTCAAGTTTCCTTTAGTACATGCTATTGTAAACCAGGCGCTGATTATAGAGAGGAACCTGCAGGAATCTAGTGGTGTGGGCCAGGGTGGTTCAGCACCAGTTACTGGTACTCTTTCTTCTGGCAAGAGGTAGAGAAGATGGACTTCTCTCAGGGTGGCAGTACCAGTCAGAAGAATGCTTCAGGTGGCCAGGTCATGTGCTACCAGTGTGGTAAGGAGGGGCACAAGAGACCTCAGTGTCCACGAGACCCAGTGGAGTGTCGAGCTTGTGGTAAAATGGGTCATCTGCAGCGCTTTTGCAGGGAGTTTCTACCAGTGGCTAGTGATAGGGGTTCTGTACAGACTCCTCATGCGGGAGCAGGACCAGTGGCTTCTTACCAGTCAGGGAATTGGAATACATAAGGGCATGCAGGAAGAGATGGTGGTCATGGTCATGGTAGCCAGACACCAGGATCTCAGAGGCAGTAGGGAGGGACAGCTCTGGGTAGTCAGGCTGTGTCGCAGGGCCGCGGCACTGGGCAGACATATTCAGTGCAACAAACCCAGCATGAGCAGGATCCCAGACCTTCTACAGTCAGAGGTACTATTCTAGTAGCTTCTGTTTAGACTTCAGTACTTTTCGATACAGGTGCTACACATAGTTTCATATCTGTACCCTTAGTGGAGATCCTTGGGATCTATGTTTCTACTTATTCTGATATCATGATTTTATACACTCAATTGAGGACTAGAACGGCTGGTGTCCGTCAGTGCAAGGAGTGCCCCCTTGAGGTTGGTGGGTGTCACTTTCTTTGGGACCTCTATGTCTTAGAGATGATAGATTATGATATCATTCTCGGGATTGACTGTTTGGTTCCCTTTCGAGCCTTTGTAGACTATTATCATCATAGGGTGAGTTTAACATCACCAGAGGGTGGAGAGTTTCGATACAAGGGTGAGTGGGATGTTCAGGCGAGTCGAGCTGGACTAGAGCATCATGGGCGAGGTGGAGTCACAGACCAGATTGCGAGCTTATATCTGGATGACCAGGGGACTTGTCAGTTGGATTTCCCTCTAGTGGTTTATCATTTCATTGATGTCTTCCCGAACGACTTTTAGGTCTTCCTCGAGAGCGTGAGGTGGATTTCTCTATTTAGCTTGTTTCAGGAGTAGCACCAGTGTCCATTACACCTTATAGGATGGCCACGCCTGAGTTGCAGGAGCTCAAGAGGCAGTTAGAGGAGTTACAGGAAAAGGGTTTCCTTCGACCCAGTACTTCTCTATGGGGTTCGAAGGTCCTTCTTTTGAAGAAGGTGGACGATACCCTTAGAATATATGTGGATTATCAGAAGCTGAACCAGTTTTCGGTTAAGAACCGATATCCCTTTCCAAGGATAGATGATCTTTTTGATAAACTTCGTAGAGTACGAGTGTTCTCGAAGATTGACTTGAGATCAGGATATCAACAGGTGTGCGTTAGACCATCTGATATACCTCTCACAGCTTTTAGGAGTAGTTATGGTCTATACAAGTATACAGTTATGTTGTTCAGACTCACGAATGCACCATCAGTTTTCATGGCTCTGATTAATCGTGTGTTCCATCCTTTTCTGGATTCTTTTGTGGTAGTATTCATGGATGATATCTTGGTGTACTCTCACACTCGACACGACCATGCCACCCATCTTGATATTGCATTAAGTACACTGAGAGAGCATCAGCTATATCTTAAGCTCTCAAAGTGCCACTTTTGGATGGACCAGATACACTTCCTGGGTCATATCATCTCATAGGCAGGAGTTGGAGTAGACCCAGAGAAGGTGAGAACAATAGTTTCCTGGGAGCAGCCTAAGAAAGTGTTTGAGATACGGAGTTTCTTAGGGCTGTCTAGTTACTACAGACACTTCATACAGGACTTCTCTCACTTAGAATCATTTTTGATGGGTTTGACTAAGAAGGGTGTGAAGTTCGTTTGGTCAGAAGCTTGCGAGACAACCTTTCAGGACCTGAAAGGAAAGTTGACATCAGCACTGATCCTGATACTCCCAGAGCAGGGGAAGAGCTATATAGTTTACTGTGATGCCTTAGGTATATTTCTGGGAGCTATGTTGATGCAAGGAGATCGAGTTATTGCATACGGGTCTCAGCAGTTTAGGCCACATGAGAGGAATTACCCGACGCATGATCTCGAGTTGGCTACAGTTGTTCATGTATTGCGTTGTTGGAGACACTATCTCTTGGGAGAACATTTTGTGGTTTTCACCGACCACAAAAGTCTCAAGTATATTTTTACCCAGCATGACATGAATTTGAGGCATCGAAGGTGGGTTGAATACATTCAGACCTTCGATTTTGAGTTTGCCTATACACCTGGTAAAGGTAATGCAGTAGCTGATGCACTGAGTAGGAAGACTCAGATACAGGCTGTGCAGGAGGCCAGTGGTGAGTGGCAGCTTATGGCTTTGTTTTCTGAGATGCATTTGGAGGTGCACGACAGTCAGGGGAAAACTTATCTTTCCTCTCTAGCTGTAACTTCTACCCTCCTGGATAGAGTGAGGATGAGACAGCTATCTGATTCAGAAGGCCTAGTTCTATGGGAGTCGATGGAAAGCAATGACCCTCCTCTTGGTTGGATGATAGGCGATGAGGTTTTGCGTTTCCATGGATTTGAATGGGTTCCAGGGGATATACACGAGGAGATGATGGGGTAGTTTCATACTTCTTCTTAGGCAGTTCATCCTGGGGTCACCAAGATGTACCGTGACTTGAGACATCAGTACTGGTGGCCGGTCATGAAAAGGGATGTAGCTGGTTTTGTTATGAGGTGTTCCACCTGTTAGCAGGTGAAGGCGGAACATCATAGGCCAGCCGGACTGTTACAGAAGATACCCATCCTGGAGTGGAAATGGGATGATGTCATGATAGATTTCATGACTGGTTTTCTGAGGTCGCCTAGAGGCAATGATGTCGTGTGGGTTGTTGTGGATAGACTCACGAAGGTAGCTCACTTTTTTGTCGATCAAGGAGGCCTTTGGTGTTGACGAGCTTGGGAGGTTTTATATCTAAGAGATCTTACGTCTTCATGGGGTCCCTCGTCCTATCATTTCAGACCAGGAAATTCGTTTTACGTCTCGTTTATGGCAGAGTTTTCTGAGGGCACTGGGTACACAGGTGCTTCTGAGCATAGCTTACCACCCTCAGACCGATGGCCAGTCAGAGCATACTATACAGGTGCTTGAGTACATGTTGTGTGCATGCGTCCTAGACTTTGGGGGATATTGGTAGAGGCATAAACCCCTAGTCGAGTTTTCCTATAACAATAGTTTTTACGAGACTATTGAGATAGCACCATAAGAGGCTTTATAATGTAGGTCATGCTGATCACCCTTATGCTGGTTAGATGCAGATGAGGCAGTTTTACTAGGACCATGTCTCGTACAGGAGACTTCTGAGTAGGTCCAGTTGATTCAGAAGTGGATAGCTACCACGCAGTCTCGTCAGAAATTTTATGTTGATCACCGTAGATGACCTTTGGAGTTTGTGGTCGGGGATCAGGTTTTCTTGCGTGTTTCGCCGAGGCTGGGACACAAGTGGATCAGGAGACAGGGTAATCTTTCACCGAGGTATGTTGGGACATTTGAGATTCTGGAGAGAGTCGGACTAGTTCCCAATTGGTTGTAGTTACCGCAGAGGTACTGTGCCATGCACGACGTCTTCCATGTATCTCAGTTGAGTCGTTATCATTTAGACATGTCTCTCATCTTTCAGCTTGAGGATGATGAGCTTGAGTTAGATGCATCCTTCGAGGAGCATCTGATTCGTATCGTTGATAGGAGCACGAAGGTTTTCCAAGGCCGGTCAGTTCCTCTCATATGGGTACTATGGCAGCATGGCTGAGTGCAGGATGAAACCTGGGAGCGGGAGACCGATATACGTACTCAGTGGCCAGATTTTTTCATGGCTTTTTCTTCACCACCCTTGGAAGGGAAATTCTGGGACAAATTCCTTTAAGGGGGGAAGTTTTTAAGAACCCAGTTCTTATATCTTAGGTACGGGTTTTTTCTTTTCTCATTCCTTAACTGTTTTTGAGAAAATATGGGAAAAGGGGGAAAATCCCAAATTTTGGATGTACACGCCATGTACTTTTCCACACACCATGTACTTTTGGCCGTGTGGAATGAGTACACAGGGCGTGTGACCGGGTCGGCAACAAAGGGTGTAGGAATAGACTAGATGTTTTGTAGTGGTCCTTTACACGTCGTGTTGTCAGTCGGTAGGCGTATAGTAAGATGGTGGCCAACTGTGTGACAGAACATGCCGTGTACTCAACGAGACATGACGTGTAGTCATGTCGGTAGGTGAACAGTGTCATGCTGGCAGGAAGCCGCCAGAGGAACAATTTAAAAATAGAAAGTACACGTTGTGTACTTGGAAATACACGTCGTGTACTTTGTTTTTTCTTTTAAAATTGTCAGTAGCCTCCCATATTCACGGGGAAGGCTTAGAATGGGAAGAGGGAGCTTGGGAGAGGAGGCCGAAGCTTTGGAGATCTGCCAAGCATTCGTTGGGAATCTGTTTCCGCCTCGGATGATCTCGTTGGAACCGCACAGGTAAGCCCTCCACTCTTCTTTAACCATTCTTTCCAATTCTTCCCCTAATGGGAGTTATTTGTGTTTGAGAGAGAATTATTTTACATCAGATATACGGAGTTCTTGGATGTTTTAGAAGGCGTCATTCATGTATATCGTTCGTGGGTGTTTAAGGTAGGTGGCTTGGTGTTTATTTTCCAACTGTTGTGTGTTTTGTGAATTTTTGTGCCATGAACCCATGTTGGGGAGTCGTGTGCCTAAGCACATGGCTATTTTAAATTCATATAATTGAATAGGTAATTAATTGTGATAACAAACTACTTTTTGGGATCATGCTTGGATCTAGGACCACCCCATGGGTGCATTCCTCTGTTTAGCCATTTGGCCAGGATACCTGAGGGTATGCCTTTAAAAGAATGATTGTAGAATTTCCTTGAGATGAATTTCTTGTGAATGTTTATTTACATGTTGGGCATGGCCCGGTTACTTGCGCCTGGGGGTAGTGTTTTACTTAGCCTGTGGGCATTATTTTGCTTAGCTCGAGGGCAGTGGTTATCCTAGCCTGAGGGAAACTCCTTTCCTTCCTATGGGCAGTTGATTCTATACCTGTGGGCGACACTTACTACACCTGAGAGCAATATCAGTGTGCCTGTGGGAAGATTCTTGTGTTGGATACTCTTTACCTAAGGGTAGGGGTTTACGTGTTTGAGGATATTAGCTATTTATGTAGAATATTCACTATGGTGATATTTTAAATTAATGGATTAAATGGATATTAAAATGGCAATATAAATGGTTAAGTTAGTTACTTTTTAGTACTGCTTACTTTATTGCATTTTACTACTGCACACTATTGTTGCATGTTTTACACATAGTTGAGCACGGTCCTTTGGTGGGTGCCTACTGGGATTTATTTCTCACACCCTGCTTGGGTCATTCCTTTCGGCCCAAATAGATTACATCTCTGTATGTGTAGATAAGGGAAAGGGTCCTTATACAGGTACATGATTGCTACTGAGGTGTAGGAGAGCATAGGACCGAGCATTGGCTCGCGATGCCACGGGCTGTTCTATTTTACTTTTCTGTACTTGTACTTCAGTTGTATTGTATAGTTTGGTTAACATGTTCTTTCAGTTTTCGTAGAATAGTGACATGCTACATCTTCATATATATATATGACTTCTGGTTTCCCTTTTTTGTTATCGGTTATCCATTTTAGTTATATATACTGTTTCTTCTTCCGTTGTTTTTGTATGTTTAAATTATATTCCACTGCGCTACACTTTGACAAATGAGGGCATAGTTTCCCCACTATCAAACATGGCCCCTCGGTGCTAGTCACCAGCCTCTGGCGTTAGGGGAAATGTGCTTGAGGTCACGTGGCGAACCGGGTTCGAGGCACCCGTTGAGTGGCACCCGGAACTGGTACGTTACACCAATAATCAATAAGGTATTATTTTAATGAAATTAAAATATTATAAATTCAATGAAATTTTTAACATTCATTTTATTGGTTTTCTAGATAGGAAATAATAATAAATTCATTTCTATTAGTAAAACTGTATATTTTCTAAAGAGTAGTTTTGTCACCTTTTTCCCACTTATATTAAAATTTATTTTCCCATGATTATAAATTTTATATAAAAAAATAAAAATCAATTTTTAAATCATCATTATCACGAAGTGAATTTTCTAGTATTTTAATGAAGTTAAAATCTGTTATAAATGAAGAAAAATACTAATTTTCATTAATAATTTTCATATAAGAATTTAAAAAAACTAAGAAGGTTTTAATGAAAAAATTAGTTCTAATATATATATATATAACCAATTTATATCATTTAAATCAATTTATTATTGAATTTTTATATAAAAACGTTTTAAAATTATCAACATTTTCTCTTTTGAAAACCACATTCTCATCCCAACTACGAGATTAGTTTTCAATTAAAATTTGCGAATCTATGAATATAATTTAGAAAAATAGATTACATATTAATAATAAAAATAATTTAAATTATCAAATATAGTAAAATTAATATTTTTACCATAATTAATTTTAAAATAAGTAAAAATTATTTATTTCATTTAAGTTAAGAATTAGTTTATCGGGGGTTAAACAAAAATGATAAGGGTTATAAATGGAAGAAAACATGTAAAAATAATAATTTTATAGACCTATTTTAATAATATGTCTTCTAGGTTTGAGAATGGTCCATTTTCATGCCGTTTTGTTAGTGAAAAACATGGGTACACTTTTTTATTTTCAAAAATTATAAGTGTTCCACTAACCTCACTAATAAAAGGACGCCACATATCCACTCTTATTCACCACTCAAAAAACCATTTCACAAGACATTGACTTCCAAAATAACTTCATTAATTATATTGTATCATCATTAGACATTATTTTTGTCATAATTCCAATCTAATAATTGTTTTTGTGAAAACCAAATGATGTTTTCCGATGAAAAGTTAACATCCAAAATCAAGAATTTTGTTTTATTTATTCTGTAACCTCATTTAGTTATTATTAAACCATGATTATATAATAACATCGTAATCTTAAATATATTTATATGTTATTATTATAATTAGAAAACCTAAATCATTATCCTTTTCCATAAAATTGGTTACAAAATCATCATTCATGTGTATGGCGGACTATTGCTTCATGAACCGATGTCATTCACTTTCCATCCCCACCTCTCAAGAATGTATATAAAGATGGATTTATTATTTATATATTATATTTATGATAATATTATTCTTATTTAATATTGATATCATATTATCCTAATTACCTTCCATTCCTTAGTAAAATGATAACATCGTTCGTTTGTACAACATACTACCACCTCCCAAAGTGATGTGATTTGTTCAGTCATTAACTGGAAAGAAGTAGGGATGCGTTTAATGAAAATATATGATATATATATATATATATATATATATGAAAATAAAATTATTCTATAATTGTAATATATTACAAACATTTCTTTTTTTAAATCCATTGAGAATATAAAAATAGCTTTCTTGCATATGTAAGACTTATCGTCTTCATGAGCGGTGTATTCTATTTTAAAACTCCAAACATTATGGATTATTATAGAAACATATATATTAAAAATATATGATATTTATATTAGGGTTAAAATTATTGATATTATTTTAAAATTATAAAATTATGGGGATCAAAAATTATATTTCAAAATATACATGAAAATAAAATCATTTACTCCATGAAACTTGACTTCAACATGAAATTATTAATAAATAGGTAACAACTGGTAATAAGTAAATTATAGGTTCATATACATATATATATATATATATTAATTTTTTTGTAATAAATTTATAATAAATTTATATTTATTATAAATGAGGTCTAAGCATGTATAAAGGAAGTCAAAACATGTGGTAAGAGATTCCCATCGCCTTTTTTCTATGAGAGACATGCCATTTTCACCCTGTGTTTCTTTGATGTGGTGTATATAATGAATATTTGAAATGTTATATTATGAACTTACCAATTTTAATTATATTATAAGATTAATTTTATGTTATTCCTACATGGTCATTATGATTCAATGTTACCAAATTTTTTATTACATTCTACTAAAATCTCATCATTTATAAGTATTATTTATGATTATGATTTCCATGGTGCTATCTTATTATCTATATCATAATAAACTCATTAATTTTATTCTACTATGCTTATTTCTTGATAATACATTTTTTCACTACATTTTACTATATTTATGTACTCAATGGTTCAAAGGAATTATTTTAAAGAAAAAATGGCCTTATTTCTCTCTTCAGTCAAAAACCTTTTTCATACAAAACTATGATTTCTATGATTGATTACAAAAAATGTTTTTAAATTTATTCAGAAGTTTTATTTAAGTATTTTTCCCTAATGTTTTTACTTTTTTTATTGTTTTTAATGAAATCTTAATTTCATTTTCCAAATAATTTCCATTTGGATGTTATTAAAACTTTTAATGGAATATTTCTTTAAGTGTACTATAGGAAGGTCATCTTCCATACATCAAGACCAAATCATCGTATTAAAAATTCATTTATATGTTTCAAATTTTATTATCAAATTAATGTATTTCCATTTTTTTATTATTTAGTTTTAAATAGTGTTTCTAAAAATGGAAATAATATTTTCCTAAGATATTTTTAAAACATTTATAATGATTCCTCTATAATAATACAAGGTTATTTTATTTAAAATAATTTAATTATTTGTATGTTTTAAAATGTATTTTTCAATTTTAAAAGGTTGTATTACTCATTAAATTTTCATGTGATTTTTCAAATTCATTTTTCATATAAGATTAAATACATTGATGTTACTTTTGATTTATGTGGGATAATATTGACTGATACCATCATTATTATTTCAATGGATGGTTAATTATTATGTTGAAAATAGTTTGTGAGAATTTTTTTCTTTACAAATGTTTTGATGTTATGATATTTTTAATGTTTTATGATATTTTGGACCACATAAGTATGTTTTTCATTATGATATTCATGGGACCTGTATCTTTCCTATAATTTATTAGGTAAATATTTATATCTCATGAAAAAAAATTATAAAATAAGTCAATGGACATGATCCAAAATGGGAAATAGGTGAGTCTTGATCAACTATGAGAAACAGGTGTGTCTTGATCTACACTAGGAAATATGTGATAAGTCTGGATGTGCTATGTTTATGGTCTTTTTAGTTATCCCTGTTATATGAAATGGTTTTATATATTTTTTTTGGTTCCAAAAGTTTATGACAATATCTTATGGTTCGAGACTTATTAATGATGGTTTATATCTCTTGTGTACCATGTTTTATGAAATTATATACTTTTATTCTTTGAATCTTGTTTATGATCATTTATAGGATAGGAATAGACTCATAATTTATATTCATGATCACATACCAATAGGCTTATAATAAGATTTCATTGTATCATAGATTTAACCATCCTATAATTACCTTTATTGAACATCTGATCTCACCCATTCTTATGTTTCCTTAGCAAGGTTGTGAAGAATGGTTTGGTTGGGAATGACTAATAGGAGTACTATGTAAGATGATATTTGTGGGGTATGTTGAATATATTTCATAAAATAATAATATTTTTCTTTCATGATTAAATGGAAACTAAAACATTACAATAATCATGTGTGAGTTTGTGTAATTTAATGAATATTCATATAAAAAGTTGTAATATATATGCATGAGATGTTTTAATTTTTACACAGTAGGTACATCTCTGTCAGATAGTGGGATGATTGTATATGTGGTATATTGATTCCTAATGCACAATAATCCGATATTCCATTACTACTATGTTCATGAATATAACAAAAATTTTCCATCTTATACAAAGATGGTAGTTTGTTCATTTCATAAGTTTACATGTTCACTAGATCCTTCACTTGGCAAGCATCGTACACTGGCTATAGGTTCTCATAGTAAGCTATAGAAAACAGATTTTCTAGTTTTCCCCAAATAATAATATACATTCATAAATCATAAAAAATATTCATAATATTATAAAAATGACTTGAGATCATTAAGATTTGTCGGTGATGGAAAAATCCACAAATCCCCCTTTTTATAATAACATATTATGAAATTTAAATTGAAATAAATTGAATAAAACATAATTATATTTATAAAGGGTTAAATAAATTTTATATCATGTCCCTATTATTATGAAACATTTTCCAATAAATTCAATTCATTTTGATTTATCTTTATTTTTTCATATGATCAAAATTTATAAAAATTGATAATGTAAATGTATTAAGAGAAGTATAAAATTAGAATAAATTAATATATTCCATTAATTTATAAAAATATAGTTAAAAATGTATTTAATAATTCACTATCATAGATTTTAGTCAAGATCTAGGTCTTGTATATCCCACATCTCTGATGGAAAAATAGGATTCTTTACTATAATTTTATAAGAATGGGAATATGTACTCTAATATCAAGAGGTATAAGTAGGTTTATCGATGACTACAAGCCTATAAATAGGTCTTGGTTTATTAAATGATCAAATATGTGATAGGATGAAAGTATTGATGGAAAAGGAGCAAGTAGTAAGAGGTATTGATAGAGGAATGGCTATATGAGACAGTTCAATAATTTTAGGAGGGTACAAAGAAGGTTCCATCAACCTTGTAAAATCACTAAATTCTCTAGAATCATTTGCTAAAGTATTTTAGAAATCATCTCTATTCTCTATAATTGATTCCAAAACTAGATTCATATACATCATTATCCCAAAATGATACTTAATTTATTAATTAAATGGTTCCATATATTTATCCAACATAAGATTTCTAAACATACATGTTAAATAAGACTTATTAAAGATTCATATTATAAAATAAACAATATACCTCTTTGTAGTTTTTTTCATCGACAAGAATTATTGGTAAACTCTCAAACCACTTTCGTGGTTTCAGTAACATGTATTTGAAATCCATCAAACAATGCTTCTCATGTATATATGAACTCATCAAACATCATCTTCAACTCGTCTTTTTTGAGTTGTCTGATATTTTTTTATTAAATAATGGCCATAAAAGGGGAGATAAAGAATGGGAAATAAAGTTTGATCTCATGAACTTTTGGTCTTACAGTATAATCATACTAGATGTGACAGCTAAGAGAGCACACAAATTTACATTTAGATTTTTAATCTAATTTTTCAAAAAAATATCTCAATATATACTTTTTGATAAATATGAGATATAAAAAGTAACACAATCCATCTAATGTCTTATTCATTAGTAGGTTCCCTAGACCTTCCAAAACAAATAATGGATTCCTTTTAATATTTCCATTAGTTCTAATTTGGAGGCATTCAAATCATCCCTGGTAAAAAATGACATAGGATGGATAGAGGTAGATGGATCATTATCTAGTTTCCTATATTATAAAATATGGATAAAAAACACTGATTATACTCTAATTTGATGATCTAAAAATGAAGCATCAACATCAAATTCTTCCTTATGTACAATAGGATTTTCATACTCAATCTATTCCCTATGATCATTCCCTTACTTGGTTTCTCACATTATTTGGAAGGATTATAACCAATAATATCATAGATATTCTAGTCAAATTAAGTACTCATATAAGATTTAGAAAGTTAAAAATTTATGTAAGGGGATGATTTTATTATATCTTTATCAGAAGCTCTTACTTCTTCAACCAAATCGACCATTTCATGTCCTTCTTCATTTTATTTCTCACCAAAAACCACTTAATTATCTAAATACATAACTATCTTATCAAGTTAAATACCTATATATACATGATCTTGAGGACTATCAAGGTACTTCACTGGATTAAACATTTCATAAATAATTTCTTATCCATCCACACATTCTTTTTTCCATGGGTCCTAGTTATGTTTTATATGGTTTTAAATCCTGAGTGTAATAGAGAGAATCATCTTATTATTTAATTCCCCCTATATGAAACTCAGTCTATGTACTCTATAAAGGATCAAATATTATTTGGGTAAGTTGAAGAATTAAATTTTAGGAAGTAATATATAATTAAACATTATATATCTTAAGATATATTAACAGGTTAATCTAAAAACCAAGTTTCATCAAAATAAAGAAATATAGATTATGATGTTATAATGTACTGAAGTTTCATTTTCATTAAAAAAATAAAAACTAGATTAACATGATAATAATCAATAATTTTTCACTCAAATCACCATTTGAGGGTTTTCTAGAAGTTCCATTCACCATGACATCATCCTAATAACATTGAAAGTAAAAGTGTTCCTAATTAACTAGATAAGAGCTCTAGTAATCTCCACAGTCTCATTTATGAAGTAAACTTAAACACTTTATCATCACCTAGAGTAGTATTCAAAAATTCCAATTCTTATCAATGATTTAACTATATAATTTTTCTCTATAGGAAAGACCTCAAGGTTCTTAGAAATTTCATTAATAATATTTTAATAGAAAGGATTATTATTCACTTTAAATAAAAGAACCCTAATGTTTTTCTTGAATTACATTTCAAACCAGTGATATTGTCAATTTTAACCACTATTCATTTATTTACATTTATGTAGATAACAGTTGATATTCCATGTGTTGATTATATATCTTCACTATAATACTTTATTGTATTTTTATTTCTTCAATTTATTTAAACAATTATATTAAATATTAAATGGTGTTTCAATGGAATTCTTTATCCTCAACATTTTCATCGTGCGTCCAGGACAATAATGTCACAGTTTAGGGTCATGTTATGGGACCAACCAATCATTTTAATGTCATGCAATATAGGCGAAACTATTTAAAGTCATGTTGGGATAGGAATCATAGTTTAAAGTCATATGTCTTGGACATATATAAAAAATATGAGATTTTGTAGAGAATGCGCACAGAGTCATAAAGCATACCCGGCATGAATGGGGACGAGGTCCACATCATACCGTGCATGATTCCGAGTAAGAGACCTCATTCGGAGGGGATAGAAAAGGTTATATGATATGGTACAGGAGAGGCTAGCCTCTAGATGAGATGGACCCGAAGACGAGATGTCTGGGTGTTCCTACGTAGCCCATGGGAATGGGAATCAAGCCAGACATAGTTCTTGAAGGTGCCTTTTAACGTCGTACAGGACAACATACTGTGTGATATCATGTGGGATAGAAAGTAAGGGGAACTAACTCCTAGAAAGGGGCATATGTGGTGCGGCTATTGAAAACCCGGCATGAATGAGGGAATAATCCCACATGCTACATACCACACGGTCCTATAAGATTTAGAGCCTAGAAGTCAGAACAAAAGAAGTAAATTGGTGGAACTCGAGCTTAACCCAAATACAGGATGTCCAGAAGTTTCTACATATCCCATGGGAATGGGAATCAATTCGTACATAGTTCTAAAAGAGAGCGTAGTTTAATGTCTTAAATCTTAGACCATAGAGGAGCGGAATCCTTCTATGTAGGCATAGACCTCAACCTGATTCCTAAGACCACGTGAGTCAAACTTGGTGTGGGAAATAAGGGCCGAAGAGATTTTTTCAATACCTGGAATGCGCTACAAAGGGAAGTCAGTGCGGAGCCCCAAATAATGCCTTCACTATTGATTTTGTCCTCCTAACGTGCAAATGTACACTGATGGATAGTTTCAAGAGTGTCAAAATTCCATTTGGACATGATAGGGTGGAAAATAATGTGAATCATGTAACTAACATTCAAGGTTTAAAGGGGTTGGCATGATGATGGAGGATAACTGTTGACCGTATTCGAAACACAGCATCGATATCATGTGGCCTGAAATGGGAACAACAAATGAGTATCGACTACGGATTATATTCGCAACATGGGACTTGTATCAATTTGTTGTTTGAACCCCTCAAGGATGTTGGACTATAATGGTAGGAGAGCCCTTAGGCCTAGAATCCATGCCATTTGGGGGTCTCTTTGGGTGTGAAAGATAATGGAAGCCCAAATGAAGAGGAACATGAAGCCTGAAAATTGGGAGAAAGCATGTTCACATAGAATCTTACACTCTGGGTTCTAGACCAGAGTACTCATGGGTCAATTGGTGAATCGCCGAAGGGGACATAGGGACCCAACTCAAGGGAAGCCAACTGAAAGAGATGAAAGTAGGGAAAGGGAGTGAAGGCTGCTCAGGAGAGAGAGATATGTGGCGTGGTTGTTATAAATCTGATGTGATTGGGGACATGAACCCATACCACACTGTATACCCCTCTTCTGGAACAACATGGTCCAAAGGGACAAAATGATATAGAGGTTTCTATGATATGCGGCTGGACCCGAAGACCAGACGTTCGGGTGGTCCTACATATCCCATGCGGATAGGAATAAATCCACACGTAGTTCTAGAAAAGAACTATGAAAATAATGGTGAGATACCCCAATGAGGGTTGTGTATAGAATGAAGAGTAATCTAGTAGGAATGAGGACATAATCCCACACCACACTGTATAACCCTAACAGAGAATTTAGGCTAAGGGCCCGAAAATGCCAAGGGGCCTGAGGCTGGGCCTCGGACAGAAAGTCCTGACCAATTTTCAGTTCAAAATCTTACAGGGAGGATGAAGGTGATCTTAGTTTAGGGTCATAGAGCTCGGACCGTATATTCCCAGTTTAGTTTCATATGTGTGGGACACATAGGGAGAATCATCATGGTTATGGAAGACCACAAAGGGAAAAAGATGATAGAGGACAACTATTGACTAGGTTCATGGAAAATAATTCATCCTTGTGTGACCAAAAGGGGAATACAATTGAGCATTGACCATTGACCATATTCAAAACACGGGACATGTATCAACTTGTCACTCTAAAACCTCAAGTGTATTAACCCATAACAGTAGGAGGTCCCTTGGGCCAAGCATCCATGCCATTAGGGGGGCATTTTGGATATATAGGGTGAAGGAAGCCCAAATGATGGGACTTGCGAAGCATGGAAAGGACCATGCTCATGGAACAGACGATAAATGAAGGGAGGTATGTCTCAAGGGGATATGTGTGGAGTGGAGATATAGCCCGACGTGAATGAGGTCATGATTTCATACTGCACCACACAATCCTAAATGAGAACATGGTCTAGGGGCCTGAAGGGGTCGAAGGACCTGAGGCTAAGCGTCCCGACCAATTGTATCCATTTGACCTCTCATGCATATATTTCCTTCACAACTCCTAAGACCATGTGAGAAATGCTCAGTGTGGGAAACAAAAAGTAAGACTAGGCACTCCCCATCACATAAGGGTCCGACAGCTGGAATCACACTCCCGCTCAAGGCAGGTCGAGATTTGGAGAGACGGTGGGGAAGAATGAACCACTACACTCCATGTTTGGGAAAAATGGGGGTGGTGACAATGAAAAAGGGTGGAAGTTGACAAGATTCGAAACCCAACATCAATATCATGTGAACTGGAATGGGAACAAAAAATGAGCATATAACATTGACCATATTCACAATGAGGGGATCATATCAATTTTTTGTCTAAAAACCTTGAGGGAGTTGGCCTGAAATGAAAGGAGATCCCTTATGCTAAGTATTCTTATCGTTTGGGGGGCCCATCAGATGTGAAATTTAACGGGGACCCAAATGATGGGGTGTGTGGAACATGAATTCACCACACAATTCCAAATAAAGATGAGTAGGATAAGAGATAGAGATCTTCAGTGGAGAGAGATACATGGTACAGTCATGATGAACTTGACACAATTTATGGAAAAGACATTTGTCACTCCATGTGTTTTGTCCCAATGGATGGTACCGATGTTTTGGGGTTGGTCCTATGGATGAAATGTACAAGGTTTTGCAGCTTTTCCTACAGATGAAATGTCTGGATTTCTAGGGCTCGGCCTATGGATGAAATTTTCGAGCGGTCCTATGTATCCTATGAGGATGGGAATCAATCCACACATAGTTCTAAAAAGGCCATGCAGTTTAGCTTCATGCGGTAAGGACGTGGGAGGATTAGAAGAACAAAGGAAGGAACATGGTGAAATCATTGTAACCCTGACATGGGTGGGGGCCTAAAAAGCCTACACGATGCCATGTGAGTTCCCTAAAAAGAAATATGCCCAAGAGGGGATAGTCAAAGAGGAAGTTGGGGTTGAACTCAATATGAGGTGTCTGAGCACTCCTATATATCCCATGAGGACAGAGATCAATCCATTCGTAGTTCTTAATATGTAGTTTAATGTCATGCAGGACGTTGCAGAGTTTATGGTCTTGTAGGACCGTGCAGTTTAAGGTCATGTTGGACCATCATGGAGTTTAGGGTCGTACAGGACTAACCAGTTTAAGGTTGATCAGGACCATATAGTTTATGGTCACGTGGGACCCTATGGATCAAGAAAATTATTTCCTGAGGAACTTGTCATTGGTGGGAGAAGTTATACATTCACCATCCATTATAATCAGTGAGTATTCACCATTGCAGTAAACCTTGTGAATGATATAAGGTTCTTCCCATTTGGGTTACAACTGGGGTGGTTTCCTAATAGGTATCATTGGTTCCCACAAGACCAATACCAAGTTTCCTTGCAAGAAGGAATAGAGGTGAAATTTCTTGTTGAAAGCTATGGTTATCCTGTTCTGATGCCTTTCCAGATTATGCAGGGCATGAAGACTATTCTCATAGAGTGCTTCCAACTCAACCAGATGGATTTGAGCTAATTTATCTGGCACTTTCTGATCATAGACAGTTGTGCGAAATGAGGGAAATTGAATCTCGATGGGCAGAACATCCTCTGTTTCGTACACCAGGGAATATGAGGTCACCTCAGAGGGATTGTGAGTCATCATCCGCTAATCCCATAGTGCATTGGGGAGATTGTCTGGAAAACTCTTCTTATTATGACCAACCATTTTCTGCAAAATGTTAGAGAGGGTTTTTTTGAATGCCTCGATCTGTCTATTTTCTTACGCATGATATTGGGAGGTATGGTTAGAACGGATGTTTTACTTAGCGTACAACTTTTTCTACTCAGCTACTCGGAATTCTGTTTCGTTATCGGTGAGAATGGCGTGAGGGACTCCAAATTGGTAGATGATGTTGGAACTCACATAGTCAATGATGGAATAGGCCTTGACCACCTTGAGTGGAACTGCCTCTGCCCACTTAGAGAAGAAATCTGTAGCCGTCAGGATGAATATGCACTAGAGAGATATCACTGGTGGATAAGATCCCATGACATCGAGTCCCTATATCGCAAATGGCCAAGAGTACTTGGTGGAGTGGAGAGGCTCTAGCGGCCGATGCATAAATTTAGCATGAATTTCGAATACATTGAATCTCTTGGAAAACTCAATGCAATCATGGATCGTGAAGGGCCAAAAGTACCCTAGTCTCTAGATCTGGTGAGATAGTTTCGACCTGGCCTGATGAACCCCACAAGAACCAGCATGGACCTCTTGCATGACCTAAGAAATCTTGAATCCTTGAATAAAATAGAGGAGAACCCCATCAAATCCATGGTTATAGTGTATTTTCTCACAACTTGGACTATCCTGGAGGGTAAACTGTAACGTGCGGCATCAGATTCACTCGCACTCGGCCCAATCTACTGGTAGATTACCATTCTAGAGATACATAACAAATGGGGATCTCCATTCGGGGGTCACTTCCAACACCGCATCTATGGTACCTAGGGGTCCTGACGTGGACGCTCCAACAGTAAGATGGATTACCTATGGGCCGTTATCATCATCAGGGGTGACAGGAGAAATTACTCTCTGATGTTCCATGTAGATAATCAGATCATCTTGCTCAGGCTCTGTGAGTGATGAAGCCAGTCCGGCTAGGGCTTCAGCTCGACTATTCTAAGATCAAGCAACATGAGTAACATCCAGCCGAGATGGGAACTGGTCCATTAGCTGGAGAGTGTACTCCAACAGTGGTACGAGCTTTGGATTTCTAATGACGTAGTCACTTTTGATCTGTTTGATGACTAGTTCAGAGTTCCCTTTTACAAAACAAATGGGGCACATCAATATCAAGATCCAGATCGAGGCCAGTGATGAGAGCCTGATACTCAGCCTCATTATTGGTGCGCCCTTCTGAAAATATGAATTAGTTTGGTAAGATGGATTGTGTCGGGGTAATGAAGATGATGCACAGGCCAACTTTGTTTAGATCGGGATCATTGAGCCTTCAATTGGTGGGACTCCGGGAATCACCATCAAAGTGAATCTACTAGAATGGAGTGGATTGATCTACCAATAGAATTGATTCATCTGGAAAATCGAGATCCAAGGACTGGTCATCAGGAGTTAGATGGGCAGAAAGGAATTCTACCAATGCTTTCCCCATACTAGATTTCTGATGGAAAAACCTGATATCGAACTTCTAGAGAATTACTACCCACTGAGCTAGATGGCCTGTTAACATGGGGCGATTCAAGATGTACATTAGTGGGTCTACTCGGGACACAAGCTATACCTCATGGTGCTGTAAGTAATGTCACAACTTCTGTACTACGAATACCAGCGCAAGACAGCTCTTTTAGATGGGGGGTTATCTGGTCCCCGGATTGAGGAGTGTGTGGTTGAGGTAGTAAAGGTTATTCTTCATCCCCTTATTATTCTTATGGGTGAGAAGCGCACTAAGGGGTCATTCCAGGGTGGTCACATAAAGGACCATTGGCCTTCTGAAGATGAGTGGCATTATGACTGGAGGCTGGAGCACATACTGGTCGATCTCCTCAAAAGCAGTCAGACACTCTTCATCCCACTCATAGAGTGTCCCCTTCTTCATGACCCGAGAAAAGGGCTTACACTTACTGGTCAGATTTGCGATGAATCGGCGTAAGTAGGCTATGTAGACTTGGAAACCTTGAAGTTCCTGAATGTTGCTCAGAGAAGACATCTAGCTAATGGACTTGATCTTCTCTGGGTTGATCTAAATGCCCCTCTATCTGAAAATGAAGCCAAAAAACTTTCCAGAGGTGACCCCAAAGGCACACTTCAATGGGGTCATCTTCAGGTGATGGAAACGGAGGAATCCAAACACTTTCTCAAGGTATTCGTGATGGTTCTGACACTGACAAGATTTGACCACCAGATATTCCACATATCATTCCACAAACATTCCAAGGATCGGTTTAAATATAAGTTTCATAGCTCTTTGGTAGGTGGCACCTGCATTCTATAAATCGAAGGGCATGACTTGGTAACAGAAATTACCTTGGTGTATATTGAAGGTTGTGAACTCCTCATCCTCATTGGACATTTGGATATGGTTGTACCCAGAGTACCCATCCATGAAGGAGAGGGCTTGGAATCTAGTTTTAGTGTCAATCAACAACTTCGTCATAGGAAAGGGGAAAATCATCCTTCGGACAGTGATGGTTGAGATCCCAGAAGTTGATCTAGACCCTGATCTATCCATTCTTCTTCTTGACTAGCATAATATTGTCCATCCTTTTTGGGTACTAAACCTCTCTAAAACATTGGCTCTGATGGGCTTATCAACTTCCACCTCTACCATGACGCCATGAGAAGGGTGCATCTTTTTGGGAGGCTTCTTTAACCCTTGAATATTTGCTGGGAGACTGAGGCGTTGGAAGACTACTTGAGGATATAGTCTGGGCATATCATCTTAACTCGAGGCCAAAACATAATGGTGTTGTTTTTGAAAGACTATGTACTGTTGTTTCTCCTCAGGGGTCATAGAGGCATTGATCAATGTGGGTCTCAGGTCTGCCTCACTTCTGAGGTTCAACTGTATCAACTCGTCGACCGTGGCAGAATCACCCTCCTCAAAGGAGGGGGAGCATCCATTAAATCCTCTTCTTCACTTGTGGAGGGGGAATCCTTAGCGTGAGGAGTCACTTTTAAGTTAGCAAATCTATACGGGAGGCGGGTACCAGCCTGAGCGGCAGTGGTCACTATATTGGAGGACCACTGTGCTACTGCATCCATAGTGATGAAGGCTTTTGATCCGATCACATCTGTCCTTTGGCCTAAGGGGACAATCTTGATGATGTTGAAGCAATAGTGGTGCATTGGCTTGAGCCGATTAATAGCATCCCAATGGAACAAGAAATTATGACATATTTTTGTTGCCTTGGGGTGGACATCCTATTACCATATGGGGGTAGAAGGCTCCGGGATTACCTGAGCCTGATTTGTATAGGAGTATGAGGTGATCTTCCAATGTTGCTTAGTCTTGGTAATGTGTTCCCCACTTGTCCTGCAAACATCAAATCATTTTCCCATGTTAGGGGTCATAGCCTCTAATCGGTGGATTGGGAAGACATAGGCATCATCTATATCAGTCCACAAGTCGGTCACAGTCGCGGCATGCTTGACCTCAATAGTCTGAATTTTTTTTTCCTTTCTCTTTTAGTAGTTGGCGTCCAGGTAGCAGGCTTCACAAAAGGAAATGGGAGAAGAATCACCTTGAAGCACAATAACTCAACCATTAAGGGATTACTTGAATCACTGATGACATGATGAGTGAACCTCCATATGCAGGTGGAGCCATGACCTTCCCATCATTGAATTGTAGGCGGTGTCCTGGGAGACTACCATAAATTCGGTGCTAGAAACCAGGCCACCAAACTGGGTCTTCATGTGAATCTTATCGACCGTTGTATGTTCGGTCCTATCATAACCTTGGATTATTAGGTTATAGGGACTGGAATCTTCTTTAGAAAATCTCATCTTTTGCAGTGTCCGAGTCGGGATTAGATTAACTCTAGAGCCCATGTCAATAAGATAGTAACGATCCTCCACACCATTAAACTGTCCGGTGATGTACAATTGGCGAATGTGCCCCTGTATTGGTGAGCCTTCATCTTCTCCATATAATGTGATAATGTCCTGGCTTTCATCATTCTCGACCGCTTCCTCATGAAAATCTTCTATGGCTGCTACTTCCGTCTTAAACTGAAGGGGGCTTCTTAAAGCCTCGGTGAGGGCCTCACTCATATCTAACAACATGTGAATGGCCTCAAGGATGAAGATCCCAGCTAGAATATTATCAAGATGCTTAAGAACATTGTACTTCGGTGCCAGGAATGAACTTCTGGTTGCGGGAGGTCGCTCTATGATAGGAGGTATGGTGGGGCCTACCGACTGGACCAGTGGAAGACTAGTACTAGAAATGTCCCACTGCTCAATAGTCGAAGCCTACGGAGTAGCTACCAGATGAGGACCTGATGACTGACACCAGATTGTAGCAGGGTGTGGCTGGTCACGGTTTAGTCGAGGTGTCTCTTCCTGATCCAGCAACACGAAGGATGGCGAAGGTGGGCCTGATGCCACCAGGTGAGAAAGTTGTGCATGCTAAGCTCTCTATTGGTCATGTTTCCTAGTTTCGATAACATTAATATCCTGGATGGAAGTGATAACTGAGGCACTCCGACAACCCATATACATATGGCTCCATCGATGCTGGAAATGACTAGGGATGTTGGAAGGATCCACCTGGCGGTCTTCATCATCAGAAATCATGTAGGGATTTACCATCTCTACAGTGTTAACCAAGGAGTACCCTTGACCATTACTTGAAGAGTCGTCCACTACTGTACACATTCTAGGAGGGATCTCTATCTCTACGGGCATGAAGTCGTTGAGAGTACGACATGATGATAGCATCGGTGGGGGCTTGCTTTTCCCTTATGCCTCTATTGTTTTCTCTTCTAGGAAGAGGTCGGCTGAGACGACGATACAGAAGTGGTGGCGGTAGCTTTTGAAGGCTCTGGTCGATTTAGGAAAACCTGGAGGACACAATGGGTATGGGTGACTATTTTGTGATCCATCCAATTTTCATACTTCTGGGATCTGCAACTAGAAACCTAATGCAACTCTCCCTCGCTGTCGCAGATGCTGTCTAGCCTCACGAAAACGCATGACATCTGTCCTGGAGCCGTGCCTAAATGGAAAATGTTGTTGTTGACCTGGTTCTGGAACCAGCCTTTGAACACATATCACTTCTTGAGAGTGTGCCCCATGATTTGTGGGTAAGAGTATTAATTAGGTTAATCAGTAAGGTTTTCCTCTTTTGGTCTTCTACACTTAGAAAAACACACAATCCCCTATTCCAAGGCACTGTGGAAGTAATCGGGGACCTGTGTCTCATTGAATGAGTAGGTCCTGTTTCTCTAGTCCAGAAAGGGGTCCCTTGGAGCCTGACCCTGAAGGGGTTCTGGAGGAGTTTTTTTGAGGATTTGTAACTCGGTTATCTTACCCAGGTAGTGGCGGCACATTGTGCGGGGGCACCTACCAATTCTGAGGTGGATGCTGCTGGGTTTGAGGTTGCTCCTGAGGTAAAGGGCCTCTACGAGGCTGTGGAGGCTGCTCCACTAGCAAAAACTCTAATTTACTGGGGGCCTCTATTTGGGCCACTACATTGGGATCATCCCTGTCAGCCCTTCTTGCAGGGATTGCAGGAGGCAACAGACATGCCTACATAGCCTACTATAAGGATTCCTCTAGGTGTTGGGCCTTATTAGTGAAGTCTCTAAATCCCTCGGGATAGATTTGAGTGATTATAGAGGGTAACATATCCATCTTTACATTTCCTATGCACATCATTAGCAATTTCTCCTGAGTCAGCGGCATGTCGAGGGAATACGTGAGTCTTTTCCACCAGGAGACAAAGTTGGAGACATGCTCATCAGTCCTCTGCTTTCACTTGAAGTGGTCTATGATACTAATTTTTTTGCACGGTGGAGATGAATTGGTAGAGTAATTGTCTATGAAGGTCCTCCCAGCCGGTCATGGATCTGATGGGGAGCTGGTTGTACCAAAAAAACACAGGTCCTTCCAACGTCTACACAAAACACCAGAGTTTGGCAGCTTCCTACTACACTGGAGTTCACAACATGGGGCCACACCTTGAGGTATTGTGGGATAGGTGCTACAAGGGGGTCACCCGTCCCACTAAAGGAGGAGAAGGTGGGATTTCTGAAACCTAGGGGTACTGTCATACCATCCACCCACACCGGATATGGCTTCCCATCAAGCGGGAGTTCCACCTGTCACTTTTCAAATGCCTCAAGGCGAGAAATGAGTGTCGCCATTGGATCATCTGGGTAGGGTTCCCTATCTTGACAGGGATCCCTAACCATGAGTGCATTGGCGGGTTCTTCAACATGGTAAGTAAGCCTAGTGGCTCATGGAGCGGATGGTTGCATGACCCTCAGAGTAGCTGGTGGAACTCTAGCTGGGTCCCTTGGATTTTCGCATCGTTCCAGAGGGTTTGGAGATACATACTGCGCCCTATTATCGTATGTTTCGGCTTCAACCCTGTCTGCGAGGGAAGGATAGTTAGGGTCACCTAGAGGATACTCACTGAGGGGAAGTAGTTCTTGCCCATGCTGCCTGGGCCTAGGATTACTGTAGTCTGGCCATTGCTCTATAGGCCATTCATCCAGAAGGTCATCAACTACCTTCTTTTTCTCCATGAGCTGCTGACGCACACAGCCTTTTGGGGGTATTCCTCCGTCTTCTTCACCAAGCCGAACGGGTCAGAGGGTTTTGCAGTTCTGAGATACTATTTACCCTTACTGTGAATTTAGCCAAGGAATAATGCCTCGGTGGGTGCTGGGAGACCCAGCAGGCTCCTTTGTTGACGAGTAACCATTCCTGAGGGATCCAGTAGTTGTGGCATGCTTTTAGGGGGTAGGTCCCTATCCAGGAGCTCCAGCTCATTTTCCTCTTCCGATAGGGTGTCCATGTTGACCTCTACTCTACCTAGGGGGAAAGTCCTCAATGACACCTAGAGAGTTGGGTTGTTGTCAAATAGGTCTGAAGAGGAGGGTAGCATACTGCCCCCAACTACGGATCTGCAAGTGGGGGGAATCATCCTTAATAATCTTTCGGAGTACCTTGAAAATCTGAATGCATTGTTGTTGGAGGGCCCTATGGTGACCTGGTGACTCAGGGCACTGGGCCACAGGGAGTGTGGCCAAATAAACTAAATATCATTTTTCACTGAAACCCTTGAAATGTGCTTGGCTCTAGGGATAAACCACTCACTAAAGACAAAGGTGAAACTGTGTCACCCAAAGGGTTTGACGAAAATAGTCAAACTCCTCTTGGGTGAGGGATTTTAGTGCACAACAATTTTGGTGATGTAACCGGCCAAAACATCTTAGGAAGTGGTTTTCTGGGAGGATACCCCACAAGCTCTTGGGTTCAGATTCAGGGTTTGGCCCTTTATTACCCCACTCATCAATTGGAGGTGGTTGGGGAATGGTTAGTTGTACCGAAGTAGACCACTGGGACGGTTGGCTGGATGGTGGAGAGTATGGTGAGCGAGCTGACATGCCTTTGCATCTATGGATATCCTCTGATGAGTGAAGTGACTTAGCCACAACGTTGTGGTAAGACAGGCTGACCAAAGCAATTTCTGGTGCAGGGACTATGGCTGCTAGCGGTGGACCACACTTCTTCTCATCCACTATTAGTCCCCAGAATAGCTCTCTGTGATCTCTAGTTGAGGTATAGAGTGCTTCTGGTGAGGTTGGTGGTGATCGAATGGTTGTAAACTGTGGAGACGCTAAATTTTCGTCCTCCTGGATATACCTATGGAGGTAGGTGGGAATCTGATGGACCTCACATTCTGGGAGTACTAGGTTGATGCACCTTATTCCGGCCCCAGCCCTCGACACTGAGGGTCTGGGTGAGGGTTCTATTGCTGAGTCATATTCGGCTTCAGAATCTGAGAAGCAAACCGGTTTGATCTTAGTCTGAATCTTCTCAGAGTTCCTTTTATGGCGGCGACGACCTGCCCTCCTACCCCGGGATATCTCTTTAGGATAGGGTATATTTCCATCACGATGAGGTCCTATGGCCTTACTAGTGTTGGGGTGGAGGTAGATTTAGCCTGAGCAAGACAGGGTGCAAGGAGCACCGGGACAGATATCAAAGGGGATATGGGGAGGACCTCTGGGGGATGTGTTGGAGCAGGTAGGACCTCCGCTCGAGCCCATAAATGCATGGCTAGGACCTCTATGCTTGTTTCCCCTAGTTTCCTCAGTGCGAGGAAGGTCCTTCTACTGGTCAAGATGAACACGGGTAGGACCTCCGTGCTAGGTGGTGAAGCAAAGCTGGCCTTCACCCCTTTGATTTCTGGGGCAAGGAGGACCTCTGTATGCTGCTATGAAAACATGGGGAGAGCCCCGAGCTGAAGATTGACCGGATGCGCAATGTCCTTACACTGGTGGTCTGTGGTAGAAGGGATGACTCTATACCCGATGTAATGATCACAGGATAGGCTTCCATGCTAAATGTCACCATCGTGGGGAGGTCCCTCATTTGGATTGGGGGTAGCACGAGGTGGATCTCCCTGCCGAGCTTGGAAGTGGG
Source organism: Viscum album (assembly GCA_963277665.1). Lineage (NCBI taxonomy): Eukaryota > Viridiplantae > Streptophyta > Magnoliopsida > Santalales > Viscaceae > Viscum > Viscum album. Next base: position 554,054,744 of record OY728140.1, on the reverse strand, counting down.
GAAGACCTACGTTCTCCATGGTGGTGTTATGGGGAGGGCCTCCGTACTTGCAGCGAACATTACCTGCACCGACGGCCGAGAGAGTCGACTCGGCTTGCCAGTGGGGCGGTTGGGGCCTCGATCCAGGATGGTTATGCAAGTCCCCCTACTCATCAAACACAAGGGGTTGATGATATACATTGGTGGTGGACTAAGCCACATTAGTTGCTGAAGTTGATGCCCCTGGGTGGGCATCCTCCTTGTCCTATTCCTGATTCCGGCATTAGGTCAAATGGACTAGGGCCCATGGTGTAGTCCCATGGCTAACCTGCTTCTCAACTCATAGGACGGGGTGGTGGCACTCCTGCGGCCTAGTGGGATCCCTCCTTGGGGGCTATGGAAATGGGATCCCAACCGGGATGGCCCAAAATTCCCCTACCTCGTCCGCGTAGGGGATAAAGTCATCGAGGCGCTCTAGGAAGAGTCTCTCGAAACTATTGTAATTTAGAGTGGGGAGTAGTGGATTCCTGAGTGGCCCTTGGGGACGGCAGTGGTGATGAGGCGAAAATGCCTCCAAATCCTGAAAGGCCATATCTCTAGTCAGGATAATCCCCTCCTCCTCGTACCAATGTATGAGGTCCTTGATCACTCTCCACTGAATGAATTCAGACAGAGAGATGGGGCGCGGTCACCCGACATTTGTAGGCGTGGAGATTTTCGCTGAAGCGGTGGAGCCGCGTGGGACAGTCACGTTGGCATTGCCTTTACCCCTGCATCAGTGGGTGGGTAGTGATCGAATTTCTACAACAGATTGGTTCCAGAAAAGTAGGGAGATTAACCCATTAGTGTTGAAAGGAAAGGAATCAACGACTAGTGCCCTAACGCCATCCCGTCTTCCATGGATTGTAAGATGGATCCACGCTGACAACGTCGCAGATTGGGATGTCCAATGTTTTGACTTCCCCAACATCTAGTGAGTTTCACACTGGGCCAGCTATTTTCTTGGCGGGACCCGGTGCTAGATAGATGGATCTGGTGACACTCTAGTCCAATGATGTCTTGAATGCCTCTAATCTCTATGTTGACAAAAAGATTTTCCCGTTCGGTTCACCATTTCTTTTTCTGATGCTTTCGTCAGGGCCCATGAATCTGTCTTGTTCAAGGATGGTGGAACAGTTTTTTTCCCCGCATTCCCACTTTCCAAAGGCGGGAGGCATCCATTCCTTATTCTATGACGTTTTCTCCTTGATCAAAACAGGATGATAGGATGTCGGATCTTCCTTCTGTGGATTCCTCCTCGGAACTCGTCACCTATTTCGGGTCTCCCTTATAGATTTAAGACATTTTTCCTACAACTCTTCCTAGTTCCATATCTTCATGGACCCTAGTTAATTACACTATTTTTTTTGGGATATTTCAAAGGGTCCGGTCAGGACAGCAACCTTCGGTCAGGGGATTAGTCACGTTGGACATCACTGGCATGTATAGACACTGGGACACTGGCGCGTCTAGGTTTCTTTCCTTTATTATAGGGATTATCGAGGGCATGAAAGCCCGAGGTATCTCATGTCATTTGCGGGGAATCAGATTTCATATTCATTTATCTGAGGTTTTCTTCAGCTTCTTATGTTTAACGTAGGGTATGGTGCAGGTTTAACATCTATTGGAGATAGATTGGACTGATCAAAACACTGATTAGATTGTATCAGGTGGGTGAAACCCTTATAGGGAACACTGATGTTAGAGATAATGCATATTTAGCTACCTGATTGTTGTTAAGGGGATTCAGGAATGAGGTGGATTGATCCGGTCGGGATGTGTCAGCCCGAGTAAGAGTAAAACTAGGTAACGGATGGTTAAGTGAAGTGGGTGGAGAATAAGATGGAGTCGACTCGAGGACATTGATGATGTTGGGATTGAGTCTCAAAGATAGATCCTACGTATCCATGTGGTAGGTAATCATTGTCTTCGTAGTTCAGTTGATGACGTTGTATCGCCGATTGGGGATTTCAATGGCTTACCGCTAGATGGGGTCACAACGTCTTACCACTGGACGGGGTCACAACGGCTTACCACTGGATGGGTTCACAATAGCTTACCACTGGATGGGGCCACAATAGCTTGCTTTAGGATGGGTTTAAAACGGCTTACCGCTGGAAGGGATCACAACGGCTTACCGCCAGATGGGGTTACAACGGCTTACCGCTGGATGGGGTCACAGCGGCTTACCGCTGGATGGGGTCACAATGGCTTACCGCTGGATGGACTCACAATGGCTTACCACTGGATGGGGTCACAACAGCTTACCCCTAGATGGGGTCACAATGGATTACTATTGTATGGGATCAAACCTCAGGGAGGCATCTTATGTATCTTACCTTGGAAAGGATCAAACTCCATGTAGTTCGGGATGGTGGATGTAGTTTAGCATCGTGCAGGATGAAAAGGGTGCATGCAACTTAATGTCATGCAGGACAAAGGTGGTCCAACATGAAGGGGGTCGAAACCAATTGTTGTTGGGATTGAACCTTCAGGAGTCTTCCTACAAACCTTTCTTAGGAAAGGATCAAAGACCTCATAGTTCAGGATGAGTTTGTGAACCGACGTGAAGATGGCCGGGACCAATGTGTGTTGGGCTTGACCATCAGGGAGGCTTCTTACGTACCTTGCCTTGGAAAGGATCAAAGTACATGTTGTTCAGAATAGTGGGAAAGGATGTGAAGATGTCCAAGACTAATGGTTGTTGGGATCGAACCTCAGGGGGTATTCCTACGTATCGTTCCTTAGCAAGGATCAAAGTGCACATAGTTAGGAATTGGGTGTGGAGGATACACTCAAGGCTACCCAAATAGTATGTCATGGTCGATGATTACTCTAAAACCATGTGATTCATGCTCGGTGTGAGAAAGAAGAGGCAGCAGAGACCAGACGATCACATTGCAAAAGGTGCATCCATCAGAAGTAGAGTGGGGCTTACATGTAGTTAGCAGCCCAAAGATGAAACAGGGGTTTAACGTGGTTAGCCGCCCAGGGAGATGGAGATTGGGACTTACTCCAAGATGGAGGCCTGAGTGGTGTAAAATCCCACCAGGAGAGGGATTTTTCACCTAGGAATATAGGAGGAGCAGGGATGCTACCTCCTACAAGAAAATCTAGGGACTTACACCAGGGTGGTTTCCCTTTCCCCATTAATAGAAGCTGCTCCGATAAAGAGGATTTCATTCCATGTGAGGAATGATCTCACTCTCGTGGAGACTAGTGGGCGTGAATAATGTCTAAGGTGTAGCTCCCGGTGTGCAAGGCATGGGGCGAGGTCACAGTTCAATGGCATGTGCTGAAGATGATGGCGCTTGGCAGTTTAACATCCTATAGCTCAGCCAAGGTGGGTTTTCTCTACATCCCTAGGACTTACATAACATATACCTGCCCTCCCATGAGGGAAGGAAGGAATTTGAAATGCCCTAGAAGGGGGTGTTATGGAGTGATCCATTGGGGTTTCACGTTAGTGTGGCTATGTGAAAAAGAAATAGCTATTAGCATGCCTATGCGAAGAAGCATGAGGTGAAGAAATGCAACAGAAAGCATCTCCAAAGGGACTTTGAAGTTGATTCGTGAAAACATAAGGGGCCACACAGGAAGAGAGCACATGACGTAGATGTGTAGTGCATAATAGAGACTTGAACAGGGTGCCTCAAGGTGAGGTCAGCACATGGAGCACGCGTAAGAGAACGAGGCGGGGCAAGACAGAAGGTCTGGGTGCAAAATTCAAGGGTTGTGCGCAAGATGGAGGGATTGCATGCAGGATGGAAGGTTTTCATGCATGATGGAATGTTTTTGTGCAAGATGGACGGTTTTCACACAAGAAGTACTTGTGGTGTGCAGGACGGAGGGCACGCATGCAGGACAGATGGTTTGCGTGCAAGAGTAATGGGTTACACGCAAGAGTGCCTGACACAGTGGGAACATGCATGCCAAAGGGGACCCCTTGTGCGCAAATGACTTTGGGAAGAAACAAAATTCACATGGATCATAACCCAAAGGCCCTGCCTGAAGGCACCCCCATAGGGGACCTATCGCTCAAAATCCAATACCTGAAGGCCATGGGGTTTTTCACACAGTCAGATTAGATGGGGTTTTCGCACAGCAGATCGCCACTTTGTCTTCAGGTACCTTCCTGAAGTGAGGGGATAAGTTTCATTTTATAGCATGATTCCTCAGAGCGGTGTGCAAGGACTGGTCATGAAAACTCCCATTTGACACCACCTCGGGCGGGGATAGGGGGTTGGGCGTGCAAATTCCGGTTTGACGCCACATCAGGCGTGGAATGGGGGTCAGGCACACAAATCTGCGGTTGATTCCACCTCGGGTACGGAAGGGTGGTCGGTCACATAAACACCCATTTCACGCTGCCTCGGGCACGAAATGGGGTTGGGTGCGCACATATCTGTTTGACGCCGCCTCGGGCGCAGAATGAGGGTCGAGTGCACAAAATCCCGTTTGATGCCGCCTCGGGTGTGGAACAGGGGTTGGGAGTGCAAGATGTTGCGTGCTTGAAGGCCCCTTTCACACGGCCCTAGAATCTTGCGCGCGCTCCCCGAATCATGTGTGCGCCCGCCTCGAGGGCCCCGAAATCTCCTATGGCCATCCTGGATTCATTCTTTGCTCTGTTCTCCACCCGATTCGGCCCTTATCTGTATTTTGGCTTCAAAATTGATATTGGATCAACTAAATATATGGGTTAATTTATCACATATGGGATAATGATGTCATTTAGGTGATAGTGGATCAATGTCCTAGTGTAATTCTCACATTTCATGACTATATGGGGGACTTTCTCAGTGAATGAGTTGGGATACTTGTATATTTGGGAGATATTTTGTATGCACAAGGTATGTTAGCATATAGTTTCAAACTATGACTTTAGTTTCACTTTTCACATCTTGAAAGGTTTACAAAAGTCACATGGTGCGCATGTATTATTGAGTATAGATTTCCACCCACAGGCAGATGGGTAGAAAAAATATACTATTCACGTTTTGCAGGATAAGTTACTGGCATGCATTATAGACTTTGGTGGGTCTTGGGAGAAGAAATTATCACACATTGAGATCTTTTATAATAATAGTTATTGGGAAAATATTCATACTAAATCAAGTGAGTCTCTTTATGGTAGGCCATGCAAATCACCACTATATTGGATGGAGGCAAGTTACTCATAGTTATTGGTAACGAGTATCATATAGAAGACATTATAATAGGTTTATATGATTTAGAAATGTATGGTTATAGATCAGAGTAGACAAAATTCATAGGCAGATAGATGTTTATGACCCATTTATTTTATAGTGGGTGATCGTGTGTCCCTTAAGGTGTTAAAAATATTATGTCATTTTAGGAGTTAGAGATAGGGAAATCTAGTGCCAAGGTTTATTGGAACTTTTAAGATTGTGGAGATAATCATGCCAGTTGTGTACTGATTGGTTCTATAATAGAGGTTTGGTGCTATGAAAAAAAATCCATGTGTCATAGGTTCGATGGTATTTCCATGAACCATCTCATGTCATCGATTCTGGTGATGTTAACCTTGAGACCGATGTGTCATTTCAAGATAATCTTATATGTGTTTTGGATCATAGTGAGAATGTTTTATAGTAAAGGACAATTCCAACAGTTTGAGTATTTTGGAAACTTAGTCATGTTCAAGAGTAAACATATGAGAGAGAAGTGGATATACAAGCATAGTCTCCTTGTATTTTTACCTCATAATCCCATAGATGTTTTGGAGTATAAGTGAAGGACAATATATTATAAGGTTGGGAGATTATAATATCTTGTTCTTTTTATATGATTACCCGTTTTGAATATTCAATTTTTTTATAGGGTTAGTGAGGGTTTGATTTTAGATTGGAAGGATTTGTGGTGTTTGGAAATTTTATGTTTAATTGTTTCCTAAAGAATACTCAGTAGAAAATTTACACTCCATGTATATGGGTAACACGACATGTAAATTTTTAATCTGGATAAAACCACCTAAGGTGAAAGGCTTTTAAAGAGAAGCATTAATAATAATTATGTGACATGTATTGGAATTAAACTCTATGTAATTATGTGTGTATCAAATTAAAATGTTCCATGAAGTTCATTTTGGTTTCATTTTATCATGTATTCTTCCTCCACTAAACCTAATGAAGACTCTCAGTAGTTTTGGAATGATTTTTTTATCTCTTAATATTAAAATTTAGGGTTTGATTCCAGGTAATAATTTTTCGTTGGATTCCTTTCTTTCCTCTATATAATGAAGTGGTGGATCATTTTAATAGTTATGGGTTTGGTGGTTGATCTTGATCCAATGTTTTGGTCTAGATCACTTATTTTGTTGTTGATTTAACCATATTACATCAACTGAGGGTTGTGGTTGGGCAAGGCTTTACCAACGATCATGAGTTCGGTGGTCTATCTACCAATACCTATAGTCTTATTTGAATATTTATGTATGTTATTGTGAAATTTCAATCACAATGTTAGGAAATTTCATTATAAATTTATTTTATTAATTGAATTTCCATGTGATAATGAAATGGGTTGAACATGTGGAAATTGAAATTTGAAATTGGTAAACGATATGATATTGAAAATTAGTTGGAATTCTGAAAATTTTGAATTGTTGAATCATGGTGTTACGAAATTGGTAAAAATGGGAATTTTGTAATGGGTATTTAATTGAATTTTCAATGGATAGTCATCCATGGGGTTTGCTGATATATTCAAATTATTGAATTGTGATTTGTTATTATTTGGTAAATGGAGATTGTGAAGGTCCTATCCACCCATGGGTTTTGATGATATGATTGAAATGGTTGTGGGATAGGGACTAATTCTCCAAATAATCAAGAGGTCCAAGAATTCCACTCTAGTACCCCAATATATTTTATTATTTTTATGTAATCACTGAGTTTTGGGATACGGAAAAATGATCTAAATACCCACATGATGATATACTACTACTCTAGGTCCTTATTGGTTGAATGTGAAATATAATTGAAAAGATAAGTGAGTCCCATGTGATGTGATATGTTATAATCATTGGTGATGGCTCAGACCCTAGCATGGGATGAAGGAGGTATTGATGGTTTGGGAGTCATCATAAACTTGAGGATTATGTATTTAAATAAAGAATAATTCAGTTGTTAAAATACATATTTGATCACTTATAAATTATTATTTATACAAATTAATACACAATTATTTAATTGAAATTCTTTCAAACGTTATTAGTGAGGGCCAGTTGAGTTGTACTCACACCATACGCAGGCTAGTTAATCAGATCTCGAATAGACTTCATGTTTTTAGGATAGGATAAGGGGAAAATCCCTATGTTATATTACTAAGTAATGATGGAGCATGGATGAAGAAACTCATCATAGTGTTGGAACCTGTCTTGTATTTTTCAATGTGTATATATTTTGGTTTTCATTAAACACCTGAAACATATTATGTAATAACATATCTACTTCTTAGTTATGGGGTTTTTTTATTTCAATTCTGGTTAATCATGTGATGTTGTTGTGTATTAGTTATGATTTTATTTTGGTTATTAATTATAGATCCTGTCTGTTTTGTATTTATTTCCACTATTGAGATACTTTGATAAGGAGGGTATAATCTCCCAATTTTCTATATTAGATCCTTACTTCTAGTTAGCATCATATGGAATAAGGTGAGGAACATATGATGTCATGTGGGGAACTGGTTTGATACCTCATCATGTGGAACCTGTGTTGGGATATAACAAGTACTGACTATGTGAGAAAATCATTATTAGCATGGTGACTATGTGAGTAAAGTTCAATGGTAGGTATACTAACTATATGAAAAAAAACTCATGGAAAACATAAAAACTCTGAGAACTACACAACATGATAAATTCTATATAAACACATGGTCGGCATACTGACTCTAACAACTACACAACATAATAACTTCTTGAAAAACTCTTGAGTTTGAACCGATTATAAAAATTAAATAATGACTTTGGAACAAAAAAAATTAAAAAAGTTATAAATAGTATATCATGCCCCATTCATGTTGAACGTAATTTATTACCTCAACAATAAATGACTTTATAAATATAACATAAATATGATGTTCTGTACCAGTGATATCAAGTGTTATATATAATATTCAAAAAGGATCTCTAAAAAATTGATGACTTATACGAGTGTTCTTTTTTCTAGAATTTGATATCGGATTTGTAAAAACATTTATCACAATTTATTATTAATATTTATGGGGACATATCAGAATTGATATCTATAGTCAAGTATTTTATCTTCTATACAAATAATCTATGAAAAAAAACTACATGTATCTATGTACTCAACTTCATTAGTGGATAAAGAAACATAATTTTGTTCCTTACTATGCCATGACACTAGAGACTTACCAAAAATGTGACAGATTCCAGATGTGATTTTTTTATCTAATTATAACTACCAAAACTAGCATCTGAATAATTAACTAAATCAAGTACATTACCTTTGGATAAAACAATCCTAAATTAGCTATATTTTTTGCAATCGAAAAATTATTTTAATAAAAAATAAATTCAAACAATTTTTATTTTCTTTAAAAAGATCATGAATACATGAAATAAACAATATATTAAGAAATATATGAGTTATGTATGGTAACATTGAATGCATACCTCTATAAATTGAATGATCAAACAATTTCAAAGTTTCATCTACATATAGTTTTCATATTATACAATATGGTGTCTAACTAACATTATTAATATCCAAGATAATTTTTTTTAAAAGATCCTTCTTGTACTAGTTTTTATTTAAATTAATACCATCTTTATTCTAAATAATTTCCCAGAAATGAAAGAATTTATGTTCACATATTAAACTCATTTCATATTTCTTCACCTTATTTTAATATTAATTAAAAATTAATTATTCAATATCCAAAAAAAATATCATGAATATAAATTTTTAAAACTTACTTTTTAAATTCATTTAATATATAATATATGGTCACATATTCATTTAGTAAAACCCTTAGAAGTTAAAAATTAGTTGAGCCTCCCATTATAATATTTATGAGATTTTTTTAAGAAATATAATTCTTTTTTCATTTTAAAATGATTTGGAATTTTAGGGTTTTTTAATATAGTGAGTTTCTCCACACAAACCTCCTCAAATATAAAACAATTTTAAAATTCACCCTTTAAATCAATTTGATATTGTTTGAAATCCAAATGTGATGCATAAAAAGAAACATTAATATGGAATAATTTCTATATAATTTTGAAAAGGATTTCTCATAGTCATTAACATATTCATGACCATATAATTTTGAAACCAATATTGATGTATTTCTAATTATAGTATCAATATTATCATGCTTGTTTAGAAACACCAATTTTCTACTAATAGTATGGTGGACCTTGGTTTTTCCACTAGTTCCCAAAATTTATTTCATTCAAAATTATTTAACTATTAATGAATATCCATAACCTAGAATTCATAATTAATTGAAACATTAATGTTCATAGGTTTAGGATGTGACAAGAAATATTTATGTCCAACTTGATTTATAAGAGAGGATATATTTTTAGATCCTTTATCAAGGTATCCGGTAACTATATCCAAGTTAAGATATCTATGATTTATATCATCTTTATGAATAGAAGTGTTTTCCACCTCATCTTCTTCTATAGTTTCAGATTCATGATTTTCATCATAACAGGGAGATTACTTTAATGGAGGTCCGGTATAATTTTTTTTAGGTTTATCACTGAATCCTATATTGGAAAGATCTACTCTAAATTTTCAAACTGGTTATTAGGCTCGTGTTGATCTATACCACCAAACATAAAATATACAAATTCATCTACAATTATAGACTTTTAATTAAATACCAAATACGACATACTAGTTGTAAAATATCCTATAATAATTCCTTTACCAGTGTTGGAGGAAAACATTTGTAAATTCTTATTTTTTGTTGTGTATAAATACATTTAAACAAAAAACTCAGTATTAGTTTGCCTTTTTTTTTTCTTCCATTACATAATTCATATGGGTTATTCTCTATTAGTATTGAAATTAGATAAATATTAATTATATTGAAATTTGAAATCATATATTCTTTCCAGAAATTGATAGGTTAATAATACTTAATGATTATGGTTTGGGTAATTTATTGAAGGGTTCTATTTATTTTCTCTACTATAACATTTTGTTTTGGGGGAAGTAGGAGAATAAATGTTATGACTATAGCCATGTTGTTAGCATAAGGATTCAAACTCATGACTTTCAACATCATGTACATGATCAATTCATAAGGAAATAATTTTGTATCTAATAATACATTAAATAGATCTTTCATATTTTAAAAAACAGTAAAGAGTATATCTTTTGTGGGAAAGTAATAACACCCATGTATATCATGAATAATAATCCAAAATAACATAGGCATAATATTTTAAATCTAATATATAATCTTTATTAGGTCCAAAAAAATATATCTAGACTAACTATAAGGGATAAGAGTATGAGACTTCATTATTTGGTTTTGAAATATAATTTGTGGTCATTTTCATTTGGGAAAGGATTATAGAAATTATCTTTTCATAATTATAGTTTAGGTAGATCCTTTACTAGTTTTTTCATGTTTTACCTCTATGTGATTGAATAATATATCATGATAGTCTCCTCTACCAATTTTATGATTATTTATGAAATGAATATAAATATAAAACATTAAGGGCGAAAATAATATAAGTCATCGATATAAACATTAACATTTTTAATGGATGTAAAAACTAATGAATGTTTGAAATCAAAAACATTATAATCATAATTTTCAAACAAAAAATTTTACCCATCATCCCATAATTTTAAAATACTAATTGAGTTATATTTCTGCCCATATAAAAATAAAAATGTTTAAATTAAAAATATAATATAGTTAAAATTTTAGATGAGTCCAATAACATTTCATTTTTCATTTTCACTGAAAGTGTAATTTACACCATCCACATAATTTAGGTACTTCAATCCTCAGTAGTCCCAAGTAATCTACTTGGATCATACACCTTCCAAATATCATAGTTTCATATAAGAACTCTTCAAGAAGGTTTCCTATAAAAAACCTTTACACCAAAAATGAATTTGAAAACCATATTTTCATGTGTCTGAATTTCTTAGTAAAACATATTGAGGAATCCTTAACTGTTTCAATGGATTCATATATTAAAACCATTGTGTTTCAAAATAAAAGGGTTTATTAGGGATAATAGAATAATAAATACTACAAGAACTAGAAATTATGAAAAAATTATTCTTTCAGATTTTCTACTTTTCAGGTTGATATCTAATTCATGTAGTATATTTTGGATTTTATTTTATTTTCAATGAATCTATAATGGATTTTTTTCCACTAGTGAATCTATTCGTATCATTCTTTTTGTTTTCATAAGATAATTTCATATCATTATTATCCTGATGATGTTAATATTTTTAAAATTTTCTACTATAAGATTAGTTTAAAATAGTGTACACATAGAACGGTACTACTATAAACATTTAAATTTATATTTTAATTAAATAAATTAGTTAAAATCATGTTAAAATATTCAACTAATTCATCATTTGAAATATTTTATGCATCATTTTCATTTTCAGAATGATAAAAAATTTGAACATGAGATTCTAGAAAAAACATTTAGTGCCTCAATTATGAGTGTTGTGAAATATATCTTAGCTTTCCCATTTTCTCGAATATGCTCGATTCGGATTCACATCAACTATTATCAGAGTATGCCTAAGTGGAATTTATGGATTTTTTAATTTTTATTTTTTTCTTTTATTGCTTCTTAATCTTGATCTTGGGAAAGTATACTTTGATATGTCCTTTTTTTACACTCATATAATATTACAACATCAGTCATATCATTATTCTCTCGTTAATATTCCTCATTTCCACCTATTTTCTTATTTACCTTTTATGCTTTCTTCCTTGAAAAACTTCTTCCTATTGAAAATTTTGAAACGTCGGGACATATGATCCATTTCTTCATCATTGTTTGAAGGTGATTCCTTATCACAAGACCTTTCAAATTTTATTTTGTCTTTTATAAGTAAATCATAAATATTAAATTCTACAATCTTCCTTTGGGGGTCATCCAATTCTTATTTGTTCATGTTTACTTGTACTTTATACATCCAAATTTCTCCAATGATTTCTTTTACTGGACGTGTAATAATGTCACAAGATTACTATAATGACCTATAATATTTTCAATGAAATCCACCTTCCAATAATTATTTCATAAGACACTTACAAAACATATAGAATTCAATAGACACATTATTCTCATAAATGAAAAATGATACATTAGTTATAAAATAAACTAATATGAATTCCAAATATTAAAGGGGGATAATATATAGAAAATAATACAACCAGAATTAGAAAGTATGGATCTTCTTGATCCACTAGAATTTCCACACTCATGAAAAAAGATGTAGAGAAAAACAGAAATTTAATAATTTAATATTAAATTTTAAGATGAAAATAATACCTTGGGATAAAGTTTAAGTTAATTAACAAGGAATGAAAAAGTGGTATTTATATAAATTAATGGACCCATATGACTATAATAAACTTAAACATTGGAATATTAATTTGAAAATTAGGATTATTAATATAGAGGTTAGAATTGTAACCTCACCTATGAAATTATAAACTAAAATTTGTGTTTATTATTAATAAAAATAATATATTTATAACATGGAATAAGTAAATAAATGTTTTAAAAATAATAAATTTTGTGTTAGTGTTTTTTTTAATTGTAAATATTTGTTTACAATTTTTTAAATAATTATAATTATTAAAAAAACTTATTTCCCAATAATATATTAATAAATTAAAAATTATTTTTTAGTATAATTATAAGATAATTTAATATGATTTTAATTAATATTTCAACGGTTCAAAAAATCTATTATAATATTAAAAGAGATATTCTTTTCAAATAATTGTGAATTTTATTTAAAAATTAATTTTCTCATATATAGAAAATAAATATCATAAAAATAAATGTTTTTTTTTTGAAATAAACACATTGAAATATGGTTAGGGTTTATTTTTTTATTTTTTTTTCCTTAAATTGTATAAATTTTTATGGATATTGAAATTGATTAACCTATAATATTTATCATTACAAGAAAAATAAAATAATATTTGAGTCATATACAATTTGAGAACCCATTTTTTAGAAATATACTTATAAATTTACTATATTTATTCATATTCATCAACATAATTGATAGTATTCATTCAAAATAATAAAATAATGAATATGATAATCAAAAACACCCATCTCCTCCCCATATAGATACCACTCCTCATCACCCCTTATTATCACACTATAAAAGCCTATTAGCTCGAACTCATTATTACCAAATCCCTTCCCAAGCCTCTCCCAAAAATACATGAGCTTCTGGTATCCAAAAATGTAAAAATATAAGTTCTATAAGGGGGTCCTTCAAGGAGGTGGTATTCAAGAGGTAACATTATGAATCAATCTCTTTTAAATTCATTTATTCTTCAACATTATCCTCAACTAATTAATCCATAAATGAATAATAACTAAAATAGAATGTATATAATTGAATTTTGTACTTGTAATGGAATATATATTTTCCACATCTTTTCTCATCCTCCCTTATTCAATGAAACTAAATCGTTTTCCAAATTATAGAGGTTAACAATCTTTAGAGATGATAATTTTTTTTTTCATTACCGCCTTCCAGGATGGACATAAAACTATTATTATTGTCAAATAATATTTAAAAATGTATTATAAATTTTTTTCATGTTTGTTAAATAATAATGAAATTTCATATTCAATAAAATGAAACTAGTTTTTGATGGTCGGGAAACTGCCAAAAGTAAACTGAACAACATTAAATAACATTCTATCAAATGAATCAACCACATACCAGAACTAAAAATGATACATGTGGCCACTAAATCATATGGAAGTGATTTAATACTATATAATTTCACTTTTGGATAATTATTACCATTTTAAATTAAATTCTATAATTTTAAACATGTGAACCTACAATTAAACAAAGAAACAACACTCCCGGAACAATGAAATTGAACTTTTTACACATTGAAATGATAATTAATGAAAAAAATTATATAAAATAAATACATTTATAATATGTTTTTAATTAATCAATTAATTAATTTTATTTTATTATTCAAGTAATTAATTTCTATTGAGGAACACATTTTGAAAAAATGGTAGGGATCTATACGAACCACCGTATTTTCTTTGGGTTACAGTTTATCTCTCTTTTATTAAATTTATTTCCTCTTTATTCTTATGTATTTCATCTATATTATTATTCTTTGTTCCACACATATGTTTGTATCTCAATTAATCTCTATTTTATAATTAATTAAACGTTTTATGATGTTCTCATCTCAATTACTCTCAATAAGAAAACCCAATTAAATGTACCTTCTCTTTTTCTTACTATTTCCATGTAAACTCTAAACACAATATTAAGTATAAAATATTTTTATAAAATCAATCCTTTTTTTCTTGAAAAACTATTTTTTGTTTACTTTTTTTATAAAAATATTTAATCCTTTATCCTCTTTAATTAATCTTTTTATTTTTACTTTAAATTGCACTTAAGATCCACATTTCTAATGTTACGTAACCATTCTTTTTAATGTTCACAATTAATTTGAACATCATGATTAATTAAATATTATTACTTTTTATTTAAAAATTCCCATTTATGATTGAGTCCCATCAATCATGGATACCATTATAATCCCCCTTTTGGATATTTCTTATCCCACTCTTATGAAACTTATTTATTTTGATTGATAACTCTTATGTTTATTCCTTATGTTAGATGCCTTGTGTGGAACACATATGCCTAAAAATATTATGATGGGTGCACCTAGACATTTTTTCAATACATTGGGTAATTTTTAGTCTCATGGGACATCATGTATGGGATTAGGGAGTAAACCTAATCAATTATGGGGACTTTTTCCAACAAGTGATATATTCTTAGAAGTTATCAATGACTGATGTTTATAACATATCATGTGTTTCTTCAACTTTCATATGATTCCATGATCATTTTATTCCATAATCTATATTTTATGATTCCATATGTCTATTCATGAGGCATTTCATTTATGTCATTTCTTATAACTCATGTATTAGGCTTAATTCCAAGTATTATTACCTTAATATGATTTTTATCTCATCTATTTTTTCAATGTCTTCCCAAAAGTGTCTTGTACAATTGTATGAGCTCAAAATATATTAGGAGAAAATTTTGGGGATAAATAAAAATAATATTATTTTAGTTCCATGTTTTATAATTATGTACCAAATATTATAATTATAATAGAGTTTCAGATCCTTCGTTTGTATGTTATATAAAATTATGATTAAAATATAATATTGATATGTGAAAATGGATTGGTTTTCTATAGATGGTATCAGATCATGAACTAATTATTTTTTTTGGATTAAGATTATAAAAAATTATTTTTTACCCTTGTTACAATTAAATCATCATAAATAACTTATGTTGAAACATTGGGAATCATAAGATATGATATAATTTTCATTTATATATTATTTCATCCAAGCGTATGGTTTCCATTGTATATTCTAATTAGATAAGTATTAAATCTCCCTAATTGTATTTTTTCACTTTTTTAGATAATGTAACGAAATATGAGAAGATGCTATAACATCCAATTTTATAAGAAGTGTGTTGATTTATATAGTGAAATTCTAGATCTAATGAGAATGGATGCATGGATCATCATAACAATACTAAATCAAGTGGATCTAGTTATGAATAATAACCTGAATCATGTAAAACATCGTCCTTACCCTATGAAATTCATGTTTAAGTAGAATAAAATAAGTGAAAAATTGATCCTATTATTAGTGGATCTTTTGATACCCTAATCATAGAATTGTGGATTAACTCTATTTAGATGATATTATTTGTTATACAATTATTATATGAAGATAATGTCACACTGGTAGTCTACTATTTTTTTGGGGAGCCTGACCAGTGGTGGACACTAAACAAAAACCAAAATTTCTAAGGTAAACTATTATTCCATGGATTGGGAAGCAATCAAGAAAATATTTTTCATTAACTATTTTCTCTAAACTCACCATCTTAAGATGTAAAAAAAGTTTCTGTGACTGAGTAATCATGAAGATGAATTTATAAGTTCATATAAGGAAAACCTCACAAGGAATGAATGATACACCTATGTCTTTTTCATAAATAATGAATTTAAGTTGTATATATTATTTAGTGGATTTAATATGAGTCTACAAAAGGCCTTAGTGATTCAATACTCTGACAGTTATGAGGATATTTTTTTATGTGACCTAAAGGTTGAGATAGATATTTGTGACTCTCAATAGTCTTATGTGAATATAGATAAAGAAAATAAAATAGATATTTAAATGGGAGGGTCAAATGATAAATCCAATGAAGGAAAGATAACCAAATTACCACCTATCAAAGATGTTGTAAGAAGCATCCTCGGAATAATTAAAATGGAATTAGTACATGTTAAAAATATGGAAAATAGGGGAATCAAAAAAATATTACTAACAGGGTTTGAATAATCCCACTAAATTGGAATATGAAATGAAATTTTAAATCAAAACTCAGCATTTAGTATTGTGTTTTAGATAAAAGAATCCTAATAGTTATGTGAGACAATCCCTAAGCCTTGGGTTTTCAAATACAATCAACAATGACAACATCTGGGGATTTATGGAGGGTAATATGCTATCAATATTGTAGAGGTATAGCCTAAAAATGATGTAGTGATAGGAACACTTTTTATTCATTCGAAAATGGGAAATATGATATGTTATTCTACTTCTATGAATTATTTTATATTATAAATTTTTAGTAAAAATATTCAAACACATCCTCCAAATATGAAGGTTGAGTTATCATTGTGAACCGAAAATATAGAAACTCTTTAATATAAAGTATATAACTCCTCTATTGTTAGTGTTTGTGGACTTAACTTACCATAGAATTTTTTATTATTTATTTTGGGAGATTTTGATGCTATATTGGGAATGGATTCGATATATTTATACAATGACAACACCAACTACCCAGAAAGATAGATGACTCTTCACATCCTATGGCATCTCTAAATTCGGTACAAGTGCAATGAGGATGATGAATCATCTATAGAATAATATTCTCAATTTGGTATATTATTTCCTTATGAGAAATAATATCTTTTTCAAATAATTGAGATAGAGGAGATTATCATGCTCGAATACATGCCCATTTTGAGTGAATAAGATGATGGGTTCCCATAAGATTTTCCTGGTCTTTCTTCAGACCAATAGGATTAGTTCTCAACTGATATTATGCCAATATCTCTACCCATGACAAATATCCCCTTCATGATGGAAAAAATTGAGTTTGAGGAATTAATTAGTTATAAGGTAATCTAGGAAGAGGTTTTATATGCCTAAGTTCTTTATAAGTGGTAACCCAGTCCTCTTCATATTAATTTAGGACGGATTAATGTGCATGTTCATTGATTATATTCAGCTCAAAAACCCCAATAAAGACAAATTAAACCCATCCATAGATATAATACTTATACAATCAACTTTATGGGGCCATGAATTTCTCTAACATAGAACATCAATCATCATTTCATTAATTAAATTTGAAGAAGGTATGATATTCCATGACATCCATTCGAACAAGGCATGGAAAATATTAATTCATAGGGATTTCTTTATGACTCATAAATACCCAATCTATTTTCAATGACTCGATGAATAGATTATTTAGAGACTATATCAAAACATTTAAGGTAGTATTTAAAGATAACATTCCAGTATACTCCATAAGAAAGAAGGAACATGAGGGGCATTTGAATATTGTTTTAAAATCATTGGGAATGTAGAAATTATATCCATAGTACATTCAGTGTGACTTATGGAAGGATTAAGTATAATTCTTGAGGAATGTTATCACAAGAAAATGAATATTTGTGACCCCTTCTAAAGAAAATTAAATTCAAGAGTGTCACAGAATAGAGGTTGAAATGGATATCCTTAGTTTCCATGGTCTAGATATGTATTACTAAATATTTATCAGGTAAATAAATTATTTTCAAACACACAAAAAAATCTGAATGAGTAGGGAGTAATGTTTTTATAGAACATTGAATGTGAAGACTGATTCAAAGATTTGAAAAGGATATTTAACACTACACTAGTACTAACATTATTGAGGAGTGGGGAACTATTTTTGGTATAATTTGGTACTTCAAAAAAGTATTAGACTATTTACTTATAAAAAATGATAAATTAATAACTTATGCCTCAAGGAGACACAAATTTCATAGGAATAACTTTCTGACACATGATATGGAGTTGCGAGCTATGATATTCATGTTAAATATTTCATAACATTAACACTATGGTGAGAAAAGTGAGATATATAGTAATAATAAAATCCTAAAATATGTATTCATGTAGAATGATAATAATATGTTCTCAAAAAAACAGATAGAGGTCATTTAGGATTAAGAATTATCAATCCATTATATTCTGTTTAAATATAAAAAAGTGTTAGATTCTCAAAGTAGAAATAATCATGTAACATTATCAATGATATGAAATGATATGGATCTAATATTATTAGATGTGTAATGGATGGAAATGGGAATCATAAAATAAGGTATGTCATCAATCCTTTCACAAATTATTTCTCAAACATACCTTTTAGGAAATATAAATGATTCTTAAAGAGATGATATGAAAATTCTGAAAATTATTGATCAAATAAGAAATGGGAAATACTCAATGTTCAAAATTGATAAAGAATTAGGTTTAATATTTTGTTCATAGCTTTTTGTACTATCTAATCTAGAGGTAGAGAAAGACCTTCTGAATGATGCGCATAGCTCAACATTCTCTATTCACCCATGGATCATAAAGATATATCACGATATTTGAGATCACTATTATTGGGAAAATATGAATAAGTAAATTGATGAATATACATCAAAGTGGATGGTTTTTCAGTGAGTGAAGTTAGAAAGATAAAAAACTAAGGGGATGATGTAACCATTATCCATATCTACATGTTAATGGGGAAACATCAATATGGACTTTTTTACTAGACTTTATAATAAATCTAGCATAAATAAAGAAATATGGGTCATTAAATATCATCTTACAAATACTGCTAAATTTATTGTGATTTCAGAGGACTTATCTCATGACCAATATTCATGTATATAATTTAGATAAGTGGTGAGGATTCACACTATACCATTATTGATTATATCTGATCATGATATAAGATTTACCTCCGTGTTCGTGAAAAGTCTCCAAAATGTTCTAAATATTAAGTTGAAGTTTATTAAGGCTTATTAACCACAAAATTATGTCCAATATGAGTAGACTATTTAGACACATGAAGTCATATTAGGAACATGCTTAATCGACATATAAATTAAATGGGATGAAAATATTCCATAGGCCGAGTTCTCTTACAAAAACATTTCCCACTCAAGAATCCAAATGGCTCTATATGAAGCCCTATTTGGGAAAACATTTACAACACCTACATGACTTGATGATGTTTGCCAACATAATCTATTGGGAACTAAAATGTTTGATTAAATTAAAGAAAAGGTGAAAACCAATCATGAGGACATCAAGGAATCCCAAATTTGATAGAAGAGATATGTTGATAATCATAAATTTATCGTATAGTCTGATATTTGAGACACGGTATTCCTCTCCATATCTAGGTAGAAGTGGTTCATGAGATTTGGGAAGAAAAAAAGTTATTCACTAAGTACATTGGCTCATTAGAGATTTATGATTGTGTTGGAGTTGTTGAATATCGACTAGAACTTTTTTCAATCATATCCCAAGTATATGATTTATTTCATGTATCCCTCTTGAGGAATTACATACCAGATCCTTCACATTCACTGAACTCGTAGGTGGTACAACTAGAAGATGATATCTACTATAAAGAGAATCTAGTGAAGATTTTGGACTATAGATACAGGGTCATATGTAACAATACCACTCACATGGTCAATTTATAATAGAGAAATTATGTGTATGAAGAGGTGAATTGAGAATTAGAGTAAGTGATGAAGGAGAAAAACCCCCACGTATTTTTACCTTAGTATGTAAAAGGTTATTTTTAGGGTGCAAATTCATGGGGGGAACAATGTAATGACCTATAATTTTATCATTACAATTTTCCTTCTAATAATTATGTCTTAAAATTATAAATCACATATATATCCCAATAAAATCATTATTTTCATTAATGAGGAAGGATAAATTAGTTATGAAATAAACTAATATTAATGAAAAATATTACAGTGGTATAATAAATAAAAAACAAGAAAATAAGAATGGGGAAATTTTTATATGATCGATCCACTAGAATGTACACACTCTTTAATAAATATATAGAATTAAAACATAATGTTAATAATATAATATTAATTTTGATGTTTTAAATGTAACCATGACATAATGTATATGTGAATAAAGATTGAATGAAATATGTGGTATTGATAGAAATTAATAAAACTATATTATTTTTAAAATTTTAACCATTTGATTAGTTATCTAATTGTAAGGAATAGTAATCATTATATTAGAATTGTAACCTCACCAATGAAATTATAGAGTAAAATATAGGTGTCTTTTAAAAAAATGATAAATTTATATCATGTTATAAGTAAAAAATGTCTTAAAAATGATAAATTAGGTGTCGGTATTTTTGTGAAACCAAAAAGATTATTTACAATTTTATAAATAATATAATTATTTAAAAAATAATTTATGTTCATAAAATAGATTCATAAATTAAAATTATGTTTTACACTAATTTTATTATAATTTTATCTAAATTTAATTAATATTTCAGTGGGTAAAAAATAGATCATAATATTAAAATGAGCATTTTTTAATAAATATTGATTTTTAAAAAAATTAAAGTTTCTCATATTTATAAAATAATTTCATATTATGGATAAAATTTCTTAAATATAAATTTCAAAAATTATTTAGGGTTTTTTTTAGGTATTTCTCTTAAATTGTTGAATTGTTTTCAATAGTCAATAATGTAATTTACTATATTTAACATTATATGCCAAATGAATGAATTTTTTATTATTTTTTGATATAAGAATATATTAGTTTAGACTGTATTGAACCATTTACTCTATTTAGTTAGGAATTTTCAATATTGATATTCTTGGGCAAATAATAATATAAGGAATATTGTAATAAAAAAACACCCCACTTTTCCCCCTTTAGATACCAACCTTTCCCCCGAAAATGTGTAATCCTCGTATATTTTCAATATTATACTAAATTACCTTCCCAATCCTCTTCCCTATAATAGGCAACTTTGGTCTCCACAAAATACCAATTCTATGGTTCATAAGGGAGTCCTTCAATAAGTTGATATTCAAGTGGTACCTTTCTAAAATTACCTATTTTAATATCATTTGTTCTTTAACCTTCACCTCACCACATTCATATATAAATGAATATTAAATCTAGAATCACGTAAATATAGTAATTGTTTACGAATAATATAATATCTTATATCCACCACTTTTTTTATCTCCTCTTATTCAAAGAAATAAATTTTTTTCCCATATTATAGTGTTAACTTCCTCCATTGATGATGCTTTTTTATTTTTCATTTCCCACTTTTTTACTATTCATAAAACCATTATTATAGTTAAATAATATTTTAATACCAATATAATAATGTATTTCATTTTTCATAACTAATATATAAACATAATATTCCATAAAAAATTATTTCGTGATGATTGGAATAATAGCCAAAAATAAACTGAACAATTATAATTAATGCTCTATCAAGTTAATCATCCTAAAACTATAAAATAATTATATATGGGACTATTTAATATTATTAAAATTAATTAGAAAAATATAATTTTAGTTTTTAAGAATTATTACCTTTTGAAAATAACTTCTATAATTTTACACAAGTGAACCAACCATGAAACCAATAAAGGAATGCTCTCAAAATGATAAAATTAACCTTTATAACTCATTAAAATCTCCATTAGTGAACTTACTAAAATTATAATAAAATAAATAAATATGAAATAGGTTATTAATAAAAATTGTAATAAATATTTTTTTATTGTCATGGATATTAAGTTCACGTGAATAATTTATTTCAAAATAAGCTAATTGATATCTCTAAACCTCTATATTTCCTTTGGGTTATGCATTCCCTCCCCCTTTTCCCTAATTTATCCACTAATTATTCTTATATAAATATCCTATATTATTTTTATATATACCAAAAATAGGTTTGTACCTCAATTAAAATATATATTATGGCGAATTACTTGTCAGATAAGTTTCCCTTCTCAATTATTATTTATAAGAGAATATGATTAAATATAACTTCTATATTTCATACCAATTTCCATGTACACACCATAAACTATTTTATGCCTCAAAAATTTTACTAAAATGAATCAATTTATAATGAAAATCTATTTTATTTAATTTCCAATTTCTTGAAAATAAGTATACATTCACCCTCTTTAAATAATTTTTATTCGTTTCTATAAAATTGTGCTTAAGTTTTATATATTTATTGTCACCCAACCACTCTTTTTCATGTTTTTAATTGATTTTCACATCTTTATTCTTGATCAATTCTTAATATTTCATTTATAAGTTTCCATGATTGATTTAAATCCATTCATTCATGAATACAATATGGACACACCCTCAGTTTATTCCTAATGACATTATTAAGAAACTGACTTCTTTCAATGGGGAACCCTTAAGTTTATTCCTTAGTTATGATTCTTTATGTGGAACACATTTTCAGCAACTTCTAATGGTGGTTTCTCCTAGAAAACACTTGAATGAATTTTGTAATGTTTAGTCTCGTGATATTTATTGTATGGTATTCGGTAGTATTCCTAATCTATTATGGGACATTGTCCACCATGTGATATAGAAATGAAACTTATAGTTAACTCATGTTTTTGTCATGTTATTTATTTCAGCCATGTTCATATGTTTCCTTGATCATATGATTCTATGTTCTATATATTATGCTTCCATATGTTTATTCATGAGATAGGCCTCTTATGTTATGTCTTATAACTCAGGTGGTATGCTCCATTCCAATATTTATTCCCGTATTATGATTTTTAGCTATTCTATTTTTTCTATGTATTTTCCAGTTATCATGTGTCGTTATAGGAGCTAAATGGTTATTATGAGATCGTTATGGGGATAAATAAAATATTTTTATTTTTAGTTTCATTTTTTTATAATTATGCACAAACTCTTTTAAATAAAATAGACATTATGATCATTTGATTATATTTTATAGATAACTATACTCAAAATCATGTAATGATATGGGTAAAAGGATTGGGTAACTATAATTCTCTTATAATAATAAAGGTTTTTCTCCATCTTTCGGGTTAGAATCTAAGAATATACATGACTTGATCCTTGTTAAAAAATCCATGTTCATGAATTGTGTTAAATATATCATTGAACTTATGATACATTTTGGAAATGAATTCACCATCAACTGTCATAAAAGTAACATATTTAATAGTATAATAATAAAAATTAATTTCTTTAAAATATGATGTTACTTCATGTGATATAGAAATAAAATCTAAAAAAATATAACAATATGATATTATAATAAATTCATCTCCTTCGATGTCATAGTTAAATGTATTCATAGATTTATAATTTAAATCATTTCTGATTTACTGGCATCATTCCATATAGCTCTATCAGAATTGGGTTATTAATATTTTTCTTTAATTATATTTTAGAGATCAAAGAAAAAAATTAAAAATTAATTTTGATTTTGATTTTCAATTGTATATAATTTGATCCATTTAAATAATTTGGTTGGTTGTTAGTAGTTCTTCCTTGTCTATAATTATCCATAATGAATTAAATTTAAATAAAACATAAATTTTAGATCCTTTCATAAAATTACATCACAGTAAAAATATATTTTAAAGAATTTTATAATTCCAAATTTTTTTCATTGTGGAAAACATAATTGTTGGGGTAATTGAGTTTTCAAACAAGAAACATCAAATATCAATTTAAAAACTAAAATCTCAAATTTGATAAATTCTCTCAAGTTAAAAAAATAAAAATATATAATTTTATATTTTGAAAATATTATAAAAAACTCAATCACAACTCTCTTAAAATCATTTTGAAAATAATATATCTTTTTTAACTGATATACTCATAAAAAATTATATATAAAACACTAGTTTATGTTAATTATAAGAGTATAATTTTGGTTCATATATTATTAAATAGATATTGGGTTGATTTAATAGAATGAAAAAAAATAGAAAAAACAGAAGGGAATTTTATACAAGGGGTTCGATTTCATAATGAGACTTAATCCCCTCTAGTTGTAAATCATCTATTTGAAATACATTTATTATTAAATAAACAGATCCACAACATGGATTAGGCTTTACAAACAAAATCACATAAGGATGTTTAATCATAGAGACTATTCGATCATTATGCATGGTATTAAACAAAATACCAGGCCACATAGGACCTCTTACATAATTATACAATTTAATACATAATAAACTATTTGAGAGATTATCAAGTACATTCCTGATTATCTTGGGAGGCATTGTTTTATAGATAAATAGAAAAATATAAAATACTCATATCCAGAACTCTGGAATATAAATAAAATATAAAAAATAATAAGAAAATGTGGTGCATATCTATCTTAATATATTCTGGTTTCCATTATTCCATTGAATTTTTCTAAAGAATAAACTCAGACAAGTATCACAACATGTTTAGGAAAACATAGTTTCTTAGTGATTTATAGATGAGCATAAATTTTATAAAAGGTACATGAGTATAAGCATATGTTCTCTATTATCATAATAGGATCCATTTTTCTTTTAAAAAAGATATTCATCAAATCTAGCTATTAGTGAACAATACATGTAGTCTTAAATGCACTGATGCTTTAAATAATGCTTAAAAATAAGATGTTGGATTTTTAAAACACTCCCAAACTAAGTCAAAAATGGAATTTTTTATTTAAATAAAGAATAGTTAGTTTGAATGAAAAGTTGACATGGTAGGTTGGCATGATCATTTTCACGAGAACTTATCCTAGTAAGTTCATTACTTTATGATGTCATTTCATTTGTTATTGAGTTAGGTATTTATCTTTTTATGGTTAATATAATAAAATATTATATTAGAAAAATACTTAATAAAAATCATACTTAATTTATAATTATTACTTTATTTCATCATGTGGAAGGTACGTACTTCATGTTGTCACTTCACTAATTCTTATAGTCTAGTATTTTTAACTCATTGTATGTATATATCTATAGCATGGTAAGTTCATTGTACATGCAGTAAGAAAATTTTAAGAACACATTAAGCTCAATTACAATTCAAAGTCAATTAATGTCTTTAACAAAACATTTCTATATGGAACATGAGTTTTTTGTTTCATGTAGTAAAGTGATGTAGTCACCAAATCCTTCAAACGGTAATCACGTTACACATGTGGTAATGTGCCATGGTATGATCAAAAGAAAACATTTACAGTTTTTCATAGAAAATATTATACTAATTGAAAAATGAAAAAAAATAACAATATTATAAAAAAGATTTCATAACATTAAAATTTGTGGAATTGGACTAATCAAAAAAATATTGTATGATCATGGGACTTTTTAGTACTTTATGAAACTGAAAATCGACACAATAGGTTCTATTAAAGATTGAAATATATTTTTATATAAAATTATATATTTATATATATGAAATGTTTTTATTGATGCAATAATGTATTACATATTTTTTTGTAACACCAGGCGTTATCAATGTAAAATGTATAAATATTAATATGTTTTTAATGGTGTGGTGTGGATGATATTTTACAAGGATATATGATAAAAAAAGAGTTATCTAAGAATTAAAAATAGGTATCACATAATCATTTTTATTTTGGTTTTAATTTTTCCAAGAAAAATTTTTTATAATCATGTAAAATATGGAATGAGTTGAGATATTAATGTTAAATGTATAAAATTGCATCGATAAGAAAAAAATTATTATCAAAATGTAGAAAATTATTGTAAATTAAAAGTGTATAGGGATTATTAATCACAAAATAGTTTTCAAAAAAATATGAATTTATTTAATCAATGATTGAGTATTATAGTGAATAATTAATTAATTATTAGAGAACAAGGATCATAAATTCAAATGAGTTGATATTTAAGGAAAATTATAAATTCATATTTATTATCTCATATTGTACCAAAGAGTGTTAACAATGAAATAAATTTAAAAAAATGAATTATTATGATGAACTGGGAATTAGATAACACAAGGAACAATCCCACCAGATATTGTGCTACTAATCAGAAGAATAATATTATTATTATTTGAAAAAATGATGAATTCATAAATGAATAAAATAAAAAAAGCAGAAGTGACTAGGAAAAATATACAATTTTATTGAAATAGTTTATCACAAGTATAACAACTTAATCATGATAATACAATATAAATGTATAGAATGAAAAGAAATAAAATTATTTTATCTTATAATTATTACTAAAATAAGATAAAATGTAATTTAAATGAATTTTGAATTAAAATTTCTCAATAGATACCTTGAGGAATATATAAATATTGTATATCCAAATGACATGTTTTCAAAAAAAATATTAATATATGTTGCCCTATTACTTTTAAATTCTTATATAAGTTATGAATTATTATTATTCTATGTTATGAATATTATTTAAGTTAATGAATTTCAAAAAATTATGAGTGTGAAACACCATTTATATTTAACAAAATTCAAATTATCTTGTTGTTATTTTATATTTTGATGATATAGTCATTATATGAAATGAATAAATTTCATTGATATGTATGTAAGTTAAAATTATTGACTTTATTTTATATTTACTTGTTTAGATATTTTTTATTTAATATAACTATTAAAGGAAGTCTCCTCATATTTATATCTCGCAGTGAGTATTCCTTACGGTATGTAATAAGTTTCTAATAATATATAGAAATGATATTTATACCCTAAAATTTGTTATTAAAAAAATTCATGGATGATTGAGGTAAATAAGTTATAGAAGTATATTTCAAAAGATTTATTGGATGATTTTTATGTACACTATTTATTACAAGTTATTATTTATTCTATTATATTTTTTTCTCATTCTCAAAGTTCAATAAACAAATAATTTTCTTAGAAAATTTGTATAATTGGTATATTATAGGCATCAAAATTTATGTTAAAAATATGATAGAAATTGGAAGATTTATTTTTTTCTATTATATATTGATTTGTAAAAAACATTTATGACTAGAAATTAACATTTTGAGGGGGGTTTCCTGGGGGGAAATATGTGTGTCATGGAAAATGAAGAATTTTAATTTATTTAAGTTGAGTACTTAAAATTCATGTATGTTTTTATGAATTAAATAAAAATGATATTTATTTTATAAAATTCATAAAATGGGGATCTAAAAGATATTATGAAATTTCCTTTTCAATATGGGTTGTTATAATTATAGTTATGTAAATTTCAAAATTATTTTAGTTAAAAAGTACTGATTAAAAAAACATATAAAAGCTAATGCTTGTTAAAATACATTTTTAAAAAAAAATTAATCCATAGATTATTCCAAATAATAGAACAAGTGGAAGATAACTCAAAATAATAACCACAGTAGGATTCTATTCAAAACTTTTGAATGGTGGTAAGTGTTACTCCCTACTATTTTATTGTTTTTGGATGGTTCATTACCCTATATCCACATATATATTTTTAATATTTTTTTCACAGGTAATTATTTATATCAAAATTGTCTATTCACATTTTAAATGTTTTATAATACAAAAAACTAGTGAAAAATCAAATGGGAATATATTTAATTAAAAGTTTGTATAGTGACTTATATTGAAAGATTTTATTTTATTAATTAATCATTTTTATAGGAATAAATTATTTTTAGAATATATATTGAAGAATATTTTCCCAGACTTGTGAATAATTGTAGATTTTGAAATAGTGATAATGAGCATGGTTTTTTAATTTAAAATAGTGAATTTATTACTAATCATTCTTGTTTCCTATATGAAGATAACTTGTATGGACATATAAATTATTAATTAATTTTTAATATCTATTGAATTTTATTTCAATGTGATTATTAAATTTAAACTATATGATATGTGTTTTATGTGTTTCTACCCAGAGTTTCTGTATTGATAATATATATATTGAATACTCAATATTTGCAATTTTCCTTAATTATATTTAATGATCCATAGATATTGATTTATTATATTTTTTTACTGTCAAACAAATTAATAGGGGACATTGTAAAGATCATGTTAATGGATTTCCATATCTAATAGTGATGTTCTTGGTGTTTTGTTTTATTATTGGGGATGATGTTGTATACAAGTAAATTCATTAATCATAGGTCCATGGTCTTTATTTTTTCTATTGTAAACTAAACTAAACAGTTACCAATATATCAATGAAGTGTCATTGATATCACTTTTGAATATTTGGTAATGAATATGATGAAATACGATGTGTGTTCAAGGTTCTTACCAGTTTATAATTATGTTTATAAGTAAAAGTGTTGGAGTTTGTATGTTCTAACCTCTTGGTACCATGTAATTATATAATAATTTCACACTATATTACATTTTATTTAGAGAAATAAGTTGATTTTCATGTATAAAATTTTTGTATACATTTTTTTCTAGGTACATCCAATTGAGTACTCGATGATAATTATAGATAGGTGATTCTATTTTTGTTTTACTCATTAGGTATATGGATGTCCCTATCAATCTCCATATAGGATTTCAATAGAAAATGAAAAAATATTATCATGGTCTCAGAAAAGTTTATAATATATTCTATAACACATATTTGAGTTATGATATTTATAGATCAAAAAAATTAATGAATTTCTTTAAGGAAAAATAAAATTAAAAAGTTGAGTTGTCAGAAGTTGATAGAGAATAATTGTGTTTGAATATAAAATTCATATTTGATGTAGCTAGATGCTAGGAAAAAATATTTACAAGGAAGTGAATAATTTAAGGAATAAAATATAAGTATGACTACTTAACACCATTATGATATGTCATGTAATGGAAAAATATCATTGATTAAATTCTTGAAATGTGATTAATAAAAATTGAATAATGATTTTCTATAAATGGTGTATTAAGGATTTTTTAGTTTCAAAGGTATCTAGAGTTTCATATTACTATTTAATGATCAAAAAATATTAATTTCTTTAGTAATTCATATAATTTGACTTTAAAAGGTGTTCATTTTTAATTAAGAGTATAGTTTCTTGGTAATTTAACAACTTTATTTTAATAAAAGCTTTTGAAATTTAAACATTATAATGAAATGTCAATATTTTTTCAATCCACAAAGTTTATGGGTAATGAGAGATTTATCTATACTTATCGATGGCCATACATCTAACATCCCATGAAATTTAAGTACTAATTTTCTCTTTATTTTGTGATATTTTATAATTTAAAAACCAAAAACTATTTTAAGTTAAAACATTTATGAAACTGATATATTTTGTATAATTAAAATAATTTTTGATTCAAATTATAAAATATCACTTTACTTGTCAAGAATGGATATTTTCATAAAATAAATTTATTTTTCTTAAAATAAAATAAAATATTTATATGTAAGTTTTAAAATTGACCATTTAAAATATAATACTATATTTTTATAAAAACTATTTTTATATAAATTCAATGAGTCTATATTTTTTATAAAAATATTTTTCAAATTATAGTTATAAGTAGTTAATTTGGATGATTTTTTAAAAAGTATTTAAGAAAATTTTGAAAAATTATACAATTTTTATTAACTAAAATATTAATGATTGAAATAATAAAATGTTATGTTAAATTATTTTGAAAGAAAAAAATTATATGGGGTAAATTTAAATATTATTTTTAAAACATACTTTTTAAATGTAGTAAACAATTTGAAATAAATTTTTTTTAATTAAAATATGTTTTGTTATATATAAAATAATTAACCTGAATTATGATTATGTTCTATAAAACTTTAACATTATAAATATGTTAAAACAATTATGGAAATATTATAAACATTGAATAATGAAAATATTGAAAATATATGTATTAAAATTTAAATTATAAAATTTATGTAATATATTTTATTATAAAATATTGATATCACAAATATACTATGATAATTATATTTTTATTAATATATCTGAATTACAAATTATATATATATTAAATAATCTCCATCAAGAAGATATATTATTTTTACAAAATATATGAATTTATGAAAACTTGTATAAACCAAAACATTGATATTATTAAAAAGGAATAAATAAAAAATAAATGAAAAAAGTGAAAATGAAAAGAATGAAACCAAGAATTGGGGGGTCATTTTTATGATAAGTGAAGTCAAGCAGATTCGAGTTTTTCACATAGAAGATGGATTTAGATGATTGTTGTGGAGTTTACTGGGTATGGGATTCGCATTGGGAGAAGTTGAGAGTGGTGCTAAGAGGATCAACCAGGACCATGAGGTTTGGCTTCAGATGAAGAGATCAAGTAATATTGAGTTAATATGGAATGGTTCTGTTGAGGGGATGTGGGAAGATCTAAACTGTGTAGGGGTTTTTCAAACTCAAATGGAAGTAGAACATCCAATGGGGTTTGATTTTTAGATCATTGATAGGTAGGTGTATTTTTTATTATTAGGAGTTTGAATCCATCGTTTTTAGATTAGTAAATTTTGGTTCTACATTTTCCTTATTTTTCCATCACAAGATTTCAATAGTTCCCTATTCCTTTTTCATTTGTATTTTTCTCCATTGATCATCATACATTGTTCCTTGGTAGTCATTTTCATATATATTTTGTTATCTGTTCATTTTATAGTCCTGATATATTTGAATCAAAAACATTTATTATACTAATTTTGTGTTTTTTTGAAGTCTAATGCTTCTTGAAGAAGATAATCGATTCGATCAAAATATAGTATAAAATATTTATATTTTTGATGTATATCTGCATCGATTTTTGATCTTGTTGTCATTTTCATCTTTTTTTCCTATATGTAAAAATCAAAAAAAATATAAAAATACATATAGGTGAACTAATAATTGGCTTCCTCAGAAATCCTTAAATCTAAACCATACATTTTGTGAAATGAAGATCACACTAAATATATCCCGAATATACACAGTTATATTTATAAATATTTTAAATGATGAAAATATTTCAGTAAAATGGTACCTTACTTCGGGAGAGACTCACTTAGAAAACTTAGAGTGATAATTAGAGGGAGAATCCAAAGTGTATAAGAATAATGAGAAAATGATTTGTCATTAATATCTTGCAAATAAAACTAGTAAGGGAATAATTTTTATAGAAATTCATTTTTTTATTTTATGTTTTATAAAAAAATTATGGCCAAGGATTTATAATTTTTAATCTTATATAAAGAAATGGTTATTTTTCTTTCAAAAATCTTATGTTCATGAAATATTAAATTTAAAAAAATAATTTTTTCAATTTATAATATAATATTATATATATAATTTTTTAAAAACTATATGCATGAATAATAGTAGTAGTGATGTTATTATTCAAAATATTATGGTCATCTAAATATATATTTATTTATAAGTATTATTTATAAAGCAATTTTTAAATCAAATTAAATATGTTTTATATGAATTAAAATTGTAGAAGTTTATTTTTTATATAGATGTGTCCATGAATTATGCATATAATCAATATTAAATTCATTTATAATAAAATGATATTTTAAATTTAAATTTTAAGGTATGATTTTGAAATTATTAAATGGATTTCTTCAAACACGGAAATGTTTTTTGAAAAACTAGTTTTTAACAATGTATTTAGTGTATAATGTTATTTTCATCACTAAAAATAGTTCAAGTAAATATTGAAAGAGTTTTAAGGGTTTTAATGTTTTATTTTTGAGAAATTTGAATCATCAAAACAAGCATTCGTAAAACTAAATTTGGTGCTTACATATTCAATGAGTTGAGGATGATTTCAGAGTGAAACCACAACCTTAACGGTACGTTGTATCATCAGTAATAATGCTATGTGGCCACAACTATTTTATAATATCTCTTAAGTGTCTTTTTAATCAATAAAGGTATTATTATTTTGAAATTATTTTCAAATATAAATCAAATTATTTTTCAAATAAGACTTTTGAAAATAATTTTTAATATTATAGTTATTTGTGATTTTTTTGAAGTATTATATATATATATATGAAATATATCTTTATATTCGATATAAAATATTTTAAATGGTTTAAAAGTATATATTTATAAAATTATTTTTTACTGGTTTTAAGATGCCTTACTGGGTAATTTAATGCTCATCCCAACGTTTTAAAAAATATTTTTTATAGGTATCTTAGAAGTTCATAAATTTATGTCTACTCTTATAGAGTTATTGCTTGCAATGAAAATTATATATTTTATTTAATTTTTTACAACTATGAAAAATTATATGTTTTTAGCAAATTCTCCAGAAGCTAAGGCAGAAAATTTCTGGAAATGTATAATGTACAAGGTTTTTTCAGTTTATTTTTAAATAAAAATAATAACATTGTATTATTTCAAAAAAACCGAATGCATGGGTTCAAGTCAATACAGTTGGTAGTAGATCAATTATCTAGACAACTTTAGATGTTAGACCTTTTTTTTGGAAAATCAAAGTAGTAGAGTGTAGAAGTTTATAAACTCTATTTGTTTTATTTCCAATGATATAAATTTATAATTTTCATATGTATGGTGAATGAATTGTGAGGCAAAAATTATTTTAAAGGGGCGATAATGTAACATCCCAAGAACTAAAATTAGTAATTTTACATTTATTATGTGAATTTTTATAATGAAAAAACAAATAAATATTTTATACAAAAACATTTATGAAACTAAGATATTTTTTATAATTAAAATAATTCTGGATTCAAATTAGAAAATAACTCTTTATTTTTCAAGAAATGATATTTTATTTAAATAAATGTATTTTTCATAAAATAAGATAATAAATTTAAAAGTGTGTTTTAATATTGAATTGTTAGAATATATTTTTATTTTTCAAGATAAACATTTTTTTAATAAAATATATATTTTTATATTGGTTATAAAATCCATTTTTTATATTATAGTTATAATTAGTACATTAAGATGATTTATTAAAAAGTAGTTCAAACAGTTTTCAAACAAATTATTAATTTTTTTCTTGATAAAATATTAATGATAGTAATATAGAAATTTTATGTTAAATTGTTTTGAAAGAAAAAAAAATCCAATTGTGTACATGTCAATATTTTTTTATAAAATCTTACTTTTGAGAAGTAAGAAATATTATAAATAATATTTTTTTAAAGTAATTATGTTTTCTTATAAATAAAATAATTATTTTTTATTAGTAAATTTTTTATAAAATGTTAACATTATAAATATGTTATCAAAATTATGAAATATTATAATGTTTGAATTATGAAATTTTTTGAAATTTAAGTATTAAAATCTGTATTATAAAATATACGTAAAATATTTTTATTGAAATTATTAAAAACATAAATATATTTTGATTATCTTATTATTATTATTATTTATATATTAAAACTATTATATATATTATACTAATTAGTTTTAAGATAATATATTATTTTTATAATAAATATGAATTTATGAAAACATGTGAAAACATAAATATTATGATTATAAAAAATGAAAAAAATAAAAAAAGGAAATTTAAGTGTGATAAAAAAATAAAGGAATCGATAATTTGGGGGATCATTTTTTGGATGAAGGAAAACAAGTGGACCAAAGGGTTTCACACATAAGAGGGATTCAACTGAGTGTTGTGGTGTTGAGAAGGCATGTATTACCCCAATATTTTGTAAAATATATTTTTTAATTAATTTAATCATTTTGATGTTTCTCATTTCACGCGAAATAGAATTTAGAATTTTTTTTATAAAAGAACTTTGTTATGATTGAGTTATATGCAACACCATGTTAAGATTACGCTACACACAATGCTTATATTGTGATTAGGAACACACAAAATTATTTCTTTTATTATGCACAATGTTGAGTGCCTTTTATAGCTTTTTTAACACGCAAGAATAAGTTTTACTGAACTATAATATGTTATTAATATGATTATTAAAATATTTTATAGTTACCAAAATGTTTTTGAAGTGGATTTTAGGAATAAAATTAATTAGTTGGTTAAAATATTATTTACACATTTTTAAACTATGAATCCTTTTGTGATAAATCAGTAAAATTGAATGTAAAACTTTGAAATAAAGAAAGTGCATTTCAAGGAAAACTATTTTTTATGCATAAGAAAAATTGAATACTAATAAATTAAAAAAAGTACTTTTCAATAATTTTTTCAATAAAAATAACATATTATATATTAAGTCAATATTTTTGATACTCATACATTAAATTTTATTGGTATAAGATTAAAATAAATCTGATTTTATAAACAAAAAGATATATTTTATCAAATATAAAATTTTACTGCCTATTAAGGGAGAACCCATTTTGAATATAATTTTTGATATATTTATAATTTTTATTTTACAACATATAAATAATCTTTTATAAATAATATCAAAATTTATTTTTGGTTAATTTTTAGTATATTTCAGAAAAGTATCATTTTTTATGAATAGTGAAAAATATTGAATTTAAATTCAAAACAACTGTTTTCATATATTTTATTTATATTTTTAATTTGAGTCATAAATTTTTTTTAAAGTATAATTATATAAATATTACATAAATTAATCCAATTTAGGTTAAAGGAACTGATTTCACATTTAAATCTGAAATAAAACCATTTCAAACATTTGGTTCTTTTAACTCAAAACCATGCTGTCATGACACGACTATAGGATTAATGTTTAATTAATTTCTGCTAATTCTAGAATTTTATTTTATAAAAATGGATTCCATATTTTGAATTAGAAAGATTTATAATTTATACTGAGTTAATAATAGTTTTTTTAAAAACTATTAGTGACAGTTATTAAAATTAATTACAAATATTATGAGAAAAATTGATTCAACAAAGGACTTAACCTTAAACATAACGCCCAAAATGACCTAGAAACGTGTTCATAATCCATTTAATGTTCATATTTTGACCCTATTTTCTATTTTATCATTTTTTAACATTATTGGAGCCACATTAAAATGTAAAAACATGGGTGGAATTCCCTTTTCCAAAATTCCCAAGAATACCACTCCTCCTCCACTATAAAAAGGCACCCACCCACCCCCCCCCCCCCCCCTCTACACATCTCAAGAAATTTTTCCTTAGAAAAACCCTAAAAAATAATAATCCCAACATAACTCCCTTAATATTATAATCCTCGCTTTGGGCAGAGATCCAACCAAGTATGCCCTTTGACGGAAACCAAGAGGAGTTACCCATATAAGAGGAAACCACCTTTTTCAAGATCCTTTGTTTTATTTTCATTATCCACCCCTGAAATATTCTTATTACATGATAATATAATAATTTTAGTATCTTAAATAAACTGATATTTTATTATTATAAGGTTTCTATTTACACCAATTTACACTTCTATCAAATGGGCAACGAACTTACCATTCTTGTGTACGGTGAACTACCTTCTCACAAAACAATGTTGTTTATTGGTAATTATTATAGAAACACTATTTTTATATGATATATATTATATTTTGGATGTATTTATTCTTATTATATTGTTATATTACACACACTATTGTGATTAAATTTTTTAAAATATGATTACTTCATTTGCGGATTTGTGGTGTACTACCTTCTAAAAGTGATGTGATTCTTTCACACATTACATGGAATGTATTAATGATGGTTTAAAAACTTATATGATATATATTACATTATAATTATAGTGTAATTATATTATAAATTTATATATATACATATATTTCATTTATTTTCTTTCTTTCTATATGAAAATAGAACATAAATATCATTCATGCGTACGTATGGTCTACCATCTCCATGAATGGTGTATTCCACTTCATACTTATTTAATTCATATTTTATTATAAATTTTTATATAATAAATATATATTATCATTATATATTGTTTTTTATTTTTTATTTTTTAAAATTGTGATCTAGGAAATAGGATCAAGAATAAAAAGTAAAAACATATACTAAAAACAATGTGGATATTACCAAAAACCTAGCATTAATATGTAGTTGTTAATAAATTACTGATATAAATTTTTAAAAAATAATATATTTTCTTATATATAATAATATGGTTTTTTGGTATATTTATAATAAACATAAATTTGTTATACAAGATGTTTGATCATCTTTGAATAATTTCAAGACTTAAGGTTTGGGAATTTCTTCTCAATTTTTTTTTCTATGAGATACATGTCATATTCACCCCTCACTTATTCTGTGTGGTTCATATACTACCCTATGACAAGTTATATGATTAATTTCATATATTTAATGATATTAAATTCTTTAAATTATTTTTATCTCTCGTGTAGATTATGATTCTAAAACCACTCATGTAGTAGGTCTTTTCTCATCTCACTTTTTTATTTCTGTGAGACTTATGATTTATTCACCACTTATTCATTTTCTATGGTGTGTATACTACCCATGAATTTATTCTATGAGTCTTATACATAAATTTATGGGTTTTTAAATATCCATTTTATTATATATCCTTCATGGGTTTTATGGTTAAAATGTTACCAAATCTGTAAAATAATTTTTTTCTCGTTCTTCCTTCTTTGAGATACATTCCATATTATTCACCTATATTTTTATATGGGGTATATATACTAACCTTTGATATGTTATATCATGAATATACTTCATTCATGTTATTTTACACATCATTTAATTTTTTTTATAATTTTTATTATGTGTCAATGATACCAATTTGGAAATAGATTATTGCTATAATCTCATCAATTATTGGGATTGTTTACAATTATGTTTCCATTAATGAAATATTATGATCCATCTATCAATAACGCTCATGAATTTTATTCTCATATGGTAATTAATGATATCTCCATGTAATGGTACCATTTTTATAAACATTAGTACTTAATATAATTAAGTATATATTTATAATAAAATCATATTGTATCTGTCTCATTGGTCGGAGATCTAGGTTCTTTCAAAACAATGTTTTCTTAAAAGGTTTTCAAAAATTATTTTTGTTTGAAAACTATTTTAAAAAATTTTAGGATTATTTTATAATCTTTTAATGAAAAAGGTTTTCAAAATGTTTTGATGACTCTTTTATAGTTTTTCATGAAAATGGTTTTCAAAATGTTTTCAAACATTGTTTATATGTTTTCAACGTATTTTCAAAAAAATGTTTGAATAATGTTTCAAAAAATTAATTATATGTTTTGAATTTATTTCCAATGAAAATGGTTTTCATAATGTTTTTAATAATTCTTTATAGGTTTTCAAATAATTTTAAAATAAAATGTTTTTAAAAATGTTTTAAACTATTCTTTATATGTTTTTAAATTATATCTAATGAAAAAGGACTTAAAAATGTTTTCAAGAATTATTTATATATTTTCAATGTATTTTAAAATAAAATTGTTCTCAAAATATTTTCATGCTTACTTTATATGTTTTCAATGAAATATGCCTTCAAAATGTTTTTATGCTTCCTTTATAATTTTTTAAGGAAAAATTATTTCAAAAGTTTTTTTACTTTCTTTTATAAGTTTTCAAGTTTATTTTCAATGAAAATTTTCTTCATAAGGTTTTATGTTTTTAAAATAATTTTTAAAAAATAAATGATATTTCTTCAAGAAATTGTTTGAATATATATTTAAAAAAAATTCCATCCAAGATGACATCCTTTAGTTTTACTCATTCCTTTAATAGGGATATGATCTAAGGTTTTCATTCATAAATTTTCTATAAATGTTTTAATTTTTTATAGAATGATGTCTTTGAAACCATTTTCTATTTAATGAGTTATATGTCTATAAAAATAGTTTCTTTTTCACAGGATATATGTTTATGAAAACAATTTCTTATTAATATGTTATAAGTTTGTGAAACTAATTCTTCATTAATAGGTTATATGTTTATGAAATATTTTTCCCCTTCATGAGATATATGTTTATGAAACACATTTATCTTTCATGGGACATATGCTAAGGAAAACCACTTCTTTTAACCGGTAATTCTTTGATAAATGATTATTAAACCTGTCTTTCTTCATAGTTCATCATGTTATTACATTTTTAGATACCCATTTAATTTCATGGGTTATGATATGATGGATGTTTAAGATCTAATGGCATATATATATATATATATAATTTAATTATGAGATGGGTGGGACCAATATATCCCTCCAATAAATTATGTAATGATTTATATATCACAAGATAAACATGGCTGGTATAGTACTAAACTCAGTTCAGTAAAATACTTTTTCTACTAATATTATTTTGGGAGTGAACCTTGACTAGTAGGATAGTAATGGGAGTGAAACAAGACTACTGAGATGGTAAAGGTAGTGAAACAGTACAACCAATATGGTGTAGGAAGCGATTCCTTGACTACTATGGAAATAATTTTATATGCTTATGTGTCTTACATAATTTCATGTCTTATTTATATTTAATTATTTTATGGATTGTTCTATTGATTCCCTTATGATACATGCCTTATGAACTGAGAATATTTATTCCATGACTCACGTATAAGATCCTTCGTATGTGGGGTATGAGCTTCAATAGTTATTATCATATTCTTATATGCTTATGATCATGTTATGCTTATTTATCTTCTCTGCATACCCTTACTAAGTATTTGAGTTCACACATTTTTTTTGATTACTTTCCCCAACCTATAAAGAGTTCTTTATTTAAATATACCAATGTGGATGATCTTGGTTGGAAATATTTATGAACTTTCACTTAGTTAGATGATTTTTCCAAATCTCTATAGAAATTAAACTATTACGGTCCTTGGGCATGAATTTTCTAATTTGTTGTATAATCATCTAAAACTATGTAATATCCATGTATTCTAAGCCGGAGACACTATGGGGATAAGGAATCACATCGAGAGGAACTAAGCGTGACACTGAGAGCTTCGATCGTGGTCGTGAGGTTCGATTTTTGGATGAAGATCTTGAGTAAAATCAAGCTAATCAAAAACGGATCGACTACTGTTGAGCTGTTAGATCTAAACCACAAGATGGGTTTTTGAACACAATGGAGATTGAATATCCTAGGTGGTTCAATTTTTAGATCACTAACATGTAGGTGTATTTTTTGTCATTAGGATTCTAAATCCATCCTTTTCCAACTAGTAAATACTGGTTTGTCATTTTCAATATTGTTTCCTCACTGTACATTGATAGATTCGAATTCCTTTTATTTTTAAATATTTCACTTTGTTGATCATCATACGCTATTCTATGATCATATTTTTCTTATTTATTATATGAATTATTCATTTTAGATGCTCTATTTATGTTAATCAATAAAAATATCTTTACAGATTTTGTGATCGGAAGAAGTCTGTGGCTTGTTAAAGAAGACTCTCTTGATTCGATATTAATAGAGTATAAAATATTTATATTTACAATTGATATTTGCATCTAGTTTTGATCTCTTCATCATTTTGTTCTTCGATTCAATCTATAAACATCAATGAAGTATGTAAATACATACAGGTGAACCTATATTTAGTTTGTTTAGAAATAATTAGATCTAATCCATACATTCTCAAAAGTGATTATCTCACTAGATTCTTCACGAATATAAACTACTATATTTATAAAATGGTAAAATTATTAAAACATTTCTATAAAAG
Organism: Viscum album; assembly: GCA_963277665.1. Lineage (NCBI taxonomy): Eukaryota > Viridiplantae > Streptophyta > Magnoliopsida > Santalales > Viscaceae > Viscum > Viscum album. The sequence goes on along the minus strand of OY728140.1, from coordinate 554,014,593 downwards.
GGAGCATCCCTTTGGGAGAGACTCGCATAAAAATTGTACAGTTAGAACAAGATAAGGAATCATAAGGGTGTACCAAAGTGAAAACAAGTTTGCTTCAATATTCTAGAAATAAACCAAGTAAGGGAGTTGATTTTATAGAAAATCATTTTATAATTTTATGTTTTATTAAAAAAAAATTATTTCCAATTATTTATATTTTTAATATTATATAAGGATGTGTGACCCGATCTTCATTGAAGTTGTTCAAATTTTAAAATATTTTTTATTATATACTATTATATATGTGGTAAGTAATGTCGAACCAACAAATAAGGAAATTATGACCACTCTTCTTCAAAAAAACATTCAAAAAGACCCCATTGTTGCCAGTAATGGGGTAAACTCCCTATTTTTTTACTTTTTTATATTATATTTATGATTTTCATAAGGCAGTAAAGTAACTACACTTTTTTTGTGTTTTTGATCATAACTGAGATGAAGTAAAGAACAATATTGAAAACAAAAAACTAAAAAATATATAGAACGTTGGTAAATGAACTATCAGAATGAAATTCCTGGGGAAAAATCTCCATTCTCCTGGTTTTAAAAATATTTCCTCACACTTTAATGATTGCAACTAGTACCACTAAAATAAATTGACTTATTTCCTTCTCTAGGAAAAATGTCTCTCAACCAGAACAACCTAGGAGTTCGCCACTCCAAGATAGGTTCAACTGTAGTATTTTGAATTTAAAATCACAATTGAAAAAACACACTGTTAGTTTTGAAGTTTTCATTTCAATTAAAATGTTTAAGGAAATGTATCCACAATCAGACTCAATGAATGATTATGGAGTTTCAAAATTAAGTGCTAATGGTATGATGAAAATGTGTTCAGAACTAATCTCTTCATTCAGTTCTGATCACATTAAAGATAATGTGTACGATGAAATAATAAAGATAACCAACAGACTAGAATTTATCCCCAACTAGAATAATTAGCCTAACATTATCTCTACTGAATAAAAAAATCATTCAATTACAAAGAAAGAAAATTGAAGTAAAACAGAGGAAGATAGATCCTCCCTATAAGAATGAAGATCATGTACTACTGCTTTACTCCTGTAACTCAAAATCTCCAGTACTGCCCTTCGTGTCGTGAACGTTGAATTAGAGTCCCCCAAAAAAATTTGTATGCTGCTCTGATTTAAACATTGTTGTCATCCATTGCATATCACCCCTTGTTTTCCACATAATTCAAGTGTCCCTCACTTGTGCACCGAACACATTCGTTTTTTCATGACTGACATGTCGTGCTAAATTTTCCCTTGCAACTAACTCTCGGTGAGTTAGTTGAGAGTACCTGGATGGGATTACATTTCCTGTATGAGCCTACAAAATATATTCAAAGAAAAAAAATTAAAAACACAAAGAAAATTTGATATTATTATTTTTCAAAAAGTTAATTTTAAATTATTTATTAAAAAGTTAATTTAAATTAATAAATATTGAAGTTGATAATTATTATTCAATTTTATATTATTTATAAAATTATTCACGTAATATTATTGTGATAAATCATATGTTCACTAAATAGTTATTAATTTAATTAAGTTAATTATTTATAATTAAGTTAAATTATTAAAATTAAATATTTATTTTTTTAAAACTTAATTATATTTATAAATTAGATTAATTACATTATTTTATTAATTTAATTATTATAATTATTCTGTTTAAAAAGTTAAATTTTAGTTAATGTAATATCTATTTGATTAAATCAGTTAAAATTAATAATTAATGAATTGTTATTATCAAAATTCAAAATTTATATATTTTATTTAATTATTCTGTTTTTTATTTATTTTATTAATACAATTTATTTATTTACTTAATTTTATAATTTATTATTGATTTTATTTATATAATACATATTTTTTATATTATCTTTTAACTTTTTTTAATTATTTTAATCCTCCCCTACCTTCTTCTTTGTTGTGGCGCAAAGGGAGGCGGGTTAGGGATCTGGTGACTTTTTCACAAAGCCTCTAATGGCAAGGAGGTCCAATAGCTCCCATCGACGACTCCACTGGCGTCGTCTCATCCCCCCAGCTCGGGCGCCTGCCTCAGTTCCTCCTCTAAGTGCATTCATGTGACGGATCTAACTTCAAACCTCTGTGGCGGAAGTGTCACCTGCTCACTGTGGCGGCTCTCCTCTAGTGTGGTAGCTTCATCCACAACACACAACAGATGTTGCGGAACAAGTTCCTCCTCCAACCTCCACGAGCGACGACCTCTTCTTTAGCAAACTATAGTGTAGATCAAGGTAACCGTAACTTTAGAAGCTTATACTTGATAGGCTTAGGCTCAGGCTTGACTCCAACAGGCGCTGGCAGACAAGTTGGCAAAACTCATCGCCAGGGCGATGTGTTCCAAGGATAGCTCTGAAGTCTGGATCAGCTTTAGCTACACAGTGGTGGTCATCGCCAGCAAATCAATGTGGCTTTAGTGGCTCCCCCAAGTTGGAAATAGTGAGGCAGCACATCCCAGCGAATCAGCGGTGGCTTTCTACTAACTCTAGTGGTTCTTAAATTGTGGCATAAGGATACTCTTGGACTGCTATATGGCTCCTCACACAGATAGATTTTAAAACAACGGTGGGGAAGGTGACGGTGGTTATAGATGGAACTGTGACTAGTTTGTAGTGGAAAAGATTTTTAAAAATGGTGTTGTAGGGAAACGGTGCAGAGGAACTGAGGTAGGAGATAGGGGTGAAACCGTAAATGTATTAAATGGTGGTTTCATTGGCACCTTAACATGATTACGGTGGTAAGAGGATAGAGTGCAACTGGTGTGAGAATAAAAATGGTTCCACATGAGTTAAGGTGGATGGGGAAAGAGACTATGAGGAGAGTCACAGTGGCACCGCAATGGGGAAAGGAAATAGTGCATGTGAGTTCAAATGGTTCCAGTGAAGAGGTAACAGACTGAAATGGTGTTGATTCTTGATGTGGCACTGAAATGGGAATACATTCACAGGGGTTACAGTGGAACTATAAAAGAGAAATAGTGCAACACAGAGAGTTTTCTTTTAACGTTTTTAAAAAACAATTTGCAGAAAATCGTTTGGCCAATTTTTTTAAAAAAAAATGCACCCAACAGGTGGCATCCTGGATACCGTCTTTTCATTTCAGGTGGAAGGAGGCATCCGGGATGCCGCCTTTGCACTGCGGGTGAGAGGCAACATCTGCGATGCCGCCTTTCCCCTAAATTTTTTTTTTGAAAATTTTAATTTTTATTTTTTGTGTTTTGTTTTGTTTATATATATATAAAAACAAAACAAAAAATTTCACCAGAATTTCTATGCTATTAAAGATCCAGCGCTACAGCCATTACAACATTCTGGATTCTGACAGAAACCCTCACCCAGGCCTACCTTTTATAAGAGGGGTTGCCTTGAAAATCATTCTGTATTTTCGATGTGGGATTCAGGTTCTCCCTTTCCTGTGCAGTACATTTTGCATTTCCGATGTGAGATTCTGTTTCAAGTACGTGAATTTGAAATACAATAAAATATAAACTATAAGACCATTATAAATAAAATTTTAAACATTGGTTAAACATATAATAAATAGTAGAAAACAAAAATAATTTCCTTAAAAATGTTGATGAAAAATAATCTATAACCTTTCAAAACCGCCTACTTGAAACTTAAAAATGTTTCAAGTACGTGAATTTGAAAGACTATAATTATATTACTAATTAACTAATTAATTATTAACTAATTATAAGTTATATTAATAATTAACTAAATAATTGCTATATATGTAATAATTAATGAGAAATAATTAATAATTAATAATTTAAGGAATATTTATAATTAATATTTATATTACTAATTAACTAATTAATAATTACTAATTACTTATTAATAATTATTAATTACTAATTAATAATTATAATGAATAATTATAATTAATATTTATATTACTAATTAACTAATTAATATTTACTAAATACTAATTACTAATTAATTTGTTATAATTATTAATTATATTACTAATTAACTAAATAATTATTATATATGTAATAATTATATTAGTAATTAATTATTATATAATTAATAATAATATTAATAATTAAATAATTAATTATGACATATTTAATTATTAATACTTACAAATTAAAAATTATAATAGTTATATTTAAAAATAATATTACTAATTAACTATTATATAATTAATAATTATATTACTAATTAACTAATTAATTATTATATAATTAATAGTTATATTAATAATTAACTAAATAATTAATATATAAGTAATAATTAATAAGTAATAATTCATAATTCATAATTAATAATTAATAATTATAATTACTATTTATAATTAATATTTATATTACTAATTACTAATTAATAATTAATAATTACTAATTACTAATTAATAATTAATAATTATAATGAAAAAACGTAATTAAAAATTATATTACTAATTTACTAATTAATTGGTATATAATTAATAATTATATAACTAATGAACTAACTAACTATTATATAATTAATTATTAATAATTACTAATTAAAAATTATAATGAATAATTATAATTAATATTTATATTACTAATTAACAAATTAATAATTACTAATTACTAATTACTAATTAATAATTAATAAGTAATAATTATTATGAATAAATGTAATTAAAAATTATATTACTATTTTAGTAATTTATTATTATATAATTAATAATAATATTAAAAATTAACTAACTAATTTTTATATAATTAATTATAAATAATTACTAATTAATAATTATAATTAATAATTATAATTAATAATTATATTACTAATTACTAATTAATAATTATAATTAAAAATCATATAAAAAATTTACTAATTAATTATTATATAATTAATAATAATATTACTAATTAACTAATTAATTTTTACATAATTAATTATTAATAATTACAAATTAATTATTACAATTACTTATTATAATTAATTATTATATTTATAATTAACTAATTAATTATTATATAATTAATAATGATATTACTAATTAAATAATTATTTATTATATATTTAATAATTATATAATTAATCATTATATTACTAATTAAGTATTATATAATTAATAATTATATTACTAATTAACAAATTAATTATTATATAATTAATTATTAATAATTATATTATTAATTAACTAATTAATTATTATATAATTAATAATTATATTACTAATTAAATAATTAAATAATTTATTATACGTTTAATCAATGTTTTAGGTTTCAATTATATTCGTTTTATAATTTATGTTTTATAGTCTTCTGAATTCAAGTACTTGAAACATTTGTTTGTTTCAAGTTGGCGGTTTTGAAAGATTATATATTACTTTTCATCAAATTTTTTTGGAAATTATTTTTTTTTCAACAATTTCTTATATGTTTACTCAATGTTTAACATTTTATTTATAATGTTCTTTTATTTTATGTTTTATAGTCTTTCAAAGTCACGTACTTGAAACATTTTTTAGTTACAAGTAGGAGGTTTTTAAAGCTTATAAATTATTTATCATCAAGAATTTTTATGAAATTCCTTTTGTTTTCAATTATTTCTTATATGTTTAATCAATTTTTTTATGTTTCATATATATTGGTGTTATATTTTATATTTTATATTCTTTCAAATTCACGTACTTGAAACATTTTTAAGTTTCAAGTAGGCCGTTTTGAAAGGTTATAGATTATTTTTCATCAAAATTTTTGAGAAAATTAATTTTGTTTTCAACTATTTATTATATATTTAATCAATTTTTAAAATTTCATTTGTATTGGTCTTATAGTTTATATTTTATTGTATTTCAAATTCACGTAGTTGAAACATTTTTTTGTTTCAAGTAAGCGGTTTTGAAAGCTTAAAAATTACTTTTCATCAACATTTTTTTGGAAATTCTTTTTGTTTTAAACTATTTATTATATGTTTAATAAATGTTTAATGTTTCAATTATATTCGTTTTATAGTTTATATTTTATAGAATTTCAAATTCACGTACTTGAAACATTTTTAAGTTTCAGGTAGGCGGTTTGGAAAGGTTATAGATTATTTTTCATCGACCTTTTTGAGGAAATTATTATTGTTTTCAACTATTTATTTTATGTCTAATCAATGTTTAAAATTTCATTTATATGGGTCTTATATTTTATATTTTATTGGATTTTAGAGTCACGTACTTGAAACATTTTTTAGTTTCAAGTAAGGAGTTTTAAAAGCTTATAAATTATTTTCTATCATCATTTTTTACAAAATTCTTTTTATTTTCAACTATTTGTTATATGTTTAATCCATGTATTAAGTTTCATTTATATTGGTCTTGTAGTTTATATTTTTAGAGGCTTATAAATTCACGTACCTAAAACTTTTTAAGTTTCAAGTAGGTGGTTTTGAAAGCCTGTAAATTACTTTGTATCATCATTTTTAATGATTTTTTTTGTTTTCAACTATTTTTTATATGTTTAATCCTTGTTTTATGTTTCATTTATATTGGTCTTATAGTTTATATTTTATAGTCTTTTAAATTCGAGTACTTGAAACAGAATCTCACATCGGAAATGCAAAATGTTCTGCACATGAATTGGAGAAGCAGAATCCCACATCGGAAATGCAGAATGATTTTCAGGGTAAGCTCTCTTATAAAAGGGAACTCTGGGTGAGAGGTTCTGTTAGAATCTAGACTATTGTAATGGTAGTACTGTTGGATTTTTAATTTCGGATAAATTCTACTAAAATTTTTTGTTTTGTTTGTATATATATATATATATATAAACAAAACAAAACAATAAAAATAAAAATAAAAATTTTCAAAAAAATATTTTTTTAGGGGAAAGGCGGCATCACAGTTGCCACCTTTATGCCGCATTTTGAAAAAAAATTGACCAAATGGTTTTCTGCAAAAAAAACTTTTTTAAAATTGATAAAAAAAACTCCCACGCAGGCCTAACCTACTCCAAAATACAATTTAATTAAGGAAGATTAGAAACTTAAACATATTTGTTAAACAATTAAAACATAAATTAAATCATTATAAACTTCTAATTATAAAACCTAATTTGGTACAAAACAAAAACTAAAATTAATAAACAACTATAATATTAAAAGATAATATATAATTCAAACATTTATATGAAAAAGTTATATTATTTAAAGTATATAATTAAACAAGTTAAATTAATAATGGTATTCAATTAATTATCATCTTATTGAATAGTTGAATTAAGTTAAGACTTAATATTATAAAGTATTAATATATTTAGTTTGTCTAAATACTTAAATTTTTAATTAGTGAATTATTAAAAGACATCAAATAATTATATTATGTTATTTTATATTGATCAATATTTACTACATGATTTGTTAAATTAGAAACTACATTATTTATATGCAAAAGCAAGCAAAAAATCAAATTATTAAATATGAAGGCAAATACAATAAACAAAATAAAAATTTAATAGACTAAAATTAAAGTAAGATATAAATTAATTATTTAATGGCTAAAATACAATTTTAATTACAAAAATTGAATAAATAACAAATTTAATTATAAAAATGCAAATGTGAAATTATTTAGCCAAAAGTGTAGTAATAATTAATTAAATCAGTGAAAATTAATTAAAAAGATGAGTCAAGACTATGTAAAATAAGGCCACATCAAATTCCCCCACAATTAAGCATTGTTTTTCCTCAAACAATCTCATGTTTTATTATCCTTGAAAATAGAAGTATATTATTCATGATACTGCTCAAAATGTAACATGTTTAGAAATTTCCAATAGCGGACTTCAAGACAGTCATTAGGCTCTTCAATAGATATTTTCAAATGAATTCTTTCCTAGAAAAAATACTCAAATAGTAATCAAGAAATAAAATATTCATCTATCAAATAATATGTCTTACCTCATATTTAAAACTGCTTAGTGACTCATTACAATAAAGGCTTATGTCCAAAGTCCAAGAGTGAAAAAAGATAAAATATCAGTAGTATTAAGAACATAACCAAAGGAACATTGTACTTTTAATTTTCACCAGGGTTCCAAAAATAAAATTTTGTATAAATCACCTCAATAACACAAACTAAATGACTCCCATATAAACCTTTGTCTCCTTCTTCATATGGCGTTCAACATTCCCCTTACCTTAATGAAATCGTTTTGGTCCCTAAAACCTTTATTTAATTTTTTCCAAGCTATGTATCATGTGCTAGGCACTATTAAATGCACTTATTCAAAGTGTAAAGAGGGATTATAGTCAATAGAAATGCACATAGCATTTAGGGTCATAGAGAATCACTGTGGGATCCCAGATGCCTAAACTACTATAGTTTCAAATGATTTATATAAAAATAATTTACATTGGACCACTAAGGTGATTACTTTAATTAATAATAAAATTTTGTTTCCCCTAAGATCAATTCAAACTTATAGTTACAAGGGTTATGATCATAATTCCACTAACAAGTTTCCCATATCACTCTTAAAAGTATTTCCAAAACCAAATTTCCATTTAATCACTAAACAGGTCCACTCAGAAATCATTGAACCTCAATAATTTCATAATCAAAACAGTTCTTAACTACCAGTAAAGAATTATATATAGTAAATACTCATTTAATGTAAGAAGCACGCCTAAAATAATGCAATAATTTTGAAAAAAAATTAACCATTTATTACAAAATGATTGAAGTGGATGTGGAAATTGACGGGCTCACATTAAATCACAGTTCAGCTCAGTCAAGAATTGACCCCCTCCCCCATAATTAAAACCCAACTTTTTCCCCAAATATGAATTATAAATGTGGATAAGAACAATTGTTAATATTATAGTTCCAAATAGATTTTCAAATTATTAGATAAAATACATGATTTAAGCATCTCATTCAATTCCTAAAATATTGTTTTCCACAAAGCTTAATTTAAAGCTTGTTCTAAAACAAGTACCTGAATTATCATTTAAGTTCAGTGAAACATATTTTCCATTAAATTTAAAACATTTCATGTAACTTGTAAATACATGGTGTACTGGGTGTAATCATTTTAATATATTGAGTTCAATAATATGTTTAATAGAGAAAAGGAATGAATGATAAAACACCCCAACCTAATGTAGTTTCAATACAAAATTTCTCAGCCTACATGTAACCCCCCAAACTTAAGTTCAAGCAGGGAGTTATTTTAATATATCAATGTAATTCAAATTTCAGTAAGAGTCACATGCATGATTTTTTTAAAATAAAGTGACATACAGTAGAAAATATTAGTATGAAAGAAATGCAGTAGATTTCCCAGCAAACATGTATCATAATTTTATAATACAAGAAGAATTTTTAAAGTAACAATCACTTTATCACAAATAATAATATCAATGAGTCACCAACATCAGCACTACTAAGTCACTACCAATAGTGTAATAGTGGCTCATGTGCATCAGTGAGTAAATGGCTCACAGGTAGTAATAACTATGACTTGTAGTAAATTTTATTAAAGTGAACAAGGAGAAGAAAAATGAATGAAAACTAAATAATACATCACTTCCTTGAATCAAAGATTAAAATTAAAGCTATAGAAAGGGAATACAACTTTTTAAATGACACAACAACAACATCTTTATAACCCGGAAACAGAACCAAGAGAGCAAGAACAAAAAAGTAATAAGAACATCCCAAAAAGAGATCACAAAAGTATCACATTATTCAAGGATAAAAATGAAACAAAGTAAAGGAAAAAAGAATCATGGGTTGCCTCCCATGCAACGCTACGTTTTAAAGTCTTCATCTAGACTTTATTCAAGATCAATTCTCAAGCACAGTGAAGGCATCCAATCATTTTGGTTGTCCCTCAGAATAATGTTTCACTCTCTTCCCTTTAACCAACATGGTTTGGTTCTCTTAACCTACAATTTCAGCAGATCCATTATTAAGTACTCTTAGAATAGTAAAGGTTCCAGACCACTTGGACTTTAGTTTTCCAGGAAGGAGTTTGAGTGTAGAGTTAAAGAGGAGGACCTTCTGTCCAGGTTTGAATTCTTTGTCTGGAATGATAGAATCGTGAAAGATTTTAGTCCTCTATTTCCATATCCTTGAATTATCATAACTCTAACTTCTTATCTCATATAACTCACTTGGATAAAGTAATATCCTCTCACAAGCACTCTTAAGATCAAAATTTAAAGCCTTAATAGCCCAATAATACTTATGTTTCAACTCCACAGGTAAATTATAGTATTTCCCAAACCAACATCCTGTATGGAGAAATACCTATTGGGGTCTTGAAACCACTTCTATATGCCCATAAATCTTCATCCAATTTAGGAGACCAGTCCTTCCTAGAATTTAACATAGTTTTCTCCAGTATTTGTTTCAGTTCTCGGTTTAAAATATCCTTTTGTCCACTAGACTATGGATAATAAGGAGTTCTAGTTTTATGAACACAACCATATTTTTACATCAAAGCATTAAACCTGTAATTCATAAAAAAATTTCCATTTTCTATGATAAAATACTTGGGAACTCCAAATTTTGAAAAGATTTTATTTTTGATGAATTTAATTACAGAATTGGATTGATTGTTGGGAAGTGTCACTACATCAAACCACTTTGACACATAATCAACAGCAACGAGAATATACTCATTCCCATGAAATGATAGAAATTGACCCAAGAAATATAAACCCCAAACATCAAAAATCTATACCTCTTGAAAACCTTTTTGGGGAAACTCATGCTTCCTTCTAATATTTCATAGACATTGACATCTATCGCAGCCAACTACAAATCTCATAGCAGGGGGCCATCCTATATATAGTATTTAATCTCAGAAATGAATTTATTTATTTGGTTGTTATACTGGTCTTTTGGAAAGACACATGCTACTATGAAGTTGGAAAAATCTGTATACCAAGAATATTTCATAATTGAAACAGATAGCAGTTTTTTATTTGGAAAGGAAAATTTTATCTCCCTAGGATCCTCAGATTGAATAAGAGGAATACAAAATATGTTCTCAGGCACTACCCCATAATATAATTTTTTATTTTATTGAAAAACCACTTTGAGGTTAAGTGGGAACCCCTACAAAACCATTCCTTCCAATTAAGTCAGACACACATAACAGAATTCAAAAAAACAAAATAGTAGAACAGATCCAAGTCACAGTGTCAACCATCATCATGCACCCAGTTTCAAAATTCAAACATCATCATTGCAAATCAGGCCAATACCATGAGCTGACCAATGTGCATCAACTGGATTGAGGAAGGAAACATCTGGTCTGAATATCATCACCATCATCCCATCACCTCTCCATCATCACCAGCATCCACCACCAAAATCCACAACAAACAACCCCAATACAGCCCATCATGCCGAAACAATCATCAAGGTCAGAGAAAACCAATTGTCAGAAACCACCATCACCGCCAAGAAAAAACCAAAACAGAACACTAAGAAAGCATCAAATTAAAACTGAAGCCAACAAATAAAACCACACCAGCGCTGGAAGCATCTTGAAGTGCTTCAAATGTTGAACCACAAATCCCAAAACTTCTTAGTTTCCATTGTGCCAGATCCAACTAGGAGACTCGAATAGTAACTTGTGATCAGTTCTGGTTGAGCATCCAAGGATCTTAAGAACACAACCATCATTAGGTCCAATTAACCTTCTATAAAATATTTATTGATGGAACAAAATGGAACAAGATATCTATCTCCATAAAAACAAAAACCGTAAATCCAAAAAACCATAGAGATATAGAAACAAAGAAATAAAATTTAATCTAACAAAATGAAAACATTACAACTTCGGAAGCACCTTGAAGCCCTTTGAACGATGAACCACAAATCCCAAAACCAGGTAGTTACCTCTGCACGAGATCCAACTAGGAGTGGTGCATAGGCACTCAGGGTCAGAGCAGGTTGAGCGGACAAGGATATCTTTCGCACAAAACTGACATCGGGCCTATGAAACCATATTTAAATCAGACGTCGTCATCATATAATAGAACCAAAGTGTCGTCGAAGTTGAGTGGTAAATGCAGGAAAAGAAGAAAGAATGAGAATGGATTTTGATGGGATTAGATGAGGAGAGAGCTAGTAGAGAAAGGGGGAATCTCACCAGAAGCATCCAAGCAAAGGGATGAGAGGATATGAAAGATAAAGAGGGATGCTGAAAGATTATCACTATGACAGGTAGATTAGGGGGAGGGAGAGACGGTGTTGGGAAACCCTAGCGTGAGCAGGGAGAGAACCTGGAGACTCAGGATCCATAAGAAAATATCCAACGCACAATCGCTCAGCAACTAAATTCTCAACTCCTTGCTTATCCCTAATCTCTAAATCAAATTATTGTAACAATAGAATCCATCTAATTAGACTAGGTTTTGTTTCTTTATTAGATAGGAAGTAATTCAAAGCAGAATGATCAGTGAAAATGATGACTTTTGAGCCTAAAAAATACAGTCTGAACTTCTCTAGAGCAAAAAACAACAGCTAGAATTTCTTTTTCAGTAGTGCTACAATTATTTTGGGCTTAATCTAGAATTATACTAGCACAATACACCACATGCAGTTTACAATTTTCCTCTGTCCAAGTACAACACCAACAGTCATGTCACTAGCATCACACATAAGTTCAAAAGGTAGCTTCTAATCTGGTGTAGTGATAGTAGGTGAAGTAGTGAGTTTTTCTTTAAGTAGTTTAAATGATTTCAAAAAGTTTTCATCAGAGTTTAAAGGTGATTACTTAACATGAAAAGAACAAAGGGCTTAGTTATTTTTTAAAATTATTTTATGAATCTCTTGTAAAAAATGACAAGTCCTAGGAAACTTCTAAAAGATTTAACATTTCCAGGAGGTATGAGTTTTTGAATGACTTTTACTTTAGTAGTATCAACATACAAACCTCATTCTGACACATTATGACTTAAAAAAATACCTTATGTGACCCTGAATTGAAAATTCTCTTAATAAAGAATAAGATTGGTTTCAATGCATCTTTACAAGACTAACTAAAGATTTACAAAGAAGGAATCAAAAGTACTTCCCACAATGGAAAATTCATCCATGCAAACATCAATGATTCCCTCAATAATATCTAAAAAATAGACATCATACACCATTGAAAGGTGGATGGAGCTCCAAACAACCCAAAAGGAATCTTCCTATAAGTAAATGTCCCAAATGGGAATGTGATAGTGGTCTTTTCGTAATCCTCTGGAGTAACGGGAATCAAATTGTAATCAGAATACCCATCCAGGAAACAAAAAAAACTCATTTCCAGCTAGCCTCTCAATAATTTGATCAAGTAAGGGCATTGGAAAATGTTCCTTCCTAGTGGTTTCATTAAGCTTCCTATAATCTATACAAATCCTACATTTTGTGTCTTTCCTAACTTGGATTTATTCATTTTTTTCATTTGTAAGTATAGTGAAACCTACCTTTTTAAGGTCAACCTAGACAGGGATAACCCAAGTACTATCAGAAATGGGATATATTATTCTAGTATCCATCAACATAATAACTTCCTCTATCACAACCTCTTTTATGTTTGGACTTAATCTTCTTTGACACTCTACCCTAGGCTTATGATCAAGCTCCATAAGAATCTTATGCATAAAGAATGAGGGACTAATACCTTTGATATTATATATGGTACAACCTATGAAAAATTTAAACTTTTTTTAACACACTCAAAAGTCCTTCTTCTTGATTTTCATTCAACTCAGCAAAAAATATGACAGAAAAAATGGAATTCTCACCCAAAAAGGAATATTTCAAATGAACTGGGATTGGTTTTAGTTAAAGAATGGGTGGTTCTACACTAGATGGAATAATTTTAGTCTGGGTAGGTCCAAAATCTTCAACATAACTCTTGTAAGAAGTATTGAACAATGAAATATTTGCAATTTTAAGCTCAGTTTCAGAATTTATTGGGCTGTTATCCAAAGTGCATAGCACAATATCTAGATTATCTAGGTCAGAATTCAATATATTTATTAAAAAATAATCATCAATTTGACTAAACATTTCTCCCTCAATATTATCAAAGTGTTCAGAAGTGTTGGTGTTAACGGAAACACCCTCAAATTCACTCAAATAGCTCTTAAGTTCAAAAAATAGAGGACTCTTTTATAGTAGAAACTGGATAGTTGTCCAGTTCTGGGAAATTTTCCTAATTCAGTTTCTGAACAGAATTTTCAACTTATGAAACGTATAAGTCAAGATTTTTAACTTTCAAATGATTTTCTTCAAAAAATGATTGATTTCCATATTCTTTAATGTTTTCAGTTTAGTTATCATCCTATATGGACTCTACCATTGAACAATTTCTAGAAAAGGTTAGTCCTTTAACCGTTATAAACACATTGAATTCTTCTTGTTGTTTCATAATTTTGAAAATTAGTTGACCTTTAGAAACATCAATAACAACACCACATGTGGACAAGAAGGGCCAACCCAAGATGATGGGCACCTCTTGATCACACTCCATGTCTAAGACTATAAAGTCTACAGGAATAAATAGTTTTCCAACCCCCACTACAATTCATCTACCCTACATAAGGGATGATTGAAAGATCTATCAGCAAATTGCAGTATGACTATGGTGGGTCTAAGTTCACCCAACCTCAACTATAAAAATAGTGAGTGAGGGAGTAGGTTAATACTATCACCTAAATCACACAAATAGTTGACCTGGTCCGAATTTTCTAGGGTGAAAAGGATAACAAAGCTACCAAGATCTTTCAATTTGGGTGGGATTTTCATTTGGAGTATAGAACTAAACTCTTCAATGAGGTTATAGGTAGAAAATTATTCAAAGAATGTTTTGTTTGGAACAATTTTCTTAAGAGATTTCAAGTAATATTGGATTAGAATCAAAGATTGAATGAAAGGAATTTTTACTTGAATTTTTAACAAGAGACCAAGGAACTAAAGAAGTTCACCCCTGGTATTACTTTGAGGTTTTAGCTTCTCAAGGAAAGGTATTGGTGGGGAAAAACTTTTAAGGAAAGTAGGCATCTTTCTCACCTCTTACTCAACTTTTTTTCATTTATTATTTTTATTTTTAAATGAATTTCCATCTTGAGTTTCACATGAAAAATTCATATTCTCATCATTTTCAAGACATTTCTGTGAATTTCTAGCATGTAAACAGAGTATATTTTTGGTTCCAGAATCAAGAAGATTTTTATTTTGGTCATTTTCAAATTCGTTTTCACCAACAGTATGATTATTAATCCCACTTCTAGTTAATACCTTCATATCATTCTCCCTAGGGTTACATTTAGTTTTTCTTGGATGTCTAAATTTTTTCGTATAAGAAAAGTCTCTAGAAATTTGGCCTAGTTGTGTTTCAATATTTATCATTCTAACATCATTTTACATTTTATCTGACACATGTTCATTTTTTTGCTTAGTTTTCTAAGTCATATATCTTTCCAATTGAGAGTTAATTTTGTTCAAGATTAGATCAAGAATTGGTTATCATTGTTTCCTTGGGAATTTTAAGACTCACCCCTTTGTGGATTTTGAATATTTGGTCTTGGTTGGTTCTAATAGTTAGGGGTTATAAATTTCATAATTAAACCTTGATCTTTCCCTGAAAAATTTGGATGGTTCCTATATCCTTGATTATAAATGTTTGAGAATGTATCTTTTTTAAGAGGCATTCTAGGACTATAATTGAAAAGATTATAATTCTATTGTTATTGGGATGGAATATCAATGTTAGGACATAAGTTTTCAGTATACCCAAACATTCCACATTGTGGAAATTGTTCTATTAAATATTGATTGGTGTTTTGACATCCTAGATGGTTAAAACTATTCTTAGAGATCTAGTTCTTTAAATATAGCAGTTGGTTGGTGATTTCAGCAGGTTGAGCTTGATTTTCATTCATTGAACCAGTTTTTGGGTTTCTATTCACACTTTTTCTTCTTTATTTTTTATATTGAGAATTAAGGAAAATATTATTAAATATTTATCTCAACTCTTAATCATTATTTTCATTACAGCTACCACTAGAAGCTTGATCAACTAGATTCTTCTCATAAGAGGACATCCCTTCATAGAAGGTGTCCATGAGAAGGTGATATGGGATTTGATGATGGGGACACTGCCTAAGCAGATCCCTAAATCTATCCAAAGAATCATGGAAAGATTCTCTATTCTATTGATAAAAACTATTGATCTTTCTTCTAAGTTCACCCTTATATCTTTAGGGATAAAATTTTATAATTAAAGAATTGTAAACTTGATCCCAATTCTCAAAAATGTTCTCATCTAAACTTAAAAACCAATTCCTATCATTCCCTTTTAGGAAAATGGGAAAAACTCTCATACTTAGTTCATTATGTGTGAATCCTAGAAAAGCTAATTGCTACATAGTGTTGTATAATTCTCTAATGAATGAAAGAGTCCTCATTAAAAAGTCTATTAAAAGAAGGCAACAGTAATAAGTTTGACTATTTAAGCTCATAGTTTTAGGACCAAAGAGATAACCTAATGGAAGATGGATTGCTTGAAACTGGAGGAAGTTGAGTCTCCCTTATCCTAGGCATTTTTACTTGATCTAGGAGTTCTGGTTGATGATTTTAAAAGTTTTTTGGTGCAAGAACCCTATTGTCTAGATTCTCCATTTCAATTTTGTTCTTCTTTCTAAGAGCAGTCAAATGTTTGCTTATTTCGAAGTTTAGGGGCCCTAGACTAAAAGAAGAGTGTATTGTTCTCATGCAATAAGTGATGAAAAATTAAATTTAGCATAAAAAATAGAAAACAGAATCTTAGAAATACTAAAAATAGTAGCAAATCAGAAGAAAAAAAAGAAAAACAATTATACAGTTTTCATTTTTTTCAATTTTTTTGGGTGTTTTTTATATGTAATTTGTTTTAAATCATTTAGAAAGGGAATAGATTTTTATTTCCTTAGAGATAGAACCAAAAACCTTTACCTGATCTTCATTGAAGTTGGTCAAAGTTTAAAATTTATTTTCTTACTTACTGTTGTATATGTGCTAAGTAGGGTCGAACCCACAGAGAGGGCAACTATGACCACTATTCTTCTAAAAAACATTCAAAAATATGCCACTATTGTCAACAGTGTGGTAGACTCCCTATTTTTTACTTTTTTATATTATTTTTATGTTTTTCATATGGTATTAAAGAAACTACACTTTTTTTTGTGTTTTTTATCTTAACTAAGATGAAGTAGAGAATAATATTGAAAATAGTAAACTAAAAAATATAGAACGTTGATAAATGAACTATCAGAATGAACTTTCCAGGGAAAAATCTCAATTCTATTACCTTTAAAAATATACCTTCACATGTTAATGATTGTAACTAGTACCACTGAAAGAGAGTGACTTATTTCCTTCTCTATGAAATAATTTTCTCAAACATTGGAGTTCTCTACTCCAAGATAGGTTCAACTACAGTATTTCAAATTTAAAAGTACAACAGAACAAACTCACCATTAGTTATAATGATTTCATTTAAATTTAAATGTTTAAGAAAATCTATCCACAATCATACTCACCAAATGATTTTGGAGTTTTAAAAATAAGTGTTAATGGTACGATGAAAATGAGTTCAAAACTGAGCTTGCCGATCAGTTCTGATAACTTAAATGATAATGAGTGAGAAGAAGGAAGAAAGATAACCAGTAGACTAAAATTTATCCCTGAACTTGAAGAATTATCCTAATATTATCTCTATTACTTAAACAAAAATCATTTACTTACAAAAAAAGAAAATTGAAGTAAAATAGAGGAAGAGATATCCTTACTCTGAGTATTAAGATCGTGTACTACTAATTTATTCCTACAACTCCAAATCTCCAGCGCAGCCCTTCGTGTCGTGAAAGTCGAATCAGGGTCTCCCGAAAAAAAATTCTGATGCTCTTCTTTAAATCCTGATTCCATCTTCTACATAGAATCCTTTTTTTCCACCGACTTCATGTGTCCCTCACTTGTGCATCGGACACGAGAATGTTTTCATGACTGACACATCATGCTAACTTTTCCCTTGTAAATAACTCTTGCTAGAATTTTTTGAGAGTACATGGATGGGATTACATTTCCCGTATGAACCTGCAAAATAAAGGCAAAGACAAAAAAAATTAAAATCATGAATAAAAATTGATATTATTATAATTTTTTAAGATAATATTCAATTCCTTTTTAAAATGTTAATGTTAATTAATAAAAATTTAAGTCGATGATTATTATTTACTTTTATATTATTTATAAAATTATTCACTTAATATTATTATGATAAATCTTAAGTTCACTAAAAAGTTATAAATTTAATTAAATTAATTATATATAATTAAGTTAAATTATTAAAAATCAATATTTATTTAATAAAACATAATTATATTTTTAAATTAAAAAAATTTATTTATTTTATTAATTTAATTATTATAATTATTCTTTTTAAAAATTTAAATTAAAGTTAAAGTAATATTTATTTGATTAAATTAGTTAAAATTAATGATTAATAAATTATTATTATCAAAATTTAAAATTTAAATATTTTTTTTAATTATTTAGTTTTACAATTTATTTTATTAATACAATTTATTTGTTTACTTTATGTTATATTTAATTATTGATTTTTTGTATTATATATTATTTTTTCTCTTTTATATTTTTTTTAATTATTTTAATCCTCCCGTGTCTTCTTCTTTGTTGCCGCACAAAAGGAGGGGGATTAGGGATCTGGTGACTTCTTCATGAAACCTCCAGTGGTAAGTAGGTCCAGCGGCTCCCTTCGACGGCTCCACTGGTGTCGCCTCATCCTCTTGGCTCGTGCTCCACCGTCAGATCCTCCTCCCAGTGCATTCATGTGATGAATATGTTGTCAAACGTCTGTGGCAACGATGTCACCTGCTCGCAGTGGTGTCTCTTCTTTAGTGTGGAAGCTTCATCCACGGCGCACAAGACATTTTGCGACACTAGTTCCTCCTCTATCCTCTAGTAGTGATGACCTCATATTCAGCAAAGTGTGACGTAGATCAAGGCGACATCGACTTCATCAGCTTCTCATCAATGGACCTCAGCTCAGCCTTGACTTCAATAGGAGGTGGAAGACAAGTTGGAAAAACTCGGCGTGATTGCGGCGCGTTCCACGGATGGCTTAGGAGACAGTTTAGGCTTCAGATACAATGCAGTGGTCATCTCCTACAAATCAATATGGCTTTAGCGGCTCTTCCTTAGTAGAAACAGCAAGGCAGCACATCCCGATGAAACTGCGGTGGCTTTCTACCGGCTCTAGTGGTTCTTCAATCATGGTACAAGGATACTCCTGGACTGGTGTGTGGATCATTATGCTGACATATTTTGAAAAAGAGGTGGGGAAGGCGATGGAGGTTCAAGATGGAACCATGAATGGTTGCGGTGGAATAGATTTGTGAAAACGGCATTGTAGGTAAACAATGCGGAGGAAGTGCGGTAGAAGAGAGGAGTGAAACCGTGAAGGTAGGAAATAGTGGTGGTTGTGGCACCATAATAGGATTACAGTGGTAGGAGGATGGAGTGGAACCGGTGTGAGGATAAAAACGGTGCCACAGGAATTACGGTGAATGGGGATTGAGACCGTGAGGAGTGTAATAGTGGCACTGAAACATGGAAAGGAAATGGTGATAGTGAGTTAAAATGGTTCCAATTAAGTGGTAACAGACTGAAATTGTGTTAATTATTGATGTGTCATTGTAAAGTGGATACATTCATAGGGGTTATAGTGGTACCGTGAAGGATAAACAGAGATATACGGACCTAACGTGCTCAAAAATAGAATTTAATTAAGGCAGATTAGAA
Organism: Viscum album; assembly: GCA_963277665.1. Taxonomy (NCBI): domain Eukaryota; kingdom Viridiplantae; phylum Streptophyta; class Magnoliopsida; order Santalales; family Viscaceae; genus Viscum; species Viscum album. The sequence goes on along the minus strand of OY728140.1, from coordinate 553,994,743 downwards.
ACTTAAATAAATTTTTTAAACAATTAAAACTTAAATTAAATCATTATTAACTTCTAATTATAAAACATAAATTGGTACTAAACTAAAACTAAAATTAATAAAAAACTACATTATTAAAAGTAAATATATAATTCAAACATTTATATGACAAAGTTAGATTATTTAAAGTAGTTACATAAACAAGTTAAATTAATAAAGGTAGATAATTAATTATCATCTTATTGAATAATTGAATTAAGTTAAGACTTAATATTATAAAGTTTTAATAAATTTTGTTTTTTTTAAAACCTAAATTTGTAATTAATGAATTATTAAAATACATCTAATAATTAGATTATTTTATTTTAAATTAATCAATATTTACTAAAATAATTGTTAAATTAGAAAAAAACATTATTTATATGAAAAATGAAGATTAAAAAAATAAATAATTAAATATGAAGGCTAAGACACTAAACAGAATAAAACATTATTAGACTAAAATTAAAGTAAGATATAAATTAATTATTTTAAGGCTAAAAATACAATTTTAATTAAAAATTTTAATTCTTAAAATGAAAATGTGAACTTATATTCAAAAAAAAGTTTAATAATAATTATTTAAATCAATAAAAATTATTTAAAAAGATGTGGCAAGACTATATAAAATAAGGTCACATCAATGTGATTGTTTTTTTAAACTATGTTCATGAATTATTATTATTTTACTAAATAAAATTGTGTGTTCAATTTAAAAGTTAATATTTTATGTATAATTTTGTAAAAACTATATTCAATAATAATAATAGTAATATTATAATTATTAAAAATAATATTATCTTCTTCATATTCATTTTTGAGTGAGTATTATTTCTAAAGGATCGTCCACATAAAATTAATAATATTTTATGTGAATTTAATTTATGGAAGTTTCATTTTTATTTTGACATGCCCATGAATTATGCATATCATTGATATTCCATACATTTATAATAATATCCTATTTTTTATTTAAATTTAATGTTATGATTTTGAAATAATTATTTTTTTTTCTACAAACATTAAATTGTGTTATGAAATATTGGTTATTGAAAATTTATTTTTTGTATGAAGTTATTTTCGTAATATGAAATAATTCAAGTAAATTATGAAATATTTTTAATAGTTTTAATTGGTCATTTATGAGAAAGTCGGATCATTAAAAAAAATTTAAAATTTAATTTTTTGCATAAATATTAAATGAGATGAGTAAGAATGGGGAGTGAACCCAAGACATACATAGGACATTATCACATTAGTGATAAAGGTAAGTAGAAAGAAGAGTTTTCTAAGATTAATCAAATATGAATTTAATCCATAAAAGTATTATTATTTTCAATTTATTTTCAAGTAGAAATACAATTATTTTCCTATGAATATTTTTAAAATAAATTTTCAAAATGTTAAGTATCTTTTATATGATTTTAATAGTATTATTTATATACCAAATATATATTTATATTTTGTATAAATTCTTTTTAATGTCTTTAATATAAATATTTATTAAATTATTTTCCACTGGTTTTAAAACCCATTACTAGAAAATTGAATTCCCATCCCAAGTTTTTCAAAGGTTTTTCACATAAATATTAGATGTTATTAAATGGATGTATTTCATTATGGATTTAACGTACACAAAAAAATTAGGTATTTTATTTTATTTTATTTTGAATATAATAATTGTTTTTATTCCCTAGATCCTAGACTGGAAAGGTTAATAAAATTTATAAAGAACTATGTTTTGTTTAGTTTCATTTTAAATAAAAAAATGAAATTTATTTTTAGAATTTCTTCTGAAAACGTGGATTAGAGTCTTTATATTAAAAGTGTTCAAGGATATACCTATTTCTACTATATATCATTCTATAATTGTAATTGTGAAAGATTGTTTATTGATATTGATGGGAATTCCACACAATTTGTATAATGACACAACATACTCATTTATATTTTTTAAGACATTACAGTGGGCCATTTTGAAATGGATTATTTTCGATTATTTTAAGGAAAAAATCATTAATATTTAATGGATATCTATATAAGTGAATATGTTCTAGATGATTTATTTATTTTCTACCGATCACATTAATATAAAAAACTAAAACTGTATAAGAAAATTTATTTTTATTAATAAATAAATGATAACTGAATTTGATTTTGTAGAATATATGAATCCAAAATATATACCTGGATTTACCCTCTTACATGTGTGAGTTAGGATTCTGCCTGATTCATCCTATAGAAGTATGCGTAACCCTGGAATGATTTTTATAAATTAATCATGGTTTAATAAATGATATTATTAGTGAATCTATATTTGTAACCTCATGCATACAGACTATATATATAACTCAATTCACATGAAGACATTATTTATAATAAATCTAGTGTATCTGTTGTTCATGCATAATTGGAAATATTTTTGATGTATAATATATTTTAATGGAAATCATATTTTTCTGTATTTTTTAATTTGGTAATTTTATGTCATTATTTTTTAGTATTTTCATATGAATTTTGTCTATTTTTAAATATTATTAATAAATTTTTTATGATATTTTTGAGTCATAGTGGATTTTGTTTCATTCACATAGTTGATTTTGTTGTCCTAAAATTTAACAAATAAATGATTATTTTATCTATAATAATAACTAGGTGGATAACTATTATTCCTAATTGTAAATGGTTTATCTATTATATAAGAATATATTTTTTTTTGTTTTCAACATGTGAGAAAAATTAATTTTTCTATAAATGAGGTAAAACAAATAACAAAAAATTAAATGCCTGTGTTAGTTTCTATTAATAGAAAATTAGATGATGTGTTTGAGGTCTAATGATAAGTTTTATTGGGTAATATGAAATAATCATTGGTTTTTAACTGTAACACATTAATATTTTATGATATATGTCCCAATAAATAAATTTAATTTCTTCAATAAATTGGGATACTTGAAAACCTACGCCTAAACAATATACGATATAAATAATGTTATTTAAACATTATCGTTATAACTATGCCTTTAAAATTGGTTTTATGACGAGGAATAATGACAATAAGAAAAATAAATATAATTATTTAATATAATTTTACTGCATTGATAAATAAATACAATATTTTCAAATAAATCATTTTTTTTCAAAATTAAAATTTCTTCAAAAATAGTTTTATTTACTTTTTGTGGAAAATATTATAATTAATTTTTTTAAATTTTCATAATTATATATGATTCAATGGATATTATTTTTGAAAACATAATATAAAATTTATAATATGGTTATATTTTTTAGATTTTTAAAAAAGATTTATTTTAACATCAATAATGATAAATAATAATCTTTCTTAAAAAATCATGTGGTTTAAAGAATTTACAAAGTTTTATTTTTTTTAAATAGATTAAATGTAAAAATTATTCATTAATACTATGAATAGTTCAATTTAAGTCATTTAATGGAATTTTATGCCTTATTTTGGTAAAAAAAATTATACATTGGAACTAATTTTTATTTAGAAACAGATTGTCATCTCATTTTTTTTAGTTTTATATTAAGTTAAACTCTTTCAATTATATGAATAAATTATTTTAAATGAATTTTATATTGTTAATAATATTATTTAATATAATTTAATTGGTTCTGCTTAATTATTTTAATTTTTAATAGTAACCATGTTAAATAATTATTACCCTAGTAAAACAAGTGAAATTTGGATAAAACCACGGAGTGACCCATATAAATGACCCTAACCCAAGAAATTGTCTTTTTTTATGTGTGTTGGTTTACCAATGGTATAATTATGATGTTTAATATTTTATTATGCCATAATTTTGAATTTGGGGATCCGAGGTTGTCTTTTGTGATGATAAGTTAAATTTTATTCAAATCCTAAAGTATTTTTGTGTGTATATAATTAATTTCATGGTTTAATTTTTCCATTAGTTTTTTTCTATACAAAAAATTCTAATTTTTTTCTAACAAAAAAAATCCTCGAAATAATTTTATTTTTATCTATTTCTAGGTGTAATCATTTTTAGATCTAAATTGGTTATTTTCCTAAAAACGGTTTTCATTACTTTTTTATTCACGTATAAAATGTAATTTATAATAACTATAATAATTAAATATTATTAAATTTATTAATACTTTTGATTAATAATTTAAACATTTATCTTGAATTCCCCAATTAATTTTTTCCATATCATTATGTTATCATGGTTAAAAATTAATTAACGCAATTATGGTAAAATTAGTTTACTATGGTTTACCTAACGATAAGGCATAAAATGTATCCGATATAATCTCAATATTCATTGTTTGAGTATATTTAGACCTTATCATACATTATCTTTCAAAAAAGGGTTCCTTATTTCCACTGGACATGATTATGGTTTGTATATTACTTATTATTTTATATCCTTCCAATTGTCATCCTTACTTCCCCAATAAATTCATACCGCCTATTTTATCATTCCAAAAAAATGATAATTATATATTTTAAAATATCTAACATAATATCTTTATATAATAATTACTCATGTTTTAGAGTTTTTATAATTTCAAAAATAATACCCTTTCAAGAATTGAGATGTATGGAAAAATTGGTTTCTCGATAAAGAGGTATAACTTTTAACCGATTACTTTCAATTTTGTATCTTCTTCTACCACCAAAAAGTGTATAAAAATTAATTATATAAATATCCAAAAAAATACTAAAATAATTTTATTATCTTGTAACCTCAATTATCAACCCCCTTTTCCATAAAATTGGAAATAAATGTTTTACTCATGCGTACCTTGGGATTACTACCTCCACTTAGAGATATAATACATTTTAATTAATAATAATTCATAGATTATTATTATGAAAGATTTAATTAATATATTTTAAAATTATTGTTTGATTATGGTTCTGTAATGATAAAATGTTATTTATAATTTTTTATATCTATTCATTAGAAAATGAAAACAACATCCATGCATATGTACACCTTACCATCTCAATGAATTGTGAAAATAATTTTTCTCTATATTCCTTTTATGGATGAATATATATAATAAATATATAATAAATTTATATTAATAACAATAATATTTATATTACTTACCCATGATTAATATTTGAGGCCTAGAACTACATAGTTGAATCATCCATGAAAAAAACAATTAACTCTGAGAAAAAATGATTTTAACATTGTATAATAATAAATGATTTTCTGAATGTTATAAATGGATCATAAGTAAGGTTTTACATATGTAAATTATTATTTTTTTTAATTATAATAAATAGATAAATAAATATATTATAAATTAGAGTGATTTTGATGAAAGTCAAATTTAATGTTAGGGTTTTATGATAAAATCTCATCATTTTCAAGAAAAGTTTATGATTATGTTTTTTGAAATTAAATTTCATGATATAACTCTAAAGAATATGATAAATTTTATTCAATTATTGCTATAAAATTAGTTTTCATTTAATATTACAACATTTATCTTTTTAAAATTGAAAATGATTCGGAGAATGTTTTTAAGAAAAACTAACATTTTTTATCACTTCGGCCGATTTAATTTTTTAAAATACATGTCTGTGTTTCATTTAAAACATTTTCAATATTTTTTCTATATTTTATGATTCTTTTTTTTTGTCATTTATACCCTGTATTGGTATTTTAAAAATGGTTTAAATTGAATTATATTTTCTTTTTCCGAATGCGGTTCTTTTTAATTTTTACTGATAATGTAAAACGAATCCTAGTTTTAATTTACATGCTATGAATTTTATTTCCTTACATAATGAATTACCAATTATTTAAAAATTTCAGTACAAGTTAAAAACTTTATATTCAATTAAAATTATTTCCCTAATATTTTGGATTTTTATATTTTAAATAATACATTTCCAAATAAATTCGGTATTTTACTCATGAAAAATTCTAGTGATATTTTGAAGGAATTTTTGGTCTAATATAATATACTATGATGAATATTATCCTTTACTAGGGATATAATCAAATTATTCCATCTAATTCCAGTGTTTGGATGGTTTATGATGAATATGAATTATTTATAGTTCTATGAAACATATTTCTTTCCCATGGGTTAATTAAGTTATGATGAATTTTTTCTGAATTCCATTCCATTTACATATGATATGCTATTATGGAATGATGAAATTTTTATGAAACCTATTTCCTTTTGATGATAGGTGCTATTATAAATGTTTTATTATCTTTTGGATAATATATTTATTATTTTTATTATGTTATAGATGGGCCCAAAATTATATATCCATTCAATGTAATGGGAATATGTTGATGAATAATGAGATAATAAAGACTAGAATGGGGAGTGGAACCAGTTAGGTAAGTGACCATGTCCACTATGGAAGTATTAATAGTAAACCATGAATATGTGTATAATGTAATGTTGACTAAACCCAATCCAATATGATATTCTAGGAATTCATACGTGACTAAGGAAATTATTTTATATACTTATGTTTATTGCATCGTCTTATTTCTTATTGCAATGTTAGACTTTAATGGATCAGGTTCTTTCATTGAGTTATGATTCATGTATTATAAAATTCAAATGATTCCACCAAGATTAAAGGTTATGATATTTCATTTTTTGAGTATAGATCTTCAAATGTTAATCTCATCTTCTCATAATTGTATACTTAGATTTTGACTATGTGATCATTAATATATCCCATTATTAACTGTAAACAACATTTGAGTTCACCCTATCCGGTAATTAGCATCCCAATGATACTGTGGAATAATTTCAACCCTCCTGTGGCATATTCTTAGTTTAATTCAAATTTTACTTATGAACCAGCATAAATTAATTTTAAATATAATACACAAGAATGGAATTAAATAAATTTATGGTGACATATACTGGAAAATAAGGTATACGAATTTATAAATTCTTTGAAATTATTTTTATGAATACTTAATTATTCAATACAATTAATTATTCATAATGATCTTGAAAACGACATTGGTTTTAGTGATGGATTGATGATTAGATGATTTAGTTTTGGTAATAAAAAGTATCATCAAATATTGAGGTATATTATCAAATAATAGCCATATGAATTCAACTATTTTATGAAAAAAAATTGAATTTTAATTTCTATACTAAATGATTATGTGACATCCCAACCCAAATTACCACTAAACAGGTAGCTGGACAAGTGGGTCACATGACCTCAAGCACACCTCCCTGTATGCAAGAGGTTTCTAAATAAAAGTGAGGGCCTAGGGTATGTCTATGGGGAGACTATTCCTTCATAGATCAGAGTATGCATGACTATTAACAATATATAATATATAGAGGATGCATATTAATAACCGACAATATTAGAAATAGTAATAAATATTTTAAAAATCTATGAAAGATAACAACTAAAAATTTAATAAAAGTGTTGAATGCCATTTTATATAAAAAAATAATTCATGACATGATAATGGTACACAATGGAAAGTAGTAAAAAATATTGCATAATTTAAAATATAGTAGAATGATAAAGAAAATAAAAAAATATCGATGTGTGATCTCCATTAACATCTCAAGCTCCATCTCGGTCCTTTGATCCTAACTCTCAGGTACAAGTAATACATCAAACAACCTTGATCTAGAAAATATAAGCTCTACATGGGTACTAAGGGTACCCAAGTAGGGTGTGAGATATAAATTTTTGTAGGTTAGCCTCAACGGTGTCTAGCCCAACCCATAAAATTAAATATATATTAAGAAGTGTGTCAAATTAAAGAAATTTATAGTGATAACAACTAATAATAAAAATTTCATCTGGGTTTCTAAACAGACATCAATCCCATACCACCTACTTTAGCCTAAGTCAAAAATTTGAAAAGTATAGTTGAGAAAGGAATAATATATTAACAAGGGCCAATGGAGACATGGAAATGCAAGAAAGGTTCCCCAAATTGGTTCTTTAACATTGGGTATAAATTTCATGTCATCACATTAGATATCTAAAAAAGTAAGAAAAAAATTTCAAGTGAAATCATAATACATAACAACAAATAAGAATGAATCTCAATCATTTACATTAAAAATCATCATATTTAGAGGTGGAATCTGATCCCATCCCTGAGGTATCGCTATGGTACATCCATTAAAATTTCCCCTTTTCACTGAGCGCATCCAAGGAGATCTTTTGAAAGTCCATGTATCGCTCATTGTGTGGTAACTATGAGTCCATCCCGTGTATCCCATATAAGGGACTAATAATCAAAAGAGGCTTAGAACAACCATCTTTCTAATAGTTCCATCCTCAATTACCCTTTAGGGGTCTTGTATCACCCAATGGTATAATATAAATCCCTAGGAAGCCCTTACATGGTGAACCTAAAACATCGCTTCCCCGACATGTTATGTTGTATCCTATCAAGTATAGAAATTTCAAGTGTGGGTTTTTAATATGGGACTAACATTATCTTTGTATCTTGATTTTATTTAAAATAATAAGAGAGTCCTATATCATATATTAATAAATGTATGAGGCTTAAGCTACATGGAATAAGCCTTAAAAATTTAATGTCAATACATGAAACTCAATTTCAAAAGCAATCAAGGTTAACAAGGCATTTTATATGGTTGAAGCCACTAATAAGGGCATAAGCAATAATGAAACATGAATAATCAAGGAATTTTAAATAAGGAATGTGAACTCAATGTGCCTATTAATAATATTTCATCAATTAAATTTCATCATCTCAATCTATTAAGAGTGACCAAGTATCAAAATCAATCCAAACCATTTAGATGGCTTAATAAAAGGGCTCCAAAGAAGGAATAAGGAGTTCAACAATCGGAAGGGTACTCGTGTAACATGAAATGAGTAATTTTGTATGTAAGTCATATTGAATTAAAATAAACCTCAAGTATTCCATATGTAGTAGGCACCACACATGGGATAACATATTATCTTCATGCTTAGGAATTATCAAGAGAGACCCAATACATAATTCATTTATACTTAATCAATTTAAGGCATTAATAATGTTCCACTCACAACCCATGGAAAATTTTGCACATTTTATATTAAGGAAAATTAGGTCATTTAGGATAGCTCACCCAAAGGGGTGTCCAAGAGGCAAAGTGAACACCCACAAAAGGTTTATAAATAATAGAATGTTACAAAGGACATGATAGAACAAACCAAACAATTTAATAAATTACAACTAGTCATTTGTGGAAGGTTTCTGAGAGTCTAACTATGGTGCAACATGAAATAAGTAATGAGGAAAAGGAGGAGAGGGTAAACTCATATAGTAGTAATTCTAACTAATAGTTGGTTCACACAGTTAAGAGGTGTCTTGGCCCATCTATTATTATTTTTTTCAGAGGAAGCAATGTCATTTACAAATAACCAAAGGGCCATGTATAAGCATGTTATAAATCTAGTTAAGGCATTAAAAAAAATATGAACATATGTTTCAAGGCCAACGAAGATAAAGAAAAAAAATATAATTGTTAGTTTTTACAGACATCGCACCTTATCGGAGGGGTTTTATTATAAAACCATGATTTTTTTATGAAACAAATAATTTAACAAGATTAAAAAATTATTCTAAAAAAATATCAACAACAGTAATTAAATGCAATGAAAATGAAAGAAAAGTAAATTAATAAATTAATTAACTTTTTAACTTAAAGACTTATTGAATGGGATCCTACTTCGAAGAAGAGCTGATTTATCATTCGGCACTTGATATAATTTTCAGTGACCACTTAGAACTGCTCTACAATTTCATGCACATACCTTCATATATATATATATATCCTTTAATATAATACATGTATTACCCATTAAATGGGGGAATTTTTACATGGATGGTACATATATATTTATATATATACAAACCTAAGTACATGTTTGCGTGTCTTAAAAGTTGTCTAAAACTCACTACAGCGTAAATAGGAACTCAAAATTATAGGGGAAAAGATCAACACACCTAAAATTAATTTCCAGGAACTCATAAATTAAAAAACCCCAATTTTTAATTGAGAGACAACAAGAACAAAAGAAAGACCTTATCCTAAAACATTAACGGTGAACCAAAACACCCTGAACCAACTCACCTTCCATACTGATTGCATGAACATGCAAAAGGGATTACTGATGGATTTTTGGCATACCCCAACACCAGAATAAAAAATAAATCAAGTTTAATTTTAACCTAGGGTTCAGTCGAGATGAAATCGAGTTATAGAAGAACCAAAAATTATCTGGAAGCAGAAAAGGAGGGAGTATATAGGGTTATTTTGATGATTCAAAGGAGAATTGTTATGGAAATAGTGGAATCAATGAATTAGAGAGGTTCTATGGAGAGGGGTTCATGCAACTATGGGTTATGGCTGAAGGGTGTCACATCTTCTAGAGTGTAGGCCACACAAAGGGAGGTCACACGGAGAGAGTTATGGCTAGGGAGGATATCGCGTGAGGAACGGGAGACCTATGGAGGATGTGTGTCATACAACGAGAGTGGGGGAGACCCCTTAGGTTTTCAAAAAAACCTAAACAAATAATAAATGAAAAGGATAATAATAATATTGTTTTTGTTGTTATTGTTATCATTAAAATATTTCTTTATTATTTATTTCATTTTTCATTTAATTTCATTTCATTAATTTTCATTTAAAATTTTAATTTAATTAATTTAACTTCATTAATAAAAATTCATTCTAATGTTCCTGATATCTAAAAATACTCTCTCATACTCAGTCTTAAACATGGTTCGTTCCGTAACCACAAAAATTCAAAATTACCCTAAAATTTTTCAGTAGGATCAGAACATGAGACGTTACAACCATTCCACCTTAGAACTTATCATCCTAATGAATCCTTCGGAAATAATATAAAAATTATCTAACCTAAAAGGTTCATGAAGCTTTGATCAAATGGATGTGTTGTGTTTCTAAATTCCCAATGAACCTCTGAGAAGTCTTTTAAAAACACGACTCTTAAAACACCAAAACTCGAGCTGATTCTCATTTTCTAACCGAGGCACTGAGACGATATTAACCTGAGTCCACTTATCTAGAGACACTATCACATCATCATCTCATTAATCATCTATCAAAAGGTACTTCCCACATTAGTATTCAATGTTAAGTATCCAATTCGAAGTAATGGAATCCCAACCATTGTAATTTTCTTTCAAATAACACCCTTAAGTATCTTAGCGATGCTCCTGGTGTGATTTTGAAATGGTCAAACAGTTGATTCCCCATCGACCAAAAATCCCATGTCGAGCTATATTTTCATGAAAATCCCCAGATGACATGAACCACACTTTTCCTCACCTAACAACATGCCATAAGATGGTCATGCACCATCCTTATTCAGTAAATAATAGGGTAAAAGAGTCAGGCCACTTTGGCTGAATATTTAAGGAGACCAGATTAGATGGTCAGCATATTTCCAACTTAATAGTAATAACCTATCCCAACAAATCCAGTATTCATCACCAACACATCCTTTGAAAATCATACCCGACTTTCGATGACATTACTGACCAAACCATGAAGGAAACCACACATCCATCTTGAGACGCCAAAAGAGAACCATCCAACAAACTCAAGAGCCTTCAAATATTTAGCTTAGCATAAGACTGATGCACTCTTACTGCATCAAGTATGAACTCAACATAGGGGGCATGCTCATTGCTTATAAAATAACCTAATAGGATTTGAATGGTTTCTAGTCAAACTCATGCAATTTCAGGAAAGAAGAACTGTCAATCCATAAATGGTCAGCTCACATAGAAAGAAACTCAACTTCACCCACCGATAAACCATCATTAACAGATCTCTGATTCTTTACCACCCGAGAAATTCCATGATCATTCAATATTAACCACTGTAGTACACCCATCACCAATGGGGTTACTCAAACATTTCATACACTACCAACTACACCAATGTGGTGTTGTTGAGAAATCACCGACATGATTTAATGTTCACAATCCTTACAAAATGTAAGTCAGTACAACCATTCTCTAATGGTACTATTTGGATGTGTTCCTTCCACCTGGAAGGACATGTATTTTATAGAACCTACATGTTTACACCCATATTAGGATCATCCTAGTCGAATAAGGGAAATACAAAGGCCAGCCGCTCAATAGTTTTCTAGGTTAGATTCACCTTAGATGAATGTGTGAAGCTCCCCTGAGTCACACTCACATAATTTAAAGAATTTAAAGAAGGAAAAACCATACCAATGGTGTGTAAAAACACCTAAGTCTCAATAAATGCCTCCTAATTATTGGGGATAAAGGTCTTATTTAATGATTAGGTCACTCTACTCGAGAGATGACCCGAGAACAAACTCAAAAACACTAAGTTGTCTATAAATGTGGAAGAAGTGAAAGTCATGCGACCTAAAAAATAGTAAACCATACCTGAGGCATGTCTAGCTAGATGGAAATGAACATTTATCAACACTCACATCTATATATAAGGCCAAGAATGATATAACCACCCATTTGAGCAATGGTGTCTTTTTAAATCAATGGGGGTCTGACTAGGGAGGATAGAACTAAAAGGTATAAAATGCACAACATTAATAAGGATTTTATGTTCTAAGGGTTCTATCTACCACAAGCTAGCCCCTTATGATGAAAAAACATTGAACCTAACACTGAGTCATACTAAAATAAGTCACTAGGATCAAAAAGTTCGTATAATCCATTATTAAAAGAAATAATTCCTACATAAAATGCTCATTCTTCTGTTCCATGTAAACTTAACTAAGATTTATCTACACATAGATGGGGGTATTAAATAGTGGAAACAACTGCAGGTTCTATTTCCAAGACCTTTATAATTGAAATCATTTCATAATACAACATGCATATATTAAATAGTCCAGTTATATGGGTGGCTATCTACCAATCCATAAAGAGCCCATATAATTTTTAGGTGGAATTTTTCTTCCATTTAATTGAAACCAATCCATTTATCCCATGAAATAAATTACATCAAAACAAAACCATAATGTGATCACAAGTAGCTATCAAAGGTAATACATGATATAAGAATACAACCATGAAATACTAACACCTATGAAGATTATTAAAATAGGCATGCTAATAAACATAACCATGTGGCATGTTATTCAAGGGACTCAATCATATCAGCAAGAAACCTATGAATTTAGCTACATTGCTTGGAATATTATTGAAATATGAATCTGTATGTGTCTATTATGATGCATGTAATGCTTCATCCTTGCATTATCATGACAAGGGTAAAACACTATAAACTCTATAAATCCTTAAGTAGTAGAAATTACACCAATCACTCGAGGTGAAATCAAATCAACTATAATATCGAAAATCATGAAAATCAATTCCAAGCCCTAACCACATGACTACATACCATATCTGGGTCGATTAGTCCAAAACACAACTATTAAAAAATCACTGACACGTTCATAGTCTCTTTTATACCAAAAAAAATAAAAAGAAAAAATAACCTCCTTTGATACCACTTTGTAACATCTTATCCCAAATTACCACTAAATCGGTAGCCAGACTAATGGGTTACATGACTTCAAGCACGCAACCACATATGCCAGAGGCTACCGACTTGCAGTGAGGGCCTAGAATATTTCAGTGGGGAGACTTTTAACTCATATATAAGTGTATTCATGGTGGATAACAATATATAATAGAGAGAGGAAGAATATCAAGAACAGATAGTAGCAGAAATAGTAATAAATAATTGACAAAGCAGCGAAAGACAATAATTAACAGTTTAATAAAAGTGATCAACACCAATTCATACAATAGATGAATGCATGACATAGTAATGATATATGATAGAAAGGATTAAATAATATATCATGATTTACAATATAGTATAATGATAATGAAAAGATAGCAAATCTCTATGGGTGAACTCCATGAGATTCTCGAGCTCCAGCTTCGTCCTTTCCTCCAAACCCCTAGGTACATAAAATACAAAAAACAACCTAAATCCTATAATTATAGGGTTTACTCAGGTATCAAGGATACCTTGGTAGGGTGTGAGATATAATTCTTAGTATTCTAGCACCCATTATATCTATCCTAATCTATAAAATTCAATATAAATTAAGAATTTTGTCATATAAAATAAATACAGAGTGATAACAATTAATAATAACAACTTTTTTGGAGTTACTAAACTGGCACCCTTCCCATACCACCAACTTCAGCTGAATATAGAAATTTAAAAGGTATATTTGATCAAGGAAGTATATATAAACAAGGGTCAATAGTAATACAGAAAACCCAATAAGGAAGATCCCCAATATTTTTAATTAACTTGGGTTCCAAATATCAAATCATTAAATAAGTAAGCTAGTAAAGTAAGGAAAACGTTTCAAGTGAAATCAAAATACAAACCAATAAAGAAGGATAAAACTCAAGAATTCACCTTTCAAACCATTAAATTCAGAGGTGGAGACCGATCCCATCCATGAAGTATCTCTATGATATATCTATTCAAAATATCCAATTAAACTGAGCCAATCAAATGAGATCCTTTCGAAAGTCCAAGTATCACTCATGGGATGGTAACTATGAGTCCATCCCGAGTATCACATGTAATGGACAAAGTGTCAACCGAGGATTTTTATAACTATATTTCAAATGGTTCCATCCTCATTTTTTCCATAGGAAACCGGTATCACCCAATAGTATAATATAATGTCTGGGGAAGCCCTTGCCTGGAGAGACTAAAACATCTCTACCTTGGCGCATCTTGTTGTAACCTATCAACTACAGATAGTCCAATTATGGGTTCATAATAAGGTACCCACATTCTTTCCTTGTTCTGGTTTCATTTAAAATAACAACAAATGTATATATCATTGAGCAAGTAAGGTATGAGGCTTAAGCTACATGGAATAAGGCTTAAAAAATTTCATGCCAACACATGCAACTCAATTTCACAAGCTATCGAGGTTAAAAAGGAATTTCATATAGTCCAATCCACTAACAAGGGAAAAATTAATAAAGAAACTTTCATAATTAAGGAATTATAAACAAGGAATATGGAATCAACATTCCTCTTACCAATATTTCATCAAATAAATTTTATCATCTCAAGATATAAATCTTGGCCAATTTTCGAAATCCATCCAAACCATTTAAATTGATCAAGCAAAGAGAACCAAAGAAGGAATGATGAGTTCATTGATAGGCCAGGTACTCATGTAATTTGAAACTAGTAATTTTTTATGTAAGTCATATTTCATTCAAATAAACCTCAGGTATTACATAGGTAGGAGGAACCACATATGGGATAAAATATTATGTTCAATCTTAGGCCTTATCAAGAGAGACCCAATTCATAACCCATTTCTCTTTAATCATTTTAAGAAATACTATGGTTCAATGCACACCCCATGTAAGTTTTACACATTTTATATAAAGGCAACTTAGTCAATTTATTATGGCTCACCCAAAGGGGTGACCGAGAGTCAAGGTGAACACACCAAATAGGATTTCCAGTAAGAGAATGTTACAATGGACCCAATAGAACAAACCAAAGTATTTAACAAATGATAACTAGGCATTGACTGAAGGTTTTGATGAGGGGCACTATGGTGTGACATGAAATAAGTGATGAATCAAAGATGAAGAGGGTAAATTACTACAATAATAATTATAATTAATTGTTGTGGAACACACTTAATAGGTGTCTTGTCCCATCTATCATTTTTTCAAAGGAAGAAACATCATTTAGAAATAACCAAAAGGGCCATGTATAAACATTCCATAAATCTATAAAAGGGTTTAAGAAATAAATAATAACTTAAGTAGAAATTCCAAGAAATATAATTAAAATAAACTCTCATTGTGAGTTTTTGAAGATAGTGCACCTCAATAGATGGTTTGTATTATAAAACCATGATTTTGTTTATCAAACAATTCATTTGACAAGATTAAAAAAATTTTATAAAAATGATCAAAAACATTAATTAAATACAATTAGTGTGCTAAAGGAATGAAAGTAATCAATTAATGCACTTTTAAACATATGGAGTTATAGACAGGGATCCTACATCAAAGAAGAGCCAATTTAACATTCAACACTTGACAGATTTATCAGTGACCACTCAGAATTTCTTCATACTTGCACACACATACCTTCATATATAAATATATATCCCTTAATCCAATGAACGTATTCCCCATTCAATGAGGGAATAAATACATGGAGGATATATATATATATATATATATATATCTACAAACCTAAGTACATGCATGCGCATCCTCAAAGATGGACAAAATTCACTACAATGTAAATAAGAACCCAAAATTAAAGCCTCAAAGACCAACACACCTTAATTTAATTACCAAGGAATCATAAATTAAGAAACCCACAATTTATAATTGAGAAAAAAAATAAGAAAGAAGGAAAAGCCTTGCCCTAAAACATTAGCGGCGAACCAAAATTCCCTGAACCACCTTGAATTTGGCGGTGGTTTTCGGAACATGGACAATGTAATCCTGGTATATTCTTCACATACCCTAACAGTAGAAGAAGAAAAAAATATAGGTTAATACTAATCCTAGAGTTTTGCTGAGATGAAATCAGGTGATGGGATACCCAAAAATTAGCCAGAAGTGGAAGCGGATAGAGTTGAAAGGCTTACCATGATGATTCAGAGGAGAATCACGATGAAAAATATTGCTATCGATGAATTAGAGAGGTTCCATGGAGAGGGGTTCATGCACCTGGGGGGTTTGGCTGAAGGTTGTCTCATTTCGTGGAGACAAATTCACATAGAGGGAGGTCCCGCTGAGGGAGGTCGCACAGAGGGAGGTCGTATGGAGAGAGGTTCGGCCACGAGGGCTGTTGTGCAAGGAAGGGGATACCTAGGGAGGAGGCGATCCATTTTGCAGGAGGGGTCGGAGACCCCCTTAGGTTTAAGAAACCAAAACTAAAAAAAATAAAAGTGTAATAATATTATTATTATTATTATAATTATCATTATTATTATTAAAATATTTATTTATTATTTATTTAATTTTTTGTTCAATATCATTTTATAATTTTTATCTTATCTTTTAATTTAATTAATTTAAATTACTTATGAAAATTAAATTTTAGTGCCTCAACTCTCGGAATATACATTCCAATGCTCAGTCTTAAAAATGACTTATCCCATAAACACAAAAATTCAAAATACCCCTAAAATTTTTAATCTCGTTCAAGACACAGGAAATTATATATTATATATTGATCTAGAAGTTGGAACACCTAATGGTATGATGGTCGTATATCAAATCTAATTATCCCCACAAATGGATGTTTTTGAGAATGTGATTTCTAGAAATAATATGATTCCCCATTTTGTTGAAGTTTCTATGATTCTATTCATGAGTTTGGTATTATTATATAGAGTCTATATAAATTTATTAATAAGGGAGTGTGAATATTAATACAAACATAAAAATGATATTACTTGTATCTTTTGGGTCTTTATTTCAATCCATGAAGGGTATCTATCATAGATGATTGGTGAGAAACCTAGATTTAGGGATATTCATATTTTATGGGAGCTTGTTGATGTCTTTCCAAAGTATATATATAGTTTTCCATTGAATCATAAAGCAGTTATTCATTAAAACATATACCAAGTGCTACACCTATTAAAGGACTCCTTCCAGAATGGAGCTATTTGAGTTATAATAATTTATGAATGAATTATTGGAGAATCTTGATATGATACTAATTGGGCCATCTACATTTCTATATGATGAATGTGTTCTTTTTTAACTAGATATATTGATCAATGAGACTCTCTACTAATTATTGATAACTGATCATGATGTAATCAATAATTAGAGTAATCTTCCTCTTATTGATGATTCGTTTTATCAACAATAAGGATCTCAATATTTTTCCTTGTTTGATCTTTGATCTAAATTCTACAAGTTGAGGATACAAACTGAAGACATACCCAAAATCTCCTTCTATTTGATATATGCTAAATATAAATATATATTTATTCTATTAACTCTTACTAACACCACCATTATATTCATATATATAATGACTATATTCATTAGTGATTACATTGATCAATGTGTGGTAGTTTTTATAAAAGATATTCTTATATATTCTAATATTAAATATTGGAATTCAGTTCATTAATGGATTGTATATATATTTTTAGGGAAGGGGAATATATATAAAATGATTGCCAATTGTCATTTTTAGATATATAATGATTAATTTTTGTGTCATATAGTCCAATGTGAAGGTATTTTGGTGGATCCATCAAAGTAAGAACCCATTGAACATTGGCCCAGACCGACCACTATAGTTGAGAACTATAGTTTTCCTAGTCTTGATGGATAATATTGACACGTTGTGGATATTTTTTTAGGATTTTATACTAAAATACTCAAGTTAATGTGTAAGGTAGCAATGTTACATTGGATAGATTAATTTGAATAAACTTTCATGTAGGTAAAGATAATGTTTTCTAGCACAGAAGTCCTGACACTGCATAATAGTGGAGAAGGGTTTATGATCCTTTGCAATTCATTAAAGAAGATGCTAGGTTTCATATATAGAATAATATGTATATATATTATTCCATATTAAAATTTAAAGTTCATAATTAAATTTTCCAACTCATGATTTGGAGTTACGTGAGGAATATTTTTCATTAAAAATATAGAGTAATTACCTTTACAGTGAAATGTGTGACATATATAGTAACCATAAAAGTTTGCATTCTATATTCACTTAGAACATGATTAATATGGGTTAGAGAATATGATTGCAATTGATCAATGATTACGACTATAACACCCTTATAATTTAAAATAACACTATGTCTAATAGTGTATCTAACACTAAACACAAGGTTTAAATGACCATCAAGATATTAATTAAATATTTTTATTCAACTATGATCATTACAAACTAGACAATAAATTTATATATTTTAATAATATTTAAATATATATGGAATATATTTGAAGGATAGTATTAATATAAATTATTTTTTAAATTACTTAGAAATAAAAACTGCATTTTTAATAAAATCGTTTATCTCAAAAATAATGTATACTAATTTTTTTTGAAAAAATATTATAATTAGTTTGTGAATCATTTAGAAATGTTATGTTATAAAATTCACATAATTTTTAAAATCATAATATCATTATTACCTTATGTTTAATTTTCTATATTGTTAGGAAAATATTTATTTTTTAGTGAGTTGTCAAAAATTCCAATTTTTGATAAATTATCATTACATTTAAAACATCATGTAATTTAAAAGTCCAATTAATATTTAAATTTTATTTAAATGGATAATAATTATTAATTATTTAAATATAATCTAATTAATCACATCTTAACCTCCATTATACTTAATTTTAGTATGAGTTTCATTTTAGGCTTAAAAAACATTTATCTAAAAGCAGTTATAAAGTGCATAATGTTCATCAATTTTAATTAAATAAAATAAACTCTAATGATGAATGTATTAAAATATATTTATATAATATATATATATTCTTCACTTGAAATTAAAATAATTAATATTTATTTTAATACAATTACTATAAGATTATTTTTCCTAAAAAGTGCATTTTTCATAAAATTGTTTTTTATCGCACTTACAGGTTTTATTTTAAATTCAATAATACCAAATATATGAAATTAATTTGAAATTTTGATTCCATATTATAAATCATCAATATTTATATTATATAACAATATCAAATTATTTTTTTTCATAATTAATAATAAAACTAATAAATTTTTTTTACTTTTCTAGAAAAATATAATGGTATATGTGAGTAGCCCTAGAGGTAAATGGGATAACATGTTTAAAAAAGTTTTTTTTTAATTTTATGATTTTGGATCAACTTTATATATCCCCCACTCCATTATATTTATATTTTTGAGGAATATTGTTAGATAATGTCTTCCCGCTATTGAATATATTTTGAAATTTATAAATATATCACTCCTCCAAAATTATACAAGGTAACCTAATCCCTTCACTTATTTAAACCTCCAATTAATTTCTCTCAGAAAAAAACATAAAAAAATATTACTATAAAATAATTATACACAATCTAGAGACTCTTATCTTCGAAAGATTCAAACTAGTGGGGCCTTAATAAGAGATTGAAAGGAGGTTATTTTAAGAAAATGTAATCATCTTCACCATACCCCTTCCTATTTCCTCTTTAATTTCTATATTCCATTATGTATTAAATATTATAATATAATAAATATATATTTAATATATTATTAAATTTTATACTATTTACAGAATAATATTTATCTATCTCCTCTTCCATCAAATGGAGAACAAAACCATCGTTCATGTGTCGAGTGGACTATCACCTCACAAACCGATGTATTTCATTTTCCATAATCGTCTATCATGTTAATTAATGATGGTGGATTTAAATTTTATATATGATAATAATGAAATATAAATGATTTTTTAATTTTAAAATATCATTTACCTACTTACCTTACTATCCATTGAAAACTGATAACATCATTTGTGTCTATAGAGGACTACCACTTTATGAATCGACATGATTCACTTTTTATTACCACATTACATGAATAGTATATGTAAGAATATAAAAAAATTATTATATATTTTATATAATATTAAATATTAAAATATAAAATATCACTTTCCTTTTTTCCATCATGATCATTGATAAATGGACACAGAACTCATGTGTTTGTATGACCTACCGTCTCGATGATCGTAATATAGTTTATATTTCATAAAAATATTGTGTGGTGAGTTTTAAAATAATAAATGATGTTAATAATGATATTTATTCAATTTTTAATATTCTAAAGATGATGTAATAGTGACCCATTTGAACAAGGTCAACACATCGATGTCATTTTAAATTAATGAACCGAACGTCTTAAAAATATCTGATGTGGGTATAACTGATTTTGTAATTAAATACATAGTTAAAATATATTATGAAAATTGCTTATGCATAAGGGATAAAAAATTAAAAAGGGTCTTATGAAAAATAATAATTGATATATTTTTATCTTAATAGAGATAAAATAGATCCATGATGAGTCTAACCACAATATAAGGTGTTCCATCAAAAAATAACTTTCTTAGAGAAAACATTTATTTTATGGACTTAAATTATTTTATATGGTCTATATAATATATATTTACTTATTATATCATTAATACTACATAATTCATGAAATTTTAAGTTTAAAATTAGTTGCTTCATTTGTGAGGGTTATGATTCAAATGATACCATGCCGGTAAGGGTTTCTACTTTAATAAATTTTTATTTGGGATAGTTTTTTTCATGAATTTATATTTAAGAATTTTTTTTAATTATTTTTTTAAAAAACCATTTTATTATATTATCCTCTAGTTATTTTATATCATTTTATCCAACTCTTTTCTTCTTAAAATAACTGAGTAAGTGTTTTATAAGTAAAATGGACCTTTTACATTTTCTGTAGAAAAACCACTCTCTTACACCCCAATGTTATTCATTAAAATGTTTTAATTTTTTTAATATATAATATATGATATTTTAATATAAATTGTACCTATATGGACTATTTTTATAGAAAAAATTAAAAGTAATCTTATTTTCATTTATTGAATAAGGTTTTTTTACTTTTAACCAAGTGTAAAAGGGATATTTTTTGACTTATACGACATGTAAAAAATTACAAACCATTATGTCCTTAATTTTATTTATAGATCCATTTATAATTTTTTAAAGTTATTTTCAACAAAATTTATTTCAATAATATTTTTTTAATTTTTTTCAAGATTAATTTTCAAAGTGTCAATATTATTTTCCTCATGATTATTTTTTATCTTTTTAAATGTGTATTTATTTACCAAATACAATTAAAATTACAATTAATGTTATGGGATTTTTGTAAATTATATATATATATATATTAAATATATATCTATCTAACTCTCCCTTACTTTAATGTGGGTAATGCATCACTTATGATTATTTCTCAAATGAAATCATTATGAAATATATATATATATATATATATATATATTATATGAGGCATGATTATGCAAGGAATTTTCCCTCCATGATTAATTATTATATTTATTACTTATAATAGATTTCCTTGTGTAGAGCACATAAAAATATACATGAAATTAATGTGATAGGTGTGCCCATAAATAAATAGACATACAATGTAATGAGTAATTCTATATTCTAATGAGAAATCATTTAAGGGATTAAGGAGGGATCCCAATTCATTATTGGATATTTTTACTATGTGATGTTACCTTAGTAGTTATCCTTGACTTATGTTTATGTAAAAAAATTATATTTCTTCAAAATTTTCTATGATTCAATGATATTATTATACAATGTTCATTATGTTACTCTATAAAGTAATTTCTCATTTTCCTTATATTTTGTGATAACATGTTATAATTTTGAATCACATGTTGTGTTTCATAATCATGCTATTCCCTAACTAATCGTTTTATCTCACCCCATTTTTTTATGTACTCCTTAAGTTACCCTATCATGTTTTAGGGTGTAGAAATGATTTAGGATCTCATTATAAAGAATATTATATTGATGTTTTATTTTATTCTCGTTTTTATCTATTATGAACCTGTTATTCAAAATACACTAGGCCTCATGATCGTTGGGGCGTAATTAATACATGTTCATGTTAAAAATCATGAAATATTATGTTTAAATATACTGGGCCCTGATAGTTGGTATTAGAAAGAATTTTTAGTTATCTTTTGAAAACACGGATGAGAATACATTAGTGACATCCCTCAGGATATTTCTAAGGATATTCATAATTATAGAAAAATAAACTATAATTTTAGGAAAATATTGATTGAGTGGTTTCCAAAAAATCACATCTAATTTTGGATAATACAAATGGAAGTTGGTCTCTCATAGTTATACCTAATTGTAATAACTCTGAAATGGGTGTGTATAGATGAAATTGATTACCACATAGTTAATAGTAATGGGACTTAATTTACACCTGGTTTGAAACTAAAATAGAATCTTATTTTCTAATTCAAACACTCTTGTTGAACCATAATGAAGGACTTGACAATATTATAATGTTACAAAACCAAATTGGAATTATTACCATGTATAACCAAGTTTGAAACCAAGAGACTCATACGTTTGGATTTACTTATCATTTACAAGTTATTCCTCACAATTTTTTATGTTTTCCTTTTATATGTTTATTAGTTAATATTTTCTCAACCTATTTTTATGATTTTATTTGTAATGGAAAATTAGAGAAATACTTCCAATAACTAATGTGATTTAAATTTAATGATTTTCCAAAATTTATACCTAACCTAATAGGAATGGTAGTTAGAACTAATTTTATAATTCCAAACAAGATATATTAAATTTTTATTTAAAAATATAATATTTTTGAATTTTAAAACATGTAAATGGAGATAATGATGGTTTATCATGGATGTTCTAGTGTCAAATATTAACAGGAAAAGAATATTCAATTTTTTATATGTAAAAAATTTGGGAATAGTCACCATGGAAAATTCCTTAAACAATGTGGAAGATTATTTATTCATGAAAACGGATAGAAAAAAAGGAGATAATTATTGAATAAAAATAATAACCACAATTAATAAGATGCAAGGGGAAAAATTCAACTTATGTCCCTACAAATAGTTCAATGTCATAGATTTGGAGAACATGGACATTATCTAATTCAATTCATTAATTGAATTATTAATTCCTATTGTTTTATTTTATTAAAATCACATAATATGGATAATAGAATTTTTTAGGTTTTCGAATTCAAGATTCATGTTGTTGATGTATTTTAATTAATGGTATTCTATTTATGACAATCAAGAACCATATTTAGATTGTTCGGAAATAGTTTTCCTATAAGGATTTTCTTGAATATTTTTAATGGTTATAATGACATGTAATGAGTTTTTTATGGTTAATTGTTATTTTCTATAAAATCATGATTGATGAAATTAAATTCTTTAATATTTTCATGATTTTGAGGAAATTATAGTAAATTAATATTGTTTGATTTTTTGGAAAAATATAAAGTATATAAGAATTTAGATCTTAAAACATGATTTGAGGAGTAAGGTTATTTTTATTATTTTTATTATATTTTTTTAAAAATTATTTAGTTATATTATTATAGTTATTAAAAAGGAACAACCTACATTTTAGCAAAAAAATTATCATAACCAGCAAGGTCGTGGTGGTTAAACCCAAAACTGAATAGTGATAAGTTTGCATGTAACAACCCATGATTTTATCAATATAAATTGACTTATTATAATTTTCTATATATTATAAATAAAATAAAATGACATAGACAACATACATTAAAGTGATTAAATAATGAAATATTAAGTATCTTTTTATGTTAAAGAACCTATACCTATTAAATTGTAACTTGACCCTTGGAATAATAACAAGACCATTAGAAATAATAATCCAGCCAGTAAAATAAAAACCACACCTATGAATGTATAAATAAAATTTTGGAATCATATAATAAAAAATATGATGTAATTATATAATAGTATAAGTAAATAAATGTTTAAGAGATGACAAATTATGAGTTGGTATTTTTATAGGTCATAAATATTTAATAACAATTTTATAATTAATTAAATGATTTAAAAGAAAATTTATTTTTATAAACTGTATCCCAAAATTATTATTTTCTATCCTATGATTATAATATATTTTTATGAGACCTTAATAAATTTTTAAAGGTGTTATAAAATCATTTATAATTTTAAAATCGGTATTTTTCTAATAGACAAAGAATATAATTAAAAATAAAATTTATCTTATTTATAAAATTATTTTAATAAAATAGCGTTCAATTTTTAAATTTTACATGTATAAAAATATATTGGGTGAATTTTTTGGATTTTTCTGAAATTGTTAATTTTTTGGGAATATTGGAATGCTATAATTTATATTATTTAACAAATTCATGAATTATTGAACCATTGATCATTTATTGCTGATATAATCCCAAAATCTCAAATAATCCTTCCATATTTTAATATATTTTCTAATAAGGTTAAAACTATTCATATTTGTGGGCCAAAATAATAAAATAAATAATAAAATAATAAAAAAATGGCCCTCTCATCCACAATAATTAACACCTCTCACCACATCTTCTCCCCACACATTATAAGGATTGAATTTATGTAAAATTCAAAAACAACCATATTTCCAAGACCATTCAACATATCTAGGATACTTTTGTCTCAAAAAATGAACAAAACCAATTATATAAAGATGTTCTCAAGGAGAAGAATTCGTGAGGTAAAATCCTCTTTCTTTTCATTTAATTTCTTTTGATTTTTTTATTATCTCCTTATATCAAATTATCCATGTTTCATGAAAACTATATTAACATAAATATACTAGAATTTTATTATTTTAGTGGAATAATCCATCATCAAAACCCTTGCCATCTCAATATTATTCTCAAAATGAAAACACTGTCTGTGATGTGTCGATTTACCACCATCATTGACGATGAGCTTTCATTTTCTTATACAGCCATCAAGGCTGGTGACAAAACACATATATTAGTTGAAAATATTTTAAGATTTATGTTATATACATATTTATGTAATAACCATATTTATATTATAACCATATTTATGTTATAACCATATTTATTTTATAACTATATTTATTTTATGGAACTAACATATATACATAATATAAAATAACAAAATGAAACAAGATCGAAATGATTGAAGAAACGCCAAATCAATCTAAATGATTATCATTAACATTTTATCTAATAATTCATATTTATACCATAAAACCAAATGATATATAAGATGATTTACTATTATGTATTTTAATTAATAAAACAATTCTGAAAAATATACTCATTTTACAAAAACATCCATACATGCATATATGTGAACTAATCATTAAAACCAAGAAAATAAACACTCAAGAATGATGAAACTAAAAACTATAACTCATAAAAATGGCCAAAACCGAATATAATAAAATTATAACAAATACATTATTTTTTAATAAGTTCTAGATTTATTTAATAATTAATGTTATTTGATTATTTAGGATATTAATGTGATGAGAGTATTCAAACATCAGGTAAGGGGATTCTCAATCCCAACTCATTTTCTAGGGGTTATTACTCTTTCATGCCAAATTTTAGTGTCAATTTTCTTATAGTATTACTCAAACATAATTTTATTTTTATTCTATTTTATTTTGTGGGATATACTTGTTTATAATATGATTTTATGACAAATACAATGTTTTTTCCAAAATAACTCATCTTTCAAAAAACACAGGTTTTACTTGTATTGAGATTATTTCTTCTTGAATCAAGTTAGATGATTCTTAAATGAAGTATTTTATGGATTTATTCTTTTGGGAACCATAAAGTTTATTTATGAATTTATTAATTCTTACTTTATCAATAATCCCATTTTCTTTTCTTCGATTATTTTATAGATAATATTGATATATGTTCTAGGTGGTTTACATGATTATGTAAATGTCATGATGTGATGAGTGAACCTGAAATTATATAGCACTCCAATGCAATAGGTAATGTGATGTATCTCATAAGATAATGTTAAATATATTTGTATAAGATGATATATTTGTTCACAATGATGATTTTATGATTATTCACTTATGATATACATGAACATGATGCTAGCTTTGTTCATAACTATGTGTGGTATTTGACCATTAAGACATGTTGTTTCATTTTTATACATTGACATAGTTCAGGACTCTATATAATTTATCCTATCATGATTATGATGACGATCTTATGATTATATTATGATGATGACTATGCTCACCCCATGTTATATTGATTCATTCTCTTATTTTTTTCTATTACATGGAATTTACCTCACCCATTTTATTGATGTATATGCTCAGGTGATTACTTGTAATGTAGAGAATGTGAAGTCCCGTAAGAATCTATAGAAGAAGAAATTAAATCATTTTTATGTTTTATTATATGAAATTTATGAATGGTCCTAATTTTTCCAAGATATTAAACCTTTGGATCCTATTTTTGTAACATTATTATATTATCAATCTTAAAATGATGACATAGTAATGTAAGAAGAAGTAGAGTCACTATAGTTGGTATCAGATAATGGTGTAGTTAATTTTGGAATTATGAATAGAGAAAATTAGTGAAATCCTTTACTATTATACTAGTTATATGTAATCACCCAATAGGATTTGTTTTATAAAAATGATATACATAGATATCCCACAAGATGCGACTTTATAGTTTATTTCACAAAAGAATACATTATTTATTATGAAATTAATTACGTTTGTTTTGTTCAAACCATTTTTATTCTATAAAATGGTTGTAGTCAGGATAAACCAGGACAACAATACATGTAAAGGACAATGAAAAAAATGCCTCAATGATAACATAATTCCTTCAGAGGTGGAGTTCAAAATTTGATGGTTGTGCTTACCCAGCTATCTAAGGCTATGAATAATAACCTAAATAATATGAAATGTCCACCTTCACCAAAGATGGATAAATTGGGTATCAATTATATCATATGGAAATGATAATGGATATTTAGTAGATCTTCTGATCCGCTAGTTGTAGAATAGTGGGTCAACTCAATAGAGAAGATCTTTTCTATACTTCGTTCTTCTGAGATTGAGAAAGTGACTCTGTCCATTTATCTTTTAGATAGAGAGGCCAATTAATGGTGAGTGTTGATTAATAACACCAACCCAAATGATGAAACCAAAGAGATATAGTGGGAATATTTTGATAAAATATTTCGTAATAAGTATTTCCCTTTAAGTATTAATAAAAATTTAGAGAGATAATTCTTAGAGGTGAAGAAAATTGAAGGTGAATCTTCGATGACTTATGAATACAATTTCCCATGGATTTCAAGGTATAATTCAGGTTTTATTGTCAATAAAGGTAGAAAAATAGATATATAATTTGGTGGTCTAAAATAATGCCTTATAAGTTTTCATATAATTTGTGAATTCAGAAGTTGTGAAGAATTTATTTGACGTGATCTCTATGTGGGCATGGAGTTTAGAGAATAGTCCCATGGACATAGAGATATGAAATGAAATAAGGAGTTTCAAGATGGGGAATCTAATGAAAAATGTGGGAAGAAAACTCAACCTATAAATTTTCAAAAATTTGTGAAGAAGAATCATGGTAATTTCCTCAAAGGGACGGGGAAATGCTTCAAGTGTGGGAGAGAAGGCCGCCAAGGTTATGAATTCTGAAGATACATGAGGAATCTAGACAATGTGGTCCATAAAATGAGGTCATAACCTATGGTTCAATGCTTAAAATGTAAGGATAAATTTCATTATACAAACAATTTCACTAAACCTTAAGTTATCTAGGTAAATCAGCACCATCATCCACTAAAGGTAATGGAGAAAGAAAAATTTTATGTCACCACTATAGTAGAGGTGGAGCCTAAAATGATGTAGTAACCAGTATTCTTGCTATTATTTCAAGAAAAGAGAATATACTCATTGATCTTGGTTCTATTTATTATTTAATATCAATAATGGTTAGTGTAATAGGTCAATAATCTCCAAAAAAATATAGATTTTGAGTTATCTAGGAGAATAGAAAAGGGGGAAATTATTCCATCCAAAGTACATAACTCCTCCCTGGTTAATTTTTATGGGCTGAACCACTATCAAATATTGTCTTCTTTCTTTTGGTGTAGTTTGTTTATATATTTTGAATGAACACTCGATGTTTATAAAAATCTAAAATCAAATGTTGGGAAAGGGAGATCACTTTTCACATCCCGATGCACCCTCTAATTTTGTAAAATTATAAGGAGGAGGATGAATCTCTTTAAGAATCTGCATCACAATTGTGGATATTATTAACTTATTAGAAAGAATATCTTGCTTAAATGATTAAGATGAAGGAGATAATTTTTATTTTGGACATACCCATTATGAAGGGCCATACTGAAGTGTTCCCTAAAGAATTTTCAAGTCTTCATCCCAACTTAAAGGATGAGTTCTCAATTTAACTTATTCCAGGATCACTACCTATATCAGAGACACCTTATATAATAGTCATCATTGAGTTAAAGGTACTGAAAAAGTAGTTAAAAGTGAATATGATCAAGGATTTTATATACCCAAGTACTTCACTATGGGATACACCAATCCTCTTCATCAAGAAGAATGAGAGATCAATGCGCCTCTTCATTGATTATCATGAGCTCATAAAAATCTTGATAAAGATAAACTTCCCTAACTAGTGGTAGATGACATGTTCGATCAACTATGTGATGCCACGTATTTCTTTATGGTGTATCTTCGGTTGGGAAATCACTAATCAATTGTGATGAATGAACATATTCCCAAGTCTGCCTTTCATATGATGTATGAACATTATTATTTCATCGTGATGCCTTTACAACTCAGTAATGTTCTAAAAATATTCATGGAAAAAATTAATTGAGTCTTTAATGATTAACTCAAAAAACCTGGTAGTATTTATTGATGATATTCTGATATACTTCAAGAGTAAGGGGGATATGAGGAGAATTTTAATATTGTGCTAAATAATTTATAAGGGGAAAAAATTATGCAATGTACAATAAATGTGAGTTATAGATAGAGGATGTATCTTTCTATGGCCATGTTATAGACCGCAAGGGAATATCTATGGGCCTTTCTAGGATAATGGATATCAAAGAGTATCCAAAGATAACACTTATAACAAAGATCTATAGATTACATGGTGTAGCTAGAAATTATCAGTGATTTTTGAAGAGCATAGCATTATTGTAAAACCCACTAAAAAATACTAAACAAAAGGTACACAAGTTTTCATAGACTAGTGAACGTGATTACAACTTCAAACAGTTAGAAAATAGACTTAATATCGTGACAATACTCACACGTATGACAAGTGGGGTACTACAATTGGTATATTGTGATGCTTCAAAAAAGGGATTAAGTTGTGTAATGATGAAAAATGATAAATTAATAGCCTATTACTCTCGAAAGTTGAAGATTCATGTGAAAAAACTATCCCACACATGATCTGGAGTTGGAAGTGATAAACATCATGTTGAATATCTAAAGACATTATTTTATGTGGATAAGTGAGAAATATATATTTATCATAAGATACAAAAATATATATCCACACAAAAGAAGCATAACATACACTAGTGACGATAGTTATATCTCATCAACAAATATGACTTCTCAATCCACTCTCATCCAAGAAAATAGAGTAAAGTAGTGGATACTCTAAGTATAAAGTATCCTACAATATAATTAATGATATGAATTGATAAGGATAAAATATTTGTAGATTTGAAATGGATAGTCATGGGAATTATTATGGAAGGAACATTAACAATCCTTTATCAAATGATTTCTCAACCACCCCTCATGGGAAAAATAAAGGATTCTTAAAAAATGATGTGGAAATTTAGAAGAATGTGGAAGAAATCAAAAAAGAGATATACCTAGACTGAAAATTTGATGAGAAATGAGTTGTAAGATTTGTTTCATGACTATGTGTACCATATAATCTAGAGATAAATAATGATCTTGGGAGTGACGCACATAACTCAACCTCTAATATTCACCTTGGGAGCACAAAGACGTATCAAGTTCTCTAAGTGACTTATTGGTGGGACAATATGAAGAAGGAGATCGATTAATATATATCAAAGTGCCTAGTATATTATAAATTGAAGGATGAATGGAAAAATACTAAAGGGATGATGAAACTGTTACTCATACTAACATGGAAATGGGAAAGCATCACCATGAACATTTCCATAAGATACTTGAAGAAACCAGAGAAATCAATGCTATATGTTTTTTTATGAATCATCTGACACATACAAATCACTTTATCGAAATACGAGAGTATTTCTCACTTTATCAAATTTCATATATATATATATACATTATCGAAGTGGTATGGATATATAGAGTACCAATATCGATTTTATCCAATCGAGATTTGAGAATTACCTCCACTTTCTAGAAAATTATTTAACATGATGTAAACACCGATATGAACATCATAATGGATTATCATCCTAGAACCGATGGCTAATATAAATGGACAATTCAGACAATGGAAGACATGTTAAGATCATGTTCTATATACTTTAAAGTAGGATATGAATAATATCTACATTTGGATGAGTTCTTTCACAATATCTATTTCCACTCGACCATCCAAAAGGATCCATATTATTCCCTTTAAATCTAAATATAAGGAACACCGATATGTGAGGATGACATTAGTGATCATAAGGTGATAGGGCATGAAATGGTCAAAGAAGTGGTAGAGAAGGTAAAACCCATTCAACAACGCAACAAGAGAGTCCAAATTTGAAAATAGACCGATGAAAATTGATGATACCTAGATTTCGAGATTGTATATGTGTTATTCCTTTGCATATGTCCATGGAAAAATGTTCATCGGAATTGGGAAGAAATGAATGGTGAGTCCTAGGTACTTCAACCTTTCAAAATTCTTGTTTGTGTTAGATATTTTTCCTATTGACAAGTACTTCAATATAAATTTTCTCAAGAACACAATGTATTCCATGTATCCTCCTTGGGTATGTAAATACTAGATCCCCCAAATGTACTGATTTCAGAGGTGGTATAGTCAGAAAATGATCTCTCATGGAAGGAGAAACTGGTGAAGATCTTGGACCATAGAGGTAAATTTCTACTAAAAATATAACTCACTTGGTAAAATATAAATGGAAATACCATATGTACGAAGAGGAAACATAGAAATCAAGGGAAGCAACGTAGGAGAAGTATACACACCTATTTTCAAAATCAAAATATCGAAGGTGAAATTTTAATAAGGGGGGGAATAATATAACAACAAAAAATTTTATCAATGGAAACTACCTTATTATAATTATGAAATATATTATAAATAATATAAAATTTCACATAGAAAACAATACAAACTTTATAATTTATAAATGTATGACATAAGAGGTATTTATTAAAGTTAGGAAACAAATTCCTCTTAAATTGTAACATGTACCTTGTAATAGTAACATGACCATTAAGAATAGTAATATAGATAATAGAATATAAATATCACCTATGAAGTCATAAATAAAATTTAGGCAACTTATAATGGAAAATATTACAAACAATTCCATAGTATTAGAAAATAAATGTTTTAGAAATCATAAATTGAGTGTTGGTTGTTTTGAAGGTCATAAATATTTAATAACAATATTGTAATTAATATAATGATTTAAGATAAAATTTAATTTGATAAAATGTATTCATAAATTAATTTTTTGTTTTCTTATTATTATAATATAATATTATCATACCATAATAAATTTTTTAAATTTCCATAACATCAGTTGTTATTTTAAAATTAGAATTTTTTGAATAAATTATGATTTAAATTAAAAAATTTATTTCTCATATTTAGAAAATTATGTTAATAAAATAGAGTTTTTTTGAATTCTATATTTTAATAAAAATATTTAGTGATTTTTTTGTATTTTTTCAAAAAAATTAATCATTAAGTGAATAGTAAAAAATGGTAATTTATAGTATTTAACAATTTCCTAAATTATTAAGTCATAGAATATGGATAGATGATGGAAGCAAAAAATCACTACATTTACTTAATTATTATAATATATTTATTTATAATTTTATAACTATTCATTGTATTGGTCTAAAATAATAGACCAACGAATAAAAGAATCAAAAAGCATCCCCTCCTCCCCCATAAATAACACCTCTCACCACCTCTTCTCCTAAAACCATTCAACACATGAATCTATAAAAC
This sequence comes from Viscum album, assembly GCA_963277665.1. Lineage (NCBI taxonomy): Eukaryota > Viridiplantae > Streptophyta > Magnoliopsida > Santalales > Viscaceae > Viscum > Viscum album. The sequence continues at coordinate 553,961,794 of OY728140.1, read as the reverse complement.
TATATTCTAAGACCACATCCCAAAAACTCCCCCAAAAAAATATCCCATGTTCATAACAAAATAGAAAATATAATTACCCTAGGGTGGTTATCTAAAAGAAGAATTTGAGAGTTAAAATCCTCTTTCTTTTCTTCTAATTTCTTTTCAATTTTTTATTCTCTCCTCATACCCCAATATAAATGTTTAACGATAACTCCAATATCAATAATATGATATAATTTATTATTTTAATTGAATAATCCATCATCATATCCCTTCTAATCTCCCTTATATTTTAAAAAATATAACATCATCCGTCATGTGTGGATTTACTCCCATAATGGATGATGCACTTTCATTTTTGTATAACACCTTCAAGGAAGGACATAAAACCATTATAAGGGTTGAAAAATATATTAAAATTTATTTTATAACCCCTTTTATCTTATATAACTAAAATATATAAATAATTTTCAATAATAAAAAGAAACTAGTTTGTAGTGATCCAAAACTAACATATTAATCTAAAGTATTATCAATAACTTTTTATCTAAGGAGTCGTCCTCATTAAATATGAACGAATTATATAAAATATATTTTAATATTCCTTATGTTAATTAATAATATATAATCTAAATTCTCTGAAATTATCCTTGTTTTATATGAACTTCAATACATCTACACAAGTGAACTGATCATGAAAACCAAGAAAATGAACACTCTAAGATGATGAAATTGAACACTCTAGCTCATAAAAATATCCAAAAATGAACTTAATAAAATTATAATAAAAAAATAAAAGTGTAATTGGTTCTATATTTAATCATTAATGAATTTAATTTGATTATCCTGGAAATTAAAGTGAAGAGAGGATTCATATATAAGGAAAAGAGATTATCAATCCCAACTCCTTTTCTTGGGGTTATTCCTATTTAATTTAAAATTTAAGTGTGGATGCATTTATAATATTACACAAACATAGTTTCCATATTATTTTCTTTTCATTTATATGATATAATTGTTTACAATCTGATTTTATGAAAAATTAGAAGATTTTTCTAAAAGAACTCTTCTTTCTAAAAACACATAGATTACATCCCTTGAGATTTTTTCTTCTTCACTCAAGGTTGATGATTCTTATAACAAGTAAATTATTCCAATTTTATATTGGGAACCATAATTTTTATTCATGAATGTTTTATTTTTGAAATTTTATTAAAACCCATTTTCTTTCTATGGGTTAATTTACATCTACGACTGATATATGTTCTATGTGGCATGAATGATTATGTAAATGTTATGATATGATGGGTGAAACCAAAATTATATAGTACTCCAATGCATTGGTAAATTTAATTTATCTCATGATATAAGATTAAACATGTGTGAACATGATGCTTTATTTTTTCAAAATGATGATTTTATTATTAGGTATGTATGTTTTGCGTGAACATGATACTAGATTTTTCCACCACTATGTGTGTTATTTTACCACTAAGACATGATGTTTCATTTTTTATGCATTTCCACATCCCATTCCATTATCTAATGCTTTATCTCATGATTATTATGGTTATCATGTGCTTATTTTATAATGATTATTATTTCGATCACCCAATGTCATATTTATTCTTGTTTTTATCTATCCTCTTAGATATTAGATCACCCCTTTCATTGATGTACACCCTCTGGTGATTACTCGTCATACAAAGAATGTGAAGTCCACTATGAAGTTATAGAATAATGAATTAAATAATGTTTATATTTTATCCTGTAATAGTTATTAATGTTCATAATTTTCCAAAGAGACTAATCCTTTATATCCATGTTATATAACAGTATTATGTTGTCTTTCGTCAAAATGATGTAACAGTAATGTAAGAAAAAGAAAGGTCACTATAGTAAATCTCGTACTACTGTTCTATAAAATGTAATGGATAGTATGAAATTATTTTTTACGTATGTTTGAAACATTTTTTAACATATTCAATTTTAAGAAAATAAACAATGTGTTAAATAGCATACAAGATAAGCTACATCAAGCTTAAATGAACAACTAAATATTATTATTTAAATGTTATAGTTATAACCTAGCCATTGGAATGGTGGGAATTAAGGGTATCAACTGAATTATGAATATGTGGTTTAAATATTTCTAAATAATGATTCATTGGTTACAAAAAAAATTAGAAATGGAAATTAAAACCAATTGAATATAAAGGATGCGTTTTTTATTAAACCCTATTTAAAAAGAGAATAATTGTGCTAATAAAATCATATAACTCTTTGTGTATTTTTATTTAATGAAAATATATGTTTTATATTCAATTAAATTTATTAAAATCATCTTATATGTTTTTAGATAAAAGAAGTATTTTTCTAAAAATACAGCTTTACAACATTTTGATAGAGAACCCCTTTTAAATTTAGTTTTAGACACCTTTATATGTTATATTTAATAAAATAAATTTCTCATTTAGATTAAGGTGATCAAAAATTAGTTCTAATGGATTTTTTATATTTTTCTGATAACTATCATGTTTTGATGAATAGTAAATATATGCTAAATTTTAATTGAAAACAACTTTTTCCATCAAGATAATTTATATAGATAAATCATATTATTTAATCATTTGAAAGTATAAATGGAATATGTTTTTATCATTTAATCCAATTTTTATCATTATAAGTAATTTCAAATTGAAATCTGACATAAACAGATGTGAACCTTTTAGATGTTTTTACTTCTTAAAAACACGCTTTCTAGTTTTGACAACGTGAATTAATTCTAAATTAATTTATTCTGATTTTGTATTTTTAATTTTAAAAAATGGATTCCATATTTAAAATTAGACGGTTCCAATTTTGTAAATAGGTAACTTATATTTTTGGACATTATGAATAGTAACTTCAGTAATTATTTTATTTTCCGTGGTTAATGGGTAAATCTGGTAAATAAGAGAAAAATAATAATTTTATAATAACATTAAACTACCCAAACATGTTTCCTAATCCAATTAAATGAGATAATTCCAACCATGTGCATTATTGGGTCGATTTCAGGACCCCATGGAGCCACATGGGTGTGATAATGACATGTTATTAGAATTAACTGAAAGTAAAGAGAAATATTACATAAACTTGTATCTTTTACTAAAACAATTTTAATATGATTTTATATAACCAATATATTTGAATATAAATATTCATTCAAAATATAAATAGATTTCATAAATCATGGTATTATATTTATAATTTCATACATTAAATAAATAACATTATTTATGACATAATGGTGATGCAGTGATTGCTTCATTAATAAAGGATTCAAATAAATGATATTATAAATATTAAAATACATATTAACTGAAATAAATAATGTCATCTATGAATTGTCTATTTGAATATGTTATTTTATACTTGATTCAATTTTTTCCAAAGGAATTAAGTTGCTATGAATTTCTAAAAAGTCAAGTATGAATAGTGTCCAAAATTGACATAATTCATAACTTAAAAAATAAAATAGTTTATTAAATGATATTAAATTCCTAAAAATATAATATTCTAAAAATGGTTAAGATAAGGCCAAATATGTCATAAATTACTTTTTTGTGGGTTATTTGATATGATATGGTAATTACATTAACCAATAATGTGTAAATAACTTAATATCACGATAAGATTAAAAAGGGTAAAATAAGGGTTAAACAAAAAATATAAGGATAAGAAAATATTCAAAACATGTATAAAAATTATTTTATTAAGGTTATTCAAACCAAAATAATATTATAATATAATTAAATTAGTTTTGGAACTTTTTTTAATCGAAATTGATTTTATAATAGAATAGTATTTCAAGACTTTCCTAAAGTGCCCCTCCTCCCTCTTATAAAAGGCCTCCTCATCTACCAAATTAATCACACCTCTCAAGCCTCTTGGCTCATCTAAATTATTCTTAAATAATATCCCAACATCCCTCCCATCCTTGTGGAATCTTTACCATGGGCATAAGTAAATACAATAAAGCCTTTTGGGTCAAATCAAAAGAAGTTGTCCGATTTAGAGGTAACATCTCCTCTCAAGTTCCTTTCCTTTATTTTCCTTCTCCACTCCATGTGATCTTCTTATTCTATGTTTACATAAAAAAACTAGTATCATAAATATACTATTATTTTTTAATTTGAATTATTATAACTACACTTATACACACCTCCATCTAATAAATATGATTATATTATTTCTGTGTACGGTGAACTACTACCTCACGAAATGATGATTGTTCAATTTTCTCCAACCAAAACTCATGGTGGACATTATTATGGCACTGTATTTATATATGATATATATTATATTTATATTTTTTATATTATTCTGTAATTTTTATTTACAACATACCTTTTTGCTTTCAATGATGTGTAAATACGATAATTTCCTTTGAGGAAGTGTGGATTTTCGCCCCCTAAAAGTGATATGACTCATTCATGCTATAAATGGAATATATAAAGGATAATTTTATTATAATTATGATACATACATGAAATAAATATAAAACTATTATTAAAAAATACATCATTTTATTATTATTCTTTTAATATGACAAATAAATGAAAGTAGTATTCATGCGTACGTACAGCCAACCATTTCCATGAACGGTGCATTTCATTTCTTTTCTCCAAAATTTATGGACTATTATAAATACATATATAATGGATATATATGATATTTAAATTATTAATATCATCCCTTAGATCATTTACTTTTGACTATATGGACAATTTATATCAAAACAAGTTCATTTTTGACTCATGTACCAAATATCGACAAAACAACCGAAACTAACATAAATAATTATGTAATTTTTATAACATGGTATAAAGGGAATAATAAAATTTAAAAAGTTTATAAAGAAAGTATAAATAAACATAATTTTATTATTTAGGAACATAACGATTGTACGTGATGATTCGGAATCAAGGTAAGGTAACTTCTTAACCTAATTTCCATTATTTAGGTTAATCTTCTACTTCTTGATTATGTCATGTTATGATTATGTGAGAAAAAACTTTTGATATAATATATTTTATTTATACATTATTTTCTTTATTTATAGTGAATACACATAATTGATCTATTTTATTAAAAATGATCTTTTTAAGGGAATTCCTAAACCCAATTTCCACTCATTGGGTTTTACGCGTACTTCATTGATTATATTATGCGAAGATTGTGTGTAGAATTATTGTTTATTTATTCATGTGTTAATTCCAACATCCCTTTGTGTGGATATACCTTTTATACACATAATCACCCCATTGATAAATTCTTATGTCATTTATATGATATTTGTCAGGGATTTTGTCTCAATTTACATTCTATTGAGACTTATTTGTTATTATACACCTATTAACTTTTAGATGGTGTATAAACTACCCTTTTGAAATTTTATATAAAGAATTTCTATATTCTCAAGATATTTAATGTTTCTTTAATTTTATTCCTTAATTATTTTTGTTCAATTGTTTATCAAGTGTTACGATACTCTTTAACTAAAACACCGTTTTAAAAGTTTTGAATATTTATTCTTCTAAATCTTTCTCATTAACGTCCATGTTTTCAAAATTGTTTTGAGGATTTATTTATATTTAAAATAATGTTTTAAAATGTTAATTCCTTTAAAATATTCAAAGTGGTATGGTACACATTGATTCAAAAATATCTTTATTAAATGTTTTAAATGGTTTTGGAAATGGATTGAATATTTCAATATCTTTAATTGATTTCTTCTGATTGATGAGTGATATGCTGTTAATTTCAAACTTTTATGTGACACGATTATGTAAGGGTAATTGGACATTTTATGGGTGGTTACGTGATAAACCAAATACAGTTGGTTTCACAATAAAATGAGTGCGAGTGAGCCCGAGATAGATCTCCAATTAATTGGGTAAAATGATGGAAGTAAATGATAAAGTTTATTCTAAGATATTTAGGGACTATACTATGATGGGTACTCCAAACGTAACCATGATGGTTCCTCCATATGTAGTTGTGAAATCTAAAATGTAAGTATGTTATGGATGCTACAAGTTAACTTTATGTTTTGTGATTTCTATGATTTATTCATAAATCTTAGGATTTCATGAGGTTTGTTAAAGAGCTTATGTTTTATGAGTGAAAAATATGATTTCATTGATTTGTATGTATTCATGGACTAATGTTTTCTTTCCTTATTTTATATCCCTTACTATGATTTTTCTGTTCAACCCAAGTTTTTATTTGAAAATATTTTTCACAAGGTAAAAGAAAGGGTAAGAGAAAAGAAAAAATTTAAGAAGATTTTATCCAAAAAACAATTCTTGTTTTATTTAAAGAATTTTATTATTGTGAATAATTGGATAGATTAGAAGTGTCTATATTGAAATATTTAAGTTTCTATGTACGATTTATGGCCTAATTCTCTAAAAATATAAACCTGAAATGATCCTTGAAGTGAATTAAAGTTAAATTAATGACTTATCAAAAGATTATGCAGTGTTTAGGGTTGAGGCCTTATAAATTTTATATTATTATCTAGAAACATATTATAGGACAAAATATTTTTTATATTTTTATATTTTGAAGGGATTGATGATATTTTGGGAAACATTTATTTGGGATATTATATATTTATATATATTATGTTTAATTTATAAGATTTTTGGGAATAAATATATTATGTTGCTTGAAATTTATGTTTAAGGGTATGAGATATCCCTGGGTTTAAAAAATATTCACATTACAGATATTAAGGTTATTTGAGATATATTTTTATTTATTATAGGACAAGTCTATGTTAATCATTTGGTGTTATTGTTGTATTTTTTATAATAATATAATAATTTTAATTTTTGGTATTATCTTAATAATAGATAAATGTTTGAGTTGTAATAATAATAGAAGGAATAGATGTTTACTCATTTATAGATCTTATAATCTATTAAATTGTAATTTTAGTGCTTCACTAATATAAAAATATTATATCCTAAATTTATTCCTAGTAATATGTAAATGTAAAATTGATTCAAGAAAATTAAAATTAAGTAAAATTGTCTATGAAATAAAATATATCAAATAATTGTATTTTATTTTTTTAACTATCTTTATAGAAAAAATCCTCAAAAGGATATTGAAAACATTTTACCCAATTATGTTCAAATCCAATGAATTAATGGGCTTTTAAGTCATCACATATTTATGGTTTTTTAACTTTCTACTAATCATTATCTTTATTATGATAAATTAATTCTATCAATAACAAAAATTATTTATTCTTTTCAACCACATCTATATTTTCACATCCCACTAATTTTCTCATACATTAAAACCTAAACATGTGTTATTCCAATTTACCATTGTATTTCACTTTCCTTGTTTTGATATGATATTTTATTAACCATTTTTATAATGTTGTCTTTGCATAAGGTATATTTTAAAATTTAAAATCCTTTATTACTAAAAACAGTTCAAAATTGATAGAACTCAATTTAGTTAATGTGGTATAATGTAACAACACAATATTTTAATAGAACGTTATGTTCAATATTATATTCTACATGCCACACTATGTTTAAACAAACATCCATATATTATTAAAATATTATTATTTAAATATGATCATTATAACTTAGCCATTAAATTTTAAATTATGATTAGAAAAACTATATTTTGAAATATATATATATGTGTCATAATAAATGTTAATGTCTTTATAAAAACATTTGAAATTGGCTCTTAATTTTTTATTAAAATGATTTATTTCATAAATTATTTTTATTAATTATTGAGAGAATATATTATAAATAATTTTTATATATTTTATAAATTTACTTTTATAAATTCAAATTGATTTTTTAAATCAATATATTGATATTCACTTGGAGTGAAAGTATTATATTTCTTAGAAAATAATGATTTTATTTGAATAGGAAAAAATACCAATTTCTATAAAACAATTAATCCCCTTAAGAAATAAGAAATTTAAAATTACCATTAATCATTTAAATTTATTTAAATATATCATATGTGTTATATATTTGGATAAAATCCAAATAATTATATTTATATCAATATTATGTAGGATTTTTGTATGAGTTTTATATTTATGCTTAAAAACAATTTTTTGAAAACTATATCAAAGTGCATAATGTTACTAAATTTAAAATACATTAAATAACTCCTAATTATGAATGATTTTAATAAAATATATATAATATATATTTTTTATTTTGAATGTAAATTTTTATAATGTTGATTTCTATTCATATAGTTAATACGAGAACATCTTTTCCCAGAAAAATGTATTTTATAGAAAACTTCAACTCATTGCAATTTCTAGTTTTATTTGGAATTAAATTATACAACATTTATGAACTAAATATGATAAATTGGACTAAATATTTGAAATAAAAATATTTTATATTATATAATATGTTCTGAATATTTTTTTCCTAAATTAATACTAAAAATAGTAAAACAAACAGTTACCCTATTAAACAAATTAAAATGGTAAAACTGAGTATCATCATAGGTAAAGATGGTGAATTTTTTAAAAAAATATTTTTTCGGTAGTGGTGTGGATAGATATTATTTATTCCAAACTACTTAATTTTTTAATTTTGTAGGTGTGGTTCCTAAGAGTGACTTTCCATAATTGAATAGTTTTGGGTATTCACAAAAGACATCACTCCTCATTTATAAAAGTGTACACCCTACCCCCATATCTCCACACATATCAAGACAATTGAATCAACCAATAACCAAAATAAAATCACTCCCCAACATCCTTATATACATTATAGTTATTATTTTTTCCAAAAAATTTATAACTTAGGCACTTAATATGAGATCTAAAGGTTGTTCTTCTAACTAAAGTTAATCAATTTCATGAAGATCCTTATTTATAAAATCTACTTTTCCACATTAAATTAACTTTTAAAAATTAATATATAATAAAAATATAATCACCTATATATAGAGAATATGTTATTTTGATTTCATAATGTTTATCTATCTCCTCATCTATCAAATGGGAAACGATACCACCATTCGGGTGTATGAAATACAACCACCTCGTAAATAGGTGTAATTATTTTTCCATCGTCACTACTCATAGATATTCTTGATGATGGATTTAATCTATATATATTATATTCATTACAAATTAAAAATTATTTAAAATTAACATATCATAAAACTCCTTACTATACCATCAATTTAAAATTGATATCATCATTCGTATATAGGGAGGCCTACAGCCTTACGAATAGATGTTATTCATTTTTTATAACTGCATCACATAGATTGTATATGTTGTTTAATTTAAAGGAAAAATATATATTTATTATATAATTATAATTTTATAAATATAAAATAATATTGTTCTTCTTTCAATCATGATATTTGAAAAACTAAAATGTCACTTTTGTGTAAGTACGATCTATTATCTCCATGATTTCATCATAGTTAATTTTTTACAACCTTATTTTATGGTTGGATTTACAAGTATAAATGATAAATGAAAATAATAATTATGAAATTATTATTATATAGATTATGTAACCCCTTTGATAATGGTCAACAGACCAACATCATTTTTAATTTATGAACAAATAATCATTAAAACACCCGATGTGGACATAAATAATAATATAATTAAATATATAATAAAAATTATTTCAGTAAATTATTTATAATTAAGACTAGAATCAGTTATTAAAAAAATAGTTCATATAAGTTTATTATAATAGAGATAAATGACATGCATGACAAGTCTTGAAAAAATGTAATGGTTTTTATTTGAAACAATATTTCTTTAAGAAACATGTTCTTATATTCCCCTACTTTTAGTATATAGTTTATGTAAATGCCATATACACATTATATAATTAATAATTCATAATTGATTTTATTTTAGGATAAAATTGAATTAATTTATTCTTGGGGTTATGATTTACAAGTAACCAATGTGGTAAGGGTTTATGGATCAATATCATTTTAATTAGGATTTTTTATGATTGAATATCAATTGATGGAAATTATTAGATCAATATATAATAAAAAAGTTCATTTAATTTTCTTATTTTTATTATTTAAAATTACATTTAATATCACTATTTTCATTACATTTTTACATGAAATAATTTAGAAAGTGTTCTTTAAGGAAAATAGACATTGTTTCTCTATTCAATTGAAACCCCTTTCTCTTCCATGTTAATGTTTTTATTTAAAGTATTTAAAATTTATTTTTATATTATTTTATTCTTGTTTAAATTCATTTTTACCCATGTTTACTATTTTTAATAAATTTTTTAATTGAAATCTTGTTTTCATCTTTAAAAAAGGTACTTTTGGAATTTTTACCAACGTCTGAATGAAATGTGTTTTAAAATATAAAGAATGTACATAATGGCCCACAAAAATTAAATATATTTTCAATAAATATTCCTTCATTATTACAATGGTTACATTCAATGGAACTTATTTTTACTAAAAAATTTTATTTTTTTCAAATATAATTTTCAAAGTGGAAATTTTATTTTCCTCAAGATTTTTTACTAATTTTAAAATTGGTTGTGTTCATCAATGAAAAAACATTTAATATAATGGAATGATTTATATTATATATATTTTTCTATTACATATATTTCTAGATCACTCTCCATTCCATTGATGTGGTAACACATGACCTATGATCATTTCTTGAATTTCTCCATTTGGAATTATTTTTATTATGAAATGAGGAACGATTATACAAATAATTTTCATTTCATTTATAATTATTATGTTCATGTATTATGATAATCTTATTTATGTATAAGAAATATGAATATACATGAAATGTATGTGATGTGTGGGACTATAATTTTTTTATAATGACTTAGGTTTTGGAATAGGTTAGAAATTCCCAGGAAATTTAAACATTTAGTTTTTCCTTGGGTAAGCATTAGTTTTTCATCATAATTAATTTATGAGAGTTATAACAATTGAATGTAATTTTTGTGGATTTGTATTAAGTATAAGTAATTGTATCTGGTGTTCTATTTGAATTTTTAAGCACCGTGCTTCGAAAACCAAAATTCGGTTGGCATATCACTGGGCACAAGTCTAGTGCGTGATTATTGTAAATCATTCAACTGAAACCATTCGAACTATTGGACATGATCATTGTTAGATTATAATGTGTGATTGGGGTACATGTCCATGAATTTTATTATAAATTCATGGAGATACCTGCTAATTTAGGTGTATTTTTCTGACAGTGCAATGTAATCATGTGATGTGTTTGTCTCCTTGGACATAATCACTAGAGGGTTGGAAAATGATATGGAAAACCATTCTTCTAAACTCTGTTGTTTTTTGAAGTGGATGATATTCTATTTTTATCCATTTATTATTTATGTATATGACATCCTTTTTCTTCTTTATTTCATGAAAAATAACACTAGGTGAGAACCTCTCTTGGACCTTTAATATTTTGACTGAAGTAGAAAATTTTATTTTCACATCAATTTTTTAATTTTAATGTTAAGTTATAACCAAATTGTTTTCCACTAAAGTTAATAGTGGTACATTTAATGTCATCTTTTATAAACCAACATCAAAAATTAAAATGTTTACCTTTTGTCATTAGTTTTTTGGTAAATCGACATCAATAGCTTATTTCCATAATGGTTTTAACATCAATTTTTGATACAAAATGACGTTAAAATATAATTTCGAGGATTTTAACTTTAGTTATTCATTACCTAATGTTAAAATCCTTCTTTTAACATCATTTTAGGAATAATTGATTCTAAAACTCCTCATAATAGTCTATTAATGTTCTTTTCTAGGAATTGATGTTAAAAGTCATTTTTGACTTTGGCTTTCCAAAAAACAAACATTAAAAATGTCTACCAAGTTTTATTTCATTTCCCAAGATTTGATTTCACTAGTCGTGGAGAAAAATCAGAGTTACAAATCAAAATTTATGATTGTTGGAAGTTGGACATCTCTATGTTTCCATTGATAAAACTGTTGTCAAATAAATCATTAGAAAAAAGAATGAAAATTATAGAAACCAAGTGATAAAAAAATAAACACATGGCATCGAAAATATTTCAATTATTTTATGATTTTTATTCAAATTAATATGTTGTTTACCTTAATTTATCTTGTTTTTGGAAGAAATCTTACAGAAATGAAAATATAGATCAATAATAATTTTTTCACATCGATTATAAAATCTCATAAGGAAATTTTATCTTCATAATTTGATCAGATGAATACATTATCAATATCGTGAAAATCAACATGATTTTTATCAATGATGGATAATAATAATAAAGAAACAATAAGATTATAATATATATCATGTTGAAATCATCAATTAAAGACACATTGAGGATTTTATTGAATAAAAGTGGTAAAAATATTGAAAGGAAAATAATATGGACTCATATATATTAGATAAATTATTATCAGTGGTGTTGAATTAAAATTTAGGTGGAAATATAAAAAATGAAATACATGTTTTGAAAAAAATTGAAACTATGATCCAACGTATTTGAAATTTTACTTCTAAAATTGATAAATATGTAAACAATGTTAAAAACCATTATGTATTTGGGTATTAAAATCATTTTTTATACAACCAGCATTAAATTATTACCACGTCACTCTTAATAGGTGTTACTTTGAAAATGAAATTAAAATACTTCTTTAAACATTGGTTAATGAAAAAACTCTTTAAAAGTTATCATAGAAGGAGTTTTATATTGTTTTTTTTCATGAAATAACTTTAAATGTCCCTTTTGACATTTATTTTCCAAACAACTAACATTAAAAATAATTAGCATGTTTTAGCTCATTTCCCGAGAATCGATTTTAGTAGTTGTGGAGATAAACAATACTTATAAATTAAACAATATGGGTGTAAGAAGTTGAACTTTTCTAAGAGAAGTTGTAAAGAATTACAACTTGAAATGACCATAAAGTTTTATCCATATCTCCATATGAGATCTATGACTAGTAAAATCAATGATTAAGAAATTATCTAATACATTGAAAATATTTTAAAAATTGGTTCATTCAGAAACTATCATCAAAAGTAAATTTTAACATTAGTTCATGAAAATAGGTGATCTTAAAAGTATTCTAATGTTCAACATCCGATAATCTTAACTTTTTATTCATAAGTCCATTTTAGATCCATGACCAGTCAAATTGATACATTTAAAATTAATAATGACTTGGTTATGATTTTCAGCATCTTTTTTTTAAACAATGTAAAATGTGACGTTTAATATCGATCACTAAATTAAAAACGGATGTTAAAAGTATTAAATGAGGAATTTTGATGTTTTTTTCCTGAAATGATGATAAAATTAATCTTTTAACATAAGTTACTAAATAAAAAAAATAAAAAAATTTGAAGTTAAAAAAAATTATTACTGGTGTGAGGGTTCTTGTCTTTTTGATCTCCTATTTGAGCAGTATCGGTTATGTTGGATAGTTATCGGTAAGGATTTTAGTCTTCTTGAATCACTTATTTTCTATCAGGATATTTTAAATTATATTTACATATGAACTAATATTCTCTATTCATATGGTGTTTTTCATAATAGTCAATTTCTTTGTATATATCTTAAATTATAGGTCTGTCATCGATAAGTGAACACCTATAATTATGAGGTTGGTGGTTCCTATATTTATACCATTTTATATGAATTAAATGGAATTCATATTAAAATATTATTGAGAGTGGTTTTCCTAGTGTGACCCTTTTGTAAAGTCATATATTTTCTCATGTGTTATTTTTTAATATTATATAGAATTATTTTAATACTAGGCCTTGAGACGACATGTGATTTTGATGCTCGGTGTGTCCCGAACTATTGCATGAAAAATATAAAAATATTAAATTTCTAATATACAAATGTTTCTTGAAAATTGGAATAATTTCAAAAGGGTTAAAGGATCAGAAATCCTAGGGCACAATTGCATTCCGAGTAGCGAATTTAGCTTAGACGGGGCGTAACATCGACCGGCATGGGTCTACTATGAAATGTAGTTTTTCAATTTTTAATAAATAAAATAAATGGGGTATTTATTTTATTTTTAACATTTCATTGATTTAGTGACATTATTTTTAAATAATCATTGGATACAGTGATCCCGGTTTAAACATGTAACAACCCAAGATTTTGAGAATTATTATTTTATGAATTAACATAACTTTTCAATATTTTTCATTTCACATGACACTAGAAATTATTATATATATATATACTAAGTAAAACATTCCATACACACAAAATAAAAACTTTTCTTGCGCTACAAAAAAATATCAACTTGGCTTGTGCTACACACAATACCAACTTGGCTTGCGCTATAAGCAACACCGACTTGGCATACGATACAGGAAACACTGAGTTTCAAAAAAAATATCTTTTCATTGTGTGAATTATTTAAATAAGATAATTATAACCTAGGTATTAAACTTATTAATAACTAATTTTCAAGTATTTTTGTTTTATAAAAATAAAACATGTTGACAATGAAAGAAAATATTTTTAGTAAAGTCATTTTATGATAAAAACATTATTTTATTGAATGAATATAGTTTAATAATAACATTAATTTTAAAAAAACTTATAAATTTAATTGGATAAAATAAATTTCAATTTTTAATTCAGAACATAGAAATTATCCTAGGGTGAATTTTTGGGAATTTTCTAAGAAACTTCATTATTTGATGAATAGTGAAAAATGCTGCTTTTTAGTAAAAACTGCATTTTTTCTAATAAATTATTAATGATTAATGATATTAAAAATATGTTTTATGGTAAAATTGGATTAATAATACATATATTAATACAATTTTATTCCTTATAATCAATTTCAATTTGAAACTGGATGTAAAATCTTAACAAACTTTTGAACTTTTCCCTACTTTAAAACCATGTTATTCTGTCCTGTCTGCGGGATCAACACTAATCTTAGTTTTTCTTCTTATGTGATTGGTATTTAAATAATAAAATATACACCATTATATTTAGTCTAATATTTCTATTCTAATAATACCATGTTAATTTTTAATGAAAATGATTAATAAAATTTATTAAAATTAATCACAGCGGTTAAGGCCAAATTAAGCTTAATTAGGGACTAAACCTTAAAATTAAAGGTCCAAATGACCTATAAACATTTCCAAAACCCATTTTATTTCCATTATACGGCCATAAAACTTCATTATTGTTTTTATTTTGTTGTTAAGACTTTTTGTAGGTAATAACCTGTGCACAACTAATTTGTTTCTAAAAATTCCACATTATTCCTTTTCCTTCCCCATAAAAGGCCACCACCTCTACCCATTACTCACACCAATAAAACCATTTATGTTCTTCCAAGATATTCCCAAGAAGCCTCCCAAAAACCCTCCCTAAGACATTGAAGAGTCCCTTTGGGAATAAACACACTCAAGTAAACCTTTTTGGTACAAACTAAAAGGAGTTACATGATTTAGTGGTTACGTCTTCTTTCAAGATCATTTCATTTGTTTCCCTTATTCACCCCTCCAATATATTTATTCCATTATTGTGTGAAAAAACCAGATCCTCCATATACTATGTTGTTTTTATGAAATTTTTATGACCAAAAATTAAACACACATCCATCTAATGGATGTTGAACATACTGTTTCAGTGTACGGAAAACTGCTACCTCACAAAACGATGATTGTCCATTTCTCCTTTTCCACCAATCATGGTGGTCATTATGATGGAAAATATATTTATATATGTAATATATTATATTTATTATGTCATTAATATTATTTATTCCTTTTACAACACAGATCTTTTTACCATCCATTTGGTGTTAATACGATAATCTTGTTTGAGTAAGTGTGAACTAAGGCCCCCTCAAAGTGATGTGATTCATTCACACACCACAAAAAATGTATTAAGGATGAGTTTAATAAAATTATATGATATATATTATATATTAATTAAAATATATTAATTATATATATACATACATACATACATGTATATATGTATACATATTTCACTAATATACTTTCTTTTATTACGATAATAAAAACGGAAAACAACGTTCATGCGTACTCATGACTTACCGTCTACAAGAACGGTGTATTCAATTTCATAATTCATAATGATATAAATTATTATAATATAAATAAATTGTATATACATGACATTTATATAATTATCTAAATTTTGGAATCATGATATAAGTATAAGGATCAACGATATACCAAATTAAGACATATGCGAAGAATAAAGACAATATTACCCTAAGTGAAAACATAACATTGGATCATAAAAAAGAAGGTAATATAAGGTCATGATAAAACCATATATTGTATTATGTATTAGGATATGATTATTTAAAATATCTATAAAAAATTAATATTTATTTTATAGAAATCTTGTACGAGTATGGAGAAAGTCAATACACAAGGTAAGGGGATTTTCATATCACTTTTAATTTATATGAATTACAGCTATGTTCACCACTCTTTTCTTGTGAGTGGTACTTACCATGATTGTATTATATGTATTATATACTTAAATTAATTTCTATTTTCATATCCATTTTATTATCCTTCTTTAATGTGGTTTAAGTATCCAAAGTTACCAAATTGGTAAAAATGTTTTTTTGTCTCAATTTTCCTTCTTTAAGACTCATGTTTTGTTATACACCTAAAATATTTTTGTGGGGTTAATATACTTTAATTTTACATTCCATATCACGAATATAAATATTTTTATTATATTATATCCTTCATGTAAATTTATTTCCTTACATTGAGAGCATGATCATAAGATAATAAGTTATAAGAGTTTATTGAGACAATATCGTTGATTTTCAATGTTGTTTATGTTTAGATTCCTTTGATGAAATCTTATGATACATATCTCAAGAATATTCCTTAGTTTACTTATAATATGTTATTTCATGATATAATCATGTATTGGTACCATTTTCTCTTATTTGGTACATATGTTAGTTAAGAAAGTGTTTTTAGGAAAGTCCAACTTTACCCTCTCTTCGGTCGGAAATCTATGTTTTCTAAAAAGAGTTTCTAGGAATATTATACAATTACCCTATAATATATAAAATAAATTTTTAGCCTTTTTTAGTTTTTCTAATCTCTTCAAGGACATATTATTGTCAATTTCCAAACAAGGCACTTTTCTAAACTTTTTATCATGAAAAAGGAATATTCTTTTGACCTCTTACAACATATAGGGATTTACCTGATGTCGTTCTTTTGAAGATCCCTTTGAGTTTTTAAAAGTTTAATCATTAAGAATTTTTTTTAAAAGATATTTTAAAGGAAAATGGTTTTCAAAATGTTTTAAAGTCTTATTTACATGTTTTCAACATGTATTCAAAGAAATGGTTTTCAAAAAAAATTCAAGCTTCATTCCATGTTTAAAAGTGTTTTCAAATAAATGGTTTTCAAAACTTTTTAAAGATTTATATATATATTTTCAATGTGTTTTTAAAGTAAAATGTTTCTTAATGGTTTTAATCTAATTTTATGTTTTTTCAAGGAAAATGGTTTTCAAAATTATTTCATAAGACTTCATTGTATTTTCTAAGAAAATGAATTTAAAATGGTTTTATGTTTTAAAAATCATTTTTCAAAAAAGGAAGGAAATTTTCCTCAGGAAATGTTTGTAAAGGATAATTCAAAATTATTTTTCATCTAACATGATTTCTATTGATGTTATACATGGAATTATAGGAAATTATCTTAAGGATCCATTCATATCCTTTCTATGAATGGGTTGTGATTAATGTCATGGTCTTTATGAATCATGTTTCTATTTCATGTGTTATATGATTTTGAAACCTGCTTCTTTCATGTGTTATTATTTTGATGGAATAAATATGAAACCTATAATAGTATCCATAGGTTATGATATGTTTACATGTTTAGGATACCCATTTCATTTCATGGGTCATGACATGTTTTTTCGGACACGTATGTAAGATTTCATTATGAGATGGGTGAGACCTATATCTCTCTCCAATGCATTAGGTAAAGATTTATATATCATGAGAATGATAGGGATGGAATGAGGGTTCACTCGGTTCAGTAATACAAGGCTGGAATGAGGGTTGATCTGTTTATCAATATAAGGCTAGAACAAGGGTTTACTAATTTTAGTAATACGGGT